>OZ020537.1:12106422-12724919 GCA_963971435.1 Lasius platythorax
GGATACTACTTTGTGCCGTGGCAACAAGAAAGATCTCGCGAATCAGTTGCTAATTGGTCGTAATTAGTGACGAATACTTAATTCTCGATGTTATCACCGATCCCGCAATCGTTATAAGTTTTGACAGGTTAATCGCTGCGCAAATAAAAAAAAGAAAAAAGAGAAAGAGAGAAGAAGAAAGAAAGAGAGGAGTAATTGGATACCTGCGGAGAAAATGAGATCTTTCGTTTTCTTTCTTTCTTGTCGCTCCTTGCTTGGGAGATCCGTTAATTAATAGCTCCGTATGCGCGGAACCATATGATGTGCACGTGGCGTGTCATTGTGTCATGACGTGATTCCGATCGCGAACTCGTTTTGGGATAATTCTGTAATTAATTTTGCGCCACACAACTAAAGTTGCAGATATATGAATAATTTTACAATTTTTTTTTACGTATAAGAAATATTATTATCTTTTCGCGGAAATAATATAATCATTTTGCTATTATTCTAACTGTAACAGAGATAATATTTTTTGAAAACACTAATTAGGATTCACTAATTTCAGCATTTCGACAATTCAGATAATAGAAGTACCACTGTATTATTCTGCCGGGCGGTATTATAAAAAACCGATAAAAGAAAAAAAAAGTAATTTCTCACCGCATCAGCGGCGGATCTAGGGAGATTTTCTGCTGCAACACCGCGTAACAGTAGTAGCGAGGAATAATGTGCAGTTTGATGCAGCCGGTACATGCGGTTCGAGACGGCACGCAAGTCTGCACTAACATCAGGCTTTATACGTCGTTTCCGGAGGGTGGGCGCACCGACTTCCCTTCTTTCCGAGTCACCTTGTATGCTCGATCTTGTTCTTCTTTTCCTGTGTGTATATGCATGGGTAAGCGTTGCGCTGCGATGCGTTGCGTCGGAGTATAGAAAGGATGCTGTTCTCTCTCTCCCTCTCTCTTCACGACGACAATTTCACCGCAAACTCACGCCTTTACATATCTCCGACGTTATCGTCATCTTGTGATATTTTTGAGATTAAGCATAATACATTCGCGCAAAGTATACACATTTGGATTTCATCATCCTGTATTTAACTTCCCGAGATAACCAGGTATAATTTGTGTAATTATCGACGGCCTTGATGCACCGAAGCGCGTTGTAGTCGAACAAAGATAATTATCTTAGATTCCTCTTCGCACTGTGGCATTCAGATACAATTTTTTTCCACCTAGCCACTCCATGACATTTCAATATGAATCCGTCACTTTATGTATAAGTATTACTCGCAAAATTAGTGTAACCTGATCATATGTAGCATTCCTTGGAAATTAAAGTTTCTTGGAAATTGGTAATGCCGACTAGTTATTAAATAACAGCAAAGAATATCGAATTAATAAATGTGAAAGGAACGCACGTGCGTTGTCGCTTTAAAGGCGATTTATCGTGACTCGAAAGATCTGATTTCTCGACTGCGACATTTCCTTTATCGACAAAACTGTATTCGAATGTTTTTCTTATACACATATACATGTGGTATACATGCATGTATCTGTTAGGTCTTAAAATTAATTATGAACTAAAATGGATCGTCCTGCGCGCTCGACGCGCTTTAGATACGACAGCGCCATGACGAAATGATACTTTCGCAGTATCCAATATATAATTTATGAAAGACTTATAGTACACATTACCGTCCGACACATCGCCGCATCGCACAAAGCGCGCTACCAACGCGCAATAGCGCATCCTAATGCGTCATGATGCATAATAATGCATCATAATGCGTCATGGTACGCCATAATGTACGAAAATGATTCTCTACCAGGATATATGGGAAGGATTTTCTTTATTTCCTCGCGACTATTAAACGCGATTTCCCGCTGGCACCGCCGCCGCAAAATAATCGCATTTGGTGGACCGCGCTACTAATTATTGACTATAAGCGATATCAAAGAGCGACGCGAAAAATGCGTGCAGTTCGCGAACATCTGTCACATATATACATATATATATCCGTTAATTTTTCTTTTAAGATTTCGAGAATTATCGATAACATTCCATCCGAAAGCTGGTATCGAGAACGAGCCTCATTTAACCCAATTATAAATAGCTTTCCTTTTTACTTTTTACCCGCGCGTTTTACTCACCGATGCGCGCGCGAATTATCTCGTAATTTCCAAAACGAATTCACGCGAAAGCCATCGGGCGGGTCTCCCGCGCTCCGGCGATGTATAAAATGCATTTTAAACGCTCACGAGCGCGAACCGAGCGTCGCGTCGAGCGCGATTTATAGTCCCGCATAGTAATCTCCACCCGCGCTCTCTTGTGTATGTCGCGGACATGATGTATACGTCCGTAGTAGCGAGATGAGAGTAGCACGTACATGACACGCGCGTGATAGTACGTATGTACCGTGTATACTTTTCTGTGTGCGTGAGTCGCGTGGCGTATATACTTCGTTACTGTACGAAAATTCATGGCACAGTATAACTACATGTTAGTCCCCCGAGTTAGTCTCATTATAGAGTCCCCTAAGTACTGATCCAGCCTGTCACCTCTCGCGAGAGCGCTCACGGTATTTACCGCATCCATCTCGTAGCTCTGTATCTCCATACTGTAAAGAAAAATCTTCTGGTACAGTATTACGCGCGTCACACACGACCGGCGTTGTACAATATTTTCTCGATATAGTTTAGTCGGGCGATGTTTATCGACTTTCGCGCGGCCAGAAGAAACGCGTCGGAAGAAGCCCGGTAGAAAACGCGGCGCAGATGACGACGACTTTGACCATGAAACGAGTGACGATTACGTTAATCGCGGAGCCGTCGTGTTTCCCATGGGAATCACCGTCGTAACGTGGTCCTCGCGTGTATGCTTCGCGTGACATCATCGGTCATACTGTTTTCTAGTCGATGGTCACACGAGGACGTGCTACCGCAGTCGCGTCGTGCATGTCTATGAGCTTGTGAACGATTAAGATTTTAATTGTACATAGTCGATCTTTGCCTGTAAGTCCAAGCACATATATATATACACACACACACGCATATACATGTATACGCACGTGCAGAAGTTGTTACATGTGTGTGCGTTGTAGATAACGAGTAAATTCCTCGCGCGTGCAATACGTTTGTATAATATAGTTGCGCTCTTAATTTTCCCGTCTACTCCGCGTTGAAATTACAATTGATGTAACGTCGGCACGCGCGGAAACGAAATGTACCCCCGGTTTTTCGACGCGACACAACGCGCATCGTCGTCATGCGACTCTTATTTTCGTAATTCGCGTACTGGCACGTCGCGTCGTGTAAATTGGATTGGCAGCGGCTCCGCCGCTAGACGTGTTGTTGTCGGTTCTATTAATATGCCAGCGGCGTATGCTATAAATTCTATTCCAACCCACCCCCGGGTACAGCAGCAGCCTTGAGAGGCAAGGACAATCGATCTACCACCCTCCACGTGGACGAAACACAAGTATACGCCACACACGAACATACATACACACACACACACACACAGGCGCGCGCGGACACAGATATTTGCACACACAGATACGGGAAACTATACTGGCGGAAAAACGCGAGCATACATACATACATATGTCCCCGTATACGTGTACGCCGCGAATTACCGGCGCACAATCCACTTTTTAAAATATTTACTCGCTGGAAAAGCAATCGACCGGTGCCCCCGCGCGGACGACGATTAACTCGACTCTTTGTCGGCGGCTCTATATCGAAAATCGTCGGCGCGCGATGCGGTGTTTAGGTACTCTACCACCTGTCGAAATTAATCGTACCACGCTTCTGCGCCCGACTGTGATCTACGTCCGATCCGCTCTAAATCACGGCGCGGATCTAAATGGCGAAACGCCCGCGTATCCACCATTGTGCTCTCGCCTCGATAAATAACCATCCGAGAGAAACAAAAGTCTGGCACTGTATGCTCCTAAGGAAACGAGAATGTCTAGAACGAAATATAACAAAATAATCACCTTTCCAACGCGTATACTTGGAGCTAAATTATAGCACAATCATGTCGGGCAAAATGATTACGTGGTATTTAATTTTTCTTCGGTATATACACGTTCACTTGAGAATATATTATCATACTTTTCGCGATCAAGATCTCTCTCTCTCTCTCTCTCGTTATTTATCGGAGCAATTACAATGAGTACGCGAACAATTCTACGGTCTGGTACGACTCGCGTCTGTCGCCGCTTTGCCTTTGACCCTTGGGCCCATTAGCATCGATGACTTCCAATTACGCGTCAATCCACTGACGTCATCTCGTGTTAGTGCTCCTTTAACGTGCATCCAAAGTGTATTTACACTTTCACGTACGTGTCCGCGCGGTAGAGTCAATCGCGACACGCGCGTGCCTGCACGCGTTACGCGCAAAACTTCTGGCAAAACACGGCTATTTATAGCGGAGTGTATATGTGTCCCATTGGCGTAAGCGTGCTCTTCAATTAGCGAGAATGCATTCCGGTTGCACCGAATGGCGACAAGTCGCTTGACCTGCACATCTCGACGTTGAATTGGTTTATAGCCATATATATTTTTACGAGTATGCCAAGCAGTGAACAAGCAGATTTTCGAATGATTAAACTGCACTTTGTTATCAAATCGGATGTTTGCGAAAATATCGCGTTTGGCAAATCGGTTATTAAATAATGTTGCAATAAAAAGCGATAAATGCGAGATATTTCATGCCATAGCGCTTTTCGAAAAGGAATGAACACGAATACGATTCGATGTTTGTTCCAAATATTCGAAAAATTTGTCTCCAAACTCGAAATAATTAGAGAGAAACGCCATCGAGTTAGAAAAATTGATCTTGCAATAAATCCACAATTAATCTTATTGATTTTTATTTATTTCTCTAGACTAGAATCAATAGATGTTTCACGTTATATCGACAATTTCAGAAAAGAACCAACGCTGTTATGATTACTATAATTAATATCCAACTTTTAATACTTATTTGAATGTGTATAATTAATGTATTTGATGAAACGAATAACTCGTGAAAAAAAGAGAGAGCTATGCAAACATACGATAATAACATATAATAAATTATTGCAATTACGCAAATGAAAATAATGAAAATAAGTTTTGATTGCGAAAGAAAAGGATTTAAATTCGGCTTTCTGACGTCTTTGCAACATATGTAACGCAAGATGTGACATTTCCGTTTTGGATAAGCTTCGCAACGTCGCTGTATCGATATCGAAATGTCGATTTCCTTCTCGCCGTTGTAACTTTCGCGCGCGATGGGTGCGTTCATGTAAGAACGAAGAATGAACGAACAAACGAATCGATATTACGAATCGGAATATCAAAGATCAGAAAGACGACCCACACAATACGCCTCGCTAATCCCGGTTGAAACGCGAGCGCTTTCCCGCATCGCGACACAACACATTGTATCGTGAATATCGCGATCGATGAACTTTCGAACGCAAGGATGCTCGCGGACAATCAGCCCGAGATCGTGACGTAAGATGAATCGGCTCGGCTTTATTAAGTGCAAATTTATTCCACTATCGAGAGGCTCCTTTCCATACCGGGGAATGATTTATATGCCTAGTACAGCGTCTTAAAACGCAAAGGCATAATTATAAGTAAAATTTTGCACTCTTCCTTTATCGGTGAGCACAAGTGTTTTACAATAGTTAGAACAATGTATGAAAGGAGAAAAATGTGCGTAGCCGTATTAAAAACACGATTACGCGTCGTTCGTATTTGTTAAAAAAATACGCGTTAAAAAAAAATAATTTATACTAGTTTACGCGTTAGTTTATGTACTATCTATTGCGCAACGTAGGATTTATATGATTGTGAATCAGAAGGATATTTCATGCGTTAATCTCTCCGCTCCTAGCACGAACGAGATCGAGATAAAATACATCGTCCGTGTGCCAGATCCGCTTTTGAAATCAGAATCGTCATATACGGTTGATTCGGTATCCGCTAGAAAATTCCGGCCTTCACTTGTCACAATTTATTCGATGAGACGATTCACGATCACGTGCGTGCTCCGGACGGAGAACGCTGGTGCGGAGAAACGAGGCAAATCATTGTCACTTACGGGTCGGGAAAAAGCCCGTTTCTCCCCCCTTTGGAGGATGTTGTTATGTTTCTTGCGATTTCATCATTATTCGCCACTCAAACACTCAATTCATTAGTTCGCCTCGCGGACTCGGCAGATGATCGGCGGCGCTTAGCTCTGCCTAGCACCTCCTGGCACTAACATTATCTTTCTTGACTGCCATTATCTGCTCTCTGGCGCCACAACACGCCCCGAAATCAGAATTTAATTCGATGATAACGTTAGGAAAGGTTCGATAATAGCGGAAAAGAGGAGGGCTAGACATTCTAGTTATTTTGCACTTTGTTCTACGATTTTAGAAAAAATTTTAATCTAGAGAGGAATGAAAAAAAATAAATTTTTTTTACTAACTTATTACTAACAAACTGACGTAGATTTTCAATGTAGTTTAATCTAAATCTTATGATATCTTGAATTTTTTATGTGCAATGAGATCATAAATAATCTCAAATAAAAATGATGCATTACAGTGATTTAACCGAAACTATTGTTATCTTATTTTACGTATTTTCATATTTCTAACTGCGTCTTACGCTATAAGCTATTTTCCTAGAATCTATCTGGATAGTAACCGTAAAATAACCGAACTTGCAATATCGTGCAAGTGAAGTCCAACGAACGGTATATCCTTATTGGTATTTGATGATCGCTTCTATCGATTCAAGCGATTCACGATTCCATTAGAGATGAGCTGCGCTAATCGCGCGAGTCCGCTCGACCGAATCTTACGCGCGCATCTGCATAAGAAATGCAAGGAACGAAACGGCAGCCGTAATTAACGAGCCAAGTCGAAGTCACGTCATCGTCTGCATCGTGACCGGAAAACTTACAGCGCTGCAATTTTCAGACGATATGTATGCAGGCCGCGATAACGTCCGCCCCGATTTACTCTTGGTCTGGTAATTTATTTGTTATGGCGGGATTAACCTTCTCTCTCTTTCTCTCTCTTTCTCTTTAGATTGCCAGTTTATCCGGGCCGATGTGTAGAAGGGGTGACGTAAGAAAAGTCCGTGGGAGGGTGGAAGGTGACCGCGAAAAATAAATGACTTCGCGTGTTCACCGAGAGATAGGTGGGTGGCCTCTCTTCCTCAAGTAGGAAGAGCGGTATCGTCCTCTTCCTTCCCTCTTCCTCTCTGTCTCTTCCACCTTCTCTCTTTTTTTCTCTCGCGTGCCGCTAGATTTATGTCGACGCTTCGCCCTTTCGGTCCTCCGCTGATAATAAATATACCGGGCCGTTATCGCGAGTACACCGTGGGAGCACCGGTGCGAGCGAAGGAGAGAAAGAGAGAGAGAGAGAGAAAAGCACGACAAGTGCGTACATATTAACGATGCGTGACTTCCGTGACACGCGATAAATGCAAATTCGGGGGAGCCGTCCGTGAAAACGGTACCACGTGGCGCTGAATGACAAAGAAACGGAGGGAGTTGTACGAGGACATGAATATATTATGCCAACTGTCTATACGTCGACGTTAATAAAATGCGTGGCAGCGACGGGACGCGTGCATCCCGCTCGTTATCATGCGGCTTTTATCGACGGGCGTAAATCCCGGGCGCAATTAGCGGGACCGCTGATTTTTGATTCATTTATGTTCGTCGTCGATAATTAGTAAAATCATCGATGTTTTACCGAGGGACGTGTTTCTCGCGAGCCGGCTCGGATCACGATCTTTTTCGATGCGAGTAACGAGCCGCCGTCGTATCAAAATCGTATATATTCCTGACCATTCCAGAACGCACTATGCTGCAGAATAACATAACGCTTGGCGCCATGATGCTGCGTTATTGGCCGTTACCGCTGAAGTAATAACGATCGTGTCCCGACGCCAAGAGTATTAGTCGGCTTTAGCTCACGACGAGCATCGTACACTGCTTGGCGAACGAATAATTTTCCAATCATCCGGAGGTAATTATCCCGTCTCGTTTCTATAAACGGGATATGCTTTACGAAGAAAGTACCTCAGTAGCGATCATTTTAAAATCCGAAACTATTATTCGCTGTATCTCCAAATATTTGGCAATCGATATTCATGATAAAAATACTAAAAAATAGAATTATAGAAATAGATAGGATAATATAAAAAATTTACTATACCTATACAAACAATATTATAAGAGAAAGTGCCGTAACAAACATACATACATACATACACACATACACAGCTTATAAAAAGACTTGCATCTATAATATTTATTGCATTCAAATCTGAACGGTTTTATCAATATTTATAGATTTAATAAATAACGTTGCTCTTTTTAATTTTATTAATTTTATTAATTATTATTCTTTTACATAATATCTTTATATTACTTTATCATTTTTACATAGAAGGAAGAAAGAGATGTTATCTTTTTACAGAATACTAAATTTCTCTGCTGCAACATAATTCCTGTTTATAACTAAATATTCGCTATATTCAACTGTGTACTTCGAAAAGACTTGTTTTGCCGGAAACTATCGTATTATGAGACATGAGAACAACAATGTTCGCAGGAAAAATAGCACGTAGAATCGCGTATAACGATACGGAGAGACGAGAGATGCCAAGAGAGAGAGAGAACTCGCGATATATTCGAATAAAACGATCGCGGTGGACGAGCGTCTGAATACCGCTACGGCGCAGACGGCGAGAGATGCAATTGCAGCGGCGGAAGGAACGAGGAAGGAAGAAAAGGAAAACGATGTGAGAATAACACTTAAATCGTTTTACGGGACGTCGTCGGTAACTATTTCTATCGCGTCGCGCCGGCACGAGCCGAAACGACACGCGACACGATGGGACGAAACGAGACGAGACGGGACAAGATGAGATGAGAGGAGACGAAACGAAACGAAACGGGACGCGAGGATTTTGTCGCGCGAGATCGCGCCTTTTACGCTTCGCAGTGAGAGGCGGAGGGCCGCGTGCGGACGACGACGACGACGACGACGACGACGACGACGACGACGACGACGACGACGACGACGACGTCGGGTTCCGCAGCCGCGAAGTGCATTCGTCGTCGGGACGGCGCAACGCGCGAGCGGTGGGATGGGAGATTAATGAGGCTGTGTCGCCGACGCGCGTGGAAACCAGACACCTACGGCCCTGTTTCCATTTCACCGCCGGATATACATACGAGCCCCGAGATCGACGCGCGTGGGCAGACGCGCGACAGATATCGTAATCACACGTGGCAATTAAGAGTCGAGAAAAGTGGTATCCGTCTCTGGTCGAATGGACCGATCGACATACATTGTACGGGATAGATTTTTTTTTTTTTCACGAAATAACGAGGAGAATGTAAAGAGAGAAAGGCAATAACAGCTGTGATTCTTATAACATTTAATTATTTTGTAGTTTATTTGATGATTGTTTCATTTCGGTTTATATATTTCTCGCAATATCAACTATAATTATATGTTAACAACTGATTCGCAGCTTTAAATGCGTGGCATAAATATTATGTTTTATTTATTTCAATATAAGTTACGTTATATTCTCCGCGTTAAACGTAAAACCATAATAATGCTAATTGCCAATAACTTTACGTCAGTATTCTGGATTTCGATGAATCGTCTTTGCCTTCGCCTTTATACGCCGCAATTAAACACCAACGCGGGCGAGGATAATCTCCGAAATTTACGAGTGTCTCGAAGATTAAGCCGCCCTATAAATTTAATCGAAACGGCATCGGAATTGCCGGCATCGGTTTTGCGATAGTCATTGCGCGTCTCTGCGAGCAAAATGTTTAATTGGTATTTGTTTGGTCCAACGGAAATGTCACTGTTGCGAAACGTTGCCTCGTGAAAGTACAAAACGCTCGTTGGGGTTTAAGCTCGTGACGCACGTATGTACCGGGTGTCTGGTTTAAGTCCGCCTGTGGAAGCGGGTCAAGGTGTAAGTCGGCTATCACGGCGACGGTGAGTTGCGTAAGAAATCCGGCTTCGTCGTCCGGATTAGTGCAGCAGGAACGAACGTTATTGCGCGCCCGAAATGAGTTGTCTTTGTCACGCGTCGTGTGTCAATGCTCTTGGATTATTCGTGAATACGAAAATTGTGATATCGTTATCGAATATTTGAACCGTTATTCCATTCCACGTTGATTTTTCAAGAAAATCTCGTTTTATTGTCTACAGCTTTTTTTTAACGGGATTCATAAACATCTCGCTCGAGACTTAATTGCCAAGGATGTATACTGATGAAAATTGAAATGTTGACGTGCTACTATAAAATTTCCGCCGTGGAAGAATCTCATTACAATTTTATCCGGCGATTGTGAGAAATTTCTTACGGCATAACGCGCTATGTTTATTTCGACGAGCGTTTCTAACGGTAGATCGACGCGCGATTGTTGCTCGCAGCACCTGTTTACAACGTATTTCATTAGCACGCGCGGTACGTCGCGCGGTAAGAATTTTGCATTCCATCCTGGTGCGCGGATCGAAGCGGAGAGCGCCGTCATCTCGAGAGGGCAAGGAACGGGAACGATAATTGAAACAACTGCGATCGGTAAACGCCTCGGTATACACACCACTCGATCAGTATGGCGGGTAATAGGAAACGCATTGTCCTCCGCATCGACGACGAAGTTCGCCGTGAACGTACGAGCGAGCGCGCGCGGCTCTCGTTGTTGCCCGTGAAAGAAATTGGATTCAATGGAAATTGTGAAGCGGACGGTTGAAATTCTCGGTGCGTAATACCGGCGACGCGACGAGGGTGAAACGAGACGGAGAGTGCAAGAGAGTGACATGAATGGAATACACGAGGGCGCGCCGTAGAGAGGTAGAACGATGATGACGATGATGACCTACTCGATAAGAAACGGGGTGGAATAATAACATCGTTATCCGCATTGCACTTATGAAACCGGCGAGGTCGTGCCAGGCTTCGCGATTGTTTTGAATCGGACTTTTCGATGGAACGGAAAACATTTCATATCGACTTTACGATTGTTCAGTGGAATGACTCGACGAATGATTTTTAACACGCATAATTTTTATTTTACGTCGTATACAGCCCGTGTCACTATTTTCTACCTTAAAATATTCACACATGACATTTCGTATGATTATAATCTCAGAACGTTGCATTCGATTATTTTTACATCGGACACTACTAGTATTTAACATATATTATATTTTGAAAATAAGATAGAAAAAAATATATAACATAAATATATAAATATATATATATATTTGATATTGTGCTGCATTTGGGCGATGATGAAAAGATCGTTTTAATGTCAAATATCGATATCGTAAATTGTACATTCCAACGTTATAGAGTTGACGAAAGATGACATAAATTATAATGTGATAGTTGTTGGATATATATATCGCTTTCATGATATCGTTGACGAATCAATCTGTAAAAATAGACCTTGCGTCACGATCTAGCGACGACGTTAACGCGCCCACCGATCGAGGAACTTTCCATCCGCCGTTGCGTTGAAATTGTTTGGGCTCCCCGACTCCGGGCGTCTCGCAGCGTAGCGCGCGCATACAAATGGTCACCGGTTAGCAAAACGATGTAGCTCCATGAATAGGAGCACGGCCGCGTAATGTTGTTCCAGGAAAAAAAAAATGCCACATGCTACTTCGCAGGCGGCGGCGTTTCGATACGCGCATGATGTACAAATTCGTACAACTTCCGGCCGTGCAAACGCATCCTCTCGACTCTCGCTCTCTTGCTCTTTTATCTCTCTCCTCCCCTTCGCGTCTCTCTCTGCGTTACACGGACGGTTACACGCTTCGCATGCAGATGATCGCGCGCGTGCATCGCACGTAAGTGCGCACACGCGTGTGTCCACGAGGTGTACGGGCACGGCCGCTCTCTGCCGATGCAACTGATTCATATGCATTTTAATGTAGGAAGCTTTAACGACTTACATAATGAAGTAATTTGTTTCCTCTCTTTTCGAGTGCGCACGAGAGGGCTTTCGCGTAATGAAATTAGAAAGTGCATGTGTGTACATCTCTATGTGTTGAGATGGCATCTGTGATATCAGCTAATTGCATAATGTAGAAAGAACGCGCAGTTGCATCCTCGCGCGCACGTTAATCGCTACTATAGCTAAGGTGATAAGGTGTCTTAAGCTTCCAAGACATGTTCTCCTTTTGCGATATACGCTCGAATATTCTCTTAAATTTCGTTTTCTGATTTTGTATCCGCTCTTAAAAATTAAATGTTTAATACTTTAAAGCGCCTCTCAAACAGAAAGTTGTCGAATTTAATTTTAATTCAATTTTTTTCTATTTACTTAACATATTTAATTTTTTGTTTATATAATTATTGTTGATTTTACGAGAGAGTAGATTTATCGGGCAAATATAAATTGTTCGCGTAAGTCTACGCTAATCGCGAATGCGTATACACAGACTTCCGGTTTTCGAAAGGTCGACGAAAGGAAGAACGGACGTGGAATAAGGTGAAGAGAGAGGCAAGAGGAAAAGGAGGAGGCGGAATAAACGTCTCACTCTTACGCCGGAACGGAAGTCGAACCGCTTCGACAAGTTCGGGACCATCCGCTGAACGCGATTCCTGTGCAACTCTTACGCGGCACGTCCGGTTTCCGGCTCGTTAGACAGTATGGGACCATTCACCTCGCATTCCGTTCGTCATACTCCACGTCTTTCTTAGGATCTTCTTCTGATCTCTTTTTTCCGGTTAAATACGGCACACGGACAATACTCGAGCTCATATACCTGTCTCTTTTTGGCAGTTTCTCCATAATACATGAACGAAAAAATAATTTATTATTAATTAAAATTAATAATTAAAAGCGCCGTTTAAAGTTGACGATAATTTTATCTTTAGTTACTCACAATTACGCTTTCTTGTTTATACTGCAATTTCCGACGTGACATTTAATTGATATGTTATACGTGATCTAAATTTGCACATGTCCGCTCTGGCAGAACTATTGTAGCTCTAATAATAAAGTGTTATTCTATATTCTATTCTGTTCTATTTCCGCGCGTAACTCTGACTTTTAGCGCACGCGTGCATAAATCTATATATAGATTTCGGAAAATATAACAGTGGATCGTTTCCTTGGGAAGACATTCGCGATAAAATCACCGTTGAAAATAGCGGTTACGTGCGCGCGAACGCGCGTAACGATTGTCCCGTGAGATTTTACGAGGCACACCAGTAAAAAAAAAATTTTCTCGCTCTTGGCACGGTTTTCGCGCCATAATGATATTCCGAAGGTCTCCCATGTCAGACGTTTATCTTGCCCGCGAGGTGAATATCAGCAGACTAAACAAATAAAACATTATCGAGCTCTATCTTGTCGCGGGCTGTGATACAGCGAAGGTTGCTAATAATGTTTATTGATTTAAGCCGTGTACTTTGTATGTACTTTGTAAAAGTCTCGCGAAAAACTACATGTTTCGTTCTATATTTCGCGTGCACAATAGCGATATTCTGAAGATCTGTACTATGTGTTTACATTTTATCCACGATACGTATAACATATCTCGTAGATTGTACCGATAAAACGTTTTCCAGAGCCACCTCGTCACACGATCTGTTGGCACAGATTGCAAGCGCGACATGTAGATTAAGGCCACGTATTTTGTATGAAACTCTTGTTTATGAAAATAGTCGCGCTTGTCGCTAAAAGACAAGTATCGCCTCGTGCCGCGAATGTTTTTACATAATGACAAATGTTGTCGGAAACGCATATTTTTAGGAAATAAGGAAACCATTCAAGGTTTCGAAAACGCACGCGCGTGTGCGTTTTTGTAACAACAATGTATAAATATTAATATAAGCAGATAAGAGAATCAATCAAGTTTAACGACGTGCGTGTCGACGAATCGTTAACATGTACACAGGAGTGTCTTTGTATAACAGTAAGCCGGAAGGATTTTGTTTATTCGTTTGCTCGTTAAAGTATATTCGTTATTTGTCGCACGCCGCTCAAATTCTCCCTTATAAGGGTTATCGTTTTTAATTTGTTATATCTGCCTCGGGGGAGAGCAGATTTAATTTTTTACTAGTGTCACTCGCGCCGACCTCCGATCTCTTTTGGTGCGTCGACAGGAACTCCTTGTCACGCGAGGGAAATCATTTTTCGTTCCGTTATGAGGGATTGAACGCTACGCGTCCTCGACGTTGGCGATCCATTATCGCTATTTTACGGCCGGATATACATAATGTATCAAAACTCATATACTTTCTACAACTTTCTTAATGAGTTGGCGCATTTTGCTTCTTTATGGTGAAAATTATATTCGTGCCCATCACACGGAAAAAGAAATATTAGTTACCATAGCTAAATTTTAGGTGTTCCTATATTACATCTGAAATTTAGTTACCATGTCTAAATTTTAGCTATGATAACTAATATTTTTAAGTTATAGTTTAACGGGGATTTCTCCGTTAAATTATATTTTAATTATTACCTAAAATTTAGTTATCATGCCTAAATTTTAGCTATGGTAACTAATATTTTTAAGCTATAGTTTAACAGCGATTTTCCCATTAAATTATAGTTAAAAATATTAGTTACCATATTTTAATTATTACCTAAAATTTAGGCATGGTAACTAAATTTCATGTGTAATATGGGGACACTTTAAATTTAACTAATATTTTTAATGGTAGCGAATATTTTTTTCCGTGCATCTATAGCGAGAAATCTAATTTCTGACACATGCAAATAGTATATACGAGTCTATTTCTTATAATTTATTTACATACTTAAAAATCTTGATGCAAGTGTTCCGCGCGACTAAATAACTTAAATACATTTTCTGTAGAAAAAGATTTCTAAACTGTTAAATCAAGTGACACAAACGTCGTACAAGTTGTACAAGCGCGAGTCAGATTTTGCCATGTTTTGCTCGAAGAAGTTTTCACGGTCCGCCAGCGGCATGAAAGCTTTAGAGAGCGTTCACGAAGGAATGTTGAAAAATATTTACGCTGCGGCTGGTCTCGTCGCCGTGACCGGCAACTTTCCATGCCTCTGAATGGCCATTGTCCCTAAAGAAGGACGAAAGCCGTGTAAACGAAGAACATGAACGCGCGCGCGTTGCTCTTTCGCACCGTGTAAACACGCGGCACCGCCGACCTGGAACAGCCTTGGGGTCCCCCGAAGGAAGGAAGAGCAGCCATTTGTTAGTGCTTAGGTAACGAGCGGAGGTGATGCTTCTCTGTGTGCGAACAACTTGATACTCCCCCGTCCGTCCCTCTCCGCTCTCTCCGTCTCGAGAGGACCCGGGATTTAGTTTAATCTCCTTTGCCGGCGTGTAACGAGCCCGTAACGCATCTAATTGTTGTTATTATACGCGAACAATTTCGCTTACCCCGACATTCATTATAGTAACGCCGCGTCATTCGCGGTTATTGCGCGACTGGCGTTTGATGTTTCGAAATGTTATCTCCGGCGTTTCATGTATCTGATCCGTACCGTTAAACTACTTAGAGGATAATGACGCGTTGCAAATCCGATCGAATGTTCGTGTGTAGGTACTTGCGATGAGAATTCTATGAGAACTCAACCGCTAACCAAAAGTATCTTAGATCCGGTTATTACATATTATTTTCGCATTAGTAATACACGCAATAAGACTATTAAATCACTTGTGAGAATTTTAACCGATTTACTGTGCATTCTATGATATATTTATGCGCCGAAATTATCGCAGATAATTTCTTTTTAAAATTACAGGATTAAAAAAGTTATCAGTATTAATGAGAATTAATTCAATAGAAATTAATACGCTAATCAAACGATAGTTTGATCTACAAATGGGGCTGCCGAGTTTTATTAATACACTACGATTTTTTAAATCAATTATCTAAACTGTAAATAAACTACATTTAAAAGATTTAAGCGTTCTCGAAATATGTCGATCTTGTGGCAGAAACGTTTGTATAACGAGGCGAACGAAACGCGTCCGTCAATCGGATCGTACTTTCCGCGGTTCTCGCGCGCTCTCTCCTCGGATTTTGACAAATTTCTTCGTTCTGAGATAACCCTGAGGCACCTCCAGATCCCACGAGGCGACGCTATCTCCGGGAATAAAACGTGACCGTTCACCGATCGTCGAGGGCATCGCAGTCTCGAATCGGGATTTCTTCCCCGAATCCCCCTCGACTTATCGACGTCCATCTCCATCCGCTCTCTCGGCCAAACGTCTGGAAACTCGGGGGTGCATTGTGGTCTATCTCCATTCAATGGAACGCGCAATACGGTCCGTCCCTCCGTCTCTCGCGGCTACTAGACTCGAAATGGAAAATGGTGCGCGACGAGATGGGATGTTTCCCTGCAGCATCGCGTACTGCTCGCTTTCAGAATGTCGCTGATCGCCTTTCCGCTAGATAGGAACACGTGCCGCAGGCATTGAAGTAGCGTATTTCAGTAACGACAATTTTCGCCCGCGCGCGTGTATATATATGTATATATATATACACACGTTTATATTCAAAATAAAATGAATACTTTTATAAATCAGTTAACGCATGCGCTGACGGAAATTTATGTAAAACTACAAGTTGACTGGCGAGCGGACACGTAGCTTTAAACAACGCGTTTTTCTTCCGTCACAAGAGAACGCGCCTGCATTCTCGTAGCAGGCTTCACACCCACAGCCGGCCATGAAACTCGGCCACGCCGCGTTAGCGTCGTCGGAATGACGACGACGAGATCGTTATCGGCGACGTCATCGACTCAGCCGCAGTCTGTTCTCGTTCGGATCATCGTGCTATCGGCGTCTATCTTGTTCTCGAGTCCTTGAAAGATCAGTCGATTCTTCGAGAAAATAACGGGCCATTCACTGTGATGCAGCTAGGGCGTCCGACTCTGTATCACGCAACGTCGCCGCGATTTTAATCTGAATTGAATCGATGAATCCGCGCGCCGAAGGGCCACTCACCCTCGTCCTTGACTCTCGGGGAAACGCTTTTTTGCCGGCTCCTTTTATTTTTCCGCCCGAAATCCACGACCGATCAGAAATGGTGGGTCGCGACGCGTCACGACACAGAGCCTGGACGTTAATGGAACGAGCTCGGACCGTGCTGGTAATCCAACGGGCCTATCCATCTCAGTGCTGGACCGTGGAAACTCGAATCTCCGAAGTTATTTTGCCGTACGCCAACACTACCTTTCCCCCTTCTCGCCATCCTTGTTTTATTCGACTTTCTTTCCCCTGTAGTAGTGTTGAAACGTCAGGACGTGGCGTAGAAATAAGATACAATGAGAAGCAACGACGCCACAATTTCGCAGAAATTCGCGCGAGAGAGGAATACGCGTATGTTTCATCACAAATATATTTTATTGTATTAAGCTGTGCTATATGTGAATTATAAAATACGTATGAGATGTGTCAAGAAATTATGATATTTTCGAAGTTATTTTTCTATTAGTATAGGTACAGGAGAAAATTATTAATATTATAGTTAATAAATTTTAGTCTAAAATGTGATTCATACAAATTGTAGCATTGAAAAGATAACATTTTAAATTTCATTTGTTGCTTCTAAACAGTGCATATGATATAATTATATATGTAAACTTATATAAAAGGAAAATTATTTTGTATAAAAATCAATCTAAGCGTTTCACACAAGAGTAACATATATTTATTTATTTCATTTAAATATCTATCTATATAAAACATCGAAAATCTTTTTTAGCAGTAAACGCCATATCAAAGCGCACTAAATAAGTGAATAGTTTCTTATCTCAAATATATTATCACGTTACATTGAAGCACTTGTCGTACAGGTTTGCTAGAGAATTGTTCATCGAGCAGGGTCTACATGCTTTCCCGCCAACCAAAGCGGCAATCTCCCTATAACCCCTGCTTGTACCTGGCTGTACACTCCCTCGCTTGCATCCCTCACCTCGGGACCGCCATTCGGCTTCCATCGTAACGAGCTTTGATCTCACGGTGGCGCAGTCCCCGTATCGGCTACTCGACACCTTTGTGTACCCATTGCGACATTGCTAAACGTGCAAACAGCTCCAGATGAAGTGGAGCACAACATAAACCCCGCGGTCGCAGTCAAGAATCCCCGTTTACATGACCCCGCATTTGTATGCGCGAAAAACTTGACGGCAGAAGATATTATAGATATAAAGGGCGGAGTTAGATTTACGCTTTTTCGCGAGATTGGACGAAATTCGAGTAATCACGTCGATCAACCGCGAATCGAGACGTTCTTATGCATTGACAAACTCAAAGGCAATTTTATGGATATCAGATTCAAAATAGTATCTTTTATCGATTTTTTAATTGACTTAACGTGTTACAAGTGAGTATGTAATTTTCGGCATATTACAAATTGTCAAAAATTGAGGTGATTTAAAAGAGGCGTTTTAAAAGTCATATCTCGAGCCTTAAAGCTCTTAATTCGTCAGAGCCCTTTAATACTAACCGGACAGGCCAACCGTCTAATACTGACGGTTAAAGGCTTGAACTCCCTTTAAGGGCCTGTTGATCGAGAACGAGCTTCGTTCTCTCTCTTTTTCCTTCCTTCTCTCGAGTTTCTAATTGAAACATTGCCTGGGCCCCGTGGGGTCCGGTGCGAAGCAGCTTGTTCCAGGAATCGAAAGAGATGAACAAAAACTCTTTTAGACCGAGGCCTTCCACCTCGTCTCTTCTCTCTCGCGCTCTTTCTCTCTCAGTGCTTCGTCTCTCTTCTCCTTCGAAAGAAAAGGGATTGGGCCGTCGGTTACGTCCGAATCAAGAGAGAAAGGTAGAGAAAAGGAAGAGAAAGAGAAGGCGACGAAAGAGAATGCGGACAGGAATGCGTCGCACCACACACGGCGTTGCGCTCGGAGCTCGCATAAAGCTCCATTCACAACCAGTTGTCTCGAAACGAACTCTCGTCTGTTAAGTAATTATGGCTGTTATTCGGCCTGTGGTGAGCTCGAAAGCGAGTGTGCGAAAATATTGCGACTCTTATTCCTGAGAGGAGAGTTCTCCATGCAAATAAAGAATTCTTCTTACAAATAAAAAAAAACGAACGCGGCTGTCTGGATATAATCCGGAGTTTTTCGCACGAAAAGATTTAAATCTCGGTTATACAAAAATTACACGTCGACATTTCAAAACCAATCTGATCCCTTTGCGGTTGGATTTATTAAATGCAGCAAGATATACGCGGATTAAAAATAGTTACGAGCTACGCAAATATTTTATTACAGACTTCTTCATCAAACTTTGATCGATGTGAAAGGGGGATGCAAATTTGAAAAAGCGTACGAAAAATTTAGAATCACTTTTCTTTAATTTTAATAGAGAATTGAAACACGTTTAGAATTTAAACCGCCAATAAATTTGCCTCGTTCGTATCATTAATCTAAAAATGGCGCGGCTTGTGTTTCTCGTGCGTGGGTTTGGGAAAGCCTGGGAATAACGAGCCCCGATTATAAATTCCGACCGGACCGGTATCGGTTTTCGCGCTCTAATATCAGGGGCGTGCACTTACGGGGGATTTAGCAGAAGTTGGCGTCGACAAACGAGAACCGCAAGAGAGAATCACCACCGCCTACGCCGTCTCGCATTACTGCATTCCGCGCCGTTTTTTTACCATCCGGATATCCACGCGCGCGCGCATACACACACACATACACATTGTATATACAAACATACCCGCGTGTACTTTTCGCGTGCGGTACACGATTGCGTGCGCGCCCTTCCAAGGGATTTCGCAGAAGCTCATTTAGCGAGCCCCACTCGCTGATGAACTCTTATTTATTTTTGGATCGAGTTCCATCGGAGAGTTTGCCGCGCGGAGGCGCCCGGATTCGCTCGCTTTTCTCTCCCGACGTGTTCGCCGGCACCGGAACTCGCCACTTTCGACGATCGTTTCTCGTATTTCCATCGCGTGCTCTCTCGAGGCTCGCCGAAGCTCTCGGCATTATTACTTCGCTTTAATCCCACATTAGCGAAGGCTTAAGCTACTGGAGTATGCTGCGAGAGAGTCCGGCGCATTCTTTCGCAATTTCCGTAATTACGCGTAAACAGCATGTTTGCAACAGAATACCTACGAATACCACCGCTTGACTTGACACGTCATATATTATTGCGATGTGTGTTACGTATTAGCTTCGCATCGCCATACGGAATGCATTTTCATTTCGCTACGTTGTCGTTAAAATTCGCAATCGAGTGAAGCGCGCACGCGATTGAGAACCGTCAGCGCGTAGTGACGAAAAGAAGTTCCTCGCATTGTCCGTACTTCCTTATTATGACCTGACCTGACCGGTAGTCGACGCGCGGTCGCCTTTGTGTGTCACTTTAGGTGGCACGTCGGTTCTGAATAGACCAACAGCGCATACCCTGCATCCCGCGGAACGGTCGACAATACACTCCAGGCGAAGAAATTGTCAATCCCGGACGAGAATTTCCGTCAAAGAGCTAGAACCGGTCGCCCACGCGGAAGTGCTGCACCGTTTCGGTTCGGTGGACGATTCGGTCGAACGGCGAACGCGACGGTTTCGCGATCACGCGTGGATTTCACCGAGTCACCACTTCGGTCCGAGTTGCCTGCAGTCGTTAGACATATTACAGGCCGACTGAAAATCGAGGATCAATCGATATTAATCCGATCTTAATCGAACACAATAAGGTTGAATCGCCCGCGCTTAAAGCGCGTCTCCCTTCGGAATCAGGTTTCATCGGGTTCGAACACTTCACGAATAATCAGCTGTAATGATGCCACGGGGTTAACGAAGCTCGGTGGCCGACTCTTAATTAATTAATCGTCAGGATTAGATTAAAGGGCTCTATTTCTCTATTATTTCTCTCTATTATTTCTCTCTATTATTTCTCTCTATTTCTTTTTAACACATTGTGCAAACGGGCTATGTAAATTAAACTAACATAGTTCCGTTACGAAACGTAGGTAACCGGCTATGTTAATTAACATATTTACGCACGCCGCTCTTTTCTTACGTATTACGCAATAGTTTTGTAAAGATGCGAACGAACTAGAATGAATGTTTATACATATACCAGCGAAGTAACGAGTTTTCATTTAATCTTTACTACGCCACTCTTTCCGAGTGTCATTTTTTATTATCGGCTTATGTGCCGATTCTCAGAATATGTTAATGAAAAAAACATCTTTGATAATATTATTTTATTATACTTTTTCTCTCCCTCCTCTCTATTTCTATTTCCATGCGTAAATTATCAACGACATAGCATTTCTATATTTTCTTCTTCAAAGAAATAAAATTAACGTCAAAGAGAACAAATCTCTAAGTAAATCGAATATTAGTTGGAAGTGACATTATAGCACGGAAGTTGACATTAACGGACAACGACATAATTGCGTAGAACTAAAACGTGATGAATCCGATTTTGAGTAAACGCGACCGAAATCTTCTTCCTGTTACCGAGTTTGATTGATCCCATTACCACGACCTCTCTCTCTCTCTCTCCTCTCTTAACGTATCTCTGTCTGTCTCTTTCTCTTCCTTTTACTCTCTTACACTTGTGAATGAGTGCGACAGACGGCGAGTTGTGCGGGTCCACCTAGCTCGTACGACGAGCAAAGCTCTCGCCATTCAGGTTTTTAAAGGCCATTACAAAAGTGACAAGCCGGACGGAGTCATTCCTAGCGGGGAAGCGGAAGTCCGCCATTATGCAATGGAAACGTCAATTTCCGGTGGTATTGTCGCGACGATCTGTTTCTCTCTTTCCGCGCGTTCCCCCTTCCACCACGGCGGACCGGCACGGCGGCGAGGGCGGCGACTTTTTGCAGGAAAACCGATGGAAAATTCCGGGGCCCGGATACTCCCACGTTTAATGCGCGTCGGTCCCGTCGCCGCTCGGCGCATTCCGCCCGCAATTTGCGTATCGACTCGACACACGCTCCCTTCGTCGCGGTAAACGCGCGCCATCGTGCGCGCGATCGACGTCCGCAAAACCGACGACGCAGTTGAAGCCCTGTCCGATGAATGAATACAAATTGCTATGGTAAGTTCGCGTAGACATCTACATGTAAGCAACGACGGTCTACAATGTAGCCTATCTAAATCATCACTTTATATGCGCCAGCCAAGTAGACAAACAGTAAGTAGTCGTTGCTTCTCATTGCTTTGTTTACTTAACCTGCCTGGCAAAGCGATGGTTTTAGATAGTCTATACGCGTATATTACCGGTAGATACCCGACGCTATATGGTCGCGATCTATATTCTTCAATATTCACGATTAGTCGCGAAATGATACTAGGAAGTACAAGTCGGTGGAAATAAGTCTTTCGCATGTATATTAGTATAATTACTTTACACGATTGTGAAAAATAAAATAAAGCAATTGAATTCTTTGGTTTCTGACAATGAACAAAAAATAATAGCTACTGTTGTATCGAACAAAGAACAAGATTTCCGAAACTTTCTAAAGCTTGCACAAGAAGATCAACCGAAAATAATCCACCGAATAGTTTCCACCGAGCAGATTCTTTCTTATTTTCGCATCGAGTTTCTGCATCTGCGCCACTGCGCATTTCGCTCGTAGTTGCGCGTAGAGTTGCAAGAGAGAAAGAGAAAGAGAGAGAGAGAGAAAGCTTCTCTCGAGAAAAGCCTAGCCTATATCCAGCGTCGGCAACAACATCGACGACGCTGCCGAGCGCATTCACGATAATAATGGCACCCACCGAGCCCCCGTCCGCCCCCGTCGCGTCCCCCTCCGGCGACTCAACGCGACAGTTTATCATCCGGTAGTGTTGGTTGGCCCACCTTTCTCCCCGGGATCGCACACCGGCGTGCCCGGGTGTTTGCGTAGGATCCCGCGACGAAATCTTCGAATACACACTCAACCTGGATTAAGGATCAACGCCCTGCTGCCTTCGACGACGCACAGCTGTCGCGCGTCCGCCTCTCTTCCCGCTCCGCTCTGCTTTCGCCTTCGCGCGCCTCTGTGTGCGTGTGTATGTACGCGTTTTTTTTTCTTTCCTTTTCTCTCCCTTTTTTCGTTTCTTTCCGCGTTTTTGACGTTTCTTATCCGGTGATAAATCTTCGTAGTCGTCCCGTCGAGATTTGACGCGCGGAGCCGTGTGAACGCGCTGACGACGACATTCTTGGGACCCATTAGAGCGATCTTGTTGAATTTTATTAATAGAAATCAGATACCAGAACACGTAGCCTATACACTATCGCGCCGAAGTTCTCAAAACTGCGGGAAGATCACGAGGATCACACGGGAGTACCGAAGATCTTTCGTGAACATCTATATAATGCTTCGTTTTCTTTTAACGAATAGTCGTAAATTAATCGTTTATTTTAATTTAGACGTTTCCGCGTCTATAATATAACATTTTAAATTTGAGAAACTTGTATATACCCCACATTCTTATATTCGTATTTCATAAGTAATATTTCATATATGCCTATGATAGTATATAATCTTCCAGGATGTATGTGGTAATCTCCCGTCGTGATACCGTTAACAATGTATTCGGAGAAACGCCCGCGATTGAGAACCTCCGTGACTGGAGATGCGCTATCTTACGCGGCATGGCACATCCGACCATATAAAGTACTTCCAGGGGGCCCTCTCGTGGCTTGCGTCGTGTGGCGGGCTTTGATCCTCACGAATACCGTGTCGCGGGAGGCTATAAAAAGACTTAGGGTCTTGCCGGAGATTACCTAGGCGAGTGCCGTAGCGCCGTCTTGAGATCTTCACCGTCGTGGAATCGGCGGAGGCGGGAGAAACGGCTCTCTCTCTCTCTCTCTCTCTCTCTCTCTCTCTCTCTCTCTCTCTCTCTCTCTCTCTCTCTCTCTCTCTCTCTCTCTTTCTTTCTCTCTCTTGAGATGCGTGCGTTATACACGGTGCACACGCGTGCGCGCGAGCGCGCGCGCTTTCCGGGCATCGACGCGCGGTGCCATTTATCATGTCACGTCATTCCCATGGAATGACAAGCGATGTGCGTGCCACGGGGTTCCCATAAAGCCGCATTGCAGCAGGGACAAGCGCATTGCACCGGCGCGGCGCGGCGCGACGTCGCGTCGCGGGGGGAAGCCGAGAAAGAAGTCGCGGTGCTCCCGGACGGCGTTATAAACGTTAAGGCGAATGCCAAGTAGAAAGTACGCTAATAGCAACAAATGACACCGAGTGTCTCTGAATGACCGAGCGCGAATATATCAGACGCTATTAATAGCTCGTCCGCTTAAGCCGTCCGTAAGAAATTATTATTGACGTCGATTAGAAAGCACAATGTGCTTTAATGCATGTGTGTGTGTGTGTGTACACAAATACTTTATATTCGAGCAAAATGTCACGGGGGAAAAAAGAGATCTAAAGGAAAAATTTTTTAATTCTTTTGATACTACAAGTATCTGTATATATTATTTGCAACAATATTCTTATATAGTAATTTTTCTCATTTATGCGTTTATTTGGAAAGTTTAAGGTCAGTTTTGACGTTAGTATATTCGCGATAACCGACTCTATTTGCATAAGTAATTCATCATTTAAATAAGCCCGATTGATTCCATCGGCGCGACAGGTTACTTTGTTATTCCGCTTAAGATGTTAAACGCGCACGCGATTTCCATTGCCGGAGCCGTTGAACGCTCGTATCGTTAAATTATCGTCGTTCGGACGTCATTACGTTTACAACGTTGCGCGTAATACGCATAAAACACTTGGGCCGAGCTTTTACGCGGTAATCGAGGTCCGTCGCGAGTCGGTATCAATATTTAAGGAGCTCGCTAGATACGCGGAGTGAATGAATTTCCATCGATACGTCGACGACGTCAATGGCTGGCGGCGACGGTTATTTCGCCTGAAAATTGTATCGGTCGGGCGTCGTGCTCGCGGACAATACTGCCGACTTTATTTATGATTCTCGTTTACTCCTTTCGTGCGATTTGACCGGCTCCACCCGCGCGCACACACACACACACACACACACACACACACACACACACACACACACACACACACACACACACACTAGATATACCGGGAATAAGAGAGAGAAAGAGAGGCGGGAGTGCGTGCAGGTGTGAGTTAGAGTCGAGTTCGCGGTGGCCGCTGTGAGAAACATCGAAACCATAAATTCCCTCGGGAGCAGCCACTTCTCTCGAATATGCCATACACGCGCTTATATTCGCTACGATATAAACTGCGCCAGGTACTTTAATCCTTGCCGTTCGTCCGTCCTCGAAAGTATCTCGCGAGAATTAAATTTAGAAGTGGAAAATCGTTGAATGTTCTGTATAAGGCTGCGGAAAATACGGTTGGAATTTAGCGATTCTGGCTAATACGAGATAGACATGCCTCGATGGACAATACTTTACGGCATAAATCAGCTTTTACGAATATAAAGAGATATTAGGCATTATAATACATGAAATTACAATATTAAATTTTATATGAAAATAAGAATGGAACGAATGTTTCATGAGGTATTTATTAAAAGTAATGCTTGAAGAAAGAAATGTGTGAAATATTCGCTTCTCTTTGTAAATATAATAAGAGGTAGTAACGAATGCTATGAAAATATAATAGAATTAATGTAAATTCAATTCGTGATACTATCTCAAGTCAAATATCGCATACAATTATCTAAAGGAAAGCGGTATGAGAGGAGCGAGAGAAGCGCGCGGGATAGAAAAAAAAAGAATCAGGCGCCGAAACAATGCATATTAACGTGAAACCGACGATGGAGTGATACAAGAAACATGGCACGCCATCACATGGCGAGCTTTATTTCGCATTCGGGAGCGCGATCTACGCGATTTTCGCACGTTCCCTTCGAGAAAGTCTTTCCCAGAACAGCGGACTCTCCCTTCGGGGCCGTGTAAAAAAACGCACGCACGGTCGCGCAACGAACCGAGGTCGTAACCCGGCGTGCGATCTTCTTCTCTCCTTCCTCCGGCGAATCGTTCGCTCGTGAGAGAGAAAAGAAAGCGGAGGAAGCTAGGAAAAAATAACGCGCGTGGTATCCGCTGTAATTTCGCGTATACGCATCGTCGTCACGCGTAGTCGTCGTTCGTGTCGTCGTAGCAGCGCGAGCGATCGCGTGAGAGCACGAGCATGCTTGCGGGAGGAGAAGGAAGAAAAGGAGGAAGAGGTGGAGACAGCGACGGGGAGGCAGAGAGAGAGAGGGGGCCTCAGAGCGAGTGCGTGTGGGTAGCGTATGGCCCATTGATAGTCCACGGACCATTCATGGATCCGCGGATCCGTGAGAGGAAGTCGCCGTCGGTGTGTATAGTTTCGTGTGCGCACGATGCTGATATACGTGGGAGCTCCGCCGTGTGTAGGTATGCACGCGGCCTTATTTGTACCGAACGCGCGCACTTTTTCGCATTTCCGATCCGGATCCTGTATTAGAAATTTCGCGGGGAGTCTGACGTGGGGAGCATCCTTGAAAATCGTAGGTACAATCGTAGGAGGCAGGGACGAGGAAGAGGAGAAGAGAAATTTGTCGCATCGTGAAAAGAATTTGTTAAAAAAGAGAGAAAGTAGAAAGCAGGATACACAATAGGATATACAATTAAATAGGGACAATTAAGATTAAATAAATTCTGTGATAAATATGTAATAATATATGTAAAAATGTGTGTGTGTGTGGGAACAAGAAAAATAAAAAAAAATGATTACACGCATACACACACGTGTCAAATGAACAAAGGAGGGAGTGAGAGAGAGTGTGTGTGTGTGTGTGTGTGTGTGTGTGTAGTATTATCTTGGGGAAATTGAGTATGTTGAATGAAGGATTTTCCATGTAGTGTCGTAGATGAGGTCGTGGGAGTGTAGAACTATAAAGCCCGCTAAGAGAGTGACGTTTATCGCGCGTCTACTCGCCAGAAGTGCCTCGAAGCCAATTCATCCGTCGACTATGAAGTCCAAGTTTCTACGTGACGGCGAGACAAACTCCAACATATAAGGAACAACTTTCCTCGTAGCCTACGCGAATCTTGCTCACATACTTGTCTTGTACTGTGGCTCGTTTTCTCTCTCTCTCTCTTTCTCCCTTTCTCCCTTTCTTGGCATACAACGCGCGGGTTTGTTGCGGGTGCGCGATCTCGTACACGCAGCCAACAACAGAGGTACAAAAGCACAAAGAACCGTTCGCGTGTATGCATACGGTTCGGGAAATAAAACACGAATATTACGACGCGCCGAGCATGCTCGAGAGACTCTCTTATTCTCACGGCAAGAAGCATGTTTTATCTAATCAAGGCTTTGAATAGACACAATTCTCCGAGACAAAAACTTCTTTTTTCGATTAGAAATTAAATGATTGTATAATATTCATTTTATTACGGAGAAATATCAGTACGAATATTCAATAAAAGAGTATGATAAAGGACTAACAATAAGATATATATGTGATCTCTACAAAATCTCTATCACTGCGTAAAAACATATAATTTTCAATAGTATATTAAAAACAATTTTTTGCATCTTATTGCGATAAAGAGAGAAATGCAAAGAATGAAACGACAAGCAGCGTATCCATAGAACGCATTTCCGTCTCAACGTACTTACCATTATGATACCGTACACGAGGTGAAGAAAATCGAAATATCGTATCGGAAGGAAGACGTAACATCAGGGAAAACCCTTCTTCTCTTCTTCTTCTTCTTGTGACATTTCGTTTCGAGTCGTAACCAACAGACGCGTTATCCGTAAAGCCGTAAAATCGAATGACTCGTCATTTTCTACTCTCCGCCTCTCACATGAAAGGTTTAGGCCTCTCACGGAGGCGTTCTGTCAACCCCCTTGAATCCGGCGACATGTACGGGAAACCGTACCCGTAAGGGATCGTGGCAGCGGCCGATTTTTCATATTACCCCTCGTAACATGGATAACACGAAGCCTCTCCCTTTCCGCCGCTCAGTTAAGCTATTCACGTTATTACCGCAGAGAGACGATGAAATTTCGAGCGCGGATACACGGTGAACCAGGAAAACAAAATATTTGCTTGTTTCTCATATTTAGCATATCAGAGTAATATCAGAGAATACAATTTTTATATAATTTTTTGAGAGCTTTATTAAATCTTAACTCTCTCTCTCTCTCTCTCTCTCTCTCTCTCTTCTCTTATTACGTGTGATTATTATATCGGATATTAAATATTAATAATTCTTTGATTTAAATATTTTTAAAATATATTCATCATACTACACTGCGTCTACAAATAGAAAAATTGAAGAGATACAAATGCGAAATATTTGGAATTTATATCTTTCTTTTGAGATTAAGAGAGAAATAGTATCAGGCTTAGAAAAATCTGTTTACAAGTTTCAGATGTTATGACTCACACTCTTTCTATGCAACACTTGTAACGATGCTTTTGACCTCGTGCACGCGTTCCCGCGTTTATTACGTAAGAAATTACCGCGGGAGAGCACGAGCGTCTTGCTTTATTCGCCGCGAAAATGAAGGCAGGAACTGGCGGAGGACAAAGACGTGAACGAATCGTGCCGCTCCGGCTACGGATCGCTTTAATTGCTCCTAATTTACCCGGTGGATTCCATGGGATTTATTCTGGTACCGACGCGATCTAAAAATAACGCATAAGACGACGTGCACGCAATCGTTTCATTAAAAGTGCATTAATTTGAGGACAGTAGGGGGGCTAGTGGCGACGGTCGACCCTTGATGCAACCCAGGGTGAACTCGACGGTTACTCAATCGTGTCGAAGCTGGGAACTGCATGATCGCGAGCGTTAGAGTTGTAAACTTTAAACTGGTTTTCGCTGGAACCGTGTTTCGAATCGTCGCCTTGTTCCCGATGAGATTGCACGTATTTAACTATTTTCTCAATTAATATACAGTCACACGGTTGGACTGTTATGCAACATGGTTGTTGCACTATCTGTGTCAAGCAGATCTTTTTTTCGCGCGCGACTTTTTCTTTTATATACATATACATATGTATGTAAACATATCCGCAAATTATTAATTAATAACTTGAAAATGGTCGCTGTCTACAGCGTAATATCCATGATATCTACCTTGTGTCACTTATACCTTTAGGAATGCTACAAGAAATTACATAAGAAATTGCATACCTCGATACTTTGTGGCAATTGTATGCATGCTATTTGCATAAAATATTCTGCTGCTAAAAAATATCTAATATATTTTATTAACTGCGGTTAAAGGTAGATTACATTTAGGTGTAAAAACAACTTGTAATATTATTAAAGATGCAGCAAAGTACATAGTTGCAACTGCATTGCGAATAGGTTTACCTTCCACGCACACAAAATGTTTTACAAGCATATTCAATTTTCTCAACAACTATAGTAATTTATTCTTTACGGTAATTTTTAATTACATCTTACTATTCTATTATCTTTTACTGAAATTGTTGTCATTTTGGTATTTAATTTTGTTCTCGGGACAATTAAGCATCGAGGGGTTGAAATTGTAGGAAAATAGAGAAACAGAAATTCTCAAGAGTTCATTTTAATTTAAATCTATAAAGATTTGAGGTGCTTCATAGAGAGAGAAAGATAAAAAAATTGTTTTTCAACGAGGAAACTCGGACACTTGCAGCGGACGGTTGCTGCAACGCCGTCTCGTTCCTTTAACTCGATACTTCCTGCAGCTCGCTCGAATTCTAAAATACGGCCGCGAATTCCCGCGTTCGCGCTTATTGTCGGTTGTTTAAGCTGCCTGCATTCCCAGAGCGTGAGTCTCGCTCTCTTTTTTTTTCTCTCCGTTGCAGCTATCCCCTCTTCCCCTTCTTCCCACCGATTCACTCGTATGGTATATACGCATTACCTTACGTAATCGTGTGACGCCCGCCGCCGCCACACCAACTCTCTCGCCCAGACATGAATGAGTGACTCACGCCGCGCCTCGATACGTCCACGCACACAACGCACGCGCGTATACGCAACCGTTTTTCGAGTACCGTTTGTTCGTTGGCGTGGTATATCGACGACGACGACATTCTCGTATACACCGATAAGTAGAAAATTACGGTATTTCAGACTTTTGGGTGTTCGTTATTCAAACAAACATGTAATATGAAAGGATTATCTAGATAGGTAGTACTTTCTGAGAGATATGCAGCTAACAAAGAGAGAAGATGCGCTTACACGCTAATTTATTAATTATAGTTGAAAGAAGCAGCGCGCGAGAGAATAAAGCAGAAATTGCTCGAAGAAATCGATAGCCGGTTGATAATAATCGTGAGAAACGGCGAGCGAGAATATTTTTGAGAGACGGAAGGAGGGGTAAAAGTGACGATGCGAAAAAAATGATAATTCAGATTTCAGGCGTATCGCGTAATTTACGAGGAGAATATTACATAGTGTGCGCCATGACGAAATTACAGTACAAATACCACAATTATAGTACGCTCTGCGTAATACACGCGCTCGCACACCGCAGGGACTCTCTCATGGCCGCCGCTGCAATGTTGCGGAAAATGCAAGACAGTCGCGCGAGACACGTAACTTACACGATGGACCGTACTCGCCGGATGAAATATTTCCGAGATACCCTCGTTCCTGCGCACGTATATTTCATAATTTGCGTCGAAAATCGCGCGTGCCCCCTATACGCGCGCAATATATTCTCGCATCTCGTGTTCGCTCGCGGAATAATCACCCCTCGATAGACGTTTATGAATAAAGCATTTTCTCTTGACCCCGAGTGTCTCGGTGTGTCTAACTTGTCTGACTCTTGCGGCACGATTCGGAAATTTCGCGCAGGAAATCTGAAACTCGCCAAAACGATGTATTGGTGACTAACGCGCTTGTAATATACTCGTAAAGACGTGCAGCGTTATTTATCGGCGTCGATTAGCGGACAGCTATTTATCTCTTTCTCTCTATCTTTCTCCCTCTTTCTTTCTCTCGTTGCGCCGTTCTATTTATCGTATTTCCACTCAGATTAATGGGGGCAACTAGTTTGTAGCTCGAAGGCTGCGTATATTTAAATAAACTGCGAATTATAGCGCACGTGCACACACACATACACACACAGAGACACATACACACGCACATCGACACGCGTGTACGGCTATTTATAATTCGCGGAGTCAAAGGCGGACGTGATTTTTCAAAAAAATCCATTCTCGAAACGATACGCTATAAATTATAGCCGACAAACGATCGTCCCGTGTCCTGCCGTTATTAATGTGATTTTTTACACCGCACTTTCCGTGTTGCTCCGATCTAAACACGAGAAGAGAGAAGCGTTTTGAAATCCTGCTTCATGGCTACGCGCGCCTGATGTATCATCGACAACATCTGACGATAATCGCTATCTGGGAACATTTTCCTCATCGCTCATTAATCGTGTCTCATTAATCTCGAACGCTGTTTACAAAATACAATTTTGTTGACGATAATATATGAGATTAACTTGCGTATCGAGGCTGTAGTTTTACACAATGTGTCGCAATGTTAGCGGCGCAATAAATGATCTTATCGATTGATACGGACGCTCTCCCATTCTTATGCGCTGATGAATGCGAATTTTATACATCCTGTACGCCGGTATAATTTCACATTGTAACAAAAATAGAACGCGACAAAGATAGAACGCAGTATAAACAAACCTTCGGCCGCGGAACCTTTGGACTTTGCGTGCCAAGTTTTCTACATGACGATGTTTGCACGTTAACCACTTAATGAGCATTTAACATCGCGAGTTGAAATGGATACGCACGTGTGCAGCGCCATAAACAGCCAGGTGTCTCGAATGGATCCATCGATGATGGGACAAAAATTGTAAAGTTGGGACAGCGTGTACTTGGTACAATACGTTCCCATTACATTGCGAATAGAGTCATTATGGGCTATTTATGCTCCCGGCACCAATGCATTTAGAAAGTGGCTTATCTGCAACGATGGGGGCATGACTCAACCGTTCATGTAAACGGTATTAATACCTTCATACAGTCGGAGCGCGAGTCGGTGACGAAAGAAAGGAGCCCCATGTGTTATACAAACGTCTTGATATTGCATCAACCAACGAAAGGGGATGAAAAATGATAGAATATCAGAAGAATAGAATAGTGAAAGATAAAATATGCCGATAGATTAAATCTCTTGTCAATCATTGATTTTTTACTTTTTTCTCTCTTTCTCAATCATGAGTATTACGTTGTAAATATTTAATTCATATTAGAAATGAAATTTTTGTGACAGCAAATATAAAATTTTTTTATTCTGGAAGTTAATAACAAAAATTAATTTTTTTCTTATTTTATTAGATGAAAAACATCCTTTCTAAATAATTTAGCAATTGTTAACCTTAAGAAAAATATTTTTCAACTTGTGAATTACGTTACCACGATTTATCGAACGACTTGTCAGTGTTCATTAAACAGTGCGATATGTGTGTTTATTAGAAAAGCTAATCGAATACCCGGTTATATAGGGGTGTTCAGCATAAGAGTCGCAGTCTCACGACGTTACAGTGCATGCTTGTAAAAATTATGTATCATGAATTTATTATCGCCAGCACTATGCTAATTACAAAGCGGAAAGCCACTTGTCTCGGATGCGTCGCCGGTAGACTGGTGTTAAACGAAATCGCGAGAATGTCCGTAACTTCGTTCACGCTATCAACACTCTGATAACGCGACTGGTTCGAGTTCGCAAAATTGGACGGAATGGATAAGAGAACGTATCTCGTGTGAGCTAAATGATGACTCGCGACTACTTACATACTTTACTTACATTGTTTAATGCAAGTTTGAAGTCTCGAATGCATATAAATAAAGCGTGATTATTAAATCTAAATTTTTAAGTTACTCCGATTAAAAATTTACTATCATTGTAAACATTTATTTATTATAACAGAAACTGACATAACAAAAAAAAAACTGACATAACAGAAAAAGACGCATAAGCACGGGAAATGTATCAAGAAGGAAAATGTCTGGCTAACGATAGTTTCTGAAGGACAGTTCGAGAAAATTTCGACAGTAGCAAAGTTTCACAAAAAAGACGTTTTTAAAATATTAATGTAAGATTAAAATATTAGTGATAAAAATATCTCGCTTTCTCGCATTCACGTCTATATCGCGCAGCAAAAGGGATTAAATACATCAAATTATTATTTTTCCAAGTATACATGTCTCAGGCCTCCCACTCGCGAAGATCTACGCATGATTGCTCGCTTTTTTTCTCTTCCTTTTCATGAGCGTACAAGAAAACTTATTTCCGCAGACGTAGTAGAGAGAAAGAGCGATTTCTTTTCCTGTTCGATGATCATTTTTTAATTTGTCGGTGCTGCAATCCTGTAAAAGCGCACGGGCGCTTATTTTTACGGAAACGTTATTTACACCCGAGATTACATAGTACTTGTCTCATCGTGAGTCCGCGGGTGGTCCGTGATTTAATTTTGAACAATATCCATCGACTCGTTATCCGCCAATTCAGTGTGCCTATGTTACTGAGCAACGTTGAAAATGCTCAGCGGGAATAAACGCGGTAGAAGGATTCTCGAGATATACTCCTGACGAGAGGATCGGAAGTGTCCGAGAGTAACGTTCATCCTCGTTTCGGTACAACCAAAAGAATCTCCTCTCTCTTCCGTTATGAGAAACTTTAGATTTAACCTGTCAACTAGCACAAACGTGAATATGCACGTTTCCGTTTGAAGCAAACTCCAATCAATTAATTGTATTGCATTTCAAAATGTAAAACATTCGCATATCTGCTCACTAAATATTTTTAGTCTTAAATCAATTTTACGAGTCACGCACTTACAAAGCGTTTATAAAACGCTTGAACAAAGCTAATTTTTTTCTGCAATAACCAAATGATTTGACTTGCAAATTTTGCTTTAAACTTTTAGAGTTATAGACAATTTTTTATGATGATAAATGCTAGACGATAATTTTCTGGTTATATATTTTTTGTTAATAAAACAGCAATACATGTATTTATTTAAATGAACCTTTTTCAAATTTCACATAAACATGTCAGCTGTACGGAGAAGAAAAATTTTACGTCTTTTGAAAAAAATTTTACTGATGTGTATGATTCTCTGTGTAATATTTCATTCTAGCATTTTTTATTTGACATATGTTTAACTCGTTTTATAAAAGCTTTAATTTTATCTTATAAATAAAATTGCACTTTTTTGTTTTACATTTCATATTTCATTACTTTATAGAGATATATAACATTTTGTTATACTATTAAAAAGATTTATTGATAGTAACTTAAAAATTTTACTAAAAATAATGTGAGATGAAAACGTGTCGCTTACATTATGTTAAAATAATAAGTAAGTAAAATAAATCAATGCTATATAATTTAATATAACAAATTCTAAATCAATTACAGATAGTAGTATGGAATCAGATTTTGCGTGAATAATTGTTTTGTTTCTCTGCTGAATATCAGTTGATCTCTAATTAAAATATAACTATTAAATCGTCCGAATCTCAAGATATGAAACTGCATTCCGTGCATCTCATCTAATATGTTCTTAAGATGAGATTCAAAACGTCTGTAAATACAGGTCTAAATGACGGATGCAACCTTCGATTCCAACGATGTTTACAACCGAGGTTTCACTGAACTAGTTTCTCGCCGAGTGGTGCAAGGATATGGCACACATACCGAGTGCACGGAAAGGTGTATCGCCTCTCCAAGTCACGATCTGCATCTACGTAAATTAAAGGGGTTGCGAAATCAATGGTTTAGCATAGATAACTAGCAGCCAATTTGCTTTAAATCGAGGCCGAAGCGCAATTATCGCAAGAAACAAAAACAAATTCGTTTTATTTTATATTGTGTGATCCGATTTTGATTGAATTATATATACATATATTATTGTTGTGAAATTTTTTCATCAGCAGAATGCATCGTGATAAAGGCAAAAATCTCATTTTTGAATACGATATTTATCCGCTAGCTAGACACTCATTATCGACGATTCTATTTGCCGAGGTGTCAGTCTTCTTTTCGGTACATTTAGCCGCTGACATTAACGGTGACTAGAAAGCAATTGACATGCGAATTATAAATTAATCTGACCAGTACACGAGAAACTCTCTTTCTCCCTCTCTCTTTCTACTTTTCTTTTTCTTTCGTCATTGTCGTGCACTGTGTGCTTGTGGTTCGTGCGCGCACACACCAATAATACACTGGCGACTGCTAAATCAGTGCCACCTGGCCTGAATAATGCCTCTAAAAATACCGTGAACCCGCCTTTAGAAAGAGAGTCTCGGAAACCTGACCGGCCTCGTCGCCGATGCATGTCGATGATGTCAGAGATTCTGCACTGCATCTTTTTCGCGTTCTATGGATCGCCGTAATATTTTTTTAGAGAGAAACGCCAAATATAAACCGCGAAGAGGAACATCGAGAATCACGTGCGTTGCGTTCTCGGAAGATCGCGTGTACCACGCGTCGTACAATAGTTTCCTTCGTCTTTACGGTCGCGAAAAACTCTCTTCCTAAGACCATCACGATTCGTCGCGTGACGACCGACGAAGACCGGGAAATAATTGCGCGGGAAATAGCAGTGATCTCTCGTGGAAATTGAAAATTGATTACTACGCGGAGCAGATGTCATTACGATAATGAGTTTCCTTTATGCGTCCTCCCCCTGCGATGTGTATTCTTTCTTCCTCGCGGGAGAGAGAGAGCCGCCCACAGCGGGCAACAACGAAATTTACCCCGTCGACCACTACTTTGCCTGTGTACTGTGCGATAATAATAGTCCTGGGTACCGAAATAATTATACATAGGCCTTCTACCTACTGTGGACGAGGGTCAGGATTAAGTCAGTCCGGCACGGCGCGGATAAGCTTCCTAAGCTAGGAAGAAGCAGGTCGCGAATAAAAGTGCGCGCACGCGCGTGTATAAGATGGGAGAAATAATTTTCCGAGATAAAGCTCTTCGGAATACTTTCCCTTCTCCGTAGGATAAGAGCTCGCTTTAGGTTGTTTTCGCGCGAGCGGCTGGCCCGGGGTGAAGTGATTTTATTATGCTCGCGTGCTTCGCGCGCGCGGTGCATAAAATTTAACCGACAATCTCGCGTCCCGTTTCTAGAAAATTGTCGAATCAGACACGAAATGTTAGCGTCGCGATTAATCAGCGCGATAACGATCGATGAAAAATGAGAATTATCCGTGCGTCGTCGTAATTTTGCAGTGATCGATCGATCGTCCGGGTGTCCGTTAGCCGTCGTTTTAATACGGGGAAAACGACTCGGCACGATGGTTCCTGGTGGTTGATTAATCGATTAATAAAACGTGCTTTCGAGACCGGCCTTGGGATACCTAACGATGACGCTCCGTCGGCCTACAAGAGGCCGCTAATAGACTAATAACCTTCGCCGCGAGTGAGGCGTTATCTAAATACGCTTAGCGGTTATTACGCCGTTTGCTCGCGTTGGAAAAGTAGAGCGATCGATCGTCTACTTGATCTAGTTTCTTGTACAAAGTTGCAGGCGATGAGCGTCGAGGCGATCGAATACTTTCAGATAATTGCCGCGATGTTTTATTTGCGAGCCTTGTAATTTATAATCTGACTCTCTTCTAACGAGCTCTTGTCTTTTAATTATTATGGTGAGAGAAAATCTGACTTTAACGTACATATTTTATAAGAAAAAAATACGCAAAATTTAGTTTCAGCTTATTATTTTTGAAATAACTTCCATTATTAAAAATAATTTCCATTATTAAAAATTGTTATTTAATATTCGTACATAATGCATTAATGTGTATAAGTTCGTTCTTCAGCATTTGCTTTACTGCATGTCAGTATAAAATTAGAAACGATCAGTATACGTATAATCAAAGATCACCGATCTCTCTTGACAACTATCTCGTATCCCGCGAACAACAATCTCAGCCAGACGCCGTCTGGAAATCGATTCGGTCTGGCCGAAGATCCATTGTGCGTAGCGACGTAAGCACCGGTCCTGGGCGCGTTCCCCTAACGCGTCCGTGCTCGTTCGAGTAAGTTACGAGGGCAAGGATCGGGCCCGGTCGTCGTCTTATTCTACCACCCTGTTCCCCGGGGTGCAAGAGCATGCGACTACCAGACGGCAGGTGTTCGAGATTGTTGCACCCGGCAGATGTTGCTCCGTCGTATCCCAACCTTCTTTCCCGCGCGCGCCTCCTCACCCCCCGCGCGTGCGCGCGCGCTCATTCTCTTCTCTCCCTCCCCTTTCGCGTCGCGACGTGCCCTTACGCTTCGTTCCCTTTTACCGGTCGTCGCCCGGTCCCGTCCCTTTTCGTGACCGAATCACCGCGAGTCAGATGAAGAAATAAATTCATCGTGCCTCTCAGCATCCCGCCAGGTCATCCTTTCGAAACACGCTTTCCATCTGCGCGCTTCTAATATTTGATCTCTATTCCATTTTAAAGTTGTTCCCAATTTTATATGCAAGCATCAGTTCTTTCTATTTAATTTTATTTGTATTCTAAGCCTCGTTGTGTCAAAGTTTATACATTGAATGCATTATCTAATTATATTATTGTTTAATGAAATGAAGATTTTTTTCCTGTGGAGAAATTTAGTTTGAAACTTTATAATTTAGAGATTTATTTAATTTTTTATCTGTAGAATTTTATTCAAGAAATATGCAGTCATTATTTCGTCAACGAGCTCGAAAATGCACTCAATTATTATATGCTATGTGCCACAGTTGTACGTTAAGTCACAGATATACATGAACGTTTCTATGAGATTATAATTTTACCGAGATAATCGCTTTTGCGCTTTAGTTATTTTCTTTGCACCGCATACCTTTTCACAGAATATCCATGGGGAATACACGTTACAGAACATTTAACAAATTGCATCTATCTTCCCCTTCTTTTCCACTAGAGCTGTTCCTCAAATTGATCCAGACATCCGTAACGACTTAATTTAGTTACCTAACGTTTTATCAGCGAGAAAGACTCGTCGACTTTCGTGAAAGTGAAAGGCATTTCCGCGCGATATCGTTCCTTTGTACGCTCCGTACGATCGGATAAAAAACACGTGAATTTCCAGTACAAATTATCGTATCGACCATTATGTCGTCGCTCCAGAGCTAATGATATAATCGATCGAATCGAGAGCACGAGCCAACGACGACGACGACGCCGCGGTCGCTGCAAGGGAGCCTTGAGCGTGTCTCGAATTCGTGCTCGATGATTCGGGACAAAATCGAGGTGGGCTCCTAACTCTCTTCTATCCCCTCGTTTCGGACGATCTATAGCGATCCCTCGTCTTTGATAGATACACGAATCCACCTCGTTAGTTTTCTTTCAGCGAAGTGGCCCGGATCCTCGGATCCAGGCTGGAAGTTTTCTAAGCGATTCGACTCCGCGCTATTTGTCCAAGTTTCTTTTCTTTTTTTTTACCTAAGGAAAGCTAGAAATGCACGGTAGAGGAGAGGACGAACAAAGGGGAAGAGGTTCCACTCGCGCGGTCGACGCGGAGAAAGGGCGGAGATAAATGCCGACTGTTATTCGAGAAACCTCATGCGCTCGCACCTGCCTGGCACGTGGCCGGCGCTTGTGTGTGCGAGCCTCGTAGTCTTCTCTTCTTACTCTCTTTGTCGAAATGTTCCGACCGCTCGCTTCGTTGGTTTCACGAAACCTCCTCTCCGGCTCGAGAAGTCGCTTCTTATCCTCCCCGCCGCTAATCCCGTGCATCTCCCCGAGTTCCTTTTTGCGGCGCGTCTCCTCGCCGGCAGAGATTTTAATGATTCCTCATTAGGGCCTTTCACTTCGGTGTAAGATCAAATTAATACGCCGTCTATTTTTTTTTCTTATTTATTTATTTTATTTTGTGGCCGCCAGACCGGTCGAATAATGACGTTACGGGTCATCGTTTGTGAAATTTATGTCGCGGCATCCTTATCGTCTCGCGTCTTCGTCGGCAAGACGCTTTTTAGATGCGTGACCACGTTGTATTGTCCCAGGCACGACGAGCGGTACTCTCGATCGATCCTCGCTGATCCCTTCTTGCTCCGATCACGCTCTATTAATTCCGACGAGCCGACGGCCTTTCTCGAGCGAGATTGGAAATTGGTTCCGCGATCTCGAAATATTTCTTGACCGACTGAGTGAATCGCGAGCGCATTGGAGAATGCGGGAGGATGGCATTGCATGTATGTGTGTGTGGTGTTAACCCCATAAGATGCACAAGTATTTCGCACGTATTGTAGGAATCAGCTTCCGAACATGATTAGACTGATAAGTGTGCCTGATAAGTTCTCTTTAACATCTCTCTTTACACGTGAGAACAATCTTTAAAAAAGAGTCAAATTTAAAGTTATTTTTCATAGGATGTCTTTTATTTCTTTTTGCCTTATTTATATCTCTACAAGCATTTTTTTTTTTTTTTTTTTTTAAGAATTTTCTTCTCGTGAGAAATTTTTTTTTCGTGAAAAAAAATTTATGTTGTATTTGAGTCACTATATGCAAGGATTATGAATCGACAGCTTAAAGAAAATGTTTACATTTGCAAATATTAACGATCGATGCATTCCAATGAGAAAGAGACAGAGGGGAAAGAACGTAGAGATAAAACAGACTGGCTGGATGTGGGCACTTCCGACTGGTGAAAGTTTAAATAATACCCTAGGTTCTCTAGGCTAGACGGCGGAGAGACTGCGTCATACATTCGGTGAATCTCGACCGAGGAGGGCAGACAAAGGGGCGGGGGAATGGAAAACACGGTGAAGGAGGTGCTGTCGTAAGAGAAAGTGAAAGTATAACGGAGAGGAAAGGATCTCGTTCCTTGTCTCCTTCAGACGTTCCCTCCCATCGGCGAGGCAAAACGCGATTCCGAACGTGGTACACGCGCTTTTAAAGGCGAGAAGCAGTCAACAACTTCGTAATTGGAGTTCGTTCTACGAAAATTGCGTTGACGGATGTCTATGCCTCGAAGTCAGACTGGATCGCGAGGAAAAATGTTAAGAAATTGCTCAATCAGATTAATCAATATTTTAATATGTCATTAGGGCGACGCAAATAAAATATGAAAATTTGAAGACATCAAAATATTATTTCTCTTGCAAATTCTTGATGGACATTATTCAAAAAATATATAATTTTATTTTTTTAGTAACATGATACAAAGTGTTATTGTAAATGAGAGATAATTTACAATTTTGTTCATTGAACGCGGGCAGCTTCTGCAAATTTTATATTCGGTCCGCGGAATTCTTCGTGGAACTTATAGAAAATTCCGAGATTTCGTTTTTTCAAAAGAGTTTTTCATTATCAAGAGTATTGGTAGGAAGCATGCAACCTTTCCATGAATCATAGCCGCATCAATTGTTAAAGTTGTTTATGTTGACGGAAAAACGCGGGGAAAAAAACCGAATATCGTTGCGATGTAGAGCCACATACATAATGTATGCAGCGCGATCAAAGACGCACCGTGTCTCTTAAGTGGATTACAATCGTCGACCGATTTCCTTGCGTACGCGCAAGCATATTCGCGAGATGCTACCTCGTTTCGGGCACAAACGAGGCGAAACCCGGGAATGTCGATGCATCTTCGTCAACGTCGTCGATCTTGTCGTGCCACGGGGCGAAGGACAGCTGTCGCACACCGGAAACGGTGACATCTTGCGAACGACTCGCGGTCGCTCGAGGGCGAAAGAAAGAAAGAAAGAAAGAAAGCGAGCAAACCGAGCGAGTGCGTGTGGTAAACGTCACTCGCGTGACTCGCGCCATTTCCCAATGTTGTTGTCCTGTCCTTTTCGCGTTTACCGACGGAAGAGGTTCCGTCATTGCGGATTTGGCGGCGCTCGTCGAGGAATTGCGCGTCTTCGATCTTCGTGCGAGAATAATTTGTTTTCCTACGGCGCTCGTGCGAGCCCGAGAAAGAGAGAGAAAAGGGGAAGCAGATATGCTTCAGAAATTCGCTCAGTGACATCTCGCGAACCGTGAAAAGGAGGAATGATCGCTGCAGACGGAGAAAGAGAGAGAGAGAGAGAGAAAGAGAGAGATATCGTTCGTCGCGTGACTCGAGGTCCTTTCCACGCAGGTCTGCAGATGTTGACGACCACCATTTTTTTCGAGCACGCAATATTTAATTTAGAGCGGTTCGCTCTCCGCGCACACAGACACCAACTTACCTACGGGTCACACTCGGGGGATCCGCGAACTGCGAACGGCTACGGCGAAGGCGAACGCGGGCGTCACGCGATGGCCCTGGTAAACACAAAGGCTGCCGGCGCCGTCGCGTACCCTAGGTTATTTTCTCCTCCGCTTAAGCTCGGCTGTCCTTGCTCCGTCTTCTCGCTTCACGCGACCTCCGTATCTTGGCTCTATTGTTTTTCCAATAATTAACCCAACCCTCCGCTGCGGTCCGCAGAAAAATAATTAGATGATTTTTTTTTTTATACCGCGCGGGATGCTTCGCGTCTCAAGATTGCATATTTCGAAATCACCAAAACATGTGTGACAGAAGGAGAAGTATTTTACTATAATTTTGTTTTCGAAATATTTTTCCTCGATTTTATATATAAAAGCTTCGGAAAAAAAATACAATCTCAGAATTTGCGATTAAAAACCTTAAATATATTTGTATTGGAATGTCTTCTTTCGTGGAAGACGCGCACTGTTTTTGTGCTCGAAAGAAAACGTGATCCGAAGGAGGTCCACACAGAGGCAGGTGGAGAATACTGGATGCGATTCACATAAGGCGAAGAGCGGCGGACAAAGGTTTCCGATGCAGAGAATCGGAAGGTTCCGACTCGCCAGAAGCAAGGAAGAGCGGAGAGGAGAGGAGAGTCAGATAGGTAGATGAGAAGAGAAGAGGGCAAGGGGGGGGCGAAGCAGAGAGAGAGAGAGAGAGAGAGAGAGGATGGGCCCGGCTGGGAGTAACGCAGCGCCAGGGTCTCGGTCGCTAGACTCAACATCTGTCGGCAGGTGGCCCGTTTCGGACATGCTCCGTGGCTTGGGCCCTTTGTGCATCCGCGTGCATCGCCCTAGCCCGGTCGACGCGCACGCAACGCACGTGACCCCCCGAATGCAGCCGCCGCCGCCGCCGCTGATTGCAACGATCCTTCTGCCGCGCGGCTGGTTCCTTAACCCCGGGAGAGATCAAGCCCGAGATAAAGGGAAGCGACACGCGGCATCTCCCGATGCGGACTTGGTCGCGCTTCTTTCGAAAATCTCGTCGTCGGAGAGCTAGCTTATCCGTCGTGCACGCGTCGCGTTTCCCTCGCGGTTGAACGTATTCGCGCGATGTGTTTTCGAGACGCGGCTCTCTTCGCGTCGGCGGGATTGCGAGAATTCCATGCACTCACCGTCGCCTGCCCGCAGTCATTAAAATACCGCGGAATTATGGCTTCCTAACGGAACGCCGTTTCTCTCTTTAATTGTGATACCGTTAGCCGCGTCGCGTATTCTCGAGAAGAAACCGAGCCGCGTACAGCCGGGCTTTAATCTTCGCGGTTAGGCGATATACGCTAACTCGCGCGTATGCACCCCAGGTTTTCACCGCATGGCCTAGCATTAACCACTTTACCTGGCTTATATATTACTGGCTCTTCTCGGCGTTGATTATTACGTTATAAACGTGTTACACCGAAGATGTCGGTACCGTCTCGATTCCAGCCAGTTTGGTCTGATTAGAGTCTGAAATTTTATTTCAAGATGTCCCACGTATAGAAATGTTCGCGTCTGCAGTTTAGAATAGCTGTAGTTTATTCCTTTTTATTAATTATTACTAATAATTATATTAATCGCCATAACAATACAATATTAATAATCACAAAACTATATTTATCGTTAATTAACATTGCAATTCGATTAAATTCAGAATTAAAATTTTTAGGTAATATTCTTATTTTATTATTTGTTATTTATATATTTAATTCCGCGTGTCTCATTTCTTTCGTGTTGCACGTTTGAAATCGGGTGAACTTCCCTTTCCGCGGTTAAAATAAAGCTACGGAAATTACTTTTTGGCTCTGCACCATTCCTGACGTCGTTTCCGTATTAATCTATCACTTTGACCGTAAGTTTGTACGTAACTTTTTCAATTTGGCAGAAGGCCATCCTTTGCTAGACGAGGTCACCACCTATCGCGGAAGCCGGGCGGCGAAAGGGTTGAACGACCATCCCGCAATAAGGGCAGAACAGACAAAGCATATGCAGGTCATTCGCGATTTCGCCCACTGATCACGCGCGTTAAAAACTACTGAAAATAATAATTAAAAATCTTCGAATGACTCTTTTAAGATCCGTCGATATATCGTAAACAACGTTGCAGAGATGCAACGAACGAAACTTATAACCTCCAGCTTAACGTGCGATATCTCAGCGATCGATATCGAGGGGCCGATACCGATGCCTTTGTTAACCAAGTTATTAAACTTCCGCCTGACTGGCCGGCGCCCTCGAGAGTTAACGGATAAACGCGCGTAAGATAAGTTTTACGCCCAATTTAGTGCTCGTTATTTACTTTGGCCGCGATTTAACCGAGGGTTTCACTTTGATCCTCGCAGTAAAAATGAAGGTACATAAGTTATTGTACTTTTATTGGTCCTTACCTACCTACCTATCTACTCCCGGGGGCATCAGCGGCGAGAGAGGGTTGAACGACCATCGTTTCTACAGAGGGGCGAAAGGGGAAGGGCAGAAGCAGGAAGTGTGGCAGCAGCGACTTTACTGTCGATCGCCTGATAAACTTGCACGAGCGAGAGAGGGCAGCCCCGCCGTTTGATGTATGTTGCGCGAAATATTCACGTATACGGCGGACAAAAATCTTTGTCTTTTTTTTTTCCTCTCCCCCTCGATGAATATTCCATTCTCTCTGAAGTCACAGCGAACCGGTGTTTGATTTCGCAATGTGGCATTTATGGGCTTTTTTTATATGTGTCAAGTATTAGAATATTCAACGCAACGATTTATGGTCGTCGTCTCTAGCGATTCGATATTGCGATTTTTCGTACGCGCCGTTTCTTCGCTCCCGAATTGATACCTGTTTGTCTGAATTCTCGCGAGACTCGCGGGGCGGGTTATTAACGTCCCTTGCGACGGCAGTATCGAATATTACCTTCGAATGCGCGCATCTGTACGTCTGAAAATTGCGAGTAAGTATCGGTTGCGGGGCCGCAAGTCGCTGGCCGTACGCTCGTTTTGAGGCTACGTACATACGGGCCGGTGGTCGCGAGATAATGAAGGAGAAGAAGAAGAGGGACGAAAGTAGGAAGGAAAAAAGGAACATATAGTTACACACCGGCCGCCTGCTGCTCGCCTGCAGCGGCGCGCACCGGGTTGCTTTCAGCAGGTGGCACTTTGTAACCTTTGTGCATCCGGGCGCATTGCATTTACCTGCGTACTCTGCGGCCGACGAGCGAGCAACCTGCCGGGATCGTGCCACGCACAGGTGCGAGAGTTGATTTCGGAGGCTCGCCGCCGAGGTGTTGCACGACTTCGTCTGGTAAAAAAATAAAACGATGCCGTGCGCATCTGGCGGCTGTCATTTTACGAATTTGCGTGGTATCTCGTTTAGCGATATATGTATATATAGCGTCCCCTCTCCTTTCCCCTATTATTACGTGAATATCTCTTCACAAATATACGGACTATTCTTTCTTAGTAATTCACAGATTTAAAAATTATCACGATGTTCTTTCAAATGTCACGGGAATATTATTCATCTTACAACAAAATCTTCGATTTTGGTATTTATATTAGCTATATTTTAATAGTAATCTTCAAAACATTGTTTCGTAACGTGAGATAAATGATATATACAACATACGAGTTATATAATGCCAGAAAAAATTAGTCAAGGATTAAGAGAATTTTCGAGGACACCGGCAGTCAGTGCTCGTTGCACCTGCTTGCTGTGGACTTTAATAAGTCCTTTAATAACTTCAAGATACACATTTGATAACCTTCCAGACATCTGCTCGGTTAAGAGAGAGAATGTTAAAAAAGGTTATTGCCAGCACACCTAGCGTGTCCTGATTTTTCTTCTTTGTTTTTTTAATAATATATTTTCATATATAATATATTTCGAAATCCTATTAAATCGAATAACCTATTAAATCGAAATATTATTTTATGAAAATATTTCCCGGAAATAGCGCGTAATCGTAATCATAATACATCGAATTTTATTGTCTTATCTCTGCAAAATTTATTCGGATCCTTTCGAATACGATGCACTCTCGGAAAAGGAACTATAACTACGTCCGGTCTTTGAAAGCTCTCCAAGTCTGACAGCGGAGAATTGCCTTTAATATAACGCGCGTGATGCACCACCTGTCCCATTTCCTGTTAATTGCTCATTTAATCCAAACGCGGTCATCCAAATTGAAAGAAAAAAACATGACAGCGATAGGAAACAAGTTTATTTCATATAATTTTTTATATGAGACATAATTCTTTTTTGTATTGCATGCAAAATATTACCTATATATATATATAATAAATAAAAAAACATTAATAAATTTCTAGAAAGAGAGAAAGATAGAGAAAGAGAAAGAAATATTTTCGAATATCCGTCAATAAAAATTTTCGTTTCAAAAGTTGTTCTTCAAGATTTTTGAAGCTATATAATGATACTATATTTGTATCCTTTTAATTGTTATAGTTAATATAAAGCGCAAATAGTTATTATAGCTGTACGAAATTGTCGAGTAAAGATGAAATTATTTGTAAGCGTGTGTTGATGTTCGGATTTGTTCTCCAATTCATAGCGAGCTCCTCGCACACATCTGGGTACCTTTCAAATATATTCAATGGACAATGCACAATGTCAAGTCTCCTCGCGCAATCGAGTTTCGGCCCGGGACTTCCACCTCGGTCGTGTCTCCAACCGAGCAGGTGCAAACGTTGATTCCGCAGCTGCGGTCGTGCAGCAGAGAATTTTGTACGCGTCCGCGTCTCTCTCCTTTCTTTACAATCTCGGTGAGCCAATCTGGAAAGCCCTCTACAGTTGGGACTTTCAATCCCGTCTTACGCTCTTCAATACGTGCCTCATCTTCCGCGATTCCACCCACGGATTTTTTCCCGACTAGAGTGAAATAATCTGAAATTATTCGGCATATTTTTATTCACTCCGACGCTTCTTAACGCTCGCATAAAAGTCTGTTATTGCAAAAATGTAATCTCTGCATCGAGCCGAGCCGACTCGGATATTCGGGTCGCTCTAAACTTTTTTCCACAAAGTGCGGAACTTTTAAACCAGCGATATTAAATATTCCTAACCATTACCCCTCGAAATACCAAAAGAGAGATCGTTACATACGAGAGTCAATTTGCGCGCCTGCAACTTCAAACATTGTTACTCTAATTATATGAAGGCCAATTAAATTTTACTTCAGAAACTTTTTACGTAGCTGCGAAATTTTTACGCAACTAATGCGGCGCTGTAAAACGCGCCAGGTTTGCGTGTAAGATTTAAACGATAACTTTGTTAACTTTTGGAGAATTAATATAAGTTATTAATTATTGAGAGAAAGAGAGAGCGGGGGGGGGGGGAGGGAGAAACAGGATCCTAAATAAATAATGACACACACATTTACATATCTCTCTGCCAAAGATATTTTTGGGGAAAATGAAACCTAAATAAATCTTACATCTATGTCACTAATTCGATGATTAAAGCCGTCGAACATTACGTAATGCAAATTTGAACAAGATACTGTTGGGGATTTGATTGAAGTGCTTGAGGAAACAATCTCTAAGAAAACATCTCTCCGGCATCAAACACGTAGCTCCGAGTCTTCTCGGGTCTCAGAGGCATATCTCGATGCTTGCCGGAGTGTCGTACGATAATTCCTCTTATCGAACCATTCGTACATCCGTCGACGGGGCTTATCGATGCACGATAAAAATGGAATCGAACCCTCGAAACTGTACGTCGTCAGAAGAGCGTCTTTAATGAGCCTAGATATATACTCGAGCTATATTCCTTCGGCTCTTGGGTTTTTCCGAGAGTGAAAAATTGTTCTGTTGATTTAAGTTCTAAGGCCGATACGATTTTATCGCGCCGATTATCGGGGAAATATGTGCCTAAATCGACCCGTGTCCCTAAGTCATTCTCTGAAATCTGCGGGCCATATGGCGGGACTTGAAAGAAGCGCGTCCCTCGCCCCGACGTAACGTTCTCTCCCACGAAAATCAGATAAAGCTCGATAGATCGATCAATGACGGAAACGGAGGATCTTTTACAGCGACGTCACACATTTTCAGTCCGACTTTCAGCTCGCCTTGGCGCACGTGTTATTATCGTATTTATACGCGTATCGCGTTACATGAATTATTTTTATCCACTATCGGTTAGCTCTAAATATAGCCGAACCCTTTTCTTCGACGCACCCGTGCGGAATTAACGACTCTCCCCCTGCGTAAATAAGTAGGATAAAGACGCGCAAATAAATAACAACACCTTATTAATTTCATGTAAACCTTATCGCAGCGCAGAAATTTAATTTGTGAGCCTTGATTACCAAGATATTTAACATAAAAAGAAGAAATTTTTTTTATAAACAGATATTTATTGAAAAATTTCTCACATATAACATAAAAAAAAAAAACATTTTTGTCATATATATTCACTTTGTTTTTCTTTTCTTAAAATTAACTATTTACAACCAATATCGCTTGATGAACGATTTAATTCTGGATCGTCGACTACTCGATGAAAAACTCCGCAAACTTAAATAATATTGTATTTTCTTTTTTTTTTTTTATGAAAAATGAGAGAACTTTCTTAATCGGTTTATTTTGCACAAGGCGCAAGGCATCTAAGCAGACGACTGCTTTGCTCGCCGTCCTTGAAAAAATCGAATGCACATCACGAGTTGCGTAACCTAAATGTCCCTCCATCCGTTTGATCGGTCCATTATCCTCGCCCCGACGAGTCGTACGATAAACAAAGCCTCGTGGAAACGGCGCGGCGCGGCGGTGATGATGCGGTGCCTTGAGGTGCATACGGTGCCTCGTTGTTGCTGCTGCTGCTGTACATACGTATTACAACGTACTACGTACGTACGTGCGGGCATACACGTGGGTGCTAATAAGCCTGTCACATGTGCGCCTAGCATTGTGCCGGAAAATTGTGAACGCGATGTACAGGGGATGCGAATGCGAGTACCTTGTCTGTGTTACGTCACATACGTATCCTCTTAAATAAATAACTTTTCTCCTGTGTGCACTTTCTAATTTCACCATGTTATTTATATATGTGTAAATTAATATATCTCGAAAACGTATGTCTGTCTATATCTCGAGTAATTTGTGAGATTAATTGACTTTTACTAATCATCTCAATCTCCTAAATCTCAACAAGTAAAAATATTATTATGAATATTGGTGATGAATATTCTTACCGCTTGAACAATTGTCGTAAAAAGCGTCTAAAGTAGAAATTGGGCACAGCTGGGAAGTAAAACAGCGAGAGCTCGCTGCGTAGGAAGAAAAACTTCATCTGATATTCACGTGTTCTTTCCGTTCTCTTGCATTGTATACACTTTGAGATCTTCCGGGTTTAACGGGAGGTCTTTCCTTACATTGTGCGAGCGCGGTGGACTATTTAAATTTGCACGGAGATTAAATTTGTAATAATCCTAGCAATGCACATCTGCCTTTCTTTCTTTAAAATGCATTCTTTTTTCTGCGTGCAGGGGATTAAGAGTTTCATGTATAGAATATTCTAGATTCACTACACATTTTTTTAACGAGTGATATACCAAAGATGGGAGAAAGAAAATAGTTTTTAAGAAATTAAAGGATTTAAAAAAGAATTAAATTCTTTAGAAATATACAAATTGAATAACATTATCATCAATTTTAAGTTGATTTTAAATCAATAGAAAACTGCTTATATTATTAAAAACTTTGAACTACGATGAAACAACAATTACGAAACTTTGAATGAAAAAAAGTCTGCTCCGAATTCGTCAGGGAGTATGTTTCTAAAAAGCAACGAATCTAGGACATTCTGTGTACGAATTTCTTTTTTCAAGTATATATCTATAGATAGGATGACGCTTCTTTGGTATGTATTAGTCGTGCCCGATTAACGTGCTCGTCTGTTTAATTATAATTTCGATCATCCTCGAAATATCTTGCTCCAAAGTTTCCGGCTACATCGAGGAACGATCGTGGCCTCTTTCGCCGCGGTTCGGCGCAATCATAAAATTTAATGGAAATTAAATTACGGCGCGCCGTAGTGCAATATTTCGCGCCAATCTTCCTCGCGGATGTGAGAGGAAAAGGATGCGCGGGGGAAAGGGAAGAGCGAAGGAGAGACGTATACGAGGGGGGGGGAGGGTGAGAAGGAAGGGGGATGGTGGAGCAAGAGGAGATCCGTGGAGAAAACGGAGGAAAAAGCGCAAATCGCTGTTACGAAACGCCAAAAACAATTATCATCGCGCCATAACGCGGCGTAGGCACGTCAATTAGGAGGCGCCAGTAGTTGCGATTGCGTCCAGTTTTTACGACCCTACCACAGCCTTACATAATCTCACTGTGCGCTCAAAGAGTTTTCGTAATTCTTGGTCTAATCAAGCCGCGCTGCTTCTTCCTTTCTGTCTGTTTGCTCTTTGCCTCTCGTTTTCATTGTTTCCCTCCGTTCCCCGTCTTCTCGATCTTCTTTGCGATGTTCGTTCTCGTTTTTATATTCTCTGAGGAAGATAATATTGTTAGAATCTGTTAATGACAAGTCAAGCATTCTTCAAAAGGTTTCTCATCGCATGATATTTTTACGAATGGAAACATTCCTTTTTAGGAAAAAAATTTGTGAGAATTTTTTTATAATTAAACCCTCCATTTTATACGTCAAGAGTTATTACGAATAAATCGTAGCTCCAAATTTGGACAAATAATGTTTTTAGGAAAAAGATTGATTTATTCGTGTGATTCATATCCGACACACACACACACACACACACACACACACACACACACACACACAATAATTTTAAAAATTTAGCATTGATCTTTTGTTTTAATGAATATGTATTACCTCCAAACTCTGCACGCGCGTGTTCGGCAAATATGCGCGCAATTTCCTGTTCGATTGAACGATAACGGAATGACGGTATTGCATCGATGACCCTGAAATATTCGGAGATACTAATTGCGACGTAGAAAACTGCGAAGACGCAGAGCACGGCGGTGAAATCGTATAATGTCGCATAATACAATCGCGCTCTGAGAATCTTACGACGAGTTTCTCGTCGCCGGCTAGATCACCCTTCTTTCTCCAGTTGCGCGCAATTCCGTGACGTCGCGACAATTCCGTTGCCATAGATGGTGCAATCGGTGAGTTACTGCGCAATTTGCACGGCATGTAAGCAGCCGCGTATATACGTGCACATATAGATACCGTGTGCATACGTACGTGAGTGAGCGCGTGCGTGCGTGCGCGAACGTGTGTACGTCGCGGTGGCAAAGATTGATGTCACGAGCCGGCCAAGTGATGATCTTGGCCCGATTCCCACTGTTGCTATATCGACGGCCCCAAGTGATTCTACGTACGCACAAATGTTTTCCACTAAACGCGCATACTAATTACTGACGCAAAATCGATTCGCGTAACATGTACACGCATAATGCATAAGCTGTTTGACGCAAATGCGACGAATTAACATGAGGCTTAAAAAATTCTGGATAGAAACGCGGAATCGCAAATATAACTATTAGTGGCTGAATTGTGCTTACGTCAGCCGCCGCGAATTAATTAGCATTCTAAATTACACCGCGTATAATAATATTCCCGTGAGGGAAAGGTAGAAGGGTTAATCGTTACGAGCTAAGTGCGATGTCTAGGTAAGACTCGTAAGTGTTCCCGCGTGGATCGCGAACAGATTTCCTAGAACTTTACAGTATAATTTCGAGACGACAAGGTTGAGATTCCATCGAGTATGATCGGCGCAGAATTATTACCAATAAGGAGTACTAATTGGCTTTAGGCGCCAATAGAAGAAAGTTAGCAGCTCGCGTTCGCACGGTACATTTAAGCGGTAAAATCACGCGTTACTTCGCGTCACATTTGCACGTAAAACGGTGCGAATTTTCACGACGGATCGCGAACTGTCATCGCGTTTTCTAATTATTGCCCAATGTCGCGTGTGTCGCGTATATCCTCGATAAGGCCGATAACGCGGGCGTCGACGAAGCGCAGGTGCGCCCCTCGCGCGTTAATTAATGCTAATGCGGCTAACGAGCGTCGGTTACTTTGTAATTCGACGACGGTTTAGCGGTGTGAAAACCGTTATCCGGAATTACTCGAGGATTTCTCCGTTCTTTCTTCGCTCGGTGTCTCTTTCCCGTTTATCTCCTCTCATTCTGTGGCACGCCGGCGGTATCGCGTGGGGAGATGCGCCGGAAGACAAACAGCCGCGACAAAGAGCTTCTTAATTGTTACCCGGCATGAGTCGCAAAAAGACATACACTCCATTCTTCTCCGACTTTCGTTGCTACGCGTATATAAAGGCACAGCTGTAAATGTAATTAAATTACTTATCCTACGGCGATCACACAGAGTGAGATTTCAACGATCGAGACTCGGCACTCGATTGAATACTTGGCGCGCGATCGATATTCGATTATTAATTGAAGGATCACGATTGCGTAATATCGCCGGCATTTCATCCAACGCGCGGGCGATATTATATATCGGAGAGAGGATTGGAATTCGACATTGATGGCGTTATTCTGTATCGGGCTATTCACAGGTGTCCATCGTTCCAACGCGCGGCCGTCATCTTCATTCGTCGGAATATTGACGCAAGAATTCCATAGACTGTAATCGGCTTTGGATTAGTAACATTTCGATCGCTCCGTAACCAGAATCCGATTTTGCGACAAATGGACAACCGGCGCACAGGTTTTCCGGCCGTTAACCCGCATGCTGTATCAAATTCCATCGCGTACTCTCATCTATTTTATTTTATTTTTTTGCTATACGATAAAACCGAACAATACTTGTAAGTTTAGGATACATCTCGCCCGATGAATCAAACAACTAATTTTATTTTCTAATAAAAAATATTAAAAGTTGATTTAAATTTTTGCTTACATATATATAACAAAAAATACTTCGTAGAATGTGATTCATAAAATTTATTGAAGATATTATAAGTGAAAAATTGATATCTTTGATTGTAGCTTTGTGTTGATAATTGCTTCCGTCGATAATTAACCGCTAAAAAATGAAATCATTTATTTCATCGGTCATTAAACAATCATATACCGATGAGATTTAACTGTTTAAGATAATTGTAGAGTTTTAATTTCGCGATCGCGATGCAAATAGCGTCTATTCCATTTACAATCTCCGTGAATTAATGAAGGAATCGCGCAGCTATCGATGACATGCACCGATGGATGAGTGCACGACGCGGCAACCGTCCTCGGAATGTCACTCGTTCGATTCGTGATCGAGCCGGAAGCAAACGGCTCTACAAGCGGCGATTTGAACGCGTCAAAACGTTTTGAATTCCTGCAGTCGGACGTCACGCCTCGCGTTTCGCCACGTCACATTCCGACACCGCACTTCTATTTCTTCGTTTTTAATTTTTAATCGGATCGAGTTGACATTCCGCGCCGAGATGACTGCCGTACATCTGTTTGGGTATCCGATTAAATGTTATTTGTAGAAACACGCTGAAATACGCAGAATAAACACGTGTGTCGAATAGAGGAAGGAGACCACACCGCGTTCGATCGCGTATGATAAATATACGATCGGCAGTTTGGCAATTTATTCCGATTTGCGTTTACATAAAACGGGTGACGGAACGACACCTTTCGGAGCGGCGTTCTTATCGCGGTCGCAGTTACAATTTAATCCACTCCATATATCGTCGTAATGCGCAATTGAAAGGTATTCGACTCAATAAAGCTGTCAAGGAGGGAAGAGAAGCGGGTTTACGCGCCGAGCTGCCAGTTCGCAAGCGCCACGCGAGAAGAAAAGAAAGAAAAAGACGGAGAAGGAGAAGGAGAAAGAGGGAAAAAAGGAGAAATTCACCGGCGATGCACGCGTATATGCGGGTTCTCCGCAATAATAATTTACCACCTCTAATTACATCCGCGATACTTTCCCCCGAAGTGCACTAATAACCCCGCCGGTGGCGGCAAGGGCAGCTGCGCCGTTTTACAAATCTCGCATTTACATTTACGACTCGTAACTTACGAGGTAGCGGAGCAGAGCATTAACGATAATTGCAGCCTGGGTTACGCGCCGCCTATCGTTTCTGATAAATTCTACCCTTAATTAATCCGCGCGAGCTCGCTCCTTCTTGATTCGTTTTCCTTTACCTCCGCTCGTCCATCTCGCTGCGTCGCGACATGTTGGCCCCATGTTTGTAACGAAATACCCGGTGAACGCAATTTCTGCAATTTCCGCGATTCACGTCGACGGGACTAGAACGATCGTCCAAATTACGCGTGTGGCTCGCGAAACCGCGATTCATCGATATAATTACGCTCGTGACATTGCGCGATGTACACGATCGCGTTAAAAAGAAAAAAAAACCGTGGTGGCCGAATGAATTTTTGGACGAGGCCAGGAAGGAACACGTGTAAGCGAGCACAAGGGCAGGAGAAAGCGAAATGACGTCCCGCGATGTAACGCGACCCACGTCCGGAAAGATCATATCAGCTCCGTTGTGGCGTCTGGCCTTGAATCGATATCCTAATGATAAAAAAGCGGTAGACGACCGACTGTAAGCACCACGTGTCGCGCGGCGTGGCGTCTAGACGAGATTGTAAAGAAACTGCGGTCGGCAGAGCTTAATGCGATTTCATCCTGATGACGGCTACGAGAGTGCACGGCTCGTACTTCTCGCATACGCCTAACTTCCTCTCGGATTCTCTCATTCCCGCATTTTGCAGCCTCTCCGATGACATCGCCGTCTGATTTCATCGCCGGACAGTAACTGCAGAGGAAACGGCGCGCAGTTTATCTTTTTCTCTCATTCTCTTTTCCTTCTCACTCTCTTTACGACATCCGGCGTGACTTTCTACCCTAGTCTTTAATGGCGAGCATATCTTTTATTTCACGCCTGATTGTCGGCGTGATTGGTTCGCGTGTTTGGAAGAGACCAAGAGTGCGAACGTCTCGGCGAAAGTTAGGACGCTTATTTTTATAACTTCCTCTATAATGTCCTTTATATGTTTTCATACGACATACAGAAAATTTTACGTCAACTTAATGATACAGTATAAAATCATTTTTGTAGATTTAAAATAAAAATTTATCTCGTATTTAATTATCCTCAACTGCGAAATGCTACGATTTTACATATTCAGCTTTAAACAGAGAGCATAAAATTTTTATTAACAAAATATGTAGATAATTTTTTCCCCTAAAAATTTGCTGTACATAAGCGATAATTTTTTTTAAATTTACCGAAGGATATATCATTGAAATTAAAATATTTCAGTTTAATATACAAGTATTTTAAAATATCTCGTGTACATATGTACATACTTTTCCGCTACATTACACTGACATTGTTATTTTTTAAGTCTTAAAAAAAATATATAAATCTCATTTTTTTTATATCCACGTGTACGATGATTGGATAAAAAAAGCGGAAGATGACCGTTTTGAGGATCGGGCTCGAGGAAGCGCTTTCATAATTTGATATCCTCGATGTCTGAGAATGTTGACTATCTCGTAACGTCGGCGCTTAAATTTCTTAAGGGAATCTCTCTGAAGCGCATGATGACTAGCCGGGCGTGAAGATAGGCGCGCTCACACATAAATAACATCCGCGTGACGCAGTCGTGTCGAGATGCGCATGATGCAACAGTTACACGCGCGCATGTGTATGTAAGTTTACGCGTATATATGTGAAAGAAATATATATATGATAACGCAGTTCCCAAAAGACGTACGGTTTTCCGCCGTAAGATTCCGCCGGTCACGTACTTCGTACCTGCTTTCCGAAAACCACCTGGAGTCAGTGTGATGCTTCCTTTCCCTAGTAAGTACGCGTATTCTCTCGCGAGCACGTGTTGTGCGTATATTTTAATGGGACTTTGGATGCCGCGGGAATGGATGTATGTGCGCGTTCGATTGACTCGCTCTCGAATCACGACAGATGATGCTTCTGCCTTCAAACAAGACACGCCGTGCGAGTCTCTTTAACAATGCTCGCGAATTCAATCTCGCCGATCGCCGCCGCCGGTCTCGTAAAATCCGATGGCTCGGAACGGCTAAGAACCGCAACTCGCGGAGATCGCGGTCTTGAGATATTCATACCTCCCGAGATACATTGTGGCGGTAAGATCGGCTTCTTTGACTCGCAACCCTCTCTTCCGTTCCGGGCCATCGAATCGCGCTTTCGAGATGTAATAACGTACACGTACAACGACCACTAACGGCCGCCACTCTTCTCAACTAATGCGATGTGTACCAATGGCGCTCGGCGGCTTAATGGAATTCCATGTTCCATAAAATCGTGAAATTGATACTAAAAGGCAAATATGTACATACTGTAAACGTTTTCGACTGGAAGACGAGTATCGCATTATGTATATTGCGCGGCGGCTGCCGCCTCGCGTTGGGAATCACCTGGAGCTGCGGCCCGCGTGTCTGTCCTTAAAATATCTCTGTATGTTGCGCCGGCAGATTTTAATGGGATTTTATGCGTCGTAAAACGATGCAATTATGTTACGCGAAAGCGTGGATTCGGCATAAGAACGGCGTAAGAGTCACGTCGCTCTTTCCTTCGTTCATTGGTGGACTTTAAAGACGAGCATTCTTCTACCTCCTAAAAACACTGAAACGTACGGTATTATTTTCTTCCTTTTCGGTTTCTCTTCGGATAAAATTCAGTGGGACATTATTCGTTTTTAATGAACTTTTAAATTTATATTACATTAAACATACATATTAAATACGATGAAGATATAATACTATAGCATAGAAATTATATTATACGGAAAAATAAATTATAAGATAAGTTTCATTTGTGTATGAATAAATGGCATTTCGGAGCTTGTCTAGCATCATTGGATACTCCCAGGATGGCTATTACTCTTCACCTAGATTACAATGTATCGACGCGTGTGCCGCTTAATGGAATGTCATGTACTATAAAGCGACGAAGTCGATATTAATAGGTAAATGTGTACACGCTGGGGGATCCAGAAAATGAACGTCGAACGCGTTTCCTCGGTAATATTAACGAGTGCTCGCATTACGCGAATTCTTAAGAATGTAGAAACTTCCATCGTGCAATTTCGGAAAATTCCTTATTTCGCGAAACGGTAAAGAGAATATAATAGTCGAGGAATGAAACAAATATATTATCTACCTAGTGTATCTAGATATATATCGTGTTTCGCTTACATTTTCAATTTAATGACATTTCCATCCTCTCTCACACGTGTATCTCACATGGTATGTTTAAATAGAAGCGTTGAATCGGACATTACTTTTCCGCGCGGATCTGATGCAGTAAATCAACGCAACATTATGGCATGCAATTTTTATCGGTTCGCGCGCGGTTCGAGAGAGCACAGCGAAAGCGCCTCTTACCGCATAAAACAAAGCGGAATAACGCGCGAGCCAAGGCGCATTATCGAGGCGAATGCCGAGGATTCCGTTGTACAATTCGCGAGCCAGAGGGGGCAACATCGATATTCTCTCGAAGGCAAGGAAAAGAGAGACAGAGAGAAAGTGAACGACGAACCGCGCGTAGATAGCCGTAAACCATAGACGAGAGAGCCGCTTCAGGTGAGGGAGGGATTAGAGACGACGGACGGTGAAGGCAGATAGACCGCGAGGTGAGAGGGAGACCGGGAACAAGCGTTAGAGTGAGCGCGAGGAGCCCCTGAAATTCCGACGTCGTCGGCCGCTTCTCGGATTCCTTTGTTTGGTCTACGCTTCGCAAGGGAGAGACGGATAAGAAACGACGTGCTGGAAGGCCGAGAGAGTTTCTCGACTCGTTGTCGGTTGGTGGTCCCCGCCGCGGAGACGAGCGGTATGCGAGAACCGGTGGTCCGGCGGAGTGGGGCCCGCCGTGGGCCCCGCGTCGGCGCGAGGAGGTAAAACGGGATCCGGCGGGGCCCGGCGTCGGGAACGCGATCGCGAGTGGGGGCGCCGCGCTGGAACCGTGGGGGTCTTGTGAATGAATTTACCTGATCCCCCCTTTCTCTCTCTCTCTCTTTCTCTCTCTCGCGTTTCCCTGCCTCCGTCTCCCACTCTCTCTCTCTCTCTCTGCCTCATCCCTCTTCCTCTTTCTCTCCGACCGCGGCGAGACGACGCGGTGCTTTTGGTGAGCACTCCGATTTCAAACTGGAATTCTTTCGCCTCTCCTCTCTCTCTCTCTCTCTCTCTTTCGATCTCTCTCTTAACCCAACCCTCTCCTCTCTTCTCCTCTCTTCTCATTGCAGCTTTCTTCCCGCGTCCGACTCTCCTTTTTCTTCCTTCTTTTCATTCCATCGCCTCCTCGGGCGCTTCTCGGTACTGCGATACTGCGTTCGCAGGATGATCGAAGATGGGTTACGGAGATGAGACAAACCGCCCGCGTGGGAAGACTGTACGAACCTTCGGCACGTTACACACGCGCGCATCATCCAATGTAACAATATTTTCTCAACGTTTTTAACGTTTTCAATCGCGTATTATCTTCAATTACGATAACCGTCAATAAATATTTCATACCAAGTATCGTTCGTAGTATCGCTATTGCTCGATGTAACTGACAAATTCGTCAAATTTTTCATCGACGAATTGCTTCATTTGCGAAACGCATACAAATCTTAAAAATCGGAAAATTCTTCATTTTTCACGGATATCGCTCTCGAATTATATTACTCGCACCGCGGGAACTCGTTTTCTGCGTAGTATACGAGCGCCATTCTCACGCGAGGCATTATTGACTTTTTGCTCGTGCTGTGAAGTGGTCCTCTCTTCCTAACTAAAAAGGTGAAGTTGAGAAGGAGTGCCCTCCTTGGGTTTAATGCCGCGCGGTGATCTTCTGTGAATGAATATACCTACCTGCGTACGTTTCACGTTTTCCTTTTTGTTCCGCCGGTCCTCGCGCAGTGGCGGCTCTTTTGCCGAACGCTCCTATTTCAGACTGGAATCCTCCTATACCGCCCGCTCTCGCTTTGCTTTTCCTCCTGTCGTTTTTTCTAGTAAGCATCAGACTTCTCGGTATTCCGTTGTAGAGGTGATCAAGGGCGAGGGCCCTGGCCCCGCGTGGGCAGGGTCAGTATGAACGTGTGAACGCAGCCAGAGGCAGATTGCAGGAAAGCACCTGTTGGCTGGTAACCGTCTCTCTCGTCTTGCCTCATAAATTTCTTGACGATGAACGCTCCATGATATACGTTATATTATATGCAATATATGCCGTCCTAAAACATATGCTCTTAATTTTAATAAGAAGAGACTTGTAAAAGAGAGAGAGAAAGAGAGAGAGAGAAAGAGAGAGAGAGACTCTTTAACGAATATCTCTTTTTTTTCGCCGTAAAGATTTCGAGGAAGAAAATTATTTTTTATAATACTTGATATTAAATATATTGACAATTAAATAAGTCTCGATTTAAAATTCTGGAAAAAAGCGAAGTTTATTTAAATTTTAATAACGCATAAGCTTTTTTATATGCATTTTAGTTTTTTCATTGCAACAGTTTGAAATGAGAAAAAGTTGATTATTAGTTTTGAAAAGATTGACTGAAGCTCGTGCGCGCGTCTAAAGAATCTGCCATTAAAAATAAAGGTGAATGTCCTAGGACATCTCGTAAACACACCGATTAATTAATCATAATTTCCGAGTTGATCTTCAAACCAATATCCTTCATATCTGATTTGTGACAAACGACATTAGATTTATTTTTACTGTAGAAATAAATCTAATGTCGTTTGTCGTTAACGATTGATGTTTATGTATATCACTAGCACATTAGATTTAGTAATTTTTTTTTCTCCTGACGAATGTAACTGTACCATTCGCAAATCGCAAACTTTGTTATCCCGTGCACGATAAATTTTCCTGTGGATTTATAGTTTCTTGCGATACGAGAGCGAGTTCTGTAGCCGTTTGGCAAGTTCCCTCCACGCGCTTCCCTTTTCTTTTGGCTGCGCTCGACGACACTCGACCTAATTTCCATTTTCCTATTGAGTGTCCTTTTCGAGATCGTGAATTATGGACTGGCACGTAAAGCCTGTGTGTATACGCGGGCGGACCTAACTAAATGGTAATCGACGACGATTTATCTTCGGCCTCGGTCGCGCCTACCCGTCCCATTTGAGTATTTCCATGTCAGTGTTCGATCTGTGTAAGAGGCACCTGCCACTTGTTGAACCGCTGGAAAACCACAGCAGAAGCATTTAGCCGGTAATAGGAAAAAATCGGCATGTCGACTCGAGATGAGCAGCTGTCACATAATCCCGAAGTCAAGGATTCGTTTAAAAAGAAAAGCGGATAAGCAAGCTTCTACGAGGCGTGTCATTTATGTCGCAAGGCTCTTCAAGGTTTTGATGTTGATTCTCGCTTCTGATTTCAAGATCAGAGATGCGGAGCGGCAAAATCTAGGACGCGTTTGCGACACCTAGTTTCGTAATTGAACCGTAACGACATCTCTGTTTTATTCGACTCGCAGTCCGATTTTTGAATTCCACTTTAATCGTAGCAGTCGTTCCGTCTTCTCGTCCAGCAGCTTCGCCTCGATTCCCGATCGATACTCCTCTCCTCCGCTATACGCCACTCGAGAATGACTACCGAAACTTTCGTCGCGAAGTATTCTAACGATCCTTCTCGCGGGAGAAAAGTCCGGAGAACCTCTCTCCCTCCCTTCCCCCTCCCTATTAAACAAACTCTCGAGTCTTATTAAAATTTTCCGACCGACGCCGGGCGTCTTACGTCTACCTGGCGATGGCAACTCGTCGCTCGTCCAAGAACTCCGGACGTTTAATTCCCGATAATTGCTACCACGGTCACGGACTCCGCGAGGCTCGACTTCAAATTACTGCGACTTCGTGCCTGCATCCCTTACACCATCGTCACCGTCTCGAGATACTTTCTCAAAGGGCTCCTTACTGTCTGTACCTATCTATGTACCCCTACGTTCCGTAAGCCTTGTTCGCGCGCAACCGCGTTTATAGAAGCGTGGCGGGATATACAAAGCTACCTTCTTCTTCTACTTGAAGCCGGAAAATTTATGGCCGGTTTATGCTCGGGCTTCGAAAAATATTGTTTCTTCCAGTCGAGTTAGCGATGGCGTGGAGGGCGGGGTGAAGTCGAGAGGAGTCTCGGAAGAACGTGAAAAATTGCCTACGAGCGAGCTCGTTCTTCCGCTACGCTATCCTTGCGAAACGAGGAGGACGAGTCGTTGTTACAAAAATCCAATGGACCCCTCGAAACTGTCGTTCTTTCCTCCATAGATCGCCTCTTAGAAAAGCATCTCTTCTACGCCGCTGCTTTGAAAAGTATATTCTCGCGTGAGGGGAAAATGATGTAGATAAACGTCCGATTCGTTCACTCGTGAACTCATTTTCCCCGAGTAATTCGTCATAAGGTGTAACGCTGTTGAAATTATGAAAAATAGATGGTTTGAAGGCAATCTGCATATTAAATTTAATGATATTATAGCACGATAAAAGATATAAAATGTATATGTATACACACACGCACACACATGTGTAATACTACATATATAATATATAATACAATCAAAGAGAGCTGATGAAGAGAGCTTAACAAAACAATTACCAATAGCATTTCTATATTTTAGCTATTACGCGCAAATTTTTAATTATTTTTTAAAATTTAAATTTAAATAATTGATTAATTATTCTATATTTAAAAAAGTTATTGTATTTAATATATAATAAGGAAAAAAGATTATTCTCTTGGAGATCAAAGATATATTTATGGGTTTAATTTAACATTTTTTTTTTTTTTTAAACTTTTTTTAACTTTTTTCTAACATTTTACGTCTTGAGAAAAGTGAAATTATATGATTTAAATAAATCAAGAAAATGAAATTAAGTTGCCACATTTTATAGATAGTATGTGTGGCAATCTCACTTTCTTGATTTATTTTAATCACAATCATTAAGTCACAAATTTTAATAATTAAAATCCATTTCAATTTTCTCAAAATGTAAAAAAACATAAGATGTAAGATATATAAGATCGTTTCTCATAATTATCTTTACAATCCGAACAATTTACAATCCGCATAATTAAATAACTTTTGCGATTTGTAAAAGACGATTATTCATCGAAGCAGGTATTTTATATCATTTTCAAGTAAGAGTTGAAACAATAAAGAATGACACGTTATGATTATATACAGATGTATGTAGATATAAATTATCAAGATATTTAGAACGATAACTACATATTTCTTTATCATTTGAATCGAATATACACATCTCGCATCGTGCTTTGAATTTTTGAACATAATTTGCCTACTATATTGAAATTGATAGATCGCGATCTTTCTTTGAATGATTTAAGTAACGAAAAACCTCATGATATCGATCGTTTCTCATTAATATGTATATTTTGCAGAGTTCATGTGTCTAAAATATATTGCGTGTAATACTAAATTTTAATAATACACACACATATATACATACATATATATATATATATATAATATATATGTATATCTTTCGTGAACAGTCCATCATGCTTTAAGTAGCCTTTAATTTGATTTTTCGATTAATCACATCGTAATGCGTAATATCAAGGCGAAATTGGGAACGTAGTTTTACTTGTTTACACGAGGGGTCGCTTTGTTATTTTCATTCGCGCCGCGAGACTCGAGCGAACAGGTAGCGATGTAAGTCGTTCTGTATGTGTTATTACGACGAAAGATATACTTAGCAAGACGCTACCGCGTCTCTTGATCCTTCGTTGTGTGATCGCGACAAGTACTAGAAAATATCAGTCAAACGCGATCATTCTTCGTGTTCGGTCATTAACAAGACATCGCAGGTACGTGGATCGATTCCGAATCGAGCGGTATCGCGATGCGTTTAATCAGTACATATAATTGTAATTGATCTCATATCTTGATATTTTTCAACCATGCAGTATAAATTCGGCATTTATACATCGATGATTTGTCAAAATGCGTATTTCGCGAGATTTATTCCGTCGAAGGCTATCGCGCAAATAAATAAATCGACAAAGTGATAACCATATTTTCGGATGTTGCATTCCGCGGATATTTGTTTTTCAGTTCGTATATTTATTCATAATAATACGAAAATTACAATACGAAATAGTATTATAGTTGCCTTGCAAAAAAACAATATAATATTAATTGCGTTATTCAAAGCGCGGAAGGTGCACGAAGGTGCAGTTAAGAGCAACAGGTGTAGCACCGCAGCGAATCGCGCGTAAAGTTAGTTGCGCGTGAAGTTGGTTGCGCGATTTTTCATCGAAGTTCGATCATTACGCTCATGGCGTCGCGAGGGTATCAAAGGTTTTCGCGTAGTTTTCGCGTAGTTTTCGTGTTACTTTTCCACGATGGAATAAAGTGCGGGTCGCGTACAATTCACATCGGGAGTGTCGTGCAGAGTGATCGTCGTGTTGTAGTAACTAGTGCAAGCACGATCGTAATTTGTAAATGCGTGTTCGCGAGTGAGTGGTGAGTGCCAAGAAGACGCGACGAAAAGGTGAGAGAGGAGGGGGAGGCCCAGGGAGGTATCGGGCATCGGCGGAGCAATGAGAGGTTAGAAATTATGATTATTAAAATAAATAGATAAATTATTTAATTTATTGGGCACCCGGCTTTAAGCGATTAGGTTAGATTAGGTCAGTATTATATATAGATATTATAAATAGATTATAGTCTCATTTCTCCACTATAACGCGACGCATTATTATTTAATTTATTGTTTGTTACTCTTTTGTGTGAAAAATTAATTTGCTCATTTAAAAAAATAATGATTTCGTGCAATTCTTCATTTATTTCCGCAGTAGTGATTCATATTACATTATTATGTAATATGATGCATGTAAATTGTATTCTAGATTTCATCTTACAATATACTTGTAAAATATTTAATAAAAAATATATTTATAATAATTAATATTTTTATATATAAATAGATATATAAAAATTTTTTTTCAATGTTATTTAAAATTCATAATTATTTACTTAATTATATACAAGAATTAAATTTTTATTTATTATTTATAAAAGAGTTTACATATCTGAAGGTATAGTTTTTTGAATGTTATTTGAATATTATGTAATCTTTTTTATTAAATTTTTGTTATAAGCTCAATAGGAAATTTAATTGTGCGCAATGATTATTTTTTGAAATATTAATTATATAACATTGTACTAATTTGAATAAATTCATATTTTACAGATCAACATTGTGCACAACAATTTTGCTCTTGCACCGCATCGCACATCGGTGAGTGCTAAATTATTTTTTATTATATATATATATATATATATATATATATATATATATATATATATACATATATATATGTATATATATACATATATATAATCTTCCGAGATAATATGGATTTATGAAAATTATATTTTATAAATTGCTTGACTACATCTAAATTTAATATTTATTTTTATAATTATTATATATAAAAATAAAAATTTTTAAATTAAAATTAATTAGAATTTTATAAATAAATATAATATTTTAATAGAAATATCCATTGTATCTCAAAATAAATGGGCTAAAACAAATTAGCGATTACTTAACCTTGGAATATTGTATATATTGTATATGTAACTCAATTGATTTCACAACTCGGTAAAAAGTGTAACTTTGTTAAAAAAGAAATTGCTTCTAAAATCTTGGAAAAATATAATTATTCCATATACTTTTCACCAAGTACTCGACATATAGGTAAGACATAAGTAGGAAATACAATTTGAGAGAGAACACCACGAAGAGATAATATATTATTTCTACAAGCTCTTAATATTATAATTACATTATAGTTAATTAAATTTTCAAGTGTACTATTTAGATTTATAAAAAATTAATAAAGAATTAATAAAAAATAAGGAAGAAAGAAATAAAATTAAACTACAGCAAAGTAAAATACTGACATTTATATATATATATAAAGCTAAAGATAAATAAAAATCTATTATTTATAATTTAAATAAAGCTTTTATTTAAATTGTTTTTCGTAGTGTTTATATCTCATAAACGAAGAAGATCGAGAGAAAATGTTTATACATATATATGTAGATATATATATGAAATAAAAATAAACTTGTATTTTTATACAGAATTTTGTGAAAAACGATTGTTAATATTTTAATTGTATTGTTTTATTTTCTTTTTCCGATGGTATTAAATGATATTTGAAGTCTGCACTCTCTCTCTTGGCCTTCCTATTTTTTTCTGGTTAGATGCTATATAAACTGAAGCTATTTTTTTTGGCCTGATTTATTTATAATCAATACTTTTTTTGCTACATGGTTAACTGGAGTAATTAATCGAATTTTTAATAAAGCAAGAATTAAACATTTAATTTACGTGTAACAATTGAAACTTGCTATTAATTTTATGCACACTCGAAGAGCATCATGACAAATATATTTACTTTGATATATTTTGACTATAATATAATATATCGTATGAGATCTCTCTTATATTTGATGAACCGCTAATTAAATAAAAGAGCGCTGCTAATTACGCGTGTCTACACGATGGCGAATTTTTAACGAGTACTTAAAGGCTCATTAAAATGCAAGGAGCAACGTTTCACCGGACGATCAACCGACGTGTGTAAACGTGCGCATACTATACGACTCGATAATTATCAGTTCTACTCTTAACAACGTAACCATTTTTTCTAAGGACTCGATTTCCCTCTCTTTACTACGTCGTCCGGTCTTTTTCTTGTTTCTTACGATCGATCGAGTTCGTAATCCTTTCCTGTTTACTAGCGATGCAAAATATGAGGATATACATATATATATATAATGGAATTAAAAATTTGTTTTAATTGGTACTTTCCATTGTTAATTCACAACGCGTTCCTCAAACTGTAATATATATATATTACAGTTTAAAGAACGTGTTGTGAATTAACAATGGAAAGTACCAAATAAAAAAATTTTAATTCCAGTGACAGAAACATATAAAAAAATTGCAAAAAGTCTGGATCAACTAACAACAAAACAATTAAAGGTTCGCAATAATCAGCAATTAAGATAAATAAATAATTAGTTTCTGGCACTATAGTTAGATAAATAAATATATAAACTTAGGCAGGAGATAGCAAATTATTTTTATTTTTATTGCGGTAAATCTTCTAAGAACATTGTAAACTAGACAAGTGTTAGGTATATATTCTAATAATCGTTATAAATATTTATTTATTTATAAAGAATTTTTTTCTCTTTTATCGTACATTCTTAGAACTAATATTTTCGTATATATTCCTCCCGACGCTTCCGCTTGCTTCGCTCGAGAACAGGATGTAGCTTGCAGCTAGATTGCGATTATTCCTATTACAGTCTGTCGACGGAATCGGCAAATCGTAAGCACTGTTTACAGGATGTGACGTAACGATTGTACCATTATTCCCGGTATTATTAGTGGTTACCTTCGCGTTTCTTTTTTTTTTTTTCTTTCTGATGATTCACGACAGGATGCATCGGCTTGTCAACGGTTAACGGTACCAACGACGCATGTCATTATAAAAAAGGAGGGAGAGAAAGAAAGATACGGGAGACGCCCGTTCGTTTCCTGCTTGCCCCTTTCCGCAATTTTCGTGTAAGAATTGCGAATGATTGTCATTCTCACTGCGGCACGTTCGGCTGACAATAAGAAGAAATTAATTAAACGATGGATAATTGCTGAAACGTGTATGCTGTATAAACGCTCGTTTCCTCTATTGATTCTGCTCGAGTGCGAAGCTGTTTATTCTGATGCACGAGCTGATTCTTAACTCTTATTAGTATGTATATCTCGATTTAACATGTCAATCAGAATTAAGTAATACTATTTCTTCTTACGAGAGAGACAGAAAAATTGACAGAACTTGCTCGCAGTATTTTCATATTGCTTAAGAGTATTTCGTGATTTTACTATGTCTATTATATTTACTATATATTTCTTAACAAAATAGCGCTATTATGAATTAATGATATTATTGTTGTTCGCGCGATATTTTATAAGTTTATAATTTTTTCCTAAAATTATATAAAAATTTATATGCATGATTTATTGAGAAATATAATTTGAGAGTCGCGTTAAAAGAATATTATTTACTATCCATCCATACTAATCAATCATCAGAAACATCCGTTTCTTGAGATATGAAGAAAAAAGTCCAGAATTTCATAGTTTTCTCTTGCATTGTTTTTTCTATTCTGTTATTTTTTCTATCTCTAACAAGCGTGACCGTGTGTTATCTGACGATATCTCTTTTGGGATAAAAAAACGGACGTTCCTAAAACAACAACTCATTTTCGACCGATAATTTACTGCGCGCCGCGGAGGTCCAGCGCCTCACCTCTCATCCGAATTTCCGAAATGATCCGGTTTCTTAGAAGATCGCCGGGCATTGCCAGGCGATTCTTTGTTGTCAGTAGATTAAAAAGGAGCACCGCCTCCGTTCCTGTGTTCGGCACTTCTCGCCTATTCGTCTTTTTTTTCCTTGACTCATCCGTTGACCGTTGAGGATTATCCTTCTAGTTATTTTTTCTTCTTCTTACTTTCGGGAATTCTCATCGTCCTTTGAAGCATTCGTGTAAAAGAGGCGCCGCGATAAAGAATGATGCTTTGTGAATCGGAAACCGGAAGAACCTAAAGATTCAAGAACTTCCTGGGTAATTCAAGAGTGAAAATTTCACCTCTTGAATAGCGGGTGAATTTCAATTATTCTTGCAAGTATATTTAACAGATTATATTATGCTCAATGATACGGCAAATGGAATAAAATCTTAAATAATCATGCAAGCGCCATGGCAAAAAAAGCTCGTACCTTGTCGAAATTCTATCTTCGTTTCGTGCTTCGCGTTTTCCGTAACATCTCACGTTCCGTCCAAAGCTTACGTGCCAACGTTAATTGTCGTGAGTCCGCTTCACGACAGCTTCACGAGATATCGACTGTCGCCAGTAACAAACAGACAAGAAAGAAAAATTGAAGACGACAAATCGCCGCGACCTCGACGTGACAATTGTTACAAGAGGTTGTTGCATAGCCTCAATAGAAATTGTTCGGTTAATTCCTGGTCGCATATTACAATGTCACGTCAAAATATGGAAGTACCGTTGCACAAATTCATCTGCGCGAAACGATAAATAACGTATTTGTCAAAAAGACTAGACTTTATTGCTGCTTCTTATGTGCAGGTCTTCTGTTTCCAAGATCGTTAATAAAAATCCGAAATATAAAAAAGAACAATAAAAGAGAAAACTACGAAATTCTTGAGAGAAGCAAAGTTATTCTGATACGTATCAATAGCTTTAGTATTCATTTTCAACTTTTATGATAAATTCCAGATTTTTATTTATTTATTAGTTTAAAAAGACATTTTTATTATATTTTTACATTTTAAATATATTCCATATACATGTATATATTTATTGCAATCATTGCATCCATTAGCTTTTCATTCACAGAAAGAACTAATTTATTCGTTAAACAATTTTTATTTGAATCATGCCGGCGTTTTTTTCCGTTCTTATAATTGTAAAACTGCAAATCTCTCTTTCTTTTTTTTTTATTTTTAACTTAGCTTCTATTTCGCCGTACGGCTAAACGCCATCGTTCGCTATCGACGGCATCCAAAAATAATTGCATTATTCTTGTAAATGTATCGCAAATTTGAATCAATATGCAGAGCATACTTTGCGCGGCCACGTGCCCTCTAAATTCGCCATGCAAAGTACTGTCTCGTTGTATATTGATCCGACAACGTTAATTGCCGCGATGCCCCAACTTTTAGATATTGGCTGTCACGCGCGACGACCGTACGACGGCGAACAGAAAGGCGAAGAAGGAAATAATTAAAGAAACGTCGGTACCATGCCTTCTGTTTCGCGACCTCGTGATTAGCTCGGAAACGGTTAGAATGCTAGACGGAGAGATTAGGCAATCGATCGCGATGTTTAACCATCGTACAGCATACGCGAATAAATCTGATATTTATCCTTGAAGGAAAGAAATCTTAGTATATGCATACACGTAGTATATAGCGTAGTACACATCAATTCTCACACTATAATAAGACGACTTTTTTATGTTAGTTTTTTTTTCTTCCTAACACGACGACGCAACCGCGAGGCGAATTTATTTTAAAAAATTCGGTTAACTTTGTGCGTAATATGAAACCGCGCATATACATATACAGAGAGGGAATGTATACTAGAATTTCATATTAGTTAACATCGCGGATAACATAATTCCCGGAAGCACCGGAATATTTATGCGCCTTATTATACTTTTTGTTGTGCGATATCGATATCTACTCCATGCAAATCCACGCGTTTTTTGCATGAAACGCATTTACGTGCGTGGTCGTGTAAGTATGTCGTCAAATTTAAACGAGAGAGTCACGTCTCTTCCTCTTTCTCTCCTTCTTTCTCCCTAGATCTTTTCGAGAAATGCGAAGCGGGAGAGATCGCGCTCGTATCTTTTAGAACTAATAAATAGAGTTCCTAGATAAGATTATATATCCCCGCGAAGGAAAACGATTTTCGTCGAATTCTTCGCGCCGGCTTCCTCTCTCCTAATTTCGATGCGCCGCATTTTCATCGTCCGGCAGCGTCTTGGGAAAAATCTACCTTCGGGCTCCATTATTCGCGACGCGATTACGAGACGCGCGGCGGCATCTCGTAAAAATGTCGCCGGACACGTAATACGTTTGCGATAAATATTCTCGGTAGAAGACTCCAAGAACTCCGATGCCGTTCGGACAATTCAATTTCGTTCTGCCAATGCATCTCTTCTTCTCTGTTTTTCTCTGTCTCTCTCCCTCTTTCTCTTTCTATTTCTCTTTCTTTTCTCGGCGAGCTTTATCAACCTGTCACTTGCGTTTCCGTTTGCCGATAAATATTTCGATAGACTTTCTGATTGTGCATCTGGTCCGTGTTTGTGTATTAATTCACGAGGTAAAAAAATATTACGTTCCGCCATCTGACATCTTACTGGAAATTTTCGTTATCCAATTCTGAAATATGTAAATGGTTTCACTGAACTGCCAGATTAAAGACTTAATTAGCAATCTTAGATCGCGCGCACGTTTAATTGTATAGAATTACTATTAAATTAAGAAACATATAGATATAAAATGTTGATACACAAAGTAAAACATGCTACGTTCCGCCAGCGTCGTCTGACCGCCGGAAATTTTCGTAATCCAAATCGAGGGGGGAAGGAATGTAATTGGTTCCACTAAACCACTAGACTTAATTAGTCTTTTGGATGTCCTAATTGTAAATGTATGTGGCGAAGTATTTATAAATCAAAAGATTTTGAAATAAAAGCGGAAACAAGTATCAAATTAACATTGGACACTAATACGTAAAAAAAGAATGAATTTTTTACGCATTTCCTTTTCGCATATGTTTTGTTCGTAATTGAGAAAGACGCGGATGCGGAGAAAGGTATTCTATAAATATTCTATGTGATTAATTAAGTCTGCATATAATAAGCGATATGGTCAGCTGCCTTATCTTCTTATTATCACTTTTCGCGTGAACGCATTTACAGAACGCATTTTACAGGACTGTACGATTATAAATGTCAGCTCTCGCACGCAATTCGGTCGTTTTAGAAAGAGAGAGAGAGAAAGACCTAGAATGCGAATATATAGATATATATGTATATATGTATATGTAGATATAATTATCGACCCTTATCATTTAATATTTTAAGCAGTTCGGCACTCGTCGGCACACCGTATCGTTACGTAAGGAACGAGCACTTACCATACGTCAGGTTACTTAAGCAAGACTCGTAGATAACGTTAAAAGCGGCGTTCCTTACATAGCGTTTGTTTACGAGTTTAATAACGGAATATCTTTGCATATACTGCATTAGCCTGTTCGAACCGGCAAGATCAGAGATGCCAGATACATCTATCTATCCCGATAAACACGTCTATCCGTCTATTTAAAAGTTTGTCGCGTTATCGGAAAATCGCATAGTTGCGGGAAGCATCTCGGCACAAATAAACATTGATAGCTAGAAATTCCACTCTAATTCTCAGTTTTTAAATGTATCGATGGCAGAGGAATATTCTCTCAAAGATTTCGGGATAGAATACCTAACGCGTTATAATATTCGAAACTGTTTTGCAACAATCTCGTGCTGTAAGAAGGGAGATCTCGTTTGGACGGCAACGTGAGGCGCGGCGTTCAACTCCGTGGACTACGATCGCGAGAGACCTTGAAAGGCACGCGAGGAATCCGGCTCGCCGTGTACGTTCTCGGCAGTAAAGCGAGCCCCGCGAGTTTCCTACTCTCGTGAAACAGAGCGGCGATAAACTCACGCGCGCTGGTTCGTGCGATTAGCCGGTATTTCGAATTAACTAACGACCACCACGCCGTGCGCCGTCGTTCGTTAAAGTCTCGTGCGCTCTGCGCTCGAAATAGCTCGCGGATTCCTTCACGCTCGCGCGCTTACGCAAGCGGCGCGGACCCGCTTGAAAGAAAACGAGGAAATCGGAGTTATCGGTGCGTTAAGATACAGGAACGGGCGCATTTTTGACGGAGAAACTGCCGAAGCCGGTTCTAGAGGCGATAGCAACTGTACGTACACTGTCACGCTAAATTATCGATGCGCGTTTTTAAAAATCTGCCTGTCGGCTTAGCGTACTCATCTGAGAAGTGCTTAGATCAGAGCTAAGATCTCTCTGAGAATATATTGAGATTTATATATTATTTTATTTGTTAAGGTTAATATCATATACATATAATTTATACTTTTCTACGCAAAAAAGAGAGAAGACTAGCGAAAGAGAAAGAATAATTGTTTAGATATTACTTTGATTCGCTCATTTCAACATAAGCGTTCTAGAGAAACGACTTTTGCGAATCGCTAAAACCGAAAGGTTTATCTGGACCACGTACGGCTGTACGTTCACGACCGCAGGATGTGGCCTTGCACAACGTTTAACACGGTCATCGGGGAATTTTGAATGAATCTGCGGTTTCTCTCGGCACGATAAGCCTCTCGTTTTTCGTCCTCCCCGTCCGGCGAAGAGCTCTTGCGCGCGCGCGCGTTTTCGTGGTCTCGTGATAAGCGCGTCTGATAACGGAAGAACATATTGGCCGGATTTCTGGTCCCGCTGGAATTTCCAGAGATAGATTTTTCCGGATGTTCAGATCCTCCAAATGCGCGCACATATATGTTGGTCGTTCAATCAGTGAAAAAGAAGAGAAACAATGCGTCTTTGATCACCACATAAAGATTATTAAAAAAGAAAGAGATTGGACTTGATCTTTTAAAATACGTGTTATTTTTTTAAATTTTTCAAAAAAATTATCAAATTTTTCTTGATCCAAAATTCATAATTTGAATGCATTCATTATTTTTTTCGTCTTATTATTATATTAAATTATTATCTTTTTCTTTCTCTCTTAAATAATTAGACTGCTTCTATGTGATATCGAGAAAATCTATATTATAATAACATAATATATAATATAATATTTGATGTCGTTTATCACGCTTAATAACGCCCATAGATTTATTTTTATTCGCATAAGTGAAACTGGAGTTTTACGAGCAAAAAACCCGTCGAAATAATGTTCGCTTAAAACAAACAAACACCTTCGTTCTCGCCGCTGCCTTCGCGACTAATTACGCTGTTCAGCGATTTATTCGTCTGGCGGTTCGCTACAAAGTCACGATAATCACCGGTTCGCACTCGTCGCCCGCTCGTTGGTTGTTCCCGAAGAAATGTTTGCCCCGTGGATACGTTTTGAAAACAGAAAAGGCGGCGTGAGAAAAGAGCGAACATTAGAAGGAAGAACGCGTGTAGCAAGGGTGTCGCGTAATAATAGGAGCCATGTAGATGTCCGCCATTAGAGCGCCATTAGCGTGTCATTATCGCACGATAGCCGAAGGCGAGGAACTACGCAAGCGTGTGTGTCTTCCGGCCTCTTAAAAACGAAACTTTAGAAGGGTTAAGAGCGAAAGGCATAGCAGAGCGGCTATTTCAAATAAATTCTCTGTCGAAATTTACTTCCGCCTTATTCATATAACGGTTCATATAACGGTTATACTATCTAATGAAATTTAAAATCAAACAATTTAACTAAAATTAAAGTCAAATAATCAATCTCACATTAACCTTTTTTATAAATATAAATTGCTTTTCGGATACTTTCAGCGTGAGAATTTTATATTATGTATGATGATAGAGGAAAATTATATTTCGACTATCTAAAATATTAAGAATCTATACGCTTAGTTGACCAGTGAAAAATATGTTAGAAACAAGATATCGAAATCTTTATTATTCTTTTAGACCGTGCTGGCTAGGTTAATGCGTCTATCGTTAACTATTCCCCAACTTCGACGCCTTTAGAGTGTTTTCTTGCGAATTCTCAGAAGCCAACGCCACTGATCTAGATCGCTTAATCTCGTGCAATCTAACATAAACAGATAAAAACGAGCGTTTTACGCGTTCTTGCTTACGCAGCACGTAGGAACGCAATAACCGTGATGATAATCTCCCGTAAACACTTGATTAAATGACGCACGATTGTTTGTCATCTGGCTAAAAAAAATCGCCAAGTCCGGTCGAATATTTTTATTTTATTAGGTCGAGTGCCTCTTCCTGTCCGTTATCCTTCTGATTGTTCATTGTCATCGTAATTCAATTATCGTTAAAATAATTTATCTTACTAACTTTATCTTACTTAACAAGCCAAGTGATTTTCACATTACTTGTATAGTATATCTTGATCTATCTTAATCTATCTTATTAATAGCCAAATCATACATTTTCTGGTGTAATTTTACCGGCCCGTTCAATTCATGCTATCTCGGGTGTTATTATTATTACTATCATCATCATCAAAATTACGAAACGCAATCATTAACCGAATATAAAGAGGCTCGCCACATTCCGATAAATACTCTATCTCCGCCTGCCTATCTATCTTCCCCTGTATGTTATCCACTATGTCCACCTTCCGAAAGTGGACGTCGCTTTCGAAAACCAGATTTCCGGCGTCTCCCAGTGCGCTGCGGGCTGCGTGTGTTTCGTGTTCCTCGAGAGCGCTATGAATCAACGCCCCGCCCGTTCCTGCGACATTTAAATTTTAGATCACGAGCGGCCTCCGTGCGCCCGCAAACTTCCAGATTTCAGATTATACCTGGCATACGGCGGCCTGTTAAGTCGCGTTTCGTCCGCACCGTCGATATACGGCGACCTTATAAATCCGCCTACGTATAACATTGTAATTTAAGAGCCGCGACTTTGTGAAGAAATTATTGCGCTGTAAGACAGCTAAATTACTTGACGGATAAAAGGACCCGCGCAATGGCCGCTCGTTTTACGACAAGTTACCAAATTCTTAGCTTACCTTATTATAGCTCGATCATATCAATGTAGATTGCAGTTGGGAGACTGTAGAATAATTTTTCGGAATTATGAATTTTTAGAGAATAAATATGTACATATATTTATTTTAATTATATATACATATTCAACGAACACGCATAGGTTTAACGAGAAAATGAATGCAATACATACACGTCGATGTATGTGTAACATGATTAACACGCGACTGGCCTGATGTATGAGATATTTCAAGATGCCTGGAAAAATCCAGGTTGCTCCAATATTGACACACCTTTTAAGGGCCCGATTACACCACTCGCATACCTACACGCTCCACACACAAACCGCCGGCGCAGTATTTTTTTATGTACTAATTGACTAACGCGCACACGCATGTTCCTCATGATATCTTTCTGTGAAATCCTGTTAAATTCTTGAAGTTACTGTGTCGCACGATAATGACGAACACATATTTTAGCTTTCATGATTTTTTATAGCTTGATATTTTTAACTAATTTTAAGTTCTAATTTTTTTGTATGAAAGTTTCAAATACGTTTTAAAAGAGAGGATATATAATATTTCAGAGAGGAAAACTTTCGTAATTTTTCTGTAAACTTAAAAATTATTTTTCGCGGAAATGGGACTATGAATTTTTTCTCTTTTTTATACTGTCTTTTAATATCTTTTAAAATTTCTACAGATCTTTCTTATAACACATATATGCTATTATCTTACTTTAAAGTATCTCGTAGCATTCGAATGTTCGCGATTTAATTTGCGACATGCAATGATTTTTGAGTATTCATGAAAGAAACACTAACGTTTCAAAAGATTCACGTATAAAACGTCTCATAAAAGTGATCGGTTCGTCGGGAAGTCATATCGCTTAAAGAATTATTGTTCGATAAAGAATTTCTTTCTCGAGCAAGTGGAAACACTCGAACTTCACGGTGAAGTAAAAAGTTGCATCCGATCGTTGCGGTTACGGCATAAGGATGCAGCGGCGAAACGAGCGGTTGACAAAATCGCCGGGTTTTACGCCGGCTGTAAGACGGTAAGCATTTCCGTCGCCGGATTTAGGATACTTTATCGCGTCACGTTTCCGGCCACGTCGAGCAGAAGTTTGATCCAAAAGCGTGGAGAAACTTCGTCGCGGACTTTTCGCGATGGTATTACGGGGCGACTTTGCAACGGGACGCGACTGGAAATTTTCGACGTGTCGTTTTACGATAGTGCGTTGTCGTCGTCGTCACATCATCGTCGTCAAAAAGGAAGACGTAGACGTCGAAAATATGCCGGCTCATTCCGGTGACATAAAAGGCACCAAACTACGACGACGCGGCGATAGTCCTGATAAGCGATCGTGCGTGTACGCGCCGTGGGAAGTCCCCTGATAACGGTGTTATTGCACGTGTGCGTGCGTTGTGATGCAACCTGCCTGCCCGTATTTACGAAGCGCACTTTATGCAAAAGCCGCACAGAGTGTGTGTGGCCGTGGCCTATTTATTATTTATTTAAATTATTGTTATTCTGATATTCGCGTCATGTATATGGTATTATAATAGCATGATAGTTCACGATAACGATAAGCGCGCGTCCACCACGACCTCATTGACGACCGGTTTAATGCCTATTCTCGAACGGATAGCTCAAATGAGCAATAAAAGATCGGTCGCGATGGTTGCCGAGGATAAGCGCTCTGTCTGATTTATTTTTAGAGATCGTAAATTTATGATATTATTTTCAGCGCAATTTTTGTAAATTTTTTGCGTTATTTTTCGAGATGTCTCGTAGCAGTCGCTAAAATTTTTCTTCCTCATTAATAAAAATTTTGAGACTTTTGCTGGTGGATTGACCGTTCATTACCATAATTTTTGCTTACGAAACACCAAAGAATATATTGCGATATAAATAATAAATGTAAATGATAAAAATAAATGATGAAAATAAATAATGATGAAACAAAAATTGAAAAATCGCACTGACGATTATACGACAGGCTTCCAGAAATTTAATTTATCGATTGACTACTTGTAGCTTTCTTCAAATTTAATTTGCATAAACGTGTTGTTGATAACAATTAACGTTACTGTTTTTTTTTTTTTTCAAGCAGTTTAATCCCACGCCTTCTCACACACCAAATTGCGAAAAGTACAAGAATTACAATTAGTCTTCGTTGAATTTAGCGAAGCTGACTCGATGTTTTTTATCGTTTCATATACACGCGTGCGCTTGAAAAATAATACTTCGCGATTATTTCCGCAATTGTTTTGCGACATTTGAAATTTTCCGTCTTTCGTAAAGCCTGACCATTGTCGCGCGCCGCATCCATCTAATTCGTGCGTCACACGTGCGTCAATTCATCGTGGAAACACACAAGCCTGTTATATGCGCCATGCATATGCATAAGCCCGATCGAGGATCCCGGCGTGTTAATACCGTTTTCGCGGTCACCGGGAAATCGGTCTTAAGTGTCGGCGATTATGCGCGTCGTCATTCGAGCAGTTCGCCCGACGCTTTTCATCAAAATCCGAGCAATGTAATATTAATCTCTAATTGAATGACTTCCGACTATGCCACTTTTTGCTTATGACTTTATGTCTCCTTTTTCCTTCTTTGATTAATTTGGATTTTTTTTATTAACTAAAATGATGTATATATGTATATAATTTTCTGTCTTAAAATTTAACGAGACTTTTTTTATCAGGCAAAATCTATTATTACGGAGTTACAATATGAGATTAACAGACCATAACGAAAGGTTTAATTTACCGCGAACGATAGGAAACTTGAGATTTAAAATATTATTTCCATCTTCCTCCCCTCTCCCTTCCCCGTTGTTGCTTCGCAGAAATCAGCCGCACAGCGACTATCTCGCGTTATAGACACGTGGGTTAGTCATGAGTGAGCTGCGTGATCGATAAATCGAAAATATTATTTTCCACTTCATATTGTTTACGTCGATATAACATAGACGATACTTCGACATGATACTTTGTAGACAACAATCTCAATCATGCAAGGAGGTGGGGTATTGGCGACATTAGTTTTGGCGACATCAATTTAATATTAATATTTTATATTGTTTTTGTCATTGATACAACTTTTTAAAGCTGGATACACGTAACGTCATCGTCGTGTTAATGTAATGTCAAATATTCTTATTTTAAGTCCACAACGGTTCTGATTCTGTGACGGTCAATGTGTATTACTTTATTTGAGACTTACATAAGAACATTTGATGTTACGTTGATGCGACAGTGTGTGACGCTACATATATGTATATCCAGCTTAAATAGATCAGAAGTATATATGTATATGTAAAAAGAACAAGAAAAACAATCGATGGCATTGATTAGAAACTGATTTAACGTTGATTGTTCCTCAAAAAAATAATTTCACTATTGATTTTTTATTTCTCTTAAATTCGGTTTCTCGAAATTTGCACAACTAGAAATTATTTTCAGCAAGGCTGTCACATATAGTATCGAAATCATGATCCAATTTGATACATTTCTGTGCATACATGCGCGTATGATCCAATTGAGACTGATATAATTTCGATGTTATGTTATATATGTCTATGGTTATATAGAGTCGCAAAAGTGATGTATATTGTATATACGCACGAAATCGAGAGTATTTCTCGTTCCGAGTGTGGATAGCCGCGGTTGGAATTAGCATAAATTAAAGATGAATTAGTCGATCGGAGCGGTGAGTGAAGAGAGATCGAGGTATCGTCGTCTGGATCGAAGGGGATTAACAAAGTACACGATGATGTGGCCGGTGAGGTGCTCCGATTCGGATTTAAAGCTTCCTTTCGCGATGGTTAGCAGGTAGAGAGTAGCGCGCCGGTGGATATCGGCGCCGTTCAACAGGTGGTTCGCGATTGTCATCACACATGTGCGGATTAACCACCCTCTCTTCTCTCTCTCACACACACACACTCTCTCTCTCTCTCTCTCTCTCTCTCTCTCCTTCTCTTGCTTTCTGGTGTGTCCTACGAACGCGTGAATGTATCGACATAAACACACACACACACACACATATTGGTATGGCGTGCTCAAAACGCGTGTTTCCACAAGCGCACGAGAAAGAGAAGCGAAAAGGATGTACAAGCGAAAAGAGAACGAGAGAGAGAGAAAAGGAGGAGAGGAGCATAGTGTACTTGCGACGCGAAGGAGGTGAGCATATATTAAGTTCAGAATGTAAGCGCATTCAAGAGGTCCTCGCCTTTTCGCCGCATCATTGGACACCAGTTGCGCGAAACGTTGCCGCGGCGTCAACCGCGTTGTTGGAAACAACCACGTGACAGTAACATCCCTGAATACGGCGAGAAAATTTGGTGAGATAGGAGAGACGCGCAGTGTCATGCTATATGAAATATCATTGTTGAGGAACCGCGCGAAATTCTCTTCCACACGCGAGACTACTCGCATCCTTGAAAGGGATACCTTTAATTTATGTAGACACTCATGAGCCTTCCATTAATTATACGATATACTTCGCTCGGAGCAGGTTGCGTGTAAAGCATTTTATTTTTTTAAAAAGATAAATTATAATTCTATTTCTTAAAATGTATTTTTCGATATATTTCAATTGAACATACAATAGAGGAAAAATATGTTAATGATAACGAAAAATTACGAGCTTGGTGACAGTTACATTTTTCAGTATATCTGATCTTCGTACTCGTTTGATACAAAAATAGATCACGGTATATAATCCGTTGTCGGAAATTCCAATATCCACATCCAAGCCTTCAGAGATGTCACACGTATGCTCCGATGGAGAAAAACTTTTCGATTTCGAAGTTATACGCGCGCTTTCCCCGTGAAATACGAATATCCGAGAAGCGGCGAAGCGAACTCCCGGTAATTGTGAGGCGTTTTCACCCCCTCGAGATCGTGACGCGCGAAAGACGGGACAGAGAGGGAGGGAGTGATCGGTAGAAGTAGAGAGTCGCGTCTTCGCGGAAAAACGGTACTCCCGGCTCCGGATAATCGATTTCAATTAGCGAAACTGCCGCACCGAAGAACATTCCTCGTAAGTACCTTTTGCGCCGAAGAGCCTGGAGGGCTCCACTTCGCGCGCCACCGCCATCCTGTCGTCCGTCGATTTTAATTGGCGAAATTCCCCGAATGCCTCCACGATGGTCGCGACTCGTTGTCGCGTTTCCCCTTCTCTTCCCCCTCTTCCTCCTTGCCCGTAACTCCCCGAAATTTCCTTGAAATCGAAACTAATCGGGAACACCGATGTCAATTCGAGAGTACGTTTTCTCGATCATAAAGTGTTATTGCTGGTTTTCGATGTCACGCAGGCGGATAGTTTACGAGATGGAGCATGTTATTAAGTATTTCTATAATTTTTTTTATTTGATTTCGAAGTACGTACAAAATTTTCCGATCGAGGGAAAAAAAAGCAATAATCCAATAATCGATTGTGACAAGAACCAAAATAATGGCACTATCTCTAATGATAAAAATAATCATTTTTAATATTTCTTATTCTTTTATTATAGAATATTTTAGATAGAAGAAAAAAAATTTAGTCGAATTTGATTTTTGAAAGCTTTTCTTTCAAATTCTGTTGCGCTATTGAAACATAAATTTGTTCTTGTCTTTAAAATATTTATCTAAATTATTTTACACATTTCTGTCATTCGCTCAAGATGTTGGCTTTATTCCAGAACGTTATGCATCTATTATTTGTTATCCCTATCTGTCTATCGATCTCTCTAACATATATTTCATTTCACCGTTCACACAGGCGCGATTTAATCGCGGGATTATAATTTATCGGACTACAAAATTTAAGAACAAATTGTGTATATGTGGTCTCTTGTTCAAACAGTCAGTAAATGCAGCCTGAAAAAGTCCGGATCGAGCGCATCGATGGCCGATAATTTGCAATCGAGTCGCAGTGGAGATTATTTTACGCCGCTCTGTTTGATCTTTAATAATGCACGCGGTCGCGCCATTGATTGGTTTCTCGACTCTACCGAGAGAAACGCTTGAGAGAAACGTAGTTAACCGAGACGTGCAAATAAATGCGCAGAAGCGCGAGCACGGAGTGTGAACTTTCCCCTCGTAAAGCAGATTAAACATTGTTAATAACGGACTAGAGGGGCTTTCTATCACGTGCCAAGGCAAATTTTTTACTTCTCCATTATTTTTTTCTTTCGATTTTTAACTTTTCTAGTGTAGAATTTCTGCGATTACTTATAACTTAGTTTATTTTCTTTAATTGTTAACTACTTTGCTCTTCTTTCATTTTTATTATATCATGCTACGTTTAAAATTAGAAAAATAAGAAACGCAAGTCTAGTTCTCTTTTCATTTAAATTAAACCGAATCAAATCGTTCGACAGCAATATTAAATAGCTAGAAGTGAAACTTGGTAGAAGACTTTAAAAATCAACATCGAGAAATATATTTAGGCAAACATCCACTCAATATTTAAGTTATCGAACGTGTAAAAACATTAATTAAAAATCGAATAAAATTTCACAATTTATGCTATAACATGTTTTTTGTTCTAAATTGCGTGTAACGTATCTATCGTATGTTTTTTTCTTTTCCTTATCTCGGTTTCTCTCTCTCTTTCTCTTTCTCTCTCTTTCTTTCATGTTTTCGTGGATAAAACCCGAGAATAAGAGAGAAAATCTTCCATGTACTCGGCACTCTTGCAAGCTTGATAAACCTGCCGCGTAATTGCCATCATGGAGCTTTCCTCTAAGACCGGTCAGTAATCGATTCGTGAATGAAGGGTGAGGTCGGGAAGACGACCAAAGAAAACCATTGGCAAATCCGATCAATGCGAGCTATACGTCGCCGCTAAGGCTTCTCAGTACACACGGAAAATCAATGATTTTTATTGGTCGGTGCAGACGGCGGAAATAAGTATAGGACCGAACGGCTAACTCAGGGGAGAGGCGAGGAGACCATAAAGTGGTCCGTTTATCGTACTTCAAGAAAATCGCATCAAGTATATCATTGGAACGGCCGAACCCATAATTCTAAACAAGTGCTTCTTTGCTAGCCATGTGAGATCTGTATTTTTAATTAATATTTCTTTCTCTGTAAAATGATTATTACACACACACACACATACACACACACACACACACACACACACACACACACACGTAAATAATCATTTTACAAAGAAAGTAAATGTAATTTTTAATCCATTAAAACGTGTGTGTGTAAAATCTTTCTCTTTTTCATTATATATATATAGCATTAAATATATAAATAATTTTACAAAAAAAGTATATCAAATAAAAGCTTAAAATACATTTCACATTTGATCGTTTTATTGCTATCATATTTCGTCTACAAGGAAACTGCGGATTCGTCGAAAAACTAAAGTGACTTAATGAGTTTCACTAGACATTTTCTGCATACACGCGAAGAATACTACACATTATGAACTTCTTCATAAACAAAGTTTCACAAGAAAAAGGTGCAAGACCATTTCGCGGAAGGTGCACATAGGAGAAGTTACGATTGGTTTTACGTGCGTCTCGTTCTAAAAGCGCGCGTTCACGAGAAAACATTTCGAAATCCATGTCTTTTCAGCGAAATCGCGGAAAAACAGAGTCCAGGATAAATAAACTTTAACGATGCATGCTCGATGATGCATGATCACGCTTGGTCGCGCACAAACCGAGATCTATTTACCAAAACGTTCGTCAGTGTCGGAACATCTACAGTGAATTTTTATTCTAATGATATTCTATTCTTGAGCTAATTTAAAAAGGAAGGGAATTTTTCTCGGATTAAATGCGATTTATAAGCTATTGAAAACGAATGCTTGATGTCAAAAATTGCAAAAAACTTACGCTTGACATCTTTGAGATTTTTAATTTCCGATTCTGTTCGTAATGCGTGAGATTCTATTATATACAAGTTTTAATTTTGAAGTCGCCGTCGATGCCGGAAGAAGAACGAAAGTATTTACCGTTTCTCCACAGAATCTTTTTCTGGTTTGACCCTGACGGTCGATCTCAAGATATCTATGTAAATCTATATTTATATACCTATACGTAAAAAGATACTGTTTTCATTCTTGCTCGCGCGCATTCTTCAGCTCGGTTGCGAGAACGTTCAAGTATTTGCTTTCAGCAGTGCATATACTTTGCGAAACCTTCATTCAATGAATCATACGTCACGGCGCACAGTTTTGCGGTACTCCTTTACGATCGTACCAATCGAAGGAAACCGTTATCGCTGCAATAATATTTATTATCGCGCCGTTAGTTTCTTTTTCGTCCATGTTGATTATTATCTAGCCGGCAATTAGGAATCCGACGAGTATTTGCGTGCTTTCGAAGAAAGTAAAGCTTTCGATCATTATCGACGTTTAGTCCTCGAATTGCCGTGCTTAAAAAAAAGAAATGCAATTGCGCATTATGACGCAATGTATTCCACTTATTACCTTATCGCTTTCGAGATAATGCATGCCAATTACGGAAGAATCATATCTGTGTTGTTTTTTTTATATTTCTGGCGCCCATTACGCGATCAATTTTTGATTACATAATGAAGCACTCGAAATTGCGTCTTATAACATCACAGCGAATTGCTAACTCTTTTGGAGTGATAACTATAGAAGTATACTTAATCCGCGATTTTATTGCCTTCATTTAAGAAGATTGTAACATAAAAGATAGGTTGCGGATGAATTTTGCAACGAACTTACATTGATAGCGATCTAATATCGATCATCCTATCCCATGGATCTGATTTCTTTTCCTGTGCGAGCGGTGTTTCTCCGTAGTCAGGTACAGGTCGTGTGCTGAATCGTTGGTTCAAGTTACCTGAAATCCTAAGAAAAATAAATCGAAAATCCTTGAAGATGTTTCTTCGTGCTAAGCAATTCTAAAGGAGTTTTATCACGCGTTCCGCGAATATCGCGTAAACATCTCGCGGGATTTTGCATGTGTGTACACTCACTCACATCACACAAACGGCCGTTCCGTTCAAGGAACATGATAATTTTTAAGCATGATGGAAGGGAGTGGTTTACTTAATCTGCTATCGATAGTATAGTAATGGGAATTTATTTATCGGCTACGTGTGTGTATCTAAACGCGCGATAGACTATCGATATATACATTTAGCATTAATAGATTTCAGATAAGATTGACTAAGTCTGTGAGTTTTACTTGGTTTTATGAAGGGGATTTTCTCTCCGTAATAATTACTCATTATGTAAAATTTATTGATCGCATTTAAGTTTAAAATGAATAGATTTAGCCCGCTAAATGTGCAGACCTAGTGTTTTCTTTCTTTTTTCGATTTATTTGCACCTCCGCTTTATTCGCGTAAAGAGGAAAAAATGTATACTGTCAATTGTAACTTATTGTTAGTTGTCAGTTATTGAGAATTGTCTGTAATTGGTAAGCACTAGAATGTATAGCCAATAACGTCTACACGTGTTTGATAGCATCAAAAATATGGTAGGATTAGGTTTTTAGCAGCGTACAGTCTGTCTGGACCAACGCGGTTTGATTAAACGCGGGTGTATCTTTCCCTGACGCAAGGAGTGACCCAACCGCGTCACGGGCCGATGATGATAGCACCATGCAAATTAGCCGCGCGTTCCGGCCGGATAACGCCCGATTGTATGTAAATACGATCGGATTCTGACAGTAGATCCGGATCGGAGTCGGATCGCGTTCCGCGCGCGCAGTCCGCACAAAGCCGGATGTCGTCGGTGTCGCCAAATTCGGGGGCTTGATCATCCGGCTTATCATTATCGTCGATTCCGTACACTCGGATCCTCGCGATGCGAAAAAGTTGAATCTTTGGCGAAATGACATGTAGAAAATTCTACTTTGTGAAAGAAAAGAAAATATCGGGATCTCGACGGATTTTTGTAATTAACGTTTCATTAAATATTTTTTATCGACATTTTATTGGGATTGTTATGATTGATGTCTCTCTCTTAATAAGAATTGAAATTCATATTGAAGTAGAAACTGCTTGAGTTGACAATATGTTTATTATTATGCCATCAAATAATAAAAATAAAATTAATGTTAAAATCAATGTGAGCGATACTTGCAAAGAGAATCATTACCATCTTAATATCAATTTATGCCTAATTTATGAAATTGTTTTTTAAAAAGAGAGAGGAAAAGGAAAGAGAGGCATATATATTACATTCCTAATATTTTTTAAATCATACAAATATACTATTTATACTCACAAAAAATATTACACTACTATTGGATCACATTATTACATTATTACAAAATAAAAGAATATGAAATATACTTACAACATAAAAAATTACCACTGAAAAATTACCGCAGATGCTTTTTTTTTTTTAAATGCTCTTCTTATCGTTTAATATATTTAATGTATGCACTACTTAAATTAATGTACTATTAAGTATATTACATTGCTTTTAAGAAAATGGGAGAAATAACGATTCGTGTTATACGGTTCGGAGATTTCGTGTTTTGGTCAGAGACTTTCTTTCTTAAATTCGGAGAAACTCCGGGCGCCAAAACCGGAGGACCGAAACCAACCTCGGTTCCAACTCGTCTCCCGTTTCTCGGTGAAAAAGGGAAATAGCAGTGGTGTGCACGATGCGGCAGTAGGACATGGATGTATGTATATGTATGGACGACGCGACATGCGCGCGTTCGAGGAAAAACCGCAATAGTCGGGAACGTCCTTGCGGGAGCGCGAATACACCGTATGCGCCCACATCGTCATCGTCACCCGCGTATATGCACCCACGTATCCATATAACCGGCCTTATTGCCTCGCAATAGCCTTTCAGCCTTCTACGGTCTACGGATTAGCGCGGTTGTTGGTTTTACGCCGCGGCGCATGTCTCTCTGTTATATTCGTGGGCGTGCATGTTTCCGCGAAGGAGAGAGCGATGCACACGACGACGTCATGCTGCAAGTAGGCGCGCACGTGTCGGAAAAAGGGAGAGAGGATAGTATGTGGGTATATATTTCTCCCGCCATTCGTGCGTCTTGCGCGGACTTGCGCAATTTCCTCTCAATTTTTCTCACTCATTTTTCATAGCATTTAGAGAATTATACGGGATCAACAGTCAATTAGATTATTTTATAATAAACACCGCCGCGAATGAGCGCTTCAATTCATTCTATTTCTCGTGAGTTGCCCAATATGTGTGACATTGAAAGCCGGAGAAAATACGATACATACATACGAATTTAGTAAAAAAATTTTTTGCGACAAATAAAGAAAATACTAGCTTATATCCTTTAAAAAAATGCAAAAGATTACATCAAATTGTTCTTCAAAATCATATAAATCAGTAAATGTACTGGTTATCTTATATTTATCTTATCTCTCATACAATCATAAGTAAGCATTAATAAATTACAGAATAAATTCGTTGGAAATCGTAAACTACGAAATCTGAAGTATCGCAGTTACTTTGGATAAACGCGATTGCTGATCGATCGCGTCAGTGAACGAGTATCTATCAAAATATTGACTTCCTGTCGTTGATAAAGCTCGACGTTTCCCAAAATTTAACAGAGACCGCTTATCTTTGCGCGCGTGTGTATTCGCGAACTTAATCAGCTCTTTCCTGCCTAGTCATGTGAACCGGTTTTCACCGCAAGTGCGTTTACTTTATTAACAACGTAAAACCGACCGAGTCTGCCTTGAAAAATTAGTGGTGCTTATCGAAGAAACTCTGAGAAAACTACAAATAATGACAGTGCTTGTACCTACTAGAATCTAACAAATATATTTATTGATTCAAAGTATATATTTATTAATATTATTAATGGTTTTTTATTATCTGCATGAATCTAAAAGATTTAACCAATATTTAATCTTTGCCTGAATTGTTACCATCATGCATCTGTATTATTATTTTATCGACAGACGTTCGATAATTATGATTTAATAACGTTAACAATTAAAAGTTAACCTAGTCTTTCACTGATATTATTATTGAATAATATATGTAATAAAATATTTATTTTCAATATCAAGTGTTAACAAACTTAAAGAAAGAGAGAGCTTATAAATTACTATCGTCTTCTTTACATCTTAGCACCCATCAGTTGTGTCATTCTTGTCAAACCTCTTGACTGACGAATTATTTATTTTCCTTGGCTACGTCTTATTCCCGTGGACATTACAGTAAATAGAACTGCCAATCGCGAAAGCTAACTTCCGGATTCGGTATACACGCAGAAGGGAGCAATATTTAAAGTCTATTAACACCCGGCTTTTATCTCCTTTTACTCGACCAATATCCATCGTCTCGCCTGAGAGAACCGACCACCTACATAATCAAATAATCGCGAAATAATGTACTCTCTAGCGTAATTGACGCTATACGACGAGCCGGCCTCGACGATAATTGCGAAACCGCAAAAAAAGGACGAGAAAAATAAACGAGAGGAAAACGGGCTGAAATCCCGACGTTAGAGAAAGAGGAAGGGAGGGAGGGAAAGAGAGAGAGAGAGAGAGAGGAGAGCGTCGCGTGAATCTCCAGGATACCGGAATATTCGCGGAACTGGTTGTACAACCGAGAACTTCCGTTGTGCCGTTGTTTGCGTAGATCGTTTGTATACCAACAAGTCGTGAACTTGATCCTGAAATAGCCGGTCGTCGTCGTAACGGTAAAGAAAGAAAGAAAGAATGAGGTGCGAGAAAAGAGGGTTGACCACCTGTATTCCGGTTGGCTTTTAATCCTCAAGAGCAGAACAAAGAGGTTGACGGTCTCTTTTTTTACATTGATGAAGTTTAATAATCTCTGTTTTCTCAGTAAACAAAATTAAAAACTAATTTAATTTTTTTTTATAGAGAATTATACAATAATTATACTTTTATCACACACAATTCTGTGTATAGAAATTCAAATATTGTTGCGCTCTTATATTATAAATTTATTTATTTATTTTTTTTAGAATTAAACAGGCATATCTGTGCTGATAGAGAGTAGCATTTAAAACAGTAATTTTAGATCGTATAAATGATATAAATGTGATATTTAATTTCTCACAACCGCGTATAAATCCAAAGATCAACGAGTTTCATCGAAAACAAGTTGTTGATCTTGGCGGCGCACATCAGCTCCGAGAATTTTCTAACGTCGACACGTCAGATTCGGTGACGTAGCAACGGCGCGCGATTATCGAAGCGTTTCCTAGATATGTGTACGCGTCGTTGTGTCAACCACTTTGTTGCGCAGATGTTATCACGTGTCCACGCCAGAAGGTTGGTTATCATTCGCGTGATACGACGAGCTTGTAAAACTCTATAAGATTAGCACTACGAATCTCTCTTGTCGCGGTCCGTAAACAACCCGCGATATTTTTCTAGCCAAGTTGCGGAAAAGCGGCGCCTCTGTCCGCATTTATAGTGATTCACATTAACACAAAAACGCGAAATTCAAAGTATCAGAGGCGACGAATTGCCGTTGTCATCCGACTAAAACCGGTTCCAGTTGCCCGATGATGATTCACGGTTTCAAAACGATTGTTAGATCCGTCGCCTCGTTCACCTTGTTGACGCTGACAAGACATCTTTCGGCGACAACAGCGCAATTATCACGTGGGAATTACGAGCGGCAGGGCTGTAACCGTGATACGACGACCTCGACGATGCTGATCGCTTGTCATTGGTCCCCGATTCGAAAGTAGTGCCGAACAGCGGTGTTCTAAATTCCGCACTTCGTTAAATTAACCTTAAAAAAACGGTCGGGGGGGGGGGGGTAAATGAATTACGTTGGCATGATTCACTACGTTAATGAATCACACATTTGCTGATGTGTAAATTTCGTATAATTGCTTAAATCGCTTAACAACGTATAATTGCACACAAAAGCTCTATAAAAAGCCAAAAATTGAAATTTTTAAATATAAAATAATTAGAAGAATTTTACTTGTTATTTTTATTTTTGGAAAGCGCTTGTTTCTATTAACGGATCGATTTAATCAACACGTCCGCATCGTTGGCGTACGATAGTTCTATTTGCGGTCGCGCAAGGATAAGAGGCTGTTTAAAGGACATTAACTCTCCAAGTATCCAAAGTACGAAACAGCAGATTTCGTTTCTTCGGGCCGTGTCGGAATCTCAAAAATATTTTTCGGTCTTAGCGTGCGAGCAACAGGTGCAGCCGCTCCTACGGTCCATTAAGGTGTTTACACGGGAGACAAGAACTTTGAACCGTCCGGTTTAATCTCTTAAGCGCTTCCCGGACCGTCGCTCGCGAGAAAGGAGAGGGAGGAAGAAATCCGAAGCTCTCTCGCGCTCGCTTCTCTCCTTTCTCTACCTCGCTCCTTCCCCACCCTTCGGTTCCCCTTGACGCGCGCGATCCTGGAGAATATTTATGAATTACCTCGACACGTGCGGGCCCCTACAATGTGCTCGGATAGTACTTATCCGGCTTCTCTTCGATGGTTTCGACACCGCGAGAGTTTACGGTCAATACGGTCTTTCGTGGAATTCGGGAAATACGAATCACGGTTCCATTAATATTGCGTTTCCTCTCTGAGGCAACGTTGCGTCGCGGGACCAGTTTTCGGAATCTTTTTCGGTGTCTATACGACGATCCCTCTCTCATACATCCGTTTAAATATAGAAAGATTTGGAGAACGCGCGAGAGAGAGAGAGAGAAAGAGAGATGAGAGGAGCGTGAGAAGGTCTTCATGTCTTCCGGGTGGTATCGGCATGTTTCTGCCGATCTTAAATGATCGAATATTCAAATATTCCACTACCGCTAAATTTAAATTTGGTTTGTCCATTAATGTTTTACTGCGGCGGCTTTTAAAGAATTTCTCTTTTTTTCCCTTTTTTTGCGAGAGATACCAATCTTATTTATTAATAGCGCAATACGCACGTAGTATGATAAGACATATTTGAATACTTTCCTTCATCAGATATTTATTTATTCATTATTATACGTATTTATCGTTGATTTTTAACTTTACATATTAATGCTTATCATAAATCTTAGTTTTATTTTTTTTTATAATTTTTTTGTAATTATATATATTCGTGCCTGTGTGTGTGTATACAAATACAGTCTTTTATTTTATGCTGATTTATATTGCTTTTGATGTTGGTAGCGCCATTAAAATAATTTTTTTTTTAAAATAAATTCACTATTTTTGAGGGGTGTCTTTTAGTATAATAATTCTCGTAGGTTATACTTCAGGGAGAAACGATTTATCAACTACGTTCTTATACACTATTACGTTATCTTACTAAATCGGATCGTGTATAGTAACTTAGCATTCTAACGATGTTTGATTGTAAATTCCACGGCATTATCGCAACTATTCTGTTATGTTTAAGAAAGGCCAGCAATCGAAAAGACGTATATCGGCGATTATCGATCATGCACACACGTGCCGGTCTAGACAGATTGACACGGTAACCTATCGGTCAGTCAATAATAGCGAAACCTTAGCGGCTGTTCTCTTATGCATTGTGAAACGCCACAAATATATCAACAAATCCTATTTAACACGATGCATTGATTCAGACGGCAACTCTGAATTTCTGGTGTCTCAAGCAAAAAACCTTATACAAAACACAGTGCGTGGTGTGAATGTTTTCGCGTTAAAATTTTTCCTTTCTAAAACTTCTCTTTTGAAAAACTTTGGAGTCATTCAAATTAATGAAGCGCTTCGAATAGAATTTATCGACATATCTTCTACAAAGCGTATTAAATCGTAATAATTAATGAGATTCGGTAATTTTCCACTAAGAAGGATCTGAAACGGATAAGGTTTCGATAAGGTTTTATGATCGTTATCTCTATCATTTGTCTCTTATTAGTAATATAAATAATTTAGTATTGTCCAATCTCGTTAATGATACGATCATTAGTGACATGCCTAAATATAATATGCGCCAACAGCTGGGTTTTAGCTCTCATTGATCCTTCTTGTTCTGCAGAGAGTTTATATCGAGAAAAAAATTTTTCATTTTTTCTAATTATAAGAAAAATTGAGAGACGCGCGTACTACGCGAGATAGCCGCAATTTCTCGTTAAACGTAACATCAGTGAAGCCTTCAAAATGTCGCAACAAGACTCGTAGCTGCGTCACGTCGACGAAACGATGCGGGACTTTGATGCGAAGGAACAGACACGTCTCGCTTCGTATTCTCCGATTCGACCGCGCGATTTCGTTAACGGTCGACAGTCATCCGTCATCTGGATTCGGCTCGTCGTCCAATTAACTGCCGTATACGAACGACTTCGTTTCATCTCTTCGCGTTCGGGGCTTCACTCGCTAACTCGCTCTCGTATTCTCTGTTCCTCTCTCTTTTCCTCTCTCTCTCCGCGAGTGCAACGTTGACACTCGAACGCCATCGCGCCGCGATTCATTCATCATCCCGTTCGCAGCGAAATCTATATAACTGGAACACCTTTCATCCATCACGCGACCTAAGATCCGAAGACTTCATCCGGTTCTAACGTGATCTCCCACAATCTACGTCTCCGACTCGGTACTTTCCTCAGATATCGTTATTAACATTGCATCGCGTTCGTTGACGATCCTTCGCGATTACTTTAGATATTACGGTACGGTCCATTTGTGTCGGCTGCGAGAGCCGAGAGGGATTCGATATCTTCCTTCCTTTCCTCTCTCGCTTCCGAACGACGCTTCTCCCATTTCCGTCGTAACAATTACTTAGGAATGAAGTACAGTTGGCGAGGCGAGAAGGAGATTAAAGAAGTCCGTGGAGAGGAATCCTCCTCGCTTGGACGAGCGGCTAAGTATCCGGTAATTTATCGCTCCTTGCACGCGTATCGCGCGGTGCTATTAATCCTGCGCGCGAGCGTGAATATTAATCCGACAAAAACAAATCTGACTAACGCTCTTTTAGGAAAAGGTTCTCACGTAAGAACTTTCTATCCGCGCGTCTTAAAGATCGTTAGAATCTCTCCATCGAGAATTCGAATGGCGAATACATCGTCACATTCGCGAATTACGTATGTGCATCTCGCTTGCATTTATCGACGTCAATCGAGCGACGCGATGTCGTCGTTCGTCATCCGTCGTGAACTCGTGAAATCGACACGAAATCATGCCGAATCTTGCGCGATGAAACGCGGTATATGTTCGCGCCGTAATAAGCGGCGAATTTCATTTCGAGATTATATCGCGCTCGCTGCGTGATTTAGCTCTCGGCGCATCTCGCGGCTAATAAACACCGGAGCGTGGCTCGCAGCGTTCCGCGAAATTTCGTTCACGAATACGAGCGGCCGAATCAATTCCGGAGCGCCGCTTTGCCGCCGAGATAAAATCCTCATCTTCCTCAAACCGCCGTAAAGCCGTTTATTGCGCACCGCTGCGCCTTATTATCCACGTCCTGGCGTCGCGTTGCACCGCACAAACCGACGTCGTATACAGAAATACATCTCGGTCCGTATCTCATCCGCGGACTCGTGCATCGCGTCGCTGTCGCATTTCGCAACGGGGTCACGGGCCGGAATTTTGAATCGGTTAGATAAAATTCTCGAGAAATATAAAAAAAAATGTCTTGCTAATTTCAATAATCGTAATTAGACTACACATCATTATCAAATTATTTCATAATTACACTAGAGAAATATATCTGGCGTATAATAAAACAAATTTGTTGAATTATTTTATTTTGAAGATACTTATTTTATTTGAAAGATAATATAAATACAAAGTTTGAATGTGTCTCTGTAAAATATAATTCACATGGCATATACGCTCCATCCCTTTGTATAGTGAACTGAGGATCTCTATTTGACGCGTCGCGTGTGATGATTCCCGTTTTGAGATGAATTCGCGAAACTTTGAAGGGCCGCCGGCGCCGACTGCATTCGCGAGCGTATCCGAGTTTTACACCGTGTTCCATGTTAGTCCTAAGACGTTTATCATCCGGACCACCGTGCTACCGTGAGCTCTTCTTGCCGCCTCATCCAACAAAAGCCATTGTTCCGTCGAAGCGCGACGCGGCCCAAATAATTGCCTTATCGACGTGACGCGAACTTTCCTTGAATTGTGTTACTTGTTGCACCAGGTACTGCAAGCTCCTCGCCTGCGGCGACGCGGTTACGACGGCTTCGTCACGGCCCTTTCAGCGTGAAAACGCGCGGGATACTGGGACGCGATACGTTTCTCATATTTCAAGCCGCCTTCCGGTTAGTTGACTGCTCGCGGGAGGCACTCGCGCCTGAAATAGTCTTCCGCGGAAAACTAGAAAATAAGATTCTCGAGCGGAATGGAGCGGAGGAGACTCTCCGAGAGTTTCTCTCGCGGGAGGATAGTTTTGAATTAGGTTATTCGAAGCTCGGCAAGGCGAAACGGCTCACGCGGTTTGAACGGATTTAAGCGAAGCGCCTCGAAACGTTCATCGAATTCATTTTAGTCCGAAGAAAGATTTCATCTCTCTCATCGCGAGATGAATTATTCCGTGGAAAGATTTAACGCGACGTTTATAAATTATATCGACTGAAGACGATATTCTCTCGCATCATCGGGAAAATAACAATGCGCCACTTTTATTCTCTGAAACTTTGATGAATTAACACACAATCGCGACTATAAGTATCGCTTCGAATATTTTAATACATTTATTCATACGTGGACGCGGAAGTTGAAAATTAAGATTTAGCTTGACCGTTCCACATTTATAACCGACGCCGTTTGCAGACCTTTTATCACCGCCGCGTAGGAGTACGCGGAAGTGCATACAACGCGTTTCACATGCATTAAGTTTGCGCGTTCGGAGCTGCACGCCGAACTTAACACCGGCAATAACTCGCCCTACCGAGTACCTTCGGTACTTTTTTTTTTTTTTTTATTGAGATACCGTCCTCATGGCATCTCTCGAGGGAATAAGGCCACTTTCGCGTTTTAAACATCACGAACGAATGTCCTGCGCGTGTCTCCCGGAAATTCCCCCTGGGACGGCGAAGTGCAGAAAGCTAGAAATTAGAATTCGTGCAGTGATATCTACGGGAGTGACAAAAGTGGAATAGGTCTCTCTCATACTTCGACCCTCGGTGCGCATCCGCCGCGCGTGCCTTCTACCGTATATATGTATACATATATGTGTAGTCGACGCTGAAAACCAGTTAGTAGAAAATAGGATTCGAATGGGGCGACGTATATAATAACAGCTTCTCCAGCTTAGCGACATGTGGCGAGTCCTTCCAATTTTCGAACGCATTGTGCACGTAGAAAGTCATTTTCCAGAATTTCCAGCAAAATTATTGGACCGTCCAATAAAAACAGCAGACTATTTTATTGACTTTAATTTGATAAACTGTTACTACAATTTATTATATTTAATTAAAATATTTATATTATTGTTGGCTTAATTTCGAGCTTAATAAAATAAAGTACTAGAAATCACACACGTATAATCATATTAATAATTTATTCACAAAATCTTTATCGATTTTCTCGAGAAATACATTATTTATAAAAAAAAATAGGAAATAATATAAGCAGAGATAATTATTAAAAAGACATAAAAATATTTATAGAACAGATTTGAAAATTTTAAATCTTGTCAATTACTATTCCAAATGACGATAGGCAGGGTTCTATTTTATAGAGTATATTGGCGAGTTTGCGATTATAAGAAGCTGATTTTTTAATAGAACGCAGTAAACTCACTTAAAAGGAATATTCCATTCCTCGAGTTATTTCTGGAAATCTTGTACATTGAGGTTGAGCGACACTGAGCGTTGGAAGCACGTGGGTGCGGGGGCAAAAAGAAGCGCGATAGGGAAACACGTAGGAGAATAAGAGAGAAAGCCGAGAGAGTAACGACTCCGCGAGCGTAACTTATCTGTGACATGCAGGCGGCACGCGTGCGTTTACTCGTGTAAATTGTCTGGTTTACCTTTTTCTCGACCGTCTTCTTTCCCTGCGACTGATACGCAGCGGAATGAATACGCGCAAACATCGTTGCATGACGCAAGCGCAGCGTGTACGAAATTATAGTAGACGGTGGTAAACAATCGTCCCTGATTTTTATTTTATAATTTAATTAATCACATTTTGGACATTATTTTAAGATTCTTATTTTCCTCTCGTACAAAGCACAAAAAATATTCGATATTTTAAAATCTCGAATAGAGCATTTTCTATATAAAAGTGAAAAATTCACTGACAAAAGCTATCTTTAAAAAAAAGAGTATGATTCAATCATACTTTATAATTTATACACTATTCTCGTCATGATTTACCTCGGGAACATATCACCCATCTGCGTTTGAAATAGTGCACGACCGCACGAATAATGGAAGGGAAAAGTGACGCAACGGCGATAATTCAATTTCTTTCGTTTAGTTTTGTAAATATTTTCCTGGGAATAAACGCGCAAAAATAAAAATTGGAGCAAAACATTTAATAAACATTGGAGTGTGGCTTCTTTTACGTTCGTTTTACTCACGTATAATGCGACTCTGTTCGGTTATGATTACCGTTTTAATTGCGCGACGATCGGAGCGCAAAACGGAGTACGATGAAATCGCAATACATAATTTCGCTATTCACCTTGTTTACGTTGAACGTTATCCGATAAATATGATACCAGCGCACAGCGATATACTCTGTCGACGAAAAGTGACAGTTATTTTCTCGTGGAGGAAATAGCGATGTCCGCGGCAGAATTTTATGACGACGATTAAATTATGCAAACAGACCAATATTTGTCGTACTACGTCGATTTGCTGTTTTACGCGTTATCGATACTAAACAATGGAATTCCGCGATCGCGTCCTTTGCAAACATTTATTCCATCTCATTAACATATCCGCGTTATTTAGTAATTTATTAAGGAAAAATTTAACCGCCACTGACCACACACAACTGGTTAAATTAACCTAAAGTCGCGATGGAGTCGTCATGAATATCGACCATGAAAGTTGTATTCTTGGGAAGCATTTGAAATTCTAATTTGCGAAAATGAAACAATGATAATCAGATTTTCTCGATATTTTCGTATTATTTATTTTTAATTGTACTTTTTTCTGTTATGACAAGACAGTATCAAGAAACGAGAATAGAAGACAATTTGTATAACTTTTTCTTACTGCATTGCACATACTATATTATTACACAAAATTATCGTATGAAGACGAAAATTCTGGAGGAGAGAGAATTAAAAATAAAGTAAATAAGTGTAATGATTCTCATGCTGATAATCTTGTAAAATGTAAAATAAAAGTCATTTAATGTAGCAATTTTACGAAAATTGATAAAATAGAATTTGCAAAACTTTTTATCATATTATTAGATATATTTGGTTCTAGATATATTTTTTATATAAAAATAGATGGAAAAAGTGTGAAAAGAGATGAGAGCGAAATCTATCTACAAATCCTGTATCTCTTGAATAAACTTGATAACATGGATTCCCTTAAATGTAAAATTAAAATCACACGGTGCTGCAATATCGGTTTCTTCCTGATAGGTTTCAGAGAGACGAAAAACTCATAATTCTGACAGAAACGAGGAAAGAAATGTAACGTTCGCAGAATAACTGGGATAACGGCAGTCGTTCCCACTAAAAAGATAACGAAAATCCGATGAGCATGTGGATTGTTCCATATTCCAAGTAACTTATATCCATCAATATTATCGGCCCCTTCTCGCGTATTATTGTAGTAATATTATCGGGCACACGTGATAATGTCGCCATGCGCGCGCCATATCTTTATCTCGTCTCAACGTCTTTGCGAGGGATTTAATACCAAAATCGGTTCTTATCGAAAACGCGTCAAACAGCTAGAATCGATTCCGTATCGATAAAAGTGCATAATTCGATATTGCCGCGCAATTTATTTCGATATTAAACAAAGTCCTAATTATGCATTTAACACTATGGTCGCATAAGTTATCACACACTATCTGCTAATATCTTTTCGAATTACTCTTTTCGTGCTGAATCGTAGTAAAATTTAGACTACGCGTTGATACGTAAAGCGCTAAATGCGAGCAGAGGATCGATGGGATTTTATGACCCACTCCATATTCGAGATCCGAAGAACGCCCGATTTCGCGACAGATAGTAAATGACGAGGATATCCATCCTCAATATTAGCCTCGGACACACTTGGAGCGAAAGATAATGGGAACGGCTTCGCGCCGGCTCCGCTCTAACTCGAGATAAAATAATTCCGCCTCCATCAGGGAGTTAATCTCGGAGGGCTTAATCAACGAGGAAGACCAAGGAAGCTGCGCTGACATTTGAGCCTGGTAAACTTATACCACGGACGTGCCAACTTCAAAAAGGAGGAGAGGGTAACCCCATGCAATTACTGGGGCCAGACCGGTCTTCGGAGTCCGTCCCTTGGGATCTTTGCCGCTTGCGAAGAAACCTCATCTGTAAGGGATGAACGTCTAACCCTTTGTTTTTCTCCTCCGCGACAACGGTTTTTGATTTGGTTTTCGCTAACACGCGACGAATTCGGTGGCAAATTTAACAATAATCACGTGCTTTGAATCCTGCGCTTCATACGAAAAAAATATGAATAGATTAAGAGAAAAAGAAATATTTATTTCCATTTTAATTCTTATGCCTGCAATTATTATCTCTTTTATCCGAGTATATTATACACAGCTGCATTGTTCATTTGTAATAATTATAACGACGCCATTCAAATATCTTTAAATGGTGTTTGCCTCATTTGCTGTCGATTTTTTTTACGCCTGAGAGGCCGGTTTTTACTAAACCCGCGGTCAGAATAGACAGCGAAAACAATCATGAGAGCGAAGAACCGTGTATCATCTCGAAGCTTGCAAAAAAAAAATTTTTTTTATTCGGTCGATTTTACACGTTGCATTAATGCCGCGAGGAAAATAGAGAGGCGCAAACGCCGCAACAGGAAGACTCTCGGCAAAGAGACGTCGATCATCACGATTACCGAGGCGCCGTCTGCAGCGAGCAATGTTTATTTCGTCGTAAACGCCGGGCGGATTACATCGGCGCGGTAATGATCGTGTTTTATTCGTGATGCTATTGCGTTGTGCCTCCTCGTGAGGAGGAGGAGGAGGAGGAGAAGGGGAAGGGAGCATAATTCTCCTTCTCTTGCAGTTTCTCTGTTCGCAAGAATTTTCCTAGTCATCGAGAGTGCGTCTGTAATAGACGTCCGAAGGCACGTAATAGTCCGGAAAATATTTTGTGCCGGATATTTTCTTGATTGAAAGACGACAGACGCGCGGACGATGGATACGCATTATGCCTCATTAAACCGTCTTTTATACACATCTCGTAACAGATTGTTAATTTACACGTTTACCCCAGCACGAAAAGGCCGGGTGTGACGCTAAGTGCGATTTACTCGAATGTCAGGCTCACCCTTTTAATTACATATTTACATTTTAAGTTAAATTATAACGATTATGTACAAATGTGACATTTATCAAAGTCGAAAAACACGTCGCATCTTTCTCATTCGGGAAAGAAATAAGAAGATTTCTCCGCGAATTGCGTAATCAGATCGAAGCTTTCCCATTTATAAGTTACATTATGTTAAAAAATGAATTGTCGCTATTTCAGGAAGAACTGAATAGCGCAACTCGGCGAGTTAAAAAAAAAAGCCTTGACACGCGATGCGTGTCATTCGGACGGCGGCCACGTACTCGTTTCCATTGAGAGAGCTGTTGCGCAGATAGTTGACCTTATTTCGCCTGCTATGCGTGCATTATCTTCAGGAAGTAAACTATACGCCAATGCGCCTGACATATGGCCCTCATAAATGCGGACAATTTTCCATTATGTGAATAAATAAGCTTTTTATAGACAGCATATCGATCGAGCTTCATTGATTTATTCAAAATTATTTGTTATTGAATTTAAAAACTATGAGAAACTACAGTTCAGCTAGTATAATAATAATAAGAAGAAGAAATGATTTTCAATTCAGATTATAGTGTACAATTTTTATTTAATTAAATTTTTTAACGCTAAATATCTTGATGAATAAATAATTCATTCTTCTTTTCTAAGGGTTAATTGTCAAGCAAATTTAGATTGACTTCACATCTTTAGAAGCTTTATACACGGCGGTTTGTTGATCCCATTCCATCCCATTCCTGTGTCATACACGCATAGAATATCCGATGTGCTTTGGAAGCACGATGAAAACGTCAATCGAGAGACGTCGAGGGTCTGTCGCAGTAAAAAAAAAAAAAAAATAGAACGCGAAACGCTCGCGGATCCGCGTTTCGCCACGTGACCGGAGACCGTTGGAACACGACGGTGCGCCACATGATGAAATCATTTTCTCGTTTCGACGTTCCGTGCACACGTGTTGCGGTCCGCCGAGTCGAGGCGTCAGCCCGATATGTCGCAATTTGGAGAGATCGGACGCGTTTTCCCAAATCGCGCGCGATGAAAACGCGGGTCCGCAGGGACCGCGGACAGACAGGCGGTGCGCACGTGATATCCGTGTATGTTCTCCGCGAGATGGTAAAAGCGACCCGTGTGCTCCCGGCTTTTCATTCATCGTTATAAATACGCACGCGCACACATTGCATTTTGAATGACGTGCGTCGGTCTTCTCTCTCTCTCTTACACTCATGCGCGCATACTCTTCTATTTTTTTTCTCGATTAACGAATTTGTAAGTATACGGCAAACGGCAAAAACGCGGATTATTTCGATATAATGTGAGTCACAGATTTGCTATAAATCCAGCGAGATTCCGAAGTTGCGGATCGCGGAGCTGTGCTAAATGCGATGCTAAATGCGTGCCGAAGCGCGTCGATGGGAATCGAGAAATCGTGGCTGCCGTTCATTCTAAAGACATCACACACACAAACGATATATCTTTTCTTATCTCTCTAATATATTTAACATTTATAAACAAACGTCTTCTTTCGACAGGGAATAAGAGGAAGTAGTTTCTCAGGAATTTTAATGTAAATTTAAATTCTTTTCGAATGTAATTATTCCAACGATTGTAAAATGACGAAAGATGATAATTCGCATTTAGAAATCTCTTCTATAAATTACAGCAATTGCGCGTCAAGTGGAAAGAGTTTCTTAACGTTGCGAAACCATGCGGCGTCACGCGTGTTTACTTCGTGCAAGTAAACACGTGGCGTAAAAAGAAAGCCATTGACGTGCCTCGCGGAAAGTGGCTGAAACTGTTACGTGACACACTTATGTAATTACGATTAGGTTGTATTGCTATTGTTGTTGCGCCGCGAATGATGTATGGCGTACGAGGCTTGTGTCCTCGCTTCGATGTCCATGAAGAGCGAAATAATATATCCCGTATGTCACATCGAGAGGAGAAAGACTGCGGACAAATTGTGTCGCGTCTTCGCATATATCATAGGTAAGAAAGCGAGATGTGTGTATAAAATTTCATGAATTTAAAATTGAGAGGCATGCCCTATTAAAAAGAATATATTTAACATGAGCCACATAGAGAGATAATTCACTTTATCCTCGAATAATCATAAATGCGTGTTAATTTGAAAACAATTAAAATAACAAGAAATGCGTGTCAGTTTGGAAACAATTAAAATAACAAGAAAAACATTTGTTAGTGTGGAATTGTTCAGGGAAAGGTAATTTCCCGTGCGGGGATGCAATCTAACGATCGTCCGTATCCGCAATACGTGAGATATCGCGGCGTCTATAAATAGCCGAACTCCGCGGAATTTCCTGCGCGTCATCGCCGTTATTTACAACGCCATCAGTAATGAGATGCGAGAGCGGCTTTCTTCCGAGAACGGTGATGCGATGCGAACGCGCATTGGCACCGATCGAAAGGAGCTGGAGGAAAAGATGGAAAGAGGATGGTGCGGTGGAGAGGGGAAGCGGGGGGAGGGAGGGCAGGGAAAAGAACCCCATTGCGGGAGATGTGCTCTATTATTATCCGAAATACAACGCGTTCGCTCTATTATCGCGCATCCGCGTAATCTCCGTCGCGCGACGCGATAATCACTTCCGGGATCGAGATAATTTTATAACTTTTTTTTCTCTTTTCCTCTATTTTTCTTCTGTCTGACTCGTGCGCGTGCGAGAACAACAGCTGGTGGCGCGCGCGTGAAATATGTCTCTCGCGTATCATAATGAAAACGTAATACAAATATACGGCTAAGTACGCGCAAAATAACTGTGTTAAACGCGTGTTTTTCTCTCGAGAGTAACGCGTGCGTAATTCACACGTTAATCCTTAATCCCACGCCGTTACGTACGGCCGTGAAACATTGCAAACGACCCAAGTGCGGTTGTTTCTCTTTTCGTCTTTTTGTGCGCGCTGCGTAAAAAAAAATATATCGCGTAATCGTATTAAGCAATGCGCGGTTAGACGCGCGGTTGTGTGAAGCGCCACGTGCTCTTCGATAAAATCGCTCTGAGAATACGGAAGTGCTCCGCCAAAAACAGGATCTCGAAAAACATGTCTTAAATTTCAGAAAACAAAAGAATATGTTGTGCAGAATTAGCATTGCACGGAGATTATCTTATTCACCGGAATTATTTTTTCAAAATTTAAATAGGAGCTATGTGTCATTCAGTAAAACTGAAAAGTTTTAATTACGCGGTTATACATAATCATACTTATTTTTTATAATTTTTTAATCTATGACAATATATGTATGACAGTCCGCACTCTGAAGTAAATCAAACTTAATTCAGGATGCTCATATAAGAGTCATGTCGAAAAATTCTGTTTAATGAAATAATCTTGCATTGTAATACACATCTTCGAGATCTTCGAATACAACGATTGATATTGACAGATGAGTACAACAATATTATTTATTTACGAGCTCGTCGGTCTCTCTCTCTCTCTCTCTCTCTCTCTCTCTCTCTCTCTCTCTCTCTCTCTCTCTCTCTTTCTCTTTCTCTCTCTCTTTCTCTCTCTCTCTCTCTCTCTCGGATTACGCAATCTTGCGCAATCATTATAGAACCTAGATCTACATATGGTGATGCGCGGTATTGAGTAGAAGGAACGTTCTCGAGTACATCTCGATAACGACGACAGCGGGACAGCCACAATCAGCAGCCGTCGATTGCGGCGATTGCCAATATTGAGAATCGATAGCGGGCGATAATTGTGCCAGCTGTAACGGCGGGCGTTTACATACTGTCGTACGCTGGTCGTGCGGACGAGTTACACCGTGTTGTGTAATCGCGCGGGACCCTGTTGAATGGAACTTGAGCAAGATATTCCCGCTTACTGGATAACATCGAACGATTGTCCCGCGAAGAACTGCATAAATATAGAAAATCAACGTGTCTCCAATAACGTTCGCGTATACTTTACGAATAACGATTCGCAGTTTATGGTATCATCGAGTATTACGCAACATTGTTAAACGAGAGCGTATATCATATACGTTTAATAATTACACGTTAAATATTAAAAATACCACGTTAGAAATAATCTAAACGAACAGAAAAAATAATGTTTGATTATGTATCTAATTTGGGTGCAAAATTTTGTACATGTATATACAGCTGCGAAATTGTCAGGCATTTATGTCAAAAGCTAGCGCTCGACTATATATGCGCATGATTCGCGATTCATGAATAGTATATAGACATCTGATTGATCGAATTTGACGAATCTTCCATCCACACTATTCACGAATTATAAACGAATCGTGAATACGTGCATAGTCTGGCGCTAGCAGCAGAGTGTTAATTTGCCTACGAGCGATTATTGCTTCGACAACACCGCTCTCAACTGTGTTGTCAACAATTACCCATGTTGCACAATGTTGCGTAAGTGTCGGTACCTCTATCCGGGTCGCCCTTGCTCACGTTTTGCATTTTCTTCCGGATAACGTCATAAATACCAACATTCCGACGATTGTTTCGATAACGCGTAATAGCAACAACGTAGCGACATTTGCTTAACATGCCGCCGTGTGAATTGAATTCTGCTTCTATTAATTCTTTGTCTCTGTCTTTCGCGCCGTCTTTTAAGCGAGGACGCCACTTTGTTTGCTACGTGTAGATACATCTTCTTCCTCAACGATTTGATTTGTAAAACGACGTGAATGTCGACACGGAACAGTCGAGACGAAGCGCGACTCCTCGCAGCATTGTTCGCCATTACCTCGGTACCAATGGCAATTATATAATGTCAGGTCGAGATTGCTCGCGCAAATCACACGATCGTCCTTATCCTTTAAGATATTTTCCGAGCTATTCTCGGTATTCCACGCGCGTTTAAAATTAAACAAATCTGCACGCGCGCAGATTATAACGACGTAATCGGCGTAAGCGTATCCTTTAATCGTGGCCGGCGCCATTCGTAATTTGCAACATTAACGTTGATGGTTGCACAATGCTACATTGGCACATCCCCGCGTACACGTTTTCGCCCTTTAGCTATTCGCATCCGCCCGCCTGTCGCTATGGAATTTTAAAAGTTATGCGATACGCAGAGATACATTCCACGATTCCTTTTTCGTAATCGTCAACGTGGACGACGCGAATATCTTAACTTAGGCTCTTAACTCTTTTAGTGTCACCGACATTAGCCTATGGTAATTTTACACGACACGGTCTTTTCTGACACATGTTCGACAAACCTCTTTTACGAATCCTTTGTTCAATTTAGAGTCAATTTTTCGCAACAATATATAACAGTAGATACTTTTTAGAGTTGTAAATGTAAACGATTGAAAACGAGCCACTTTTTCTGAATTAAATTTCAAGAACACAAATAGATATAATAAAATTTTATTTTCTATTTAATTTTAAGATTTTATTTTAGTAGAATTTTAGTGATACTTGTCGGATACCTCACGAAACATCCTGTATTTATCTAAATAATTAAAACAGTCCTATATAGAATAAATTTTATTTTCTTATTAAAAATGACTATAGATATACATATATATATATATATGCAAATACACACACACACACACACACACACACACACACGTACACATGATTAGCGAATCTTCTACTAGAGAGATTACAAATGACAATTCTTAAATATGCTAATATGTTAAAATAAGAATAGAACATTCATCGATTTTCCAAGATCACAAAGCTTCAAGTCAGACAATGACTTGCCTGTATTGAAGGCACATAACGACAACATTTGCGCAATATACTACGCCGTCCATGCGGCGTATTGCTTTCCGACCTTTGAAAAGTTATTCTAAGTGATGTTCTCCGTCGACACTGCTGGCTAAAATTATAGAAAACGCGACTGCGACTCCTACGAAGCGTCGCGACGACCGGTTATGCGATCAATCACCGAGGTATACGTCGCTCACGATCATTCTCTCTTCACCCTTTCTCTTCTGTCTGTATCGAATGAAGCCGAGACCGATCTTCTTCTCTCGTGTAGCGTACCGTCGATTCTCTAAATTCTAACGAATCGTTGAAAAGGTCACCGCTTACGTCGTACGTTCGAGAAACCATTACGTTATGGTCCGCGATACAATTTTCTGCGTTTTATTATTAGAGAGTAAATGGCAAAATGTTAAAAAAAAAAAAGAACGAAAAGCGCGCGCTCTTATTTTGCAATAGCGATTTATCAGCGCGATAAATATCACTTTCCGTATTATTTTCGATCTTTAAAGTGACCTAGAACGACCAAACAACTCTAACGACACATTTGAAATTGAAATCCACGGTTACAAAACACATCCTGTATACTTATGGCGCCACAATGGTATTCTCGATTTATTCTTCACGTGTTTTGCCTCTTTCTACAAATATATATTTTAAAATATTGAAAGGAGACGGTTTCACGTGAATAACGGTTGCCGTCAATAGGCTCGACGGAATGAAATCGGTGATATTTTTAAAGGGTTCACCGACATCTATCATCGTCGGGGCACTGTAGGATCGTCGCCAAGAAAACCGCGTGGCCTCCCGTAAAGACCTCACCTGCATTTCAATACGTCCAACGCGCTCTCATTCGCGGTCTAACGGCGCCGTAGAACGAGGAGCGCACCTGTATTCGCCTGGCGGCTATTTACGCGCGAATATACAAGCGCGCGCTATTACGAATCGACGCGGCTAAAAACATGGAAGTAGGCTAGATAGTCGGCGAACTCGGAGGAGGCCTCCGTCTAGATATTGCGACGCAATAATTCACCGTAAACTTTCGACACACAAGGGACAATTTGCGCGAGCGAGCGATCGACCGACCGGCTGTCGCTCTTGCATCGCTTCATTATATGCGTCTCCGTCTTCTTCTCTTACTCTTATATGACCGTCTTTCACCCGTGTGTGCACTCTACATAACGATGCACTTACGTGCGATGCACGTGAGCGAATGACGGCTCGATACCATCTTAGAGCGCGAACAAACGTGAGCTTAAAACGAAACTCTCGTCACTAGGAGAGAAAAAGAGAGAGAGAGAGAGAGGTGTTCTCTCGATTGGGAAAAAAAGAGTTGGCCTAACTATGTCGTAGCAATACCACCATCTCGTGTCAATGCGATGGCAACATTGGATTTTATGCCGGAACTTTCCTGTTGCACAAACGGGGAATTTCAGTTGCAGCAACGGCGAAGTTATATTAATACGACACACGTACGTACGTTGCAGCATTGAGTGGTATGTATGAACATTAACTTCGCTATTGCAGCAACTTCGATTGGGCCGTTACCTGAATAGCGAAAATCTAACAGTGAATTTAACTCGACAGTGCTATTATAACTCGACATCACGATAGCATGGAATTATATTTGCCAAACGCTAATATTACGCGGCCAAAAATTATTAGTGCAACACATTTTGCTTTTTTCTTTCGGGTGTAATACACGAATTTGGCGCAGAAAAAAATTATCCCGATATAACAATAATATTATCTACACGATTGAAAGCAAATGTGACAGCAAATTAATCAAGATACTCTTGGAAAGAAAAATTAATTTGAATCTATTCACATCTGTTTTATTCCATATTGTTGAAGAGAAGGAGAGTGAGAAAGAACCATAAAGTTTTCATAAAGTATATAATAAATATATACATACTTCGTTACACATTTTATTCTCTCACAGTCGATTTCTTTGGAGTTTAACTTTCCTCATATGCGCGATCGCAGCGTTTCCTCCTGATTGCACCGGAGGATCGATAACAGCACACGCTCGAAGAAAAATCGCGCGGGGGATGATCCGAAAAAAAATTGCGCCGTCGTCCCACACCGGCCTCAACCCCTCGCTCCGTTCTCCTCGCTACGCGCCTACCTATGTAACGTGTGGCGCAGCAGCGAGCACCTAGTTTATGTAATACCGTAAGTACATAATTCCGTCGTGTGTGTATGTGTATGTGTGTGTGTGTGTGTGTGTGCACACACACGAGTGCATGCGCCCATCTCTCCTCTTCTCTTTATCTCTCTCCTTCCCTCTCTCTCTCTCTCTCTTCCCATGCGCACGCCTCTACATATAAGTCGCGTATACACGTGGATGTAACTCGCGCACGCGAGCTCGAGCAGGGAGAACTGCGCCGCGACCTACTTGTCTAGGCCACTGTGTCTGCGTTTCTATATGCAGGTTATGTTTTGTGTGAAATTCCCGTCGGTCCGTCCGGTATCCAGGGGCCGACCGGACGCGAACGACGACGCGGAATCCGCGCTCGCCCACTCTCCGCTTGCGCGGATCTCGCGCAATCGCGCGCGCGCAACCGACTTTCTTGCGGAGGAGATTCCGAGGACTCGGCGGTCCTCGACGAAACGGATGCGCGCGAGGCGGCGAATAATTGCGACGTTAACGAGAACCGGCCTCCCGATATGTACGCTCGCTTTCCGCCTCCCACCCTCATCGGTTTTTCCACGGCATAATCGAGTATCGATCGTTTCCCCTTTCTGGTGTCACCCCGTTCTTTTTGTCACTTTTTCTTCTTCTTTTTCGAGCTCGTAAGCTAACTGCGCTCTCTTCGCGACGCGATCGTCTATACTACGCGCGCTCGCGGCGCAGTAAATTATGCAACGATCGATCGCGCGGACTTCTCTCGCTGTGAGAACATGAACAGGCATCTAATCCGTATGGAAGAGACAGTTGCTAACTTTCCCAATGATTTGAGAAACTAGATAAATAGAATGAGATTTATATGATGTGTTATATTGCACGATATTTTTGTACGGGACTTGTATATAAAATATATTCAGAATAAATCGTATAAAATAGTAAAAAATTTTTTAATATTACGATATACATTGTGCACATATATATTTCTATTTCTATACGATTTGTTATATTGTATTTATATAATTTAACACTGAGATATAAAAATTACATAAAACGATAAAATAAATTACTCAGGAAATGTTTACGTTACGATCTAATAGTTTATGATTCACACATCTAGATATGTTTCAGCAAAGAAAAATGCATAATCTTGACTTTAACGTGTCGCTTTACTCCTATAACTGTTTACGTCTACGATTTATATAACCGACTCAAATATTTTTTTTTATTAATATTAGTTTTTTATTTCGGACTGATACTGAAATGATAGAGATTGATTTTGACGAAATACGCGTTTATTTATAACTCGTAGATCTCAAAAATGCCTCTTGTGTTATGTGTGTCTCGTAGTTTTTTCGAGAGATATAATATATAAAACTATAAAGTATATTTTTATTCCATTCATCGATTCGTCGGAAGTCGCTGGCATTCCGTTCGGACGTTCCATCTTCCGCCGCTCATTGCCACCGAGAGGTACCGCGACCTAAACAACAATTAACTACAGTTATAAGCGCGCACCGGATTCCGAGGAATCTGGAACGCGACTGTAAAAAGCAAAGTAAGCGGTATTGCGCGTTCGCTCGTCCCGGTCTCTTCTCTACATCCACCATCTCCTTTTTCTTCTCCTTCCTTTTCGTTCTATCTCGTTCTCGGAGGAGTTTCGCAGTCGATTCCAGGCTGAAACGACGACGTTCGTGACGACGGTGTCAAGTGGAGGGTGGGAAAGGAAGGGAGAAGGACACGCGCGAGAGAGGAGAGACCGAGTGAAGGATGGAGACGGCGGTAAAAGAAAAGAAGTGTCGAGAGAAATAACGGCGTTGAGGAGGTGAGAAAGCGAGCCGTACTAATGAAGAATAGAACGAGATCGAGTTAGGAACGTGGAACGGCGGAAAAAGGGTAGGGGACGAGAGGGATTGGACAGTTTGTGCGGGGCGCACTCAGACAGAGAATCGCTTTCTTTGGCCGGGCGCTCTCTGGCTACCTGCAATTTTGCGCAATGCAGTCTGCTTGGTGAGCTCCACCAGCTGCAGCGACATTGCCGCCACGTTACGACTCGCTCGTTGTTCTTTTTTCTTCGAACAGGTCGATCCCAGGGAAGCCAGTCCAGGCTCCGTGGCGCACGATCGTAAAAGCTGCTGGAAAAAGGTGGGGGGATTTGTTTGTAAACAGTCCGCGGTTGAGGTGAGGAGACGATCGTTGGTGGAGATCGTTGGTGATGGTGAAGGAAGAAAGAGAGGAGGAAAAGGGGGGAAAAGGCGGTCGCGATAACAGTAGTTGACGCTGGTGGTAGAGAGAGAGAGAGATAGAGCGAGAGAAAGAGAGGGGAAGGAGGAAACGCGACGAGAGCGAGAGAGAAGAAGAGGTGCAGACTTTCTCCCTCCGAGGGTTACGTAACCCCCGCTTGCGCGCTTGTCGGTCGTCTGAGCGCGTTGCGGGAACGACCTACTTGACCCACTGTCTCTAAGCCGCGACGCGGCACCCGAGACCAGGTCGCCTTCTCGTCGACGTCCTCGGCGTCGGCATCGTTGTCGCCGTCGTGCGAGAGCGCACTCGATCCGCTCCGCTCGAGACCGGAACGGCTGCGCGCCGTGTCCGTTTCGTTAGGTTCGCGAATAAAATAAATCTCCGACAGGAACGCTGTTGTCCCCGTCTCGATATACAAGGCGCCGTAGTGCAATAAAAGTTGTAAGAGTAATAATTTCCTGGTAACACATTTAAGATGTACGATCGTTTCCAAGTTTCATTTAAGGAATCGTTTGAGAATCCTATGCAAGATACATACAAAAAAAATATCGCCAACATATATTTAATAATGAGAATCAATAATATAGCTCTATTTTAATAAAGACAGGGATATATATGAAAAGATTTAGATACAGGTTTATTCTGCGCTGTCGCCTTGAACAAGAATATATTTTTAACGCTACTTTTTTTTCTATACTTTACAATGATCTATCACATCCGTCAGAGTGAACCGATGTTTTGTACCGGCCGACTGCGCTCAAGTTGCTGGGAGGCCGGAACGAATCCCGTCTTACCGTAAACGAATGCGCTTAACGGGAACTCGTATAGCGGAGCGATACGATATACGTGTAGCACCGTCTCTTGATAAACGCGGCTTGATAAACGCACGTCGCAATTATAATGGCGCTACACGCACGGCGCGCATTAATAAGACGGTCGTGTTTTTTTTTTGCGTCGCGGGGAAGTGTCACCGCTTGACTAATAGGAACCGATTCGATTGTCTGACTATTTCCGGACTGACCTACTCGACGTGCGCCGGCCAGCCTCGGGTCGCGCCGAACACGTCTGCTGCACTCGACCCAGACACGAGGGAATGAGTCGCGTCCGGTGTGTCTGATGCCGCGTTCCGCAAATAGATCCGTCGCGGCCACCAAACTCGCACAGCGCTATGCATTAGGATATATTCCTAGTAGAGCTGTATTATGGTAGGCTGCGACGCGCGCGCTAACTCGGATACCTAACATATACGTGACAGTTGCACGCGAGGAAAGAGAGTTGCACGCGTTCTCTCTCCGCGCGGTTAATTGTATCGCTCGGTTAACGTGGACAGCGTCGCGTTATGAAAATCAGCGTGCGGTATCGAGTTCACTGCGATATGTTATTAGCTTGTGCGCGGCAACATTGTCAACCGGTAATTACTATCTTACGCGCGCGCACGAGCACGTTGTACTGGTTCTCCTGTCATCCAAGCGACAGAGAAAATGCGCGAGATAATTGCGAGGCCGCCGTAAATTGAGCGGCGCCTATGCGGTCTTGAAATATTCTCTTTTTTTTCCGGCCACGTTTAATGTCTTCTCTCTCTCTCTCTCTGTGATTTTCTCTCAGTGCATGCACCGTGTGATTTGACTTACGATCCGGCGTCACGTACCGTGACGTACGCGCGTCATAGATAAATGCGAGGGCGAGCGCTAACTCGCGATTTCGGCAATTAAATGCGAACACGCGAACACATGCCGCGCATATGCCAATGTTAACGGCTCTATTTTACGTAGGTACCGTTCTCTCTCTCTCTCTCGCGCGCAAAATACACCGCGCCGCCTCACTTTCATGAATATTGCACGCGTCCCGGGCGAGATTATTATTATGCGAGATATGTGTTTGCCTCCCCCTTTGATAAATGTCCCCGTATAAATCAACTAGCGTCGGTTCAGCTAATGGTATTGCACATATTAATGGTGTCGCCCAGATATAGTCTCGAATATTCCATAACAATTCAGCGTAATAATTTCCAACGGCGCGGCATCGTCGTCGTTAGGCTTGCGATCGTGCACATTAACGATCTGCCAATTTAAATAATAGGTAATTGGCGGTACTTAAGCACGACCGCCCGCGCGTCCTGGATCAATAGGACGTCTGACCATTTCGGGACTGACCTACTGCCCTTAAACGTTGCCACGTGGAATTGTTCCGATCGGATCGCATTCTGCGGTGTAATCAGTGCTGCATATCTAGGTGTTGCACACACCGAAATATGTGCTTAAATCCATTTTACCCCATTTTACCCCGTTTGATCCTATTATTTTAAGTAATAAACGTCTATAAATACTTAAATTGCTACATTGCATGTATAAAGGGGACACAGAATGAGAAAAAGGCATTTTTCATTATCATTTATTTACGCGATACTTATACCATTTGTATCATTTCAGTGGTGTCTCGAATTTTGAGCGAACGCCACTTTCACAACAAATGACTCAGTTCTCCGTTTAGATGATGTGTGAGGCGATAGTCCAGACATATTCCACGTAACTACGCGTGTAGACGCCCAACGCTGGTAATAATATTCTCGGAATCTGTGGGAGGAATCGTGTCACGCCCCTATGACTACGAGGCCTACCGTTCGATTGCGCATTACACGAGAAGACCGAGGGCGCCAGTCATGCCAAAGTAAACTGCGCCGGATTTCTCACTCGCGCGTGCACTCCGTTTCACGGTAAAACGAATCGTGTGTCCCGCTTATCTACGATAAATTCTCACGTTACGGGGAAAACGGGGATAAATTCGATAATCGCCAAGATACACATAATACGTACGATATAACAGGATACGTGCGAGGAAGAGATTTCATTTCTCATTCCTCCGTGTCGGAGCATATTTCGAAAGAATCTTCTATCTTAAAGAAGAAAAAAAAGTCACGCAAGCGTCGCTCGGTTTATACGCTAAAAGAGTGTCATATTTGCGCAACAAGACTCGACGAATAGTAGTCGAAAGAGTTACGGCCTCCTATGTTTCGCGAATATCCTGCGCGACATTGCGCGTGTTTCTCACGATTTTGCCCAGTAGATCCTGTCACATTTGCGGAGCCGTCCGACACTTGTCACGACACTTCCTGTGCGACTCCGACAATAGACGTTTCTCGCCTTGACCTGGGTCAACCGTAAACCGCGTGAGACGGTAATCTTTTCCGCTTGGAAAAACGTGAGATATTGCGCGGAGAGAAGAAGCGCACGGCGAGAATAACGGCTTCGGTGGCATAAATAACATCGTAATGCCTCATCGCGCGTTTGCATCTGATTAATACTATCGGTAATATGCGAAGATCACTCACTCGCGCCTATAAATGTCGCATTTGCATACATCAGTTTATTTGAAATTCATAATGTGTTCCGCTATTTCTCTCCGTTTTATCTTTCCGCGCAGTCGATTGTAGCGCGCGATCGAGAGGACTTAGGTTTTTCATGATTTTTAGCCTTGCGACTTTTTTTTTAGAGAAATATATACGAATACAATTGTGTAATGTCGTTTTAAAAAATCAAGTATTTAAAAAAACGGAATTTTAAAATAACATGAACAGAAAGTTATATATAGAGGTTTATTATACTTTACAAATATTTGATAAACTTTGCCGCGTAAATGCTCAGACATTTGTATATCAGCAATTCTTTCCTGACATGTCGCGCGAATAATGTCCTCGCTTCATTCTCGTAGATTTCGTTCATGTACAGTATAATTGCGGCGATAATTAACGTATCGCTTTATGCGCTGTGTACGCAGTTTGCCGATTGCGCGTCTATTAATACCTCTTTTTATCATCGACTATTGTTACCCGTCATTTTCATCGCCGTAAACAACCTTTCTATATTTACTTTTCCTCGTACAGGTGGTGACGATGCACACAGCCGCCGACAACACACACACACACATACACACACCTGACTACGCTTTAATAATGACTGCGTGCACGCACGTCCGTATGTGCATTTCAGTCGCGCGGCACATTGTAAACAACGCCCGTGGGAGCACCGCGAACAGCTGATTCACATTCCGTTCTCGCGAGGCCAGCGTCTAGGTCATCAACTAACGAGCGGTGTACCAGATTTTATGAAACTATAACAATCAATTCTCTGAATCGTAGGAAGAGCATCCGCATTTTGTAAAGCGCATTCTTTACGCATCGTTTCTCGCCGCCGTAACTTACTCCGCCCTCGCAGATGTCACGAGTAAAGGACCCGCGCGTGCACTTTTATTTTATTTATCATCGATATACCGTGCGACAAGTAACCCATAAATTATTAATGCCATCAAAACTCGCTGTGTAATTTATACACTGCGTGCTTTGCCGGATCATCGACCATTTGTTAACCTCGCAAGACCTTCCGGGGCGAAATATTATTTTTATTAAAACTGACACGACAAACGCAAGGTTAGAGATATCTAAAAGCTGTTATTGTGTAATACATATATGTTTTACTACATTGAATATTTTAAGCATTTGTGGATTAAATCCACAAATGCTCAAAATGTAATCCGTAGTTGAGAGAGAGAGAGATATCCGCAAAACTCTCTAAACGTCGTTAACCGAGCGAATATCGAATATATTCGCGCGCATGATTTAGAAGAAAGTAAAAGCTCACTCGTAAAAGGATGTACTTAGCTTTAGATTTTGCCAACGGGTGTCACGATCAATGCTTCTTATCGCGATCGCGGCGTGCAATTACTTGTCGCTTGCGTTTCGCGCCGCGCTCGGTTGGGACGCGCGTGATTAATTAGATTTCATCGAGGTGACATTTAAATAAAGGAGTTGGTATAACAGCGCGTTTTAATGACCGTATTCAATAACAAGTGCCTCGTCGACTGGTTGATTTATGTCGAGGCTGTTAACTGTTAGCGCCATATAGCGCATTTCCGCGACAGTCCGCTCGCGCGTCAGCGTTCAGTGGAAGAACAAGGAAGCGTGTCTATTTCCCGAATCCCTAATCGCGATGACATAACACGAAGACTCATAGCAACCGCGTTACGATGAGCCGCGGCCTTGCCCTTTTTTTCATAACCTTGCTTGCACAATATGCGCATGCCTCTAATTATCGGCAACGTCAACTATTATTATCGTGTTCCATTACGTCGATCCGCGTATCACGTGCCGATAATTAACACACGTGCCGAGGTCATCGCAACAATTTTTTTTTTTTTTTTTTGCGGAGCGGGACGAGTCTCTGCGCTAGGAAACCCCGGAGGAAAGAAAGTCTTATCGACAACAGCGAAACTGGCGTGTACTCGATAAAAACAGGTACTTCCCGCCAATATTGACATTCCGCGGTAACCGAGTACAACATATCGGATAAAGGCCAGCAGTGAAAGCAAGATAGTGGAAAAAGACGCGGGAGAAGAAGAAGTATCGTTTATCGAACCACGGCTCCGTCAATCTTGAAACGGAGAAGAAAATATCGCGAATTAAATAATATTAAGAAAAATAACACACAAGATTATGTTTTATATATATATATATACTAGACTAGCAGCGATAACTTATAAAGAATGATAATTAAGGAGAATATTTCGATAAGCAATATACATATGTTTATCGTCTAAAGTAAATATAAATTTATCACACGCGCGCGATTATAAATATATTAATATAAATTTATTACACGATTCTAAATATATTGATTATAAATTTATCACATTTATTTACACGATCGCTCGATGTTTCGGTAATACAGACGACAGTCGTATTAGCAACCCTATAAAGCACATTGGGGCCATAAATGCGACTTTGCGCATCCGGATGCTCGCTCAATGTCCGTGCTTTGTGAATATCGCCGGAAGTCGGCCAAGAATCACGGGCGCGCTCGCGAGAGACTCCCGCCAAATCGGAAGGGGCGTGCAATCGGAACTCCGAGTCTCGTTGTAAATATTGATCGAGGCTGTGCAAACGCTTCCCGGAAACGGGAGCGGAATCGATAGCGACTGCGCTCGTGGAAGAGAGACAGAGAGAGAAGGAGAGAGAAAAAGAGAGAGGGAATGAGAAAGGCAGTGCGCGAACTTCCACGTATCCGCGATGTAATTTGCACCGTCGAGCGGATGTACCTGGAATCGACGACCGCGCGAAGATGCGCGCAAAAGGTGCAAACTCGTTTCGCACGTTACGCTGCGTCCAACGTCCAATCGCTGTAACCAGATAATCTTCCGGGAATGAACGAGGAGCAACCGGCCGTTTTACGATAACTGTCGATTAGCAAATCCTCCCGAGCTGCTACTCTCACGTCCCCTTCATTCTTCGAAACGGCGATGAGTCGAATCAGTGTAAATCGTATCAGTTAAAAAACTCGAATTCTCTTCATTAGCTTCGAGAGATCGTTCTAAAAATTCCAGAAGGATATATCGGAACGAAGTGAGACGGAATTTTATCGAACGGCAACGCGAGGGAAGTCACGTCGCGTCTTCGATTCAACCTTGACTTCGAAATTCTGCGAAGAAAAGCGTGGGCGAGAAGCGATTTTTATGTTCGTTCCCTGAAAAAAGACGGAGGGCACTCTGACATTTCACGATTCGGTGATACATTATTGCGCAAATATGCGCCCACGGGCAACGTACCAAGTCATATGATGACTAAAGCGCGCGCGCGCGTGTCGGTCAATGGGTTGCCCGCCAAAAATATAGCGCGCCTCCAGTCACGCCCGCTTTTAATAGATCTTCTTTCCTTGTGGGAGAATAGAGGAAGCCGTTTCAAGCATCTCACCCGTTGTGTAATACGAGACCGTAACCGGATAACGATGACGGCAACGTAACCCTTGTAATCCGTTTGCCACGACAAATGCGTTCCTTTTCTTCGGTGAAGATTTTCGTGCACAATAAAAATATTTATACAAATTATCTTATAAAAAAAAAACGGAGTTTAAACAAACTTTTGATTTCTCTCTGTATATATTTTCAACATTTTATTTGAATATTTTGGTAAATGTTCATGTGCACTAAAGCTACACTGATACACTGTGACACTGACGCTGATATAATACATTATACAAGTTATACTAATACAATTGATTTGCATTATATAATATAAGTAATATCGATAAAATCTTTTTTATAATCAAAACTGAAATAGCAAAGCCAAGCTTGCAATTAGGAATTTCAGATTATACAATAATTCATACATAACAATACAATTAGTTTCAAAAAAGTTAATGAGATAATAGCTCTCATACTGATACATTTACCAATATCTTTTTATTATTTATTCACTAGTTTTGGGAACTCTCTATCTTGAATATAAAAGTTTTCCTTTGAATCCATCTTTTTTTTTTATAAAACATTTGCTAGATTTCTACCGTAGGTTTCTCCCGTCGCGCTTGTTTACTCGCACACGTGGCGCGTCGAGAGAGCAATCTAATTTGCGTGGGCGAATACAGTGGTGCGGCCCTTCGAGTTCGGATGAAATAAGGGGGAAACGGGGAGAGAATTGTAAAACTAAGCCAGCTGGCGTCGAGAACGCGAGGACGCGGTGGCGATAAGCGTGTCGGCGTGTTATCGGCGCAAACACACCGCGCGCCGCGTCGTCACATCGGTCGAAGCGCGCGAGTTCGTTACGGCTGATAAAGGTCGGCCGTGTGCGTACGTGTGAACCGCGTATCCGGCGCGCGTTTCATTCATGGAAACGACGGACGGCGGCTGTATAGCGTGTGTGAAACTCGACGTTTCTATTTTTCGAGACGGGAGTTCGATACTGCGTCGCCGATAACGAGCGCCGCGCGCAAAGTGTGACGAAGCGTTCGCGGATTTTTTTTTCTGTTCCGAACGGCGGCGAAACACGTAAGGGTTTATAGAACACGCGGACCGTATTCTCGCGTGCACCGAAAGACGCGAATGAATTATGTTAATGAATTCCTTAATGAGCTTCCTCCCGCGTCCGTGAGATCCGGCAAAGGATTCGTATTCTCACCTGTAATTACAGAGATATATTCATTCTGCGAAAAGGAATGGATTTAAAAGAACTAATAGGGATTTATTTTGTGAGAGATTATGAATTTTCAATAGTTAAAATCAGAGATTGATTCACTACTTATTATTCTTTTCTAATATACCTCCTTTATTCCTATCTTATATAATATATTTAAAAAATATTAAATGAATAAATCTCATATTTATATATTAATACTTATACGCAATTTATATATTAAAGCTAAGTTCTTAAATTTAGAACCTTAATTAAACCTTTTTTTTACTCGGCATTTAAATTACACATTTAGACATTTAGATGTTAAATCTCGTTCTAGCCATTATAGCAAGTCATATATTGGAAACAGAGAAAGGGGGAAATAGAATCTCCAAAAAATCTAAAATCATTTTTTTTATTTTGGCGTTAATAATTATAGTTTTGACATCCGCATACACACAACATATACACACTTAGTATCAAAACGTATACGATTGAAATTTTCAAGGCGTGCAAACCAGGTATTTCTCGCGTACTTGCATTCAAAAGACAGCTTCGATCCTTTGAAACGCTCGTCAAAGTATTTGCTCTGCACGCACGCGTACTCCTCCAAGCGGGAATACCTGCCGATACCTGGAAATACTTGAAGAACACGCGTCGCGTTCTCACCAATAAGAGTCCCAGTCCGGAGGAGCATTCCGCACCGCGGCTACAAGTCGAAGTCAAAGGTTCACCGTACGTTCCGTTTATCGTTATTGCAGGCACGCACTAATGAACGAGTCATTTGTCTCTCCTGCGGTAGGTACCTCGGTACCTTCTCTTTTATAATGCGGGCTATCGGTCGGCCACAACTCCCGAAATATCCTAATTAGGACGCAGGTGCGCCCCTTAATAAGACGCGAATTACGCGTAAACGACAAATTACGCAGTCGCACGCGAGTTTTTCCTCCGTATTGCCGTGTCGGATTTAATCGTCTTATCAAAAATCTAACGGAGATGATTTATTATGTTAACTGCCTCTCTTAAAACATTTTTTTTTCTGAATAGACGTTGCCATCTCTGACGATCCTAATTGACGATTCATTACGAGAATATCTCTCGAGGATGATCTCTGCGAAAGCGTCATTCTCTCCGCATTCTGCGGAAATATGTGGTAAACAGTGAATAATAATCGAGTCAGTTGGTGTGTCAGTTATGGTGACTCATGACTTTGGCTTGACACGATGACGGGACAATATTTATGACAACTGCGTAGATACGTGGTTAATTACGCGCGTACCATAATCGTAAAGAGTAAATAATAGTTAGTATTATACGCTTTCAATACAGGTATTTCATACTGTCTATTATAAATATATAGACCGATATAAATGACAAATTACTCACTAGACGCAATATATCTTCGTATAATGGAGCCTTTATCAATTATGAAATATTAGCTAATAATTCGTTTTTGTATTTACGTAGTCTTTCATTTTTAATTTATTTGATAAAAAATGGGCTTGCACGCTTCTACTAGCTTTTAAACAACGTTCAACGAAATATAGAAACCGCGCTTGGAACATTAAAAGTGCCTCAATTCACCGTCGATTCCGAACACGTTCGAATTGGCAGACCCGTCGTTTACGATGATTCACGATGATTTTATGATCGGCGGCTACGACGTCCCGCTGTTGCGTTAAATATTGCCGGTTTTACTGCAAGGGTGTCGCGAGTAAATTTATAACATTTCGCGAACGGGCGGGTGTGCGAATGAACGATGACGAGAAGCGAGAAGAGAAGTTTTTTTCCATGACGCTCTCGGAGGATTTATTATTGAGGAGTTATATTATACGTGCGAGAATCGTCGTAACGCCGGGGCAATCCCGCGTCGGGTATGACGTTGCATAATACGTCTAACTATTTATGCAGATCAGGATTTGCGTGTTATATAAATAGATCAACGTCGTGAAGTGCGCTCGGTGCTTTTCTTTTCGCACGTACCAGGCGATTGTCTGACCGCTTGACTGCTTTCGTAACTCGTTCTTGGACGAGAGGCAAGAAAATGTTACAATTGGAGAGACTTTAGCTACGCTTCTTCAACAATCAATTATTTTTAGAAAACTGATATTATAATTCGTAGTCTTAGCCAATTGAGAGATGATGGCTTTATCACTATTATGACTATAATTATGAAGTAACGCTATTGAAGAAATCTTTGAGAAATATTTATCATATCTCAAAGCGTTTTATATAGCAGTTAATTAGAGACATTTTTTTATCAAATTTTTTGTGTAAAATATTTTGCAATGTGGGCATTTTGTATATGTTTTCACATTTTCGGAGCTATTTTTTTTTGTACAAATATATTTAAACAGCATGGTAAATTCTTTCTATGCTCCAAGAATGTTATCTTCTCATTAAAAAAAAAAATCCCAATTATTTACGAAGCCATTTAGTAGCAACTAAATATATAGAAGCTTTTAATATCTCTATAAAATTTTCATTAAAAAACCAGAATTTTCAAATCGGCGAAGTTCTCCTTTCAATATTTATCTCTTTCCGCTGAGTGATTACGCGGTATTCTCCACTTTACTCTCATTCTATATTAAATTTGTTAATAGTCCAAGAAAACACGTAAAGGTAATTTTAGATAGTTGGCGTGAACTAAGAAACGACCGAAAATAATTTTGCGGCAAAATGTAGAGTTATTTTCGTAATTTACACGGTTCAATAATAGCAGCAGTCACGCGAATGTTATTCAACGAAGAATGTAAAAGTAAGTCTCGCAGTTCCCTTTTGAATTTATCTATCTTTCTCGCCTTTCGGATCTTAAGCTTAAACCGAGCAACACACTGTCATCATATATACAATCAAATCGCTATATTTCAAACTTTCGCGTAATATGACAGGGTTTGTGACTGGCAGCAGCATCACGCGAAGATCTGAAATATCGCGATTCGATTTCAATTTCAAGCTTCGAATGCGCAGATCGCGAGATATCTACATTCCGTCGTCGTCGTCGATCGGCTTCGCGTGCACGCGTGATTTTTGCGGTTACACGCGTCACGCTTCGTTCCGGCGCGGCGGTCCGGTCGACTGGCTGGCGCGATGGAAGAGGTCGCAGTCAATTAGCGGAGGCAGATCTTCGCGCAAGATGCAAGGCCGAGGCTCATCTCTTCTACGAACCGCCGCGCCATACGCCGCCTGTAACCGCCACGGTACCTATATTGGATCATTAATCTTGTCGGTTAGTTGGTAGCGCCGCTGCTTCATCTCTCACTTTCTCTCTCTCTCCCTCTCTCCCTCTCTCTCTCTCTCTCCGGGTCCGCACGCAACCCAGGAAAGTGTATGTTCCGCCGCCACTCATGCGGGACCACGTGTCGCGCCTTCGCGGTATCGAGATTTACGATCGTCGAAATCGACGAAGGATCCACGGATGAGTTGGTTTTGCGCTGCATTTTGCGGAGGTTGCAGGAGAAACGCGTCAAACGCGACGTGTTTAACCGAATTTTCGATTGCCTGATTTAGTGTCATCTCTACGTGAATTTATATCGAATCAATGTCGATTTTAAGTGTGAAAACTAAACACGTGCATTATAGAATTGAGAATTTATTATCGAAAGAGAGACACAGAGAGGAAACAGATTATATAATAGAAAGAAAGAAGAATATATAATAATTATGTAGAATTTTTTTGTAAAAGAGATTATTGTCATTACGCTCTATTGAGAATTACTGCGCCGGCAATATATGCGAATAACAAGACTCGAGTAACAAGAAACTCCGACTTATTTATAGACGCGTTAATTCTTAAGGACACAACACGAGAGGGACTGTCTCGCGTCTAGACTGTCGTGACGAGTATCGCACAATATTTGTCGTCTATGCAAATAATTGCAAAAGAGCCAAATGTTTTAACGTCACGGTATAATTAGCGAAAACAAGACGGAACTTATTAGTTCGAATGAATATTCTAACAGGCAATCATTAGACAACGTTAATTAATCCGCGATAATCCGCGAGAATCCGCGAGATTCTTTGAGAGTAAAACGGATGTCAAGATCTTTTTTCGTGGAAAATAGATTTTGAATTTTCTCAAAGGAATAATAATGCTAAATATGTTTTTGTTATAAATTTAACGATAATATTAAATAAATTTGAAGATGTCTTTTAATTATTACTATAATACAGTAACGAGTAATCATTAAAAAATATCCGCAAATATGGATAGGTATTGCTATGAAATATTCAATGGATATTGAAGGATGTTTATTAATTACACAGCGCATGGTTTTATTTTGACGCTTTCTAATCATCTTATCATTACTCTCGTTCTGCGGCATTCTTTCGCCACGGGTCAAGGGAACGCGCCCCAATCCCGGAACGAGTAGACATCGAGGCTTGACTTCCGGCACGAATAAAACCGTCTACGGCTAGCGAGGGTCGCGGGACGCCGCTTTTAGAAACGCTGTTGTAAACAGCCGTGGCGTTTATAAATTTAGAGAGCGGCTAAATCCCGCTTATTGACTAGGACTGCGCTCACTTTAAGACACCGTTGTTTACGTGGTCGGCGACGAGAGCTCGTGCTCGTGTTACGTCGTCTTCTTCCTGGTCTCGTGCTCCACGCCCCGGAATCACCCCAATTTCTCGTAGCTTTAAATAAATGACGGTCGACCGATGCGGAATCCATACGCGCTTGTAGGCCTCGCGCTCTCGGTCTCGTTCGAGTTTCGAGAACGAGATACGAAACGGTTGACAAAAAGAGGGCGGCGAGCGTGCGAACCAACGCGGCGAAAGTGAATTCCGTCTCGGGTTCGACTTTCAAAAGAGCGACACACGGCTCACCTTATGTCTCACGCACGCACGTGCGCGCGCGTTTGTGCGATTTATTGCGCGGCATTGTCGAAAGAAATCAGGTGCCGCGGGGCACCGAAACCGTTCGGCACCGCGTCGATCAAATGTCTCTTCTATTGCGCAGCTCTCTTTCTTCTTTTTTTTTTTTTTTTTTTTTTTTTTCCCCTTTTTCAATAGCGACGTTGAGTCGCGGAATAGAAATGCTATTAGGTGGCCTCTAATAGTACAGATTGGTTCATCGCGGCCAGATTCGTATCTATCGCGCTAGCAGTGACTCGTTACCTTCGAAATTCTAACGGTACCTGTCCATCATGATGTGTGATCGTTTCCTTCATGATATACGTGTATTTATATGGAGTGGCCTCGAGGAGAAACGGTCCATGTGTGAAGTCTGTGCTATTAATACTATTACCCAAGCCTATCTGAGCGATGGAAAATATAAACGTATATATAATGCGACATATGTATTTATATAAAATAGTACAATATTAATTTATAAAAATTGTTTGTGATAGATATGATAAAAAAAATATTACGATCTTGTTTGAGAAATAGGATAAATACGAGAAATTATTTTAAAGCGAAAATAAACGTGGAATAATATATTTATCATGTCGGTGATGAAAGATGAATTACGCAGCAGTACACAGGATAATCTGCCGCAATATTCCCCTTCGGATAGAGATAAATAAATTCTGCGTATTGCAATCTTACGTGCGGAATAAATCCTTGCGTGGAGTGTCTGCGAGAGGCGAATCTTGGCGAATAGATCTTCCCGACTCGCGACAGAAACTCTCGCGAGAATTCCTGCTCCTGTAATAAATTCGCAAGCGTAATGATACCGTTTGGCGGGTTTTTACGCAATTTAGAAAGCACCACCGACCGACGTAAATCGACGGGCCGTTAGATCGGCGGATGACAAAGGGGATCTATGCTCCGAGGGAAATCTAATATTTCTAATTTATGGAGCCAATTATGGGGAAGAGGGGAGAGGGGGGGGGACGGCAGCGCGATGATGTCATAGCCATTATTAGTGGTGCAATTCCGCGGAATGTCGGCCGCTAAGTTATGAAACTACAGAAATCTATTCGCGCCGCCCCACACGCGCTAAGCGCTGTATCTAAAGTACACTTTCTTCTCTAAGCGAGATAAATATCTCGCGCGCGCGTAATTGCAGCGCCGGACTCTAAAACGCGCGACCGGCCAGTGATAATTTCATGATAACTAGATTTTAATCCCTTCCGGCCAACAAATTCAATTGAAATACGCGATTTCGTGCGATCCATAAATAACTGAAACATTTTCTTTCAATTTGTTCACTTAAGCATAAATTTTCACCACACACAATTCATTTCTTTTTCGAAAGAAATTAATTTCTTTTTATAAATCCAAGAATATATATAATCTAAGAAATATCTTAAGTTTAATTTTATTTAAAAAATGAGTTTATACAATTTTTAAAGATATATATTATTGGAAATATATAGGCAGAGACGCGCGATATTAAATCGTTAGGTTGGAAGGGATTTTTTAATCGAACACACGAAACAGACAGGTGGCTTTTAATTCCGCAACTTTATAAGCGGAACGTTGTCGGCGAGAGGCGGAGAAAGATAAGTAAAGATAGACTCACCGTGCAGTGCAACTCAAGAGCGCATAAAAGCGATTAAGGCAGTTACGGGCGAATTATCTCCCGATCGGCTATAACTCAAGCAACTTTATTTCAAGAGTCGATCCCACGGCGCGGTATACATGTCTCGTATTCGACAGATCCCGATGTTGTTTCGCGACAGCAAATCCGGCGAATATTCTCGCGCCGCCGGAAAAGAAGACGTTTAAAAGCGAAATAAGAGACACTATGTATATTCTCGCTGACCTAAATCTCGATGCTGTCGCTGGAGATTGCCGGAGCTCGAGGTATTTCTCGGCCGCGTCTGCCATCGATTATTCACACACAAATATTTCGCTCAGTTCCATGAAAATCTTCCATGTAACTCCGTAACATGAAAGACATTACAATCCGGCCGGTCGTCCGTCGTGAAAAGTGATCCATGCTACTTTTGTTCGCCCGGACTGACCTGGATCCCCTGCATCGCGACGATACGCTTCTAATATCCGAGGATAATTGAGCTTCCAGTAGAGAGAGAGAGAGAGAGAGAGAGAGAGAGAGAGAGAGAGAGAGAGAGAGAGAGAGAGGGGGGGGGGGCAGAGAGAGAACGGATTCTACCAGCCGTCGTAATCCTCGACGTTTCTGAATTCCGAAGGAAAATTCGTGCTCGCCGGGGCACGATGGCCAAATGGCCGTGCAACGCGATCGCAAATTTCCCGTTAAATTTCTCGATGAACCTTTAACCGAGGAAAAAATATCGCATTAACTCTCGGCATTTTTCGAGAATGGCAAATTCTCTTGAAACCGAATAACGATCGACGCGATGATGACGAGATTGCCGAATCTCATTCTCCCTCCTGAATTGCATGAACAAAACTGATAAAATAGATCGAGAGGGAAACGATATGATGCGAAACCACATGATATCTACGATGTCACTTTTTGAAATTAGACTCATTAAGAATTATTTTGATGAAAATATTTGAAATTTGGGATGCTAAAAGTGGGACACGTTGTCAGTTTGAGTTTTGATGTTATTGAGAAAAATTAGGGATGGTTGTTTTAAAATAAATATCAATTTTATTTATTGAAATATCGACAGCGTGATGAATGTCCCGCTGTTGGTCCAGAAAATAGTTGATCAAATATTAATGTCTCGCTGTCATGATCGGACAGGAACAAAAATAAAAAGTATAACGCACCTATATATACTTTATGTGTATATACATATATGTGTGATTTTATTATATATATATATATATATATAATCTCAAAAATATTATATTTTTATTATAAACGAAAAAAATTCATTACATAAATTATATAATGTATATCGAAAAGAGCATACATACTATTTATTTATTTATTTATTTATTCATTTATTTATTTATTTATTTATTTATCATTGCAAATTTATATATGATTTCCAGAAAATAAAAAGACTGTGCGGTTGAGTACCAGAGTGTATCGTTTCAGCGTAAATCCGAGAAGCATCGGTGAGTACATCATCTATACTAAAATGAAAAGAAAAATATCTCAATAATAATTTCGACTCATCGATGATTTAATTTCGACAACATGTGGTTGCCGAAGACGAAGGCGAAACGATTCGCGTATCCGTTCAACGGACTTTCTGACAGATCGGTATTCGGTTCTTCGAAATTCGCGCAAGGATAGTCGCGGCGGCGTGCGATGCCTTTGCAGAAATCCGGAGAGCCTTGCCGAGCTCTTACCGCGAGTCGCGCAAGGCCGTTTCAACGGTGGTATTCGGGCCAGCCGTTTCTTTAGAAAGGAGCACGCCGCTTACGCGCGGCCCCGCGACACGAAGCATGCAGAAAACAAAAACATTTCTCCGCGACTCGCGTGCGCGCGCGGAGAACGGCGATAATCCCGCCAGGTATAAACCAGGTATAAAACACGGATAGATCGTATCGCGTATCTGATGAATGGATTGTCGAATGACACGTAGATCCTATGGATTTTCCGTAGTCCGGCGTTCTCTCCGGAGAGACGAGCGTAACTGCGTCGCAAAATTCGCGTTTGCAACAATGTTTGCAAGCCGCTGCTAAACAATGCGCCTGAGAAACTCGCGGCCAAAGTATGAACGCCCGTCGTGGTGCGCCGTCGTGGCAAATTACTGGCATATTTAACGAAATCCGTTATGTAAGAAGAGATATCCTAGCCATACTTTCGGGAGAGAGTGAGAGAGAGAGAGAGAGAAAGAGAAAGAGGGAGAGAAATCCTCGTTCCAGTCTCGGACAGTGTGGCGGAACCGCGCGCGTGTCTCGGCTCTCTTAGGCTCTCTCGGGCACGTTACACGCGCGTGCTACGTTAGTCAAAGGCCATTGTGCCACTCCAGGATTCCGACGTGAGTCACACACACTCGGTGCCCCCGGACGTGGTTGTGCGCCTGAAGTAAGTAAAGCGCGCGACATGGTGGCGCGCTCGCAATCGCTCGGTTAATCGAGATCGCGCTGACTCAGAAAGAGAGCCTGTCGGTTGGAGAGGCTTGTCATTTAAAACCGCGCTTGCCTAATAAAGCGGGGCACTCTTTTAGGCGCGGACACTCACATACGCGCATTCCTGGGGTCACCGAATCCTTGTGCCCGCAATTTGAGGGACGGGCGACTCGGGGGTCGCGCGGCGCGATTGCCATAAAAGGTCCGCCGCTGTCAAAACTCGTCCTTCGACTCTTGTCACGGATCTTCCCTTATAAATCAAGTATCGATCGACGCGCCGAATGTTGACGTTGACGACACGTGAGAACACGAAAGTCGCGTCCGCAGACAAGATAAAGATCGTGGACGTCGGAGGGAGTGGTCCACTTCGTGGGAACCACTCGAGCACTTCATGCGAATTACTTTTACGCACCTTGTATTAACTTCATTCGGTTTTCTGCGTATCTTTCTGTTATATAAACAAACGTCTCCGTTATATAAACCGAGTCGACTCCGCGCAACGTGTGCGAAGCAAACAATTATTCCTGATTTTTCAAGCGCTTATCATTGATATAAGAATCTGTTTTTTTTTTCTTTAACGTGTATTTTTTTTATCTTTCTTCTCCGCGCACGTTTCGCGAGACGAGGAAAATATCTTCTCGTGCTCGAATATCAGGAAATCGCTACTGAAAGAAAAAGGAACGACTCGCGTTATTTCGCGAACTACTCCGGATTCTCTGGAGGCACTAAAAACTTAAGAATCTCGTTTGGCAGGGCAAAGACTTCCCCAATTCTCGGCTTCTCTCTATATACTCTTACCGAAGGAGAGCGAAGGAAGAAACCGAAAATTGCAGCGATACGCGTCTCCCTTTCACTTCGTTAAAATCAACGGATCTCTTGATTTTGCGGCTCGGCGTTACCAACCATTTCCGGTTCTCGTGGCGCGTATCCGTCGGTATCAGTTATGCGAGAAGTGCATACGAGTACACACATACATACACACGCGCGCGCGCGTGCGCTTAACAGCACACATGCAAATGAGAGGGAGAAGGCACAGCGTTGATCATTAGCATATCCTGGTTCTCAGCGAGCCGATCATTTCGCGATCGGCAATAAAGTACCTTCTCGCCGGCGAGTTACGCAAAGATTATGCATTGTGAACACACAGTTGCATCGCATATGCACGCGCGTGCTCGCGCGTCGTTTACTAGCTTATATACGTGAGTTTACGTATTCCGGAGGCGGACGCGCGAAGGCGAGCAGCACGAACGACGTACACGCATCGTTGCGGATCGCAGACGACGTAGCCGAACGGAATTCCGCCGCCTTCGGAATCCTCTGGAAGACTCGTCTTTTTTCCGGGTTGCTTTCCTTCGCCTTCGGTTTCCGGCAAACGAAAAAAAAAAAAAAAGAAAGAAAATGTAGCTCTCACTGCATCTTGAAGAAATGTCAAAAGAAGAAATAAAAAAGTGATTGTATGCATTAACATAAATAATTTCTAGAAATTTCTCGAGACAAATACGAGAAGGGACAACCTACTTTTTTTTGGCAAACATTAAATTTTCGATACATTTGGTTGTCATTCTCTCCGTCTTTCCCCAACGAAAGAGATAAATTTCCGAGATACGATCCGAAAAAAAAGTCCTTCCGCGACCGTTTGCGTTAAAGTCGCTTCCGATTCCGCAGCTGGACGCGAATGTCGATGTTCGCCAGACAATGCAGAGAGACGATGCATATCCGATAAGGGCCAAAGAGAGAGAGGGGGGGGAGGGGATTTTGCATGCCTTACGTATCTGCGTTAGGGGCGGCTGGCGGCTGCGAGCGTGCTAAGAATACCGACCGTGAAGAGAAACGGTCGGGAAGAATGTAAAAGACAATGGAATGTGTCGCGTCGCGCATGCGTGGCTCCGTGGAATGCGGCCCCGTAACGGCATATCCGTTAGCCACGGCGTCTGCCACGAAACGCGGGGCCTTATTGCGCGCAATCGCTTCTCTCGCCGGCCTCTGCATCGGCGAGTTAAGGGCCCTTTCGCATAAATTGCCGCGCCGTTTGATCCGTTTGTCGTTTCTTCCTATGCGATCAGTTGCACGGATCTGACGATTAATTCCAGCGAGAGGCCGCGACGATTTCGATTTACGATTTCTAAAGAATTAAATAAAACTGATTCATTCTCTGATTTCATCATTTTGCACTGCAGTTTGCGTAATTCATTAGAGGAGTTCTCGCAAGAATTTATTATTTAAAATTGGATGACTTTATAAGCGTGCAAATGACACCTGTTAGTTATAAGAAAAACCGTGGATGTCGGTATTTTATGTCCCGTTAAAAACCTGTGTCTTAAACTGTACACTGCCGGGTTCGAGGGGTCAAACCTGAAGAAAAAAAAAATCACGGTTTTACCTCTCGCGGAACGTGTTATGATAATTATACTTCGCAGTGACTTCGCGGCGTCACTTAGCATGAAAGGAACGTCGCGAAATCGCGGATTGGATACGCGCGATCCATTTACCGGTCACCGCACACCGGTCTCGCAGGGTTTCTTTATCGGAGATTCTCTTGCCCATGAGTCCGAATCCTCTGGCACTCCGTAAGATGCATAAAGTAACCTGTTGAATATTTGTACGGTTACAATGTGTACGCGTGCATACGTTCTTTGTGTTAAGCGTTCCTTTGATATCACGCGTTGAATTTTATCGGAAGACGTCGCCGTACTAAGAGACAGAAATAGAGATAGTACTAAGAGACAGAAATAGAGATAGATAAATAGATAGATAGAGAGAGAGAGAGAGAAAGTTGCGATATTTTTAAGAAAAAATCCATCTTCAATAGAGTCGCCTCGAACGATGCGTATCTCATTGGATCGATTCGGGGATCGGCGTCAGGAATGCGAACCCATCATCATCGCCCGGCGGATTATCGGGGCCCGTTTTCGCACTCGCGCTCGATCAGAGCCGCGAGTCGATCTCAGAGTGTTTTCGAGAAACCTGGCTCTCGAGCCGTCGACGTTCCCTTCCTTCCCCATCTTCTTATTTACTCCACATCGACGAGATGTATACGAATGAGCTCGTTATAAATTTTTCGATGGCCGATCAAGCGCGGCGGCGAGGCCACGTGTTTCAATGAGAGAGGCCCGAAGAGCGGTTCTCGGTCGTGTTGGGACCATTGACGCATCGCCTCGCAATTCGTAATCGGAATTTCCTGACTATTTCGCAATATGTAACTCCGTCGGAAAGAGCTCTCAGGAGGAACTTTTTATTCTTCGAGCTGTGTGGAATTTTCGATAATGACATGTCGAAAGGCTCGATATCGCTGATTCGACTCAACGCGCGCGATTGTCACGATATTGTTCCTTACAGGAAGTCGTAACTCGTATTTGCGTAATATATAACAAAACGTTGGTGCATTCTTTTAAACAATCATTTACACGATCATGTGAAAACACTTAAACGTCAATTTTTACCGTTAACGCTAATCATTTATTTTAGATGACTTGTCAATTCTTTTTAGAATTGCAAGTGAAAAAGATAATAATAATTAAAATTAAAGTTTGACCGATTTATATTACTAACGATCAAGCGTGCTTTCTTCCGAACCGCGAATGAATATGTTTTTTACTAAAGGAGATCCTAATTATCGATTAACAATACTGATTGTAATCGGCTCATTGACTACTAATTGCAGTTTCTGCTAAAAAAAATAGCGAAGTTAAAATTTATTAACTCTTTCGCGCTTCTACTCTCATGACTGACTTCCCGTATTAACTTTGTAAGGAAGTATATAATTCTCGCAGATTTCACGCTTTCACTCTTGTCATACCGATACACGGAGTAATCAAGTAGATATTGCTTATATATCACAGATCTATAACAAGAAATCGTGGCTAAAACGATACTTGTTTTCGACATTAAAGGATTAATGTCGAGTTAGTATTGCCTTTCAATTTGTATATTCAATCTAGAGTCCACTTAATAACTATAAAACTAGATCTACAATGATAAATCACTATGTATTTATGTAATTGTCTAGTAGTTGTCAGAATAATTAAGCAATTAACACACAAGTAATAACATGACATTTTAAAATTCCTAAATAAAAAAATTCTGAACTTTAGAGAAATTTGTTTCTACTTATTTTAAAAATTATTAAATTCTTTTCAATATATCGACACACTCACACACACACGAAACTCTAAGATTACCTTGAAAAACTCAGGATATCTGCTCATTATGGCTACACGTCATTGTTCTAATTATTTATTTCTTTATGCCGTCAAACATATGTTTCGATGAGCTTGCTAAGAAAGCACGCGTGACACATACCGAGCGTGCTTCTGACGATAAGATCGATTCGCTTTTACACGGTAAGTCGAACGGTATTTCGTCCCCGCGGCGATTCTCGGCCGCATTTTCCCGCTGTCATAAAGCGATCGCAATAATGAAACCATACATTTGTACATCGTTGTTCGATCGGGTTGCGCCGGGCCAAGGGAGCGAGCTAACCGTTTCTTCGAAAAGTGCCGTAAACACGCTAAAATGCGCTCGCGGACTGGTCGCCGCCGACATGTAGCGAATGGTAATGGCTGAACTAACGGTGGGATTCCTCGAAGTGCACACGCCGCGGGCTCGAGATGTTCCGCTCCATCTCGAACGTGTCGCGAAAGTCGCACGGAACGAGGCCCTTTTTTCACGAGAGACGGAAAAGGGTTCGTGACGGTTCTCTCGGCTTCCCACGAAACGGAGGTGCGAGCAACGGACACATTCGCGTGTTACCTTAAGTATTTCTTCGGAGATTCCCGCCTCGGGGAGTCAGAATGCGCGCTAAAACATCGATACAGGTCGAAACGTTGGTTGTCAAAAAGTCGATTTTATACACAGTCTTCTTGTAGTTGACTAGCTTTGAAAAAGAAATACATATATGAACAGAGTGTAATTTCTAAATTAAATTTTTTTCAGAATGTTCTAATCTCATCTAGCAGTAGTGTTAAAAATTCTTCGATTAAAAATTTGTATGAACTTTCGCAAAGTTTTTTGTTTTTTGATAAAATTATCTCGTTTATACGTATATAAATTAAAACAAAATAAAATAAAAATTTACAATATATACAGTACATACTAAATACAGCCAAGGATATTTTATAAACATCCTGCTTTATTAATACTCAGAGATGTTTTAGAGGAATGAAAGGGCGAGGAGATAAGATCGCGACTATTACAAGAGCAGACGCGTAAGAAACGGGGCAAATGTCGAGGCTCGCCCGGAGGTTTCACTCCGCGCGGCATTTATCTCTCGCAAAGTTTCCGTTAAAATTGAAGTACCGAGAATTATTGCCTATGATTATATAACACCATTTCGTAACCGACGGCCATAGTTGAACCGACGTGCGAACCTTCCCCCTCGAGAGTACGCGCGTCTCGCGAAATTTAATTAAAAACTTTCCGGGCAATCTGCTGTGCGGCATTGCCGGGCGTGTACCATTTTTGTGTCTTTGCTAGCGGCAGAAAATGTATGCACAATGAATGTTGCGAAGAATGTTGCCAAGGACTCCTCGCTCGTTGTTGTAGTACACTTTAGAAAATTGAATTTTAAGCGGTCGGGTTTTCGAATCGCGACGTAATCATCGGGCGTCCATTATCCGGATTACATCGGCGGTTTTTGGCACGACAGATGGCGAGATAGGAAAGTCGAGCGAGCCGCTCATTAAAAATGGAACGGGGTTGATTCAATATCACGGGAACGAAAAATCGCACTGATCCGCGTATAACTGGAGACTTTATAGTAAGGAGTCACGAAATTACATTAAAGTTAAGCGGTCATATTTCGAAAAATCGAAGACAAAACGTATCGCCGATTTTTATTTTATTCTCATTCATTGTTGATTCAACATTTACTTGAATACGAGAGGCGCAAAAGATGTGCGTCTCAAAATAAATTTACAGCAAAAGCAATATTTTATTCGAATAATGAAATAAAGTCGAGAGAGAGAGAGAGAGATAATCTCGTAGAGTATACGAGGTCAATGTTTCAACATTCTATATTTTTACCGGCGGAATCATTGCACAATAGTCGATTTTGCTGAAACAAACGACGATATTATTCAGAATCGCGGTTATTGTTTTATGATTCTTGTTAAAAGGGATATCACGCGGGTCGATACGCGCCTTATAACGCCGGAAAGCCCAGAGGCCACGTTTAGGCTGCATCGCCATGAAAGTTGCGAGGGAGAGCAAAAGCACCCGGCTTCGATTTATCTTCTGCGCGAGGATCTCGCTTGCGGAGAGAACTTCTGACGCGACCATTAAATTCCGCGCGCACCCTCGATGCCCGCGGTATAAGGTTATTAGCCTGAGAACACGTCCTCCGCCGCGGAATCTTCATTTTGATGCGCGGGAGGATGATATTTTATTGTTAATCGATGTCTTGATCGATTTTGTTCGCGCGCGAGCTTATCCCCCTAAATCAAATTTACGATGCTTGAAATGTGGCTCGGGGCAACGCGTTAAGCTTGCGATTCTCGCAGAACGGTCTCTCTCTCTCTCTCTCTCTCTCTCTCTCTCTCTCTCTCTCTCTCTCTCTCTCTCTCTCTCTCTCTCTCTCTCTCTCTCTCTCTCTCTCTAACGAATTTCAGCGTACTTTCAATTCATTCTCAAATGCAAGTTTGAAAGTTCCCGATATCTTGAATCAAAATACCACTTGATCATCCGGTTATGTCGAACGATAGTAGCACGATGTCACCGAGTCGCGCATAATCGGCGCGGACGTTTTCCCAGAGCGGAATGGACACGCATTAGCGAACTCAGGGACGTCGAGTTTAATTTCGTTGCATAGAGCATTGTGTTCGGAGTTCCTCACTCTCCTCTGGTATTACCACACGTGCCAAGGTTGCCGGTAACTCACGAACTAACGGCGGAGTAATAAAAGTTATTTTACGTCCGTCGCCTAGGCGCGAGTCGCTAGAATACCATCGACGATGCGTTTGCTGCATGTGTCTTAACACCAGAGCGACTGAACCGGTCATTTAGACCGCTGAGTGCCTTTTCATTTTAGCCGCCTTTTTATAAACTTTTTCTCATTCGATCAATATTACGAAGAATTGAAGCTTTTTTTCTACAGTTTGTAGCCGCGTAGAATTCGTAGATAAAAGAATATACGCGAAGAATGTGTGGACTCCTATATATATATCACTTAACTTATATTTAGATCGCAAACACAGTAGAATAGCTATCTGCAGCAAGTAGAATTCTCAATAACAAATTAATGTCAACGGTAAAAAACAAAACTAATTTATTCATTGATTGAAAATCGATTTTTTCTTCCTCGTATAGCAGACTGTTTTACTGAACAGGCTCGTTCTAAGGCTAAGAAAAAAAGATAAACGTCAATGGGTGTGGTTCGATGGACGATTCTGATTGGTATCGATTTTATATGTATTACGGGGAAAGAGAGGTTGAAACTAGAAGACGAGATCACACACACATACACACACACATTTTATATATATATATATATTCGAAGATAAAATCGCGCGCAACGATATGAATACGAGCGAGGAACAATTTGCGATTTATCGCGGCGGAGAATTTTCGCGAATCATATGTCGTCGAAATACAACGATCTTATAAAGAATACCAAACGGATTACAGTCACGGAAAATCACTGGAAAAGGGATTGTAGAGTGGGAACCGACGTCAGCGGTAGGACACTAGAGAATATGGGGGACGAAATATATATAAGGCGATTTCAGCGTCAAAGGAATATGCTGAACTGCGTGGAAAGGGGGTGAAGAATGAAATCGAAAATGAAAATTTAGAAATGTCAGGTCTCGGGGCCAGAAACTCGGGTTCTATCCGATAAAAGTTATCTGCAACATCGAATGAAAATTCGATTTCTAAGAGCAACGAAAAAAGCAAGTGCTGAAAGCACGGTAATAATGAAAATGTGTGAAAGAAATATTTTAAGTGCGCTAATTTAATTGTGAATTGAAACGATAATTCTGGTAATTAAAGAGAAGAGGGGAGAAAGATAAATTTAAATATATATTATAGGAAGAATATTTAAACTATATTTTAATATATGTATATATATTGTGAATATTATATAAGATAGAAAAATTAATTATTAAAATAAAATTAAATTCTATATTCATGGTTCAAGCAAAAGAAGAATAAATGTTTCAAATCCAAACTTTAATCTATAATTATATAAATTCAAATATATATAAATATATTGATTGAAGATCGCGAGATAAAATTTGTCGAAATAGAAAATGGAATTCTGAGAACGCGAAACCAGATAAAAGGACTCTAAGCTTATCGAATGGTGCTAAGCCGCATCTTAAAGAATCCGCGAGCTATGAGAGAATAATTCACGCAAACAGAGCAAGACAATCGCGCGCGGAACAACCACAATGCGCGAATTAAAAACGTATCGCGCCGACAAAGGGCGAATCCTTTGAAGAAGGAATGCGTAAGAAGCTGCGAATAAAAAAAAAAAGAGTAAACTTAAACAATAGACCGATTTAAACTGAGTTATCCAATGAGAATCTCTCCGAGACATCGCCGGCTACGAATCTCGTTACGGATTCTCAGCGTCCGGTTTCTCGCTCGCGACATGAAATTTATAAAAGATTTTCCTCGAGAGAGATTTAATCTCCGGGCTTAATCGAAAAGTAAGCGTAAGATCGAGAGATCCGTAGAGAAGGCACGGGAAATCCGTGAAAAAGGTTGGAGAGAGAAGGAGAGGGATGAAAAAGAGGAAGATGCGTTCGATAAAGTTCGCAGAATGGATTCGTCCGCAGTGTCGCCGTAAGGAGGAAAGTCCATCGCTCGAGCCGGCGAGCGAGCGGAAACTCAAGAATGCGGAGGAGCGAAATAAAAGGACTCTAAGTCCAAAGGAGGATGCTGAGCTTCGGTCCGAGAGGGATGAGATCGCGGCGCAGAAGGAGGACAACGATCGGGATAGGGGAAAGAGCCGCACGGAAGAGACGGAAAGACAGAGGAAGAGAGGTATAGAGAGAGATTGAGAAAGAGAGAGAGAGAGAGAGAGAGAGAGAGAGAGAGAGAGAGAAAGAGAGAGAAAGAGAGAGAAAGAGAGAATGCGAAGGACGAGGTGCGGGCACGAGAAGGAGAGAGACGCCGAGGATGCTGAAGAACAAGGAGAAGGAGAAGGGGGCAGAGGAGGCTGGGATGGCCTAAGGTAGCGAGAGTGGAATACTGGAATGCGCTCCCAGAGGCCATTTCAGTTCGATGTCCTCCGTTCGTTCTCCTGTCTTGCCCACTCCAAGCATCTTCCTCCTTTCCAACCCTCCCCTCTTTCTCTCTGTCTGTCTTCTTTTCTTCGCTTTGCTTCTTCTCAGGCCGGTGTGATCTTTCCGTCTCTCTTTCTCTCTTATCTTTCTCTGTTTATCTAAGACCGTCTCTCTTTCTTTCTTTCGCCTCCTGCGTTCCTATCGCGAAGCTACGCAGCATCTTTCACCTAGAGCCTAGGCGATCCTTGGCCATTAATCCAAGGATCCACTATGGCCCACGGAGATCCCTATTGCTCCTTCTTTGTGACATCCGCACGCTGCCTGCCTGCCTGCTTGCTTGCGCCGGTCATCGGCTTCGCTTCGGCTCCGGGAGACCACCTCGACGATCCAGACGCGTCGTCTTTCGTGTATGCGACGTCATTCCCGGTCATTGGTCTGACGCGAGTTTTCGCGAATACCACCGTAATTTGCTCGTGCGTTGCCGTCCTTTCGGCACGCATTGCTCGTACATCTCTCAAAGTGTTTACACCATAATACACACATACACACACACGCACGCACACGCACATATATATACTTTTATAATACACATTAATTAAGCTTGCATTAATTTTGATAAATATCTTTTTCGTATACTTTTTATATATTTCTTTATATCTTATATTCAAAAATTTTTGAAGTTTGATATATACATATTTTTATTTTCTATATCTTTATAATCAAATTTTATTAATTTGATTATAATATACGTCGTTAGAGATTAAATTAGAAAATATTTTCAAGATTCGCGAGAACGTTCGAGGACATTTTTGCGGAAACCAGCACACGTCTGGTTAGATATCCCGACCCGGAGACCTCCTTCCCAGATCGATAATCGGCATTTTCCACAGTGTTAGCCTTTTGCCGGACCTAACAGCATTCTTCTAAACGGTACAAGTCCACTCTCCCGATCGCGCAACGCTCGCCCGTAACTTCGTCGGAGAGTCGGCAGGGCTTTATCACGCCGGTGGACACGTGTCGCGCTCGCGGGTATCTCATGGGCTACCTCGTGTACATACATACGTGAAGCGTGTGCACGCGTATGCAAGTATATGTGCGTGCAGCGCGATCGTACCTTATCCCCCGGAGTATTGTTACCAGCGTCGCGAATCGTACTACGCTAGCTATCTCTACGTGCGGATCGTGTCTGCGGTGTCAGCAGCGTCGACTCGCGATAAAATTTAAAAAAAAAAAGGAAAAAAAGGGAAAAGAGAGCACCGCGTGTCCCGATGAGGAGGCAACGAAGTGTCGTCGCATTACGTGAATTCGCGCGTTGCTCTTCGCCGCTTGAACGAATCCGGCGAGCTACTAGGCTTCCCTAAACTTTCTATCGAGTCTTCAGATAACTTCGAATGGATGAATCGAATGGACTTCGATTTCCTTACCCTTGCATCAATAGTAAATACATGGGTTATACGTCATTGAAAATGAATTTGTAGAAAGTAAGCGTCTAGGTGGTAATTAACCCCGCATTGCTAATCACATTAATCTCCTATATTATTAATGTTCTAATTAATCATTAATCTTAATTAGGAAGCTATTAGTCGTTGATTCAAGATTAGATAACAAAACCTTATTGCTCACTTAAGTAGACTTTAATTTTTTAAATTCTTAATGCAATGCATGTTTATCTATTTATTAAGATAATTGATTTTGCATTATTAGAAAGTACAACAAATAATGAACTTTCTTGAAATTTTCTTCGAGTCATTAAAGTTATGATCGGATATTTTGGATATTTTAAACATGTCATATATAAATTTTTAAAAACAATTTTTTATAAAAGAAGAATAATTTTTAATAGAAAAAGTAAAAAAAAATTTTTAAGCAAAAATTTAGCGCATCCAGCCTATTACTGATGTAATAACGATATAAATAAACATGCTGATTATACGACAGCGATAATCAACAGAAACTCCATTCTTGTCGATTTTCATTTATGTCAATAGTTTCTTTGGTAGCGTATGCAGGTACATGCGACGAAGTGTCATAACCGACGATAGCGATAATAGCATATATTCGCCCGCGGTGAGACAAGAAGGAAGCGCTTATCGCTACATTTTCGAAGTCGCTCGTGCGCGCGTCACGAGAGATATTACGAGGAAGTAGATAAAGGAATTTTTTTACGTAAGTAAAACCACCCGAAATGAACAAATTTGCATGTACGCGACAAGCAGTTAAGACGCACCATATTACATTTATATCCGCCTGGCCAATGCCGCGCGAGCGAACAAGGAAGTTGTAAAATCCCTCAATTTGTTTAAACCGCATGTATTAAGATACGATGCGTATATAAAACTCCGGAGAGAAGGGAAGGGGGAGAGAACGGCACACACAAGGCTGTCTGAAATTAGTGTCACGAGTCTTAAAAATAGTTTAGAGAATTCCTAATTAATCACTAGCCTCGCCGAAGTCGAGAACGGAGATTTCCACGAGCGGCGAGATAGACAATAGGGAGAACTTTGAGCGAATTTCAGTCGCACCCTAATCTCGAGTCTCCGGTCAAAGATCATCGGGCGGCTAAAGTGTATAAAAATATCACCTTGGCCTTTTGAAATATTTCACGTGCGATCGCCACCTACATATGCGTATCTCGCCAAAGAGCAACGCGCTCGCACGCGGGTCCGCGTGTAAACGCGTTTATATGCAGACACGAGTGCATCGGCATGAGGAGGAGGCATCAGCCTTGGTGCAGCGGACAGCCTTGATCTTCAGCAATGGTTCGTTAGTTGTGTTAATGACCAAGCGGGTTATTAGGATACTACCGCGAATTTATCGATATTGAAGCGCGATATTCATCGTAATCGTGATACACACACATTCAAAGATATATACCGATGCACGAAGATTGATAAGCAAATTTCATTTTTCTTGCTCTTCTTAACAAGAGATATTAGTGTTTTATTTTATATTAAAGGCCCTAAAAAGACGCGCGTTTAGATTATGCAGATCATATTAGATTAACAACTTGAAGGAACGCAAATTATTGATGTTTTATAAATAACGAAATTTTGATTTCGACTCAAAAGAATGTTATATTAAAAAATTATTTATAATTTATAATTTATTTATAATTTTTATATAAATAGTGGACATTATTTTTTTAATGTCTTTAAAAACTGAAATAAATACTTATCGAATCTTATATAATGTATACATAAATATATTTTTTCGAGAGTTACATTTAACATCTTATATGACACTCGAAAGGAATTTTTAATAAAAAAACTCGAAGTCAATTTTCAAACACATTAATACTCACGTATTTAAACGTGTATAAAATGATATGCAAAAAATGTGTTACATTAGTCGAAACTAAATTTTAGTCCGAAGTGATTATCCTTCAACTATTATTAGCAATCCTGTTGGGAATAATTAAAGGAAAAAAATAGGAGGCCGGACTTAAGTGGTATTGCAAAAATCGTATATTGACATAAATAATTCATTCGCAGTATATATGGAAACTTTGTATACCGCGAGACAGGTTCTCTCGCATTATTCTCGCGTTATTTATTCCACGATAATTATTTGTGGAACCAGTTGTTGTGCCGATGGAAGTCGAGATCGTCTCGCGGATTCTCGCGCGGACCGATCATCTGCCCGAGTTCTTCGAGTAATTTATGTCTACGGGATAGCACAGACTAATGCAAACGAGAGAAAACGGCGATGACGACGACGGTGAAGAAGCCGAAACGATGTTGTTTCCCCGGAATGCGTTGTTAAATCGAGTAATTTATTCGCCGCCGAGTACACGAAAACGATTATGTATCCGTTGAAATTCGGCGAATTCGAAGCACAAGCAGTCGAGTTTCGTCGTTAATTCGATAACATTCAGTCAACTTTGTTAATGAACACGTATTATTATGCCGTCCGACCCGCCAAGGACTTTGAGTGTCGACTGTTACCGAGTAGCACGTTATGTTGTTACCAAGTCGGTGAACGTGCAGATCGAGGATCTCACGGATCCTTGATTTCTCCCGATAGTGAAGGCATGAAATATCGAGGCGAGTCGAAGACGATGCTCACAATTCGGTCTGTCCAGATAGACGAATCTTACGAATCGCCTGTCTCATAAAATGAACATTTGCAGATTATGCGCGCACACTATTAACGGTACTATAAATAATTATCGATGATAAATAAGCGTCGAGAGCGCGCGCGAATGTTAATTCTGATTTACAGATGGGTCTAAATTAATTTCCGTCATATTAATGACAATGTCGTGTGACTTCAAAAGCGGCCTACAATCATCGTTTTTTTTTTGCGACGCGATCCTTTCCTCTGACAATGAGTTGCTTTCGAGTCCACGGGTGGTCTGTTCCTTTACTATATACATACATCGCGATAGTCGGCGATAGTCACTTGCATCTCGCGATCTCAACTAATTATAGTGACAACCTGATAAAGAGACGCTTGGTACCGCCTATTATGCTCGCGGCACAGCTTTCTATCACGCTTTCTATTCACAGAGAGAGATATCAAAATCTCCGATCGAAGTTTGTTTACTCGCTTGACGGTCATATGGTCAATTAACTGATACATTACCAAGAACTGATGCACCTTTACCCTAATGGAGAAAAGAAAATCGATAAAGATATAAATATAGATATAAAAATAAGTTACGATAAAAATTAAATCACTCCGATTAAATTATTGAACACTTGTTTCCTAAGTTGACATTGCTTTGGAAATTAAAGTTCCATCAATTTTGAATCTTTCTGTGATTTCTAAAAGCCTTATAAAGTGTTTACACAAATTTGTACATTTTTTCCTTCTTCTTTTCTCCATTTTCTTATTAATAATCTTACTTTAATTAGTGATCATATCATTTTAGTAATTTTTGGGACTAATGATTAATAATGAATTATTAATATAAGATATAATGTTTCAATTTGGTGATCAATAATCTAAGATTATAATTAACATAGTATGTGTGCGCGTGTGTGTGTGTGTGTGATAACTTACTACATATGGTCTACCGAAATTTCAACAAGAGAAATCGGACTGAAATATATTGAAATTCTTAATCATAATCTTTAAATTTCGAAAAAAAATTAGGATAGGATATCTATATTCACCGGCAATCGCTCATTTGAGAATATACGATGTCGGGAATGGCGAGAGAGATAAAATACCGCGCGGTAGACTTATGGACGCCGAAACTTTATCCCCGTCGGGGGCAGGACACAATAAAGCATACGATATTTAGCGATAATAGAATTGGCAGCGAAACGACCGCCACCGTCGCCGCGACGCGTCGCACCGGTTACGTAAGAGCACGTGGCGAGATAGAGAAAAAACGGTGGTGGAAAGAGAGAGAGAGACAGGGAAGCCTGTGGCGAATGAGGAAGAATTATGGCTCTTGGACCAGTGCACAAAGGTATAGCGCGAGAGTAAAAAGCTAAGTGCCGATAAGCCAAGTTGGCAAAGTACGAGTCACGAGATTCAAGAAGCAAAAGATCGCCCTCTTCTCGTGGCAAAGGAGGAAGGAGGGAAGGGAAATGCCGAGAGAACGGCATCACACAATTCCGAGCGTTTCAAAGCTGCTACTAGCTTGTGTGGAGAGAAAGATAGAGAGGGAGCCTACTTTCTACTATTAATATATCTAGCGTAAAAAAATATACCTGGCACGGCCGCGCCGAAAATCTTATCGGATACTCTCATTCGGCTCGATTAGGAAACGCGAATGCGCACGGGAGCGGAGCGCGGTTCCAAGTAAACAGTCGCCGCAAACTAATTCAATCGCGTTACGCGGTTATGCTAATCGAGCTATTAACGAATGCGGAAGTGGCGGTCGTATATTAATCTCGCGTTTCCGATCGATGATGACCGCCGAGAGTTAAACGCCGCCGGCCGTGAGTATCGGTGAATTCGCTTATCTTATTCACCGCAACGCGTAAAACCGACGATCGTCTCCGCGATGGAATTTCTTTCTTGCAACTTTGTGCTTAATTATCGTTCGATCTCCGTGGACTTTAATTAACGCATTCCCTACCAAATGTCGCATACACATGTGTATGCAAGAAAACGTGGCTTGTCAGAGTCGATTTTCCATTGAAATCTTGACAACAAACATATGGAATCGTGTTTATTATTAAAATTTAATATTAAAATATATTCGCAAAAGAAAAAAAAAAAGAAATAAATTTCTCGTAAGCAAGACAATCTGTATAATGCGATACTTTATATGATAAACAACTTTATATAATATACACGAGCATGTTTTTTGTTAAAAACAAATTATTTAACACCAAGATATATATTGTATATAGAAACACGTGCGTGTGTATGCGTAGATTATCTCATTTGTCAAAAAATTTTGTTTTGAATTTTCGATATTTGCAAATCAGTGACCATTATTATTATGCGCGAGATAGATTTGTGTAACGAGAATCGAAATATTGCGGACAATAAATCCGATTTAATTCGCCAGTGGATCATCGATACAATTTCAATTGCGTGCTTTCTTGCTTTCGCGATTTTATAACCGTACTTACACACGTTTAATTAGGTCACCTCGCTGTATGCTATATAGAACGGCTTTAACGGCCCTTATAATCTTATCGCTCGTTAAAATGAAAGAAAATCGAGCGCTCGGTGTGTGAAACAACTATCGACAACGCACGTAAGTAAGGAAGCAATCATCCACGGAGTCCGCTCCGTCTGATCCTGTCCTTACGTAGCGCAAAACTCGATCGTACACTTTCCAAATGTCGGTCATCGACCGAAAGGTCCAAACGTATTCTTTTCAATCGCGAACGCTCCATTAGACTCCCCTCTATTGTCCGAATAAATCGGCGCGCTAACGAGTGCGATGGAGAGATAAATCGCGTGTTTTTTTATTTTCCTTTCGTCGTATAAATCACGAATCGTATATATTATAGTTCGCGCGAACAAGCACCTTTTTCAGAATAAACATTCGCGCTATTACGCGTCTTTCTTTTACAGCACCAAAAATCACCCGTCTCGTTACTCAAGGTTCTCTCCCGTCGCGTATGAAATTGCGTGCTATAAAAAATTCGCGCGCGATTGCGCGAACGATTTTGATATATTTGTAAAAGAAAAAAAAAGAAAGAAAAAAAAACGGCCGCGTATATCCTTTATTCGTGCCGAATTACGAAATCAACGAGCACTGTCCCGAGGTCAACAGACAGAGAGCCAAGCGTGACTCATGCGTGCACGCGTATGTCAAGAGAAAGAAAACGGGAGAGAGAAAGAGAAAGAGAAAGAGAGAGAACGCTCGCACGTCTCGGGTTCCCGTGGCCAACGCTCTAGAAGAGCGCTGTCGATTGTCCGAAGTGGCGGACGACGACGTCGCGTTCGGGCGCGTTGCACTCGAAGAACGGCAACACGAGTCGACTATGCATCCTCGCATTCCTCTCTCACGCTGCGGCGACGGCGGCCGGCCATGGCCCACACACAACTATCAAACATTAGAGGGGTGGGGAGAGGGCCCGATGACCACCGCGCTCGTATAAAGCCTGTCTCGCCTCCGTGGGCTCCTCCCGTCTCACTCTGCACTGGTCCCCGTCTCTCCTCCTGCATCCTTCGGCCCCGCGGCGGGTCATACGTACGCACGAATACATGAGAAGGAGAGGGAGAGAGAGAGAGAGAGAAGGAGAGGAGAGATCTCTCGAGTAAGTGTACCTTGATACGGCTCCGACCCTACGGTCGGATTCAGGCTTCTGCTGGGACTCTCGTCCTTGCGTTCCGAGACGCAGACTGCAACGAGGAAACTGCCAACTCCGTTGCAGACACAAAAGAGACAGCCCGTCCAGATCGTGACGTAGCTGTTTTTACAACAAAGTATGCGGGTAATATTTTTCTTCTGAGTTGCATATTGCATTTTCCATTCAATCGGCACGATATTCGCGAGACTTTGAGAACCAGAGATCTATGATCAAGAACTCAAGTTATAATCGCGTTCAGAAATGAAAGAAGAAAACCGATTATCGACTAACACCAAAATTAAAAAAAAAAATCCTTGAAACTATACAATGATTATAACAAGTATTTTAAATTTCATGTCGAAAGAGAGATTTCTTCAAAAATCGTATGATTTTTAAGCGATTTAGATTACGAGATTTAAAATGCTTTCTTTCCACTTTGAATTATTCAATTAATGTTTTTTAAATTCTAATAATTTATATAACCACATATTTCTATTTACCCATGTTTTATATGTGCATTACCCATGCAACGATTGGAACATTATCGATGATAATGGTATCCGCGATAATGATATACGAAATGCATCCGGTGACAAAAACAGGAAAATAACAGGAAATTCAGAATAGTATTTACATGGGGAGTCGGACGATTCGTAGTCGATCGTGAAAGCATTAAGCGACATCAGCTGCTGGCAGGGTAAGGTAGTGCAAGGCAGGGCAGGACAAATACGGCTGTCGTAGTCTATATCGCGATTCATTAGTTAAATAATACCGGCACGATCGGTCATTGACCGAAGGCCCGCTGCAGTCGCTCGACTGACCGCGACCAGGTCGCGATACCAGTTTTCGCGAGATACGCGGTCGCGAATAAAACAAAAACGGCGGCGTTATATACGGGATGAGCGTAACGGATCGTTTAGTCAGACCAGCTGGCCGCCATTCGCTCGGGGATTAAACAAAAGTTACGATCTCGCTCGGAGATTACGGAGGAGGTTATTATTCGCGGGCGTAAAGGAACTCGGGCGTTTCCATCCCGCGAATTTGAAATACGGGGGCGCGTATTGCATATATACCGTGCCCGAAAGTAGGTTGCGCATTGTCAGATTTAAATCGTGTATTTCGCGATAACCTACATCGGCCGTTAGACGGACGGGCATTCTCGGTAGACAGGTGCTCCGCACGATTGTGGGAACAATGGACGGTTAAACGGAGACGTAAACACCGGAGATTTTCGAAGAGAGATCAAGCGCGGTCTCGGCCGAGCTAGTCTCTGATAAGAGATTTTTCGACCGAGATAAAGATGTAGGAACGGTATGCAGCAACGTACTCGCCTCTTTCCGCATTTCTGCACCTTTCGCCACAGACTCGTATTTATTATACGATTTTTTTCAGAATAATAAAATTTTATTCAACGAGATGAACACGTGTATATTCAAAATTGCATTTTTTTTTTGTACTTTTTACGCGCGTTAGGCATTTTTGCACACACATGTGATATCTGGATTATAAATCTCGAATAGGCGGTAAAATCACGTTATAGTTGAGCGTTGCGGATCCTCTAAATTCACCCTTGTCCAATTCGATAGCCGGGAGAGACTCGACTCGCCCGATGTGTTCGTTAAGCAAACTCTAAATCGGGTCTCCCGATAATTCGCGTCAGACAGGTCTGGCCGGGCCCGGCTGTACGAATCGAACAATGGGAAGGGCTGAATAAGAGCGCATGAACGCCTCCGCTGATTTTCTGATCGGATTCAGATCAGGAGGGAAGAGGAAGAAGAGGTCCTTGACTCCTCCGTCCGGTGGCGGCGCGGCAGACTGAGTCTGGAGGCTGGTCGATTTAAATACCGCGTAGATACGATCGCGAGTCCCGTAGAGATTCTTACGCGAGTCCCGCAGGCCCTGTTGCTGGTATTTACCCGGTTGCATGCACGTCGCTTCCGAGAGATGTATCGCAATAACTCACGCGATAATTAACGATACCACCAATAGAATCGACGATCGGTCGGACGGATTACCGAACAGCTGGAACAGCTGATTTTCGACGCGGTTTTTCTACATTCAACGTCTCGCGAGCGTTACTTTATCGCATTCCTTTCATCGCATGTTTTATCAGAACTATCAGAGAGGTTTAGTTTACACATATTGCGGTCTGTCGGAGTGGTCGACCGGTTACTTTCTTGACCGGCTCGGCTTCGCGCTTCCGTCTTCTCGCCGTCACGCCGAAAAGGCGAATTAACGACGGTTCCGAAGTTCGGGGAAGCTGCAAAAACTACCGAGTCTCCGAGTCCGATGACTCGGCAGCGTAAGAAGCTCGTTTCTCCCGTTAGTGCGCTTTGCACGGTTTATTACCGCGCCGTTCTATTTACGGCGTTGCAATATTCACGCGGCGCCGCGTGCTGCTCCTATTCCCCCCGTCGCTCGTATGAAAAAAGCGGATATAATCGAGAACATAATCGTCGAGTCAAGAATAAAAGCAGGAAGTGCTTCATTCCTATGTAAATCCGGAGATGGCGCCGATGCAGCACACACACACACCTCCCGGACATCCTTTCACCGCGCGAGACAATGTGACCGGTAGCTGGGAGGCTACCGCCGCGACGTGTGTTTGCGATTAAACATTAGACTGGCTCGGTGTTGCAATGTCTTTTCCCTCTTTCAACTCGGTCGAGAGCCAATGACCAGGAAGACCGGGAGGAGGGAACGCGCGCGGCTGACTCGTTAAAAAAAAAAAAATCTCACACCTGGCAACACAAAACGGCGTTTCTTTCTCGAAGATGAATATGATCGAAGACGGCTCGCCTCGCGGGTGACTTTCTCGAGGCTTTCTCGATACCGTTCCCGACGACGGGCGGCCGCGTACATCGGCGGCGGGAAAGGATTACCGAGGAAAGTATCCGCCGTCGTGTTAAGGTCACTAAGGAAGAAACGGGAAGCACATGCGTGCGCGTGCGGCCGCCTCCCCTTGAACGGTGAACGGTGACTTTCACGAGAAGGAGACTCGAAAGCTCGGTGATGCGCGACTTGTGAATATACCGGGGCGGTCTGGAACAATCGCCGCTCCTTGAATGCTTCGGATGATTAGTTCGAAATTTTTTCTAAACTGTAGATGAAACAAAACGGAATTATTTATTGAATATCAAAGGAGTTTAATTAAATATTTTTTGGGGGGGGATTGTAATAGATTATAAAACTTGCTTTTCTCTTAACAGAAGTTCAACTCAAGGCTTAATTGTTGAAATATTTAATGCACTCAAGCATTAAAAAAAAAGAAAAAAAAATATATGTATCAACTTTTTCTTCGTCCTAGAATCTATGAGTAAAAGGACATCCGATAGTTTCAGCATATCCTATAGAAGTATCAAATTTCTTATTTATTCTTCATTTGCCATTGGATCGGGATGGACTGTCGCAACCACTTCGACAAAGCATCCGCTTACCGCGTTTAAATATTTACGTATTTATATTCGTACGACGAAATGATAATCAAGATGTTGCAATTGTATCCTGAAGAATGATATATAAACGTAATGATGTATAGAGAAAAATGTTTCGACTGTTTAATGACGCAAACGATGTAAAGATTAATCGTCGTGCGCGACACACGAGACTTTCTTGCAATAAATCCGATAAATTTCGATAGACTTCTCGTAGATGATAGGCCATTATTCACATTCAAAGATTCGCTGCGAAATTATTCACATTACTGTTAATGGCCACACATTAAAGGCATCGCTTTGACAATTATTATTGACTACACTATATGTCCACCCGACGTATTTATTGTCCCGCGGCCTTTTTTGTATTCGCCACGTACGATCGTTTCGGCCGATCTCGTTGAATGGCGCGCGAGTCTCCTTAGAGCCGTAAAATGAAAATTTATAACCGCAGTTTTACACACATTTAACCGCCAGACTCTTTGACTATCTATGTGTATATTACGCCGGCATCCGGTCGCGGGACAAAAAAAAAGAGAACTCGCAGCAGAGGCAGGTCAGCGGACGTCTTTTATGTTTTATCGCTCTTCTCGGTTATCGTTTCACCGCGTTCAGCGGGAATGCACGATTTCGTGGCACGTGTCGCATTCCGGCCAAGGTGTCATCAAACTCGACGACACGTCATCGAACGATAATCTGAGGAATTCGCGAAGATTTCGCACGTACGATCGTTAACTTCGAGAGGGCCAATGTACTTTTTGCGCGGCTATTAATCCTGTGTCTCTCCGCGAATCTTTCGACTCTAATGACGCAAAAGATGCATCTGGATAATGATATCGCAATTAGTGAAATCTCAATATAGTCAATTTTAAATGAGCCAGCATTAAATGTAGGTACGTTCTCAATGTTATGCGTCCTTATTATATTATATTACTATTATATTATTAGATTACAAAATTAATTATATTATTATATTACTATTAATTATTTTTTTTTATTTCTACGTTTATTCGCGCGTAAAAGCTGCTTATATTATTTGGCACAAAAGTTTAGTCTTTTCTCTCTCCGGTAAAGGAATACAGAGAGGCGTCTAAAGGCATCTCTAAAAATACGCCAAGCTTCAGGATGTTAATCGCCATTGCGCGATAGCGGTAGATCTACCTGCGCGGGAGGAAGTCACGTTGGCAGTTTGCGATAAGAGCCGCGCGCCGTATAAGAGGCAGTCGCGTTATAATAGAAAGCACACAGGCGGCCACCGTGTAATGGAGCATAAAGCTGGCTTACGTGCGCGATTTGTGCGAAACTCGATAGGAGGCGGTTCGCACGATCCACGAAACTGGATCGGATGTGTATCGAGGCGCGAGGAAACAACGGCGGCGCCCCGATCCCGCACGGAAAGCGGCAAGAAAGAGACGATCTTATCGCGGCCGCCGATACGGATCGCGAATCCGTATTGATCGACGGATAATTGGATCGTGCCGCTCGCGGATGACCAATCGGTCGGCGAAAGTGGATGAATCGGCAAACATCGGCTTCCTTTGAACGTCAGCGGTTTCACCGTGTTACTTTGTAAAAAGAAAAAAAAACAAACAAGCCCGCGCGACCTCCGCGCAATCGTAACACCGGCGTCGCGATCGGAATTATCTGATGGATTTATCGATGTGATCTTATTCTTAAGTGTGTTACACTTGATGGGATGATAGCGACGTAAAAATCAAACGCTGACGTATATCAGTTTCCACGCCTAGCTAACTATTTTAGCATCGCACATACTCTCTTATTTTTATCTCTCTCTCTCTCTCTTTATAGAAATTATAATAGAATATAGAATATAGAAATATATAGAATATAAGAATATAAAATATAACAAAAATAAAATAATCGAAGTTTACATTAGGTACTTTAATAGATTTTCTTTGTTCCTCAAAATTGAGAAAATATGACATTTAAAATATTACAACTTTCCACGTAATGTGTGTATATCTAATCAGAGAAAATTACACACAATGTTTAATATTGAATAATTCCGTAACACTGTATATCGATGCTTCGCCATTGAAACAACTCTCATTCTTCTTAATTTCCTCTCTTATCGATGGTCCCAGGATACCCTGTATATACTTTTGGGTCGTGCCTCGTGGCCTATCTCGGCTCCCAGCTCGTGGTTCTTAATTACGAGGTGCACGGTAAGCATCGACCGACTCATCCTGTATCCGAAAGCTGAGGCACAAGCATGGTCATCCCCGACATCTTAATTCACTTCCGTCGATTGGATCAAGCGCGGTCCTCGGGTTCCCGGGGCGATCATCAAAGAACCGGCGGGCGGCCGCACGAAATTCCCGCCATTTCTCTCTCTTTCTCTCTTTCTACCTTCTCGTATCCGTTAAATCGGTGACGCATAGGTTCCAGCCCGAAATCCGGCATGATTCATGGAATCATCCCCCGCGTATGACTACACTACACTATAGTTCGATGACCTTATAGCTTCGGCGCAACGATCACCTGCCTTTAATTGCCAAAGTAGGATTTTCGTCCCCTCTTTCTCGTCGTTCTATTTATCTTCATTCGCTCTCCCTCTGCCACACCGTCCGTCCTTGGAGAAATATAAAGTGTCAAATTACTTATTTACTTGGAAAAGAATAAGATTAATAAGTGAGATTAAAATGTCAACTTGCTGCGACAAAAATGATCCCACTAATTATTATAAACGAACAAGGAAGATAATTCAATTTTAATATCACCAACTGATTCAATTTTAATATCAGGATCGAAATCCATCGATCGACGTGTGATTGATTTATCGTGCTGACTTTAGTGACTAGACACACGACTGGACGTTACATTATCGTTGCAACATTAATGCGCATCCTATAAATATAATATACGCCTACTATTGTTTCTCTCGTACATTGCTTCATTACTTCGTGTCAGTCTTTCGTTTCATGGTTCTTTTCGCTTTTCGCGAAGTGCACGCGTTCAGAGAATCGTCGAGACGTTTCGCGAAATTCAGAGCTAAATGGACGAAGTAGCAAAAGTTTTCCGCGTGTAAACCTTGCGTTTGGCGACAACGTAAGGTCTATCGCGCTCGCGTTAACCGAAGCCATTCGCCACGACGTTCTTAATTAATTTGCGCATTCAATTCGTACACGCGAAGGATCGCTCGTGGAGTTGAGTTCATAATTAGGGCGGTACGATGATAATTAACGTATACGCGAATGTAATTTTGCATACGGTAAGCTGTACTTAACCTTTATCTGGTCCTTATCGCGCACCGCATACGATACGCTAATTGCTCTTAGTTAAATTAAGTCTTGCTGTACAGAACTAAAAATATAAAATATCATGTGTGTTGTATATTGTCGTAACTTACGTGACTTGATAAATACTTTTCTATTTTTGCGGAATGAGTAACATCGCACAATACACGAAATAATTGCCTTATTTATCTTGCCTTATTATCTTTTTAAAGATACGAAACTTTTCTTTATATAAAGATTAACTTCTTTAACTTTCTTTTCTTTCTTCTACTTTTATTTATTTACGTAATAAGCTTCATTTACGTATAAATTTACATACACAATAAACCCTCTATCTTTCTTTATTTCTCTCTCTTTCCCTCTCTCTTTCTTTCCTGTTATAATAATAATTTATATCGAGCCTTAAAGTATCGGTCTGGGAAATTAATGTTGAATTTCTTAATTTCGGCGAGACACGTGCCTTATTTTAACGCGACGCAAAATGGATCGAATGTGATTCTCACTACTTGGTTTATAGTTCGGATACAATCCATGTAGAGGTAGGTATGCCCAAGTCACACAAAGAAGAAGAAGAAGAAGAAGAAAAAGGAGCCTCTGATCGACCGGTGCACCTTGCATCCAGATACTCGAGCGCAGGTGCATCCTCCATCGGCGCTCGCTCGCTCGCTCGCGCGCACATATCTCGCATAAAGTGGAAAGACGGCCGAAGGAGTTCAGGCCGAGTCAGACTCGAGGTCAATTCACACGTGTATACGTGTATCGGGTGCACGGCCTGACTGGTCGCGGTTCGATGCAGATGCTGTAAAGACGGCGGTCCGATCTTGAGGCTGTGCGCGCCGAGAAAAACAGAGGAGTACGGAGAATCACAAAAGAGAAAGAAAGAGAGAGGTGGTGCAGAAAGACAGAGGAAGAAAGAAGAGCGAAAACGGAGAGAAAGAGAGAGAGAGAGAGAGAGAGAGAGAGAGAGAGAGAGAGAGAGAGAGAGCGCCATGCAGGATGCTAAAGAAGGCTAGCTCGAGCTTAGCGACCTTCTAAGGCCGTGTCGAGCAAATGCTCGCCACTCTCCTCACCTTTTTCCACTCACTTCTGCTTCTATCTGCGATCTATCTATCGCCTCCCCCCTCTCGCTCCTTTCCCCAGCATCATCGTCGTTCCGATCTCCTCGCAGCGCAGATACTTCTTACCTCATTGGCGCGATGAAAGGTATCGTCGCACTCTTGAGCAAAGTTTTCTGCAAAGGACAGAAAGAAGGAGAAAGAGATAGAGAGAGATAAAGATAGAGAGAGAGAAAAACAATCGCATTTTCCGCGATAGTTTTTCGCGAGCCAGCTCAAAGAGGCGTTCTCGATCGTTCTCAAGATGGATCTTCGCTCAAGGCACAAACCTGTGTACAAACCCGTCGGCAGCGTAAGGCGCGCGTTTATGGTCTTTCGCTTCTCTTTTTATGAGTGATACCAGAGATGGTGAGAGATTCTATATTTAGCTGACGATGAATCGACGAATTCCACGGCGACACGCGCGCGCGAACAAACGAGCGAACGAGCGAGTTCTTCCGATGACGGAACAAACCAGCGATTCGCGAAAGGTATATTCCGGTACGAAGGACGCTGGCGGACACACCTCGTCATCGTTATCGTCGTCGTCGTCGTCGTTGTCGTCATCGAGATCTCGCACGCACACAACTCGGTTTCTCTTTCTGTGGCCCGAGGAAAGTAAAAGTGAGCGAGCGCAAACCATAGACCTACGTTTGATCGGAATTTATGCGCCTGTTATCGGCGAGGATTGCCAGCCCTGTCGGGCTTGTAATTTGTAGGAAATACATTCTAGAAATGATTGTTTAATAATATTCCGTTACGTTCGTCCGTACAAGGTGAGCCGGTGTGAAAGGTGATTGCAACGCGGATGCATTTTTTTTCGTATTCGCTTCCAGCAGCGCTTTGAAGCGATATACCCGCGTTTGTTGCCGATAACGCGAACGAAATTCTAGATTCTTGCCACGCACAACTATTTGCCGCCTTCTATTTAAGTCTCTATATAAAACTCATTTGAATCCGAGATCTTTAGAGATTCGATATTCTAATCATTCCTCTTATTTGCACCAAGATTATTTTCTTGATCATTAATCCAGCAGATTAAGATGAGAAAATTAGAGAAAAGGACGAGACTCTAAAGTTTTAAATGCTAAACTAGGTTTTTCATCTCAAAGATCGTCGATCGAGCAAGCACGTTTAGCCGCAGTAGTTATACTTGTAGTAATTATATTTTAATGTTAAATATTAAAATTTTAAAAATAAAAAAATATTAATAATAATAAAGTATAATTAGCAAAGATGAATCTAATTATATATAAAATAAATTTAAATATAATTCTATTAATCTTTTAATATTAATGATCATTATCGATTGCCACATCAACTGACAATTAAATTTGCGAGCACTTGTCGGTTTTCTGCTTTCGCTGATCGATGCCAAGAATCAAGTGTCGCGTGCGTTTCATCTACGGGGAGATATATTTTTCTCCTCCGGCGGTGAGCGGCGACAAGTGACCTAACTGCTTTATTACCGTTATTATCAATCTATAAACATATCAGCGTCTATCGGTTTATATATACGTATCATCGTCGGAAGGGGCGTTTTCCAGACGCGAGGACCTCGTCTCGGTTTTTCCGCGAGGATTTATAACTCGTCACGATGATCGCGAAGGAATCGCACGATGACCAAGCAATTTTATCACTATTATTATCTGCCGATGCATTAAACGATGACAAACGTCTCGCGTCTCTACTTTGCACACGGTCGATGAAAAACTCAACTCTCCGCGCGTCTTGAACTTTGCGCCGTTAATAGAAGTTACATAACTTTACGAAGTTAATCTCTCGCACGATTTCTCGGCAAGTGCTCTTACACTCTCTTTGGAATTAATCTGTACGCGCTAAAATTATCGTGATATCGACAGCCTTCGTTATTATAAAACGCCGGTTTCGTTACAATGTCGGTTAATTGAAATTTATAATTAAATTATGATCTTAAATTTATAATTAAATTAGGATCAGAGTTGATGTCGGTGAAACTGATCGTCTTGATATTTACGTCAGCTATATCGAAAAGGAACAATATGCGCGATTATTCGTTAGAAATTCCCGTGATATAATTGATGGCATAATTCTTCGAATCTTAGCTACCGTTACCTTCGTTATAAGTTGATGAAAAGCGTCGATATAACGTCATAATTTAATATTGGATCATCCGAGAAACCACTTAGCCGCCTTAAACTCGAAGAAGATTCTAACTCGAACTTTATCACTATCATTATCGATCGATCGATCAGTCGATCTTGTCTCGTTGCCCAGCGAGCGAAAGGTTTTTGCTTTTTCGACGGGGCGCTTAATTTTGTGCGAAATTTACCTGGCGCCTCCATCTTCGACGGCTCCGTAGACTCAAAGCCGTCGAAGGAACCTAGCAATTTCCCTTACCGCCTCCATATATCAATGCGCGAAATTCGTAGAAACCGTGAAATCTACATTGTGCGAGATTGTAGATGTCCGCTGATCAAAGGGCGCCCGCGGAAAGTACGCTCGATCACGTGCAAGCCGATTTCCAGCTTCGCCTCTCGTCGGCGTCTCTCGCTAGGCACACGGCATTAAGGTCAGTCTAGCGACTTTATTACTATCATCAACTATCAATATATAAATTGCTGGATATCGTGCATCCGTAATGGCCGCCGACGGGACGGTCTCGGCGAGGCGTTTTAAGCCACTTTGTTCCGAGGGCCGTAAATTCGCGGCGAGGAACGTTTTTAACGACGTTATTACCATCATCGCGCCGAATTAATAGCTCAATTGATGCGCGCCGCGACGGATCATCGCGCTATCAATTTTCGAAAAGCTTCCATCCGGCAGACAACTTTCATGGAAAAGCCGCGTAATAATAAGCTCTAACCAGTTAATTGATAGCTCGTGAAACCCCTCGCGTAGTCGATTAGCGTCTTGTCGCCGTGTTTTGCGCGCCGCGCGCAAAAATCGCCGAGTTACGGCGCGAACTTTCGCTTCGGGAGTAGTGCGCTTAACGACTTCGACGCTATTAAAGGGGGTCGGGGTCGCATGGAGGATGAAGACGACCCGCATGTACGCGCTGATCAAAGGCCGAAGTCAAACGACTCCGCAAAGTCTTCGCCGCAGTCCACCTTACTTACTTCTCTTTACGTCCTTCGTGACGAGTATGCACCTTTAACGACTTCATTGCCATCATCATCCATCAATGTGTGGCAATGGATGGCAGCCGCGCGTCTATCAATTACCTTCACTGATAAACAATCATCTCGACGACGAATTTATCGACTAAACTCATGACTAAACTGACGCGATCGGGTCTAATCGTTCATTATATCTCGAGAAAAAAATTCCGAGATTTTATTACGTTATCGGTGTCGATTAATGGTCGTCTCGTCGTAATAATTGCTTTTTACCGCTCTAATTTGATTTCATTACAATCATTATTGCTTAGCTCGCGCAACCTATATTCTGTCACTATTCTCAGTTTGACTTGTTCCGCTTGATATTCCACTATATTGATTCCCTTATATTGCATATTCATTATTGATAATCCCGAATATACAACTTTACGCGGATTATAAAAAAACCAACTTATGAAATATGGATATATTATTATTTTAAAAATATTTCTATTTAGTTTGTACTTCGAAAAAATTTTGGAACAAATTTTTCAATTTTCATACCTCTTCAAAATTATTTATAATTTTCAAAGATATAATTTGCATATTCTGAAATATATATATTACCATTTTATGAAATACGTTAATAAAGTGCAATACATATAGCATATATATATAGATATGCGATAATGTAAATATTACAGTATAAGAAAAATGCAAAATATATTTTACTTAACAAACGTAATATCTCTCTTCTTGTAATATATTTATGCGAGAACAATTTTCAATGGTTATTGATGGCATGGTCGTGTCAAGTGACATTTTTAATAGATTTTTTAATAGAATGACAAATAATGAATATCATGATTAGACTGATTGGCCCGTGACTTAATTTGGTTCTAATTCCGAGCGATTGATTCCGCGACTAGAAGAGGATCCTCGCGTGTCCTCGCAAAAGCCGCTCCTACCTGGACAGCATTCTCGGGATACCAGGCGTTTTCTTCGCTTTTGCTTCCAGCAAAACCGTGGCTCTCGCGTGTGGGGAGAGGGATGGCACATCGATGACGAAAGTGCACTCGAGATATGCGCTCGTGCTGTAGCAAGTGCAGCAAGCTCTGCATTGCTGCCGCCGTTGAATGCGTTTTCGGAATAAAACACAATATTTATCTGAATGATGGTTTAGCAAATCGGAAATGATCGTTATTTTTAATCCCGCTGTGGTTACAATATTTGCATTTTATAACTATGATTTAAATGTGTATATATATAATTTAAGTAAAGATATATTCTGTTTATTTATCATACAGATAAATACGCGCGTCTAAAAAATACATTTACATATAATTATAAAACGTATGTGTATGTACATAAATACGCAAATATAAATTCGCATACAATTATGAGACTAACGAAATTAGGTTTGGAGAACTTTTCTGGGAAAAAGCCTGTTTATACGAATGATATAAATAAATCTCTCGGTATTTCGTAAGAGAAGGTCCTCGGGGTACCTTAAATTAGCGAATGCGAATAACAACTGCGCTGGCCATGACGCGTTTAATGGCGCGGGACATATGTCACCCGCGCCAGTGTTGGAGAGTTAGCGTTGACCGAGATTCGCCGCGGCATTACGAGGAAAAACAGCATGCGGATATGCGAAACCGCATTCGCGCGCGCGCGCGTTAAGCGAGAGATGTTAAATGTGCGCGCGTGGCGCCTCGACATTTTCCTCGTGCTATTAAAACGAAGAAACGAGGAAAAGTCGTTCTCCGAAAATGAAAGAGAAAGAGAGAGAGAGAGAGAGAGAGAGAGAGAGAGAGAGAGAGAGAGAGAGAGAAAAAGAGGGAGAGGTAAATAGAGAAAGAGAGCGGCGGACACATATTACTCGCGCAGGTCACGTTCTGCGTACGAGCGAAGCGATCAAATGGGACGTTCGAGTTCGGCTGGCTTCTTCTCCGAAATGCCCGTAGAGAAAACAGCGGGGAGAGACTAGAATCGCGACGGCGATTGAATGTCAGCCACGCGCGGGATATCGAGTGACTCTGAATTCTCAGCGAAAACGACGAGTAGAGGCAATCGAGTCGAGCAGTCGTTCGAATAAGGAAGCATAAGTAGATGCGTCGCAGATGCGTCAATTAAAATATTTTCTATAAAAGCTATGTTTTTCGTATAACATGATTTTTAATTTATTTCATTATTTTTCTTGTTATTACTCAGAGTGCCGATATGGAGGAGAAAATAAAAATATCATTAAAAAAAAAAGGAAAAGAATTTGAGATATTGAAATTTGATTTCTATTATTTTTAGAGAAATATAAATTATAATATTTTCTCCCTCAAACGCGCGTCAAAGGAGATAATTTACACTTTATTTTTACATCATTGTGGAATAAAATTTCTATTTGTAGTTATAATTTTTTGGATTACAATTGTTTTGCAAACTGTTAGGATCAGAAACTCGCATAACGAGTATCTCGTATTCCGATCTTATCTTCCGCGTAAAAAAAGCTGCAACGGCATTCGAAACGGCGCACGCGGAAGGCGAAACCTCGCGGCGGAATCGCTTACGTCGCGCGAATCGTCGCGACGCGGACGTCCTCGTCGTCCGCGCGGATACGCCTCGAGAAAATAGCAATGCAATCGGAGATGCCGCGCGGAGGAAGCACGTAAGCGCCGTAACTGCATTTAAATATCCGGCGGAGCATGCAGAGAGAGCCGCCCCGATGTCATCTCCGTTCTAGCCCGGAGCGGAGGAGAGCCTCCTCTTGATTCTCTCCTCTCTCGAGTGAGAGGTGAGGGGAGGAGGATCAGGTCGAGACGGGAAACGGAGAACGAATATCAGCAGTCAGCGGAATCGAGATCGCCGTTTGAGCGCGCGCACGATACGTAATCTCTCTTCCTCGTCGTCGATGGAATGCGCGAGTTGCAATCGCGCGATACTATAGCCAGCTCATAATCCGCTTCTTCGCGCGATACAACGTAAGTATGATTTATCGCGAGGGATTTCGCTTAACGTCGCTCTTTGTTGGATCCGAATCTATCTCGGAATCAAAAGAGTATAGGTCGTCGGTAAAACCTCTCTTTCGCCAGGATAAAAAAATATATACACGCTCGCGAGGGTAAATATCAAAATCGAGAAAATAAAGTAGAGGAACGACACACGTCGGTGTTTTGGTTGCAATGTGTTCGGAATAAGGGAGCAATACGTGTAGACTGCAGGGGGGGGGGGGAGGGGAAATAACGTGGCCAGCATATCTTTTATAAGACTCTAAGAGATCGCTGTCTCAGCATGGTATTGCGCTGTGTGAGCGAACAGCGAAGAAATTTATATAACGATCTCGGGCGGGTTTGTATGATCGTTTGCATCGAGCATGTCCTGCTGCGATGTATATACGGCATGCAGAATGCTTTTCTTAAAAAAGTTGAGGTGACTTTATTTAGAAAAATGTTTGGAGACATAATTTTTGAGATATTAAAAAAAATTGATAAAGAATCACACTAAGATTGTGTATGGAATAAAAAATATGTGCTGCATTACTTCGCTCTGTTTTGGCTTTGTTTCCATTAGATTTTTCTCTGCTTAAACACAACGCATAAAGAATACTTGCTTCGGTACATTTTTCGCGACTTGAAAAATTCCCTGTTTACTCCGCCGAAGCTACACACGATTCAGAGATAATTGTATTACGAAAAATATACGGGGGACATGTTTAGAAAAATGAAAATGCACTTATATACCGCGGCTTAATCGTCCGAGTGCACCGTAATTCCGAAATTTTCCTGTTTACTCTGCGGCGGCGCGAGGATAATTTCAATAAGTGTCTCGAAAAACATTGTCCTCGGGGAACAATCCGTGCTATTCGTGTCAATTAGCGCGCTCGAGATCCGTGCTGCTGCTAGCGCAGGTGCACGCGCACTCGCGTGCTGTCGATGAGAGCATGTGTAAGTGTGAAAAGGTGTGCGCCAAAGGCCGAGGCGCGAAGCGGGCTGTACTAATTACCGCGATGCAAACGAAGCCACTTTGAGTTTGCTCGGAGCTTAACTGCGCCGGTGCCGATCGCTCCGCTTTCAGGGGATCGAGGTCGGCGTAGAATAAGGCGAATAGTGAATAACGCTCGTAAAAAAAAAGTATTCAGATGACGTTTTCTTGCGCCGATATTTCTAAAGTGGATTTTAAAGGGTTAGAAGTGCATGTTGTACTCGAAAGATTTCGCTAAAAAGTAAAAGAATAATATAGTCATTGAACATATTTAATGAGAAAATTAATATATTTAACTTTCTTTATTTTTTTTTCATTAAGATAATTAACGCGTCTGCATCCAAACTTATTTTGAAAGCGAATTAATTCTTAGAGTTAATTTTTGAAATAAATTGAATTGCAAACTATTATACATTTCCATTTTACTTCGCCTTTTATCCAGCAATCAATTTTTTGCTTACATCTCCAATCTTTTAAAAGAATAATTAAAATTTCATGAGTTAACATCTAATCTTGCTTAAACCATATCGTATAGTTTCGTATCGCACAATGTGCTCTCCTTGCTGCACGTTAGGCCCCTCTGCGAAAATATATTCCCACACGTCGGCATCGCGTTTGATTACACGTCCGGCGCGATCGTTTTGACGGAGACGAAGACGGGGAAGAATGACGAGAGAAAGAGAGAGAGAGAGAGAAAAGGAGAGAATCTCTCAAGTCTGAGACTTGTGTGCGGTATCATGAAAGGCGCGATTATCCCGGCTGCTGATTGGCGTTTACCTTAGCACCTTGTTATTTGGCGAGCACGCACTCTGTCGATTCCGTTGCGCGCATATTAGCCGCGCGTCAGAAAAACTGCGGAACATCGCCGCATTCCGACGATGATGGAAATCGAGTGCGCGTCGAATCTTGTCGCGAGCCCCATTCGCTCTCCCTTCGTTGTCGTCGTCATCGTCGTCGTCATCGTCTCCCCGCATTCGATGGAAACACGACGTAGTTGGATGCTCTCCGCGGGGTCCCGCGCTCTCGAACGTTGGCCTCGAATAACTGTTCGGGAATGCCGCAAAAGGCCCGCGAGGCATTCCACGCGAGCCGCGCGCTACAAGCGACGCAGATAGCCGGCTCTCTTCTCAACGTTGCTGCTAATTATTTGTTGTAACGCGATGACGCTGACACGGCGACCGTTTGGCACTTTAATCCCTCGTGATGTCGTTGTCTTCGAAAGGAACAAAGCGATACCTTAAATGACGAGGAAAGCTGGGAAATTTCATTTACATTTAAGAAAAACGCGAATATCGTGCGATTCTATTCATGATAAAAAAAAGTACCGCGCAGCGTTATATAAATTACATTGTAAATCAACAATGTCGCATTTCGCTGTAATTGGTTGCTGTAATTTTGACGATGTTGGGAACTTCGTTGACATCTATGTACGCATAGAAACAAAAAACGTCATGATGTTGCGTCGCGAGAAGGGAAATTGCGAAACTCGACTTGCGGAGAGAACAATTTCGCAAATACCGTCACGGTCGAGACGTACGCATCATGCGTGCCTGCCTCGTATAAGACGTCGTAATATCCAATAACATCGATACCATCGCACTGCCGGGATCGTCGCATCGTGGGATAGAAAAAAGCCGACCGCCCCATCGGTCGGTCGACCGCGGATAGAATCTTTAATAAGATCTCGTCGCGTAACGAGGCTGATTTGTCCAGATAAGTATGAGATAGCGCGACGGTGACGGCCACCGCATACCGGTGTTATTTATCTAGAACGGCTGCAGCGCGGCAGGAATGCATCGTGTACCGGATGTGGCTTACGGGCTCTCTCGGCATAAGCGTATACCGGACTCCGAAGCAGCGAGTCCCTCGCGGACGACCGACCGACCATCTGACTGTCGCTTACTGTATAGCAGCGTGTGTATACCGGTTCCTGTGTTGCACGCGGATACATTGTTGGTTGCACCACACGCCCTCCTCACCCCTGACGCGTGCAGCCAGATGACGTGACGAGTGGAAAATAGCCCGGGCAGCAGCAGCAGCAACAGCGGCGCATATGCAGCGCAGAGATGTGGTAGAAATTGCGAGGTTGACGAACGCGCGCGAAACGTGAGAGAAAGAGAGAAAGAGAGAGAGAGAGAGAGAAAGAAAATCTGGAGGATTCCGGTGAAAAAAGGAGCAAACGTGTTTATTACTAGCATTTGTCGTTCGTACGTGTGAGCGGTCGAGAATCTCTTCCCGAGAAGAGGAACCTCTTCTTCCGTTCCTCGCAGCGTTAGACACGGCTCCTAAGCGCGAAGCGGCTGCTCGTTAAATCGTGAAAACGCTCGGGGAAACGAAGGCTTCGACGCGAATTTCCGCGCATATTTGCCGTCTTTCGCGGGCACTTGTATATCGGTCTATTAAATGATGGCACGCAATGTAGTTCCTAGCGTAGCGGTCGCGTGGCTTTGAACAGGTAATTCATCTCGCGCTCATGCAGCATAGAGGAATCTTGTTATTGAGCTGATTCGAAAGATATTGGGAAATTGATGGCGGATCAAAAATGAATAATTCAATGAAAAGGATAAATAAATATGCACATAATAAATAATATTTTCGAAAAGTTCAAAGGATATCACACAGTGACACAGTTTTCGAAATGTCACTTGTCTCTATATTATATAAATAGTTATATATATTATACATGTATCTATAAAGGTTAATAGTACTTGTTGATAATTACAAATTTCTAAACCGACATTATTGAAATTCGAAGGCCAAAAGAATGTTGCCTTTCGAGTTCTGTTTGCGACTTCGACATCTGCGTCGTGATACGAAACTCGCCACAAAATTGCTACTTTGTGTCCCGAGTTCAGAGCGATAACACGACGGAGTTTAATTTAACCGCCACACTTGTGGTCCACGGAATGCAATCCGAAGACACCATATTCGACAGGTCTCAGGTTCGGAATGGACCTGAGAAATGGAGAATCGAAAATGCGGGAATTCTCCGCCGAACGGTTTCGATGTCGTCTCTTCTTGAGAGAATTTCCTTCCTTCCTTCCGAAAACGGGAAAACGTGCACGAGAGGAGGTCCGCTCTCGTATAATTTTAACACACACGCGACATTGTCGCTTACCCGAATCTCAAATCCGTCTAACGGCAGCTCGAGCATCCGAGTATTCCCGTCTCGAATGGCAGTAAACAAATTGCCGAGGTATTCTCGACTCTCGATTCGAAATTATTCCGATACCTGACGAAGAGAAGGATTCGCATGCGCTTTCCCGACTTTCGCTCGATTTCTCAGTTAATTATTGCTCGTCCTCATTGTTAATCTCGTTGAAATTGCGAACGATGTCCACGATTAGTCTATCGCGAGAAGTGCTCTCGGCAAGATTGTAAATTTTCAATTCTACGATGCTTTATTGATCTATTTCTTAATTTTTTTTCCCTTGAGTTACAACGAAAGAACATAAAAATAATTTATACAATATGTGCACGTAATAAAAATTAAGAATATATGTTATGTTCACGGGGTTTTATTGAAATAATTCGATAATTATATAACTTGATAATAATGCAAATAATATAATTCGATAATAATGCAAATAATTATAATTTGATTAATTATATAATAAACAAAAATAAGCTAATTAATCTAAAAATAATTTAATTATGAAATAATAGTAAAATCTTTTCCAATCCAGTCAAATCAAACGGAATACACTTGGAAGGTTTTAACGATTCGAGGAGAATGGTCCCGCGAGATAGGATCCCTCGCCGGAAGGAGCTATCTATAATTGCTAAATTCCGTTTAAATTTGGCCGAGTGTAATTCCAGGCCCGACCTCACCTGCTCGTCACGGTGACGTATTACGTCACGAGAGAGTCTTAAGGCCGCGGTTCGTGAACCCCGCGAGAGAGAACCTGACAGAAATAGTCAACCTAACTCTCTTAGCGAGACTAACTCGAGAGTCTGTACTCGCGATGCTATCTTTACTCTTTTTCCTCACTGGATCTACGAAAATACATAAAGGTCTCATTCACACGGAGATCAGAATTCCTGATTGTGCGCGCTTGCGTCATCCAAAACCATTCACGCGTAAACTAGCCGGAAATCGGTGAATAGAATCGGCTATTAGCCAGCTAATGCATTGTCCCCGTCTATTTTCAGATCGCTGCAAATGCATTCAATATATCACGCCGGCACAATAACACGGGGTTGTGAAGTTGGCACCTTGACATTAAAATTTGATAATTTCGATTAAAGTTCCAGTTCCTTTTAAAACAATTCAGAAGTCTAGATGATGGATGTGAAAAGTTAGCATCCCATTTTTAAATGCAATTTTAATAGTGTTAATTGCGCGCACGGAACTGTGTATCTATTGATCTGTATAGAACTTCTAAACTCTTTGGAAAAAAAAAAGAACTGGAATTTAATTCTAATCGAATTTAAAAATCGGAGTGATAACTTGACATATTTAATTACACGGATAGGAGCGCGTGTCGAGTTGACCGTAAAGTTTAAGAGCCCACTCCAATTTCCGCATCACTCGCGGCAATATATACAAGAAACATCGGGCCTGACTAATGGTTATTAATTCTCGTGTTATGTCTGGCGGGCATAACCTGAGAGAGAATTGACGCAACCGTCAGTGAACACGCGCCAGAAATATTCTCTCGAGCGGAACGATATGCGCGACGATATGCGAGTTATCGTCGCATCTCCTTTCCTCGAGATCGATCGTCGATATTTCGGCCGCGCTATTTTGCGTCGCTCATTCGCGCATGCTAATTCCAGAAAAGCGTCTTAATTTGCATATCGAGCAGCGTGACCAATTCGCCCGTTGTGAAAGCCACGCGTTCCTCTTTCTCGCCACGTTTGTCTCGGCTATGTTTATGCCACGCGTCGTCGTCCTCTGGCATCGAACCGGATTTATCCGGCGGCGCTCTCGGCTCCGGTGGTGCATCGGCTACTATACTCTCGCGCGACACCTTACTCGACTTGGCAAGATGACTTTTCCTACGATAAATATAGCGACCGCGCCGCGTCGGTACACTCACGCCGTTCGGCAGCCGATGCCAACAACACGCGGCGGCGACGCGACGGTGCCGTTAAAGGGGACAGAGGAGAAAGGGGAAGTATAGTAATCGGCGAGGTTGCTCTTTCCTTAAAGGATTGGCCCAGCCAGTTCCATATCGGCGGGAGCTTCCATATTTCCCGCACGCGATCGAAGAAAATTGAAAGTCATATGTTCGCATTCCACGCCCATTGTTTCACGCGAGCTTTGTTCTCGAGAATGACTTTTCCGCTTCTAAATTTCCAACACTTTTCGTTTAATCTTATACAATTATTTCGCAAATTATTATTCCTTCTCTATATATATTTATTTATATATCATTATAAATATAAAACTATATGGATATAATATAGGTATTGTGTATATGTAATTTTTTAATATAATTATAAATTATATGTATATATATAATTCTTTATATATAATCTATACAAATGTATTTTTTTTTAAATAGCGATCTTTATATGAGAAAACATATTTTGGTGCGAAGTGGCGCTCGATGAGCGAAATAATTACTTTAACATTTTTATCGAACATTTCTCTCTCTCTCTCTCTCTCTCTCTCTCTCTCTCTCTCTCTCTTCCTCTCTCTTTCGGTCAGCTTTCATATGAAATGGACCAGGAAATATCGCTGTCTGGTTGGCGTTTCGAGAGCGAGCCGGACTCACCAGGGACCGAGTACGCGCGAAATAGATTTTCCAGTAGGCCTTATCTCTTTATCTGTCGTCTAAGCCGTGCCGCGTTCCTACACGGTGACACATAATTTCCCGCCGAACGGTCGCGCCAGCGCCAGCGGGCTTTTCCGCCCTCTTCTCCTGCTTCTCCACCCTTTCTCTCCCAATCCCTCGCATGACTGTGTGTATTATATACCGCGCGTGGTTTTTCATTTTCTCCTTTTCCGCCGCGTTCTCCCGACTCGAGGGACCGAAGGCTTTGTGTTCGCAGTCGATCTGTCTGTGAGAAATTTAATTATGCGAGCAAGAAACACAGCTTGGAAAAGAAAGTCCTCCGAACGCGAACGGGGCCCGGGATACTCTCGCGAGCGCCGCACCCCGCCTTTTTATTCTGTCTCTCCAGCAAAATTGCAAACCGGCATGATGCACCGTAACCGGACGGTTTTTTTTTTTTTCGTTCGAGCACCGGCGGACTTTTCTTGCCTCGCTTAAGCGACTCTCGCGGCGGCAACGGTGCAAGATTGTTAATTAATTTTCAATTTTACGCGACTCCCCGATCGTGTGACTTTGCTGCGCCGGTTTGCCGGATTCTGCAGCGTAACGCGGCAATTTTCAACCGCATTCAATATACGAGTATGTACATGCGCAAATAATGCGGCGCGTTGATTAAATGTTGCGACACATTATCGCTCAATACTATTTCTCTCCCATAAGAATATTGCTGCATAGTTTAATTTCTATTCTGTTATGTATAAAAGTTTTCTATACTTCACGCGCATCCACATGCTCGCCAATTAGCATTTAATCTCGGCTCTCGCTTGATTATGCTAACAGAACGGTTGAATAGCCATATTATTCGGTTAAGCTGCATAGCTTCCATAATTCGCATAAATTCGAATTATATTTCAATTAACAATTTTATTTAAATCAAATTCGAATTTATTGGATTATACGAATATCAAAATTCTAATGTGTATGTCGGAATAAAAGAATATCCAGATATTTGAATATGTTAGAGAACTAAACTCAGATTATGAGGTTTGCTTTTTATTTCTTTAAGCGAAATTAATTAAGATATTTCCTGAAATATAATATAATTAACTTAGTAAGCCTTCTTTTATTCCGTACACTTGTTATATAAATTTACCAGGGATGTAACAAAGAATAAGAAAATTGATTAAACCGACCAGTTACATAGTGGTATTCCGATCAGCCGGGATTGCGGGAGATAGAATGGTGGGAGTTTTCCATTGCAGAGATATCATTGCGCGTGATGCTGTTTATTTTTCAATTGGCGATTTCCGAGAGACTCTGTACATCTTTCCACTTTCAAAGAGCGAATAACATCCTGTTTTCGCAGGCGATATCGCCTGCTTTGCTTTGACAATAATGCCGCGCACGCGTAGCGAGACGCGTTAACGTATCGCGCGAGTTGTGGAGAACAAGGTCAAGATACTCGAGTTAAGAATTCAAAAGTTGGGGAATATTCTCTGTTAGAGATTTATCTTTACATCAAATTCTTGCATCAAGGAATCTGTCATTAAAATCAAAATCGCGAATTGCAGAACACTGCATAGACTATCTACATAGGCTTACTGACGAGTAGGAATTGTTATTGCTTCCGATAAAAAGCGCGTAAATGTGTCATTTTATTGTAGTTCGCACACGTTTCATCGATTGTGCGCCGATTGACGTCACGATCTTTTTCCCCGCAACACTATCTAACGCCGTAGCCGTTGACGTTGTCGGCGGCCTAATCGAATCCTATCTGTCCGCCCACAATTTTATCTCGTAACACTGTTCGTGAAACCGACACATATCTATGTAACACGATTTCTCACCGCCGTTACACATTCAGGAAGCTAATGGAATTTTCTGAAGTCGAGCGAACGTGCTCGATTTTACCCCAGGGTACAACAAATATTTGCTTCTTGCTCTCTCTTTTTCGTATTCCTAGAATCCTGCCTTATTACATTCCTATAAGTAATTAGGGTATCCATTTCTTCAAATTCCAAATCACTTAGTAGAAATCTGATGCTTTGAACGTCTTTCCTAATATCTGATCTCGAGTAAATAGATTTATATAAGTAAGGTATTTAATTCTTAATATTCGGCTCAAGTCACATAGAATTTTTCAACGATGTAATTTTTTAATTATTTTGAGCGCTATATATTTTCTAGTTATTCTATGTTATTGTGATTCTATTCATCTTACTTTTATATTTGATTCTCTACTTTATATTTTATTGTACTTTACATTTTTTAAAATCCTATCGATTGTCAATGCAGTTTGTTCTGCAATTTCTGTTTTTCGTGTTTTTCACGTGTTATACTTCATATCCTTTGCAATTCTATTTTTTGCCGATAGAAGCTCCAGGGCATTAAATCGATTCATTCATATCCTTAATTCTCCGTGTCGTGACGCAATTACCGTCGCTGCCCATCTCGTCGGAAGCCACCGGTACTTATATCCACCCATAGAAAGGTACAGTCTGCCTCCAATCGGGAAGTGATAAGAGTTCAGGAGAGAGAAGAAGCATGAGAGGAAGCCGTTGCTCTCGGCTTCGCTTACGCGAACGGCGACGCGTGCTTTCGTCACAAAACGGCGACCGTGTGACGCGGATGTCGTCACCGACGCACACCGGCAACCGCGAGTCACACGATGCATCGCAAACGCGCGCACGCGAGATTCCACCGCGATGCACCGCTATATGCACCCGGTGACTGATTTATGCTGATAATTAAGCGGTTTACGTCGTCGATTTTTACCGGGTCTCCAAATTGTTCCGCGAGAGTTCATAATGTTTTTAAAGTTTATTAAGATTACATCGCATTTATTATCACTATTATATATTGCCTATTGTGCCACATGTATTATTATTATTATTATTATTACTGCGGCTGTAAATCCGCATAGTCGCGACTATGCATTGTGGCGACCGCAGGATTTTTACGACCCGTGATCGCCTATTGTGATTGCGCGACACAATCGGAACGATAAAAAGATGACGGAAATGTGTGACGCGCGAACCTAATGCTCGCGAGCGATGACGTCGCCGAAGCTTCCTGTCGACATAGCATATTTAATTGCCAGCTTTCCCGCCGCCGTCTGTCAGTTCCCGATTAGGCCTACGTCGCCGATGACGACGGCGCTTAGTTTGACGGCAGAGGGAGATTAAGCTGGATGCGGCGCGAGCGCGAGCGCGATTCCGAGCCCGAAACTGCCGTCGCGTAGTTTCTCGTGATGTTTCTCGCCCCCGTTTTGTAGATTGGATCTTGGAGCGCGGCCAGAGCGTATCGGAGAAAATCTCGGATACGTTGTAGCGTAAATTTCTTAATTTTCCGGACGGCGTTTCTTAGATACTCGCCGGCGCGCGTCGCATTCACGTGCGATCGAGAGACGCATCTCACGTCAGTTGTCCGCGAGACGAATCTGTGATTACGGTTCTTGATCGCGTCGAGCGTTAACGTACGACGACGCGATCTCTCGTACGTACGAGGGGTGGAAATGTAGAGTCAGCGGATCGCGGCGAGAAAAATTTCGCGCTATATACTGTTCCTCCGTCGATGGCCTGCAAGAAGTGCCATAATGTGTCCTCGTACTTCACGAAGACGTCGAGGAGACTATTCTCGGTGAGTCATAAAAGTTATAAAGCTGCATTTTCTTTCACGCTTCTTCGAGCACCTCGATAAACTATGAATGGGAGTACGACTGTACTTTGCTCCGTTATCAGATTAGACCTAATTTATATTACAATAGTTCCACATCCTTACGAATTTAAACTGTATGAAAGCAGTGATCACGACTCGTTCCCGAAATAACGGCGCATTTATAAACCACAATCATAAGTTACGATATAATTTTAACTTTCGCCGACACGCGCGATTCTCCAAGGACCGACTGTCAGACTCTCACGCTCTCGGCTTTTTGGCGATTAGCCCGGTTACTAATATACATTCGTGAGTATTTTACACGCGCCTCCGTTCACGTGACGGCACGGCACGCGACATGACGTTGGAAGAGAGAAAAACACGTAAAACGGTATACCTAATAAAACGATCAATGTGCCCGCATAGATCAAATTTCGAACTCTCTCGCCGACAGGCCCGAATCGTGAATGAGAATTAAATCAAAAGCGAGATAAAAATAAAACGCCAAGGCGATAATAGCGCTCGCGATAGCGCCGAGTTTGATACTTAAAAATTAAATTAACCAGTGTGTCACATTATCGAGCGATCGTGACACGCACGACTCGAACGATGCTATCTATCGCACGTATGAAAAAAACATATAATATCTCTGATAAATGCGCCACGATATAGAATACATAATCGCGTAGCGGAATAAGCAGAAATTATGCAATCCGCGCAGATGTGCAGATCTGCGTCGCGATAGATAACGTGCGATGACGTCTCGCCATGTCGCGGTAAACACTTTTTCACTCATTAATAAGGGGCGCGCGTTACGAGAGCCCGCAAAAACATTTTATCACAAAACACTCGATTTCATTAAGCTCCATTAAATTCACACGCACGAGGTCACGCGTGTGCTCACGCTCATGTCAGTCGGAAACTTACAAAACGCTCGGCGACTCGCAAGTGTAAACATATAATATCGGTATGTTCTCAGGTGAGCTCGAGACCCATTTGGCTGCTCATCTCACGCACGCATACACACACACACATACATATACCAACATGTATTACTATACTATGAGTTCACGTGCATCATCTATACTTAGAATCTCGCCATCCAAAAATAAAATAATCCCCCAATCGTCTCGTTAGCGATGCTCTAAAATTGTAAATCTAGATCACATAGCGCCGGTTCGCGATCCTTCAAGAGTGATCGTCCAATTGGGAATCAAGTTAACGTCGTTTTGCGTAAAACCGTGATGATTGTAACGTAAAATTAATTGAGCGTAATTGATTAATCGCACGCGATAAACGCGTTTGACGTACGTATATTGCGTGCGTTCGCGAAACACTTGCGAGTAAAATTCCCAAGAGAATCTTTTAGGGAATGGAAGAATTTCGTGATACTATTATCTCAAAATCCAGATTGTGCCTATCGCACAGCCGCTCGTGTGCTTTATTTATTAATTATAAATTAGTTACACACAAATTAGTCAAATCTATTAATAGCAGCAATTTATTAAAATACAGAATCAATATTTTTTACAAGAGTGCAGGATAGGAATAATTAAATATAAATTTCAAGAAATCAATATATATGTATGTATATATTAACAAACCAGATTTATGCAGAAAATATGAAAAACAATCCACATCTCTATATATTATCAATTTAAAAATAAGATAGAAACTAAAATTATATAAATTTCAATGGTAATGTGACATATTTGCTTTCTTTCTCTCTCTCTCTCTGCGTCTCTCGCGAGAATTTAATATTTCACGTCGCATTATAATTCGATATTGCATCATGATTTGATATTAATCGCATTGCATTAATCGTGCGTGCTTACATTATTTACAGCCGGCGATTTTGTAACCAAACCCGATTTTACGCTGCCGATTCATGGCGAACGCGAATATAATTTAACCATCTTCGACCTATGGATTCGATAAATTTATAAGCCGGTCGTGCACGCACGCGCACGGGTGGCAGTTACACAATTTGCATGTTTACACGTGGCCGTCGAACGTTTGCCCCGAGTAAACGTCGTGAATGCAGACTGCCATTGGGAGGTGGAGGAGGGAGGGAGAAGGTAGGGAAACATTTCTCTCCACCCTTCGATTTGGCCAATACCGAAACCCACGTGGTAGTCGCACGTGCACATTGCGCCGTTTCACGGCGTACACATACAACGCTACATGTACCGCGGGAGTCTCGTGTGAGTGCATTAAATATCCGCGGATGCAAGATGCACGCTGCAGACTGCGTGCACCTGCACCGCCATCGTTGCATCGTTAAGTAAGAAGTTGCGAATGCGGGAGATTCACGTTGCGAAGACGCGATAAATAATCGGTAAGAAATAACGACGGCGGAAGATGGGTCGACTACATCAAGGCAGGCGAACAGTTTTGCGACGACGAGGGGTAGAAGGTAGAGAGATCGATCGATCGATCGATCGCGCAAAGTGAACCACCAGCCGCGATACTATCGACACATATTTATACACGGCTCGACGACGCGCACCCTTGGATCGCGATAACGCGTTATCACGGACCCGCGCGACGACGGTCGTGGTACGGGGTGGGAAGGGACGCGGAGGGATGCCGAACAATGGCCGCGTGATTAATTGCTCCGAAAGCACCAGAAAGCTAGAAGTGATGGATGTTGTTCCGCGCGCGCGCCAGATGCCACGGCCGCCAAAGTATAATCGCGCGGATGCGAGAGTAGCTTGCGCGCGCGCGCGCCTGATCCGGAAAGATTATCGCGCGGCGGAGAAAGGCTCGCGGGAGCAAAACCGCGCGGAAAAATAAAGTGATTCGCTTCCAATTGCTACGTCGAGAAGCCAGAGTTTTTCCCCTAGTCTAGTATGACGTGGTCGGAATTCGCGACTTCTTATGCAAAGCCGCCCAGCGAAATCCACCCTTCGTTTTTATCAATATCCGATTTATCACTTCCCTCATTTATAAATATATTATTATTATTATTATTGCAATATGCGTCCTTACCTAAAAGTAGCACCAAAAAGTTAATATTAATGAATGAACACAACAATTAAGGAATCATTAATTAATATCACCGAGTTTGTGTATGTATGTGTGCGTGAAAAATGTTTTATGCATCGTATCTTATTTCTGTGTAGGAAAATTCCCTCTGTGGAAACAAGGAGAAAGAAGGGAAGCGAGAGATAGATAAGAAAAGAGAGTTTAGTAACAGTTGATACACTTCCGATTTCATCTGAGAAATGGAAGAAACCAGAAAGAGATAAAAGTTTTTTGCCGGAAGCTGCTTAAATATTTCTCCTAATTCTCAGATTACGAAATAGAAACGTCTTTAAGTATGCGTGCGCGCGTGTATGTATGTGTTCGGATCGTCACTCGTCGTAAATTAGCCGGCTTTATGGAGGATTTTTATTTCGCCGCAGCGTGTACGTCGTGGACACGCAGCCATGCGTCGATTGTCACGCGTATTATCACACATCGTGGCGACATCGCGATTAGAAAAATGTAAATATTTTTTTTCGGAGCGGCCAGAGAGTCCCTCCGGCGAGAATACCAGGCGCCTTACGAAACGCAAATCAGTAAATACTTACGAAAATCTGACGCGGAGCAAACACGTTTTCGTGAGAACGAGGATCGATCCTACGGCTCGTGATAATGAATATTTAGACAGGACCATTTCTATTTCTGGCGCCGTGACGTCGAAAATGTCATTGATACGAGATATCGTTGCTCGTTAATTAGATTCTTATTGATTCCTCCCGCATATCGATACATTCTATCTGTGTGATCATGCGTGTTATGACTGTGAATAGGCCGTTATTAAAGAATGAAAAGATCTCGTTCCGTTGACATAATTCAAGCTTCGAGCGTATATAAAAATAAGATAAACATCTTGGGGCAATTAATTTTCGAATGAAATTGCTCATGAACTCGAGAAACTGCTGGTTTCTCGTGCGCTGATATCTTGAAAGGAAAGGATTGAGGACTGTCAATTTGCTTATCGTTAAAATTCAAGTCAACGAAACTCAAATATTCGGCAAAACATTCAAAAGGCGTTTCTCGAAAATTACATACTTCAAAACGCAAAACGATATATTATTACGAAGTGAAACAAATACATATTCGTGAAAGGATCGATATACCGAGAGTCCTTGCACAGGATCGATACTATTAAGCGCCAATCTTGGACATTGCCAGACGATATATGTATGTATAAAAAGACCGGAAATTTCGCGCCGCCTTAATCCAATCGCGCGCCACACGATTGTATGTAGACGTACCGAAATCATTGTTTATGGTGGCTATTACGGGCCTCTTTAGTGCCCGGGCATCGAATTGCATGTGTAACTTTGGTGTGTGCGTGCACGTAATGCACCTCCCTCCTCCCCCGTGCTTTATGGCATAATATAACGTTAGAAACGAGAGTTGAATTCTCGCCGGTATGCAAAGTGTCCGGTGGTATTTCGAGCGCGGTGCCGCATTTTTTTATATTCCCAGGCGCATAATTCCGCCGACTGCAAACACGGTATTATTAAAGCGGCGGAAAGGGAACCGAAGGGGGGGCCGGGCAGAGTGTAGGAAGGAAGAGGAAGAGGGGGAGGGGGAGGAGGAGGAGGATGAAACCGGGAACGCGCGCGCAAAGGAAGCGCCGATGAAATAGTCCGAGTGCATCGAAAAGCCCGAGGACGGGTTGGCGGGAAGCGCGCATCTCGCACATTATCGTTCGACGCACTTCTCGCTGACGCGCGACGAATTTAATTAATGAAGATCGTGGCCGCGCCGCGTATTAAACGGCTAAGAATGTACGTGACCGACCGGGGTGGGAGGGGAGAGACGAATGATAATTCAGACGGTCCTCCAGACAGTGTGTAGTGCCGTTACGCCATACGATTCTCTACGCAGTTGTACGAATTTATGTCTGAGACTATCTCTTTGTGTGCTTTGTACCGCTAATTCTGGTTAAGCCCGAGCATTATGATATGCACGCGATATAGGTATCTATCTATCTACGCGTTAGAGTTGAAATTTCAAGGGGCTCTCTTCTCCGCCTTAAGCAATAGTGGCATTAATAAACGGAAAATTTAAGTTCCTTAACATCGATTAGCGTTGTGTATTTACGCGCAAACTCGCCGCATGTTAAACATGTAACGGGCGAGGCTAAGCGCGTAAATACGTAATGAGAAGAGTGCAGCTAATGTAACGGCATCATAAATAAAGTATTAGCGTCAAGCCACAGGCATCTTGTGTACGCCTCACTTTTTAGTAATGAAGTTACCGTCTAGTTTCTTTTCCCGAAACTACCGTCCTTGCGAAGTCTTAAATAATTTCTATAGTTGCTTTATAAATGAATCAAATATTGTAGGAAGGATATGACTCAACTGTCTTACGAATGAGTTTTAGAAAGAAAGATAAGTTTATTATTGATCACTCTCTGGAGTATCACGGAATATCATGTATCAAATTTGAAAATATATTATAGTGGTCGAGAATATCCAGACTGTACTTTATATTTTTATACTTCTACATATAATTTTTAATAATACTAAATAATTTGCTTTTACGCGGCGCTCATTCTGTCTGCGATAATCCATTCGAACGCAAACGCTGACGACGAAGATGTCATCGACTCATTTCAGTTCGACGGCAGATACTGCAAGAGGGTTGACAATAAAATTAGATTTTGAATAGTTAACGGTACTGTTATTTGCTCGTCGACGGCTATTTGCGCATTGCGTCGAGCATCTGAGACTTTACGATATTTTTCGTCCAGGATCCACTCGCATTTTCCTTTGTTTGCACGCCGGCGACTTAACTTCGTTACTGATGGGAGGCCAGATGCACAGACGATACACTCTATTTGTTCTGTTTTGATTTACGGCGCCTACCTGCCATCTGATCCGGCATATGCATTCAAAAATATTTTCGCCGTCCATTCCGAATTCCGTCCAAGTCACAGTCAACCTTTTAAATTTTATACCTGCTCATAGGAAATAAGCGATGCCGCCAATCGCACCACAAAAGCCCAAGGTCGGGGTTGTTCTTGTAAGGAATTCGATAATTAGGCAAGTGGACACTTTTACAAAAATGTCCAACATGACAGAGAGTCTTTGAGAATATTTTGGAAAGTATTTTCTTTTTTTCTCTTGTCCCCTTGTTTACACACCGTTCCGACTTATTGTTAGCTTTCGAACTTTTCATTTTTCAATTTTGTCAGACGACTAAGCGGATCTCCGATAATTAGGCAACATGAATACATTTGCAATGGTATGCGGTACGACAGAGAATCTTTGAAAATACTTGTCGGATATTTCTATTTTTTTTTTATTCCTGTTTACGCATACCGACTTAGCTTTGGAATTTTTCATTTTTTATTTTGCTTTGTTTGTCGAGAAAAAATTCAGTGAAACTAAGGATCAAGGAATAGATATATGAGTCTGAGCTATATATTTCTTTTTTGCTCCAATGACAGTAGGATTTAGTTTCGGAACATGTTAGAGAATAAATCATATATATATATATATATTGTTTTTATACTTTGCTCTCTGTCGTAGGCTTAAAACACGCCTTGGCTCATTCGTGAAATATGTCGGAGCAGCTATTTATTAGGTGTTTATCCGGATCGACGACGGTGATCGATGGTACGCGCAAAGAGACGTTGATAATCGCGATTCACGCACAGGTGGCACGTACCGCACCGTATCGATCTTTGTAACGCGTCGTTGCTCAATCGTTGTTTGCCGTCAGGAGTATCGTACTTCGACGGCGGTTTGTTATTGCTGAGCAGCGCGCGATGACGCACGGTGCACGAATAAGCCGCGCGTGAGCGCGCGATGTCGCGTTGTCAGTTAGTTCACGCGCATGATCCCGACCGGGAAAGAAAACACGTGTCGCGGGGGGCTGAAAACGATGAAGGTGAAAAAAATATATTTTCGCACTTTCCAGGCCGTCTGGCGGGGCGCGCCAAATTGCGCCGAATGCAACGGTTACAAGGCGACGAGTTGTTTAAACCGACCCCGGACTCTTGCGATTTCGACATTGCCTCGCCAGACGGACATGAAATTTACGACATTATCGGGACGCGAAAATTATGCGCAGGAGATGAGCAAATTGCGTCGCAAACAATCATATTCTATGTTAAAATTAACATCTTTAGTAGAATGTTAATGAAAACTCGCCACATAATGATAGAACAAATACATACACACACGACACACACATACACACACACACACACACATATATGTATATATATATATATATATATAATATAGAATAGTTGTGATCACGTCTTTATATTTTTAAAGCTTAATCGTTTCACCGAATTAGATCGAAAACAGATGTTCGTGTCCTGAGACCTTTGAAAAGTAGGATACCGCAAATATAAGACGAAGACTCGCGTTATTTGCGTCGCTCATCGAATATTTTGCTGTGAAAACGTCAAGCGGAAGCGAAGGCCGGTACACCTCTTACCTATTTGGCGTCCTTTATTTTTACCCCGAAACTGGTACGACCGGGAAGTCGAGAGCTCGGCGAATATTTCCAGCTTGACTTGACGTTGCTGAAACTTGCAGAAAATTACACGAGTTCCTTTGTCTATCGCGAGACAATTCAGTCGCTTTCGCATTCAAAGCGTGACCAATAGCGAGAAGCAGCGAAACTCCGAAAGATGTGGGTTTTCGTCGGAGTTAGCGAACGCGGCGCTCCGTCGGCGAATACAAATCAGGTCATTCTGTATATACGTATGGTTGTCGCATATATATACCTATGTATATATACACACACACACACACACACACACACACACACTTTGGTTTCCTTCCGCGCGTGGAGAATATACCTGTCCACTCACTATCGGCTACGACGTGCCGGAAGTCGCCGCAACGAATGTGCGGCCAGCCACGATCGATCGAGGATCTCCCGCGATACGACCCGGAATCGTTTACTTGATTTTTATGAGAAACAACACGACGCTAGCGACGGCAGCTTAGAGAAAAGAAATGGATCGATACTTTTCTGATAAGTATTCCGCGCTACGAGAGGCCTAAGTTTCAATTCAATCTATCCCCCTTTGTACTTGCCGTAACGATCGGCGAATGCTATCGCCCCACGGAATCTCTTGCCTTTCACGTTCGTCAAATTATCGGGCTTAATTGCTAGGAAGATTCGGCCGGATTTCGAGATCCGATCTCGCTCAAACCTCTGCATCATTAAAGCGGTTCAAGGTTTGTGAATCCGCGGAAATTAGGTCGCGACCGCCAATAAGGAGAGAAAGAGAAAGAGAGAGAGAGGAATTTAATCTTTCTGCAATATCCAAGTTTTAACAATTAATGAAAATAACGAATAAATCCCATTATACATTGCATCTTAATTGAGTATTGCATCTAATAAATATAAATCTTAACAAACCGTTCTTTATACCAAAAAAATATATTGTCTGGCATAAAAGTAGAAATGTGTTCCACCCAAACAAAATCTACTAATTAATTCAAATTTGGCTATAATTTTGTTAATTTTTTGGGACGGCTAACACGCTAATTACTTCGGAGAAAAATATTCCACTAATTGCTTCGCTCATTTACACGAGTGCCGACCGTTATGACTAACGACGGCGTAGCATCATCATTGTCCCAGTAAGTCTCGCTGCCAAATTTCCGTTGGCAGATCAGGAATAAATAGTCGCCATTGAGGCGATTACGGCCGCGGAGGGTCGAATCAAAGATCGAGAGACGATCTAACTACAGTCGACGTAGTGACGGTTTCGTTAACGGCCGTTTCGTTCCGCGGTACTTCTCTCGGACGAAACGTCACGATCTACGACCATCAAAGTCTCGTTTTCGCGTTAAAATGGCGTCCGAGAGGAACGGACCACTGCCCGTCGCGATAAATCTCGGGGGTGATCGATCAATCCCAGCGAAAGAGCGACGGCAAAATCCCGACTTCTCCGCTCGATTCCAGCTCGCGCGCGTAATCATGCTTATTTTAGATTGGAGAGTTGTTTTTCACGTGTTTGTCGCGCGATACGCGTTCGATTAACGCGCAAATAACGTTTACGCCGGCGCAATCTATGTTTTTCTTTCTTTTTTTCACGGCACGCGTGACAATTTGTCGCTGTTTATTAATTAATGTTTATTCGCCGAGGAGGTTAATCGCCGCGATTTTTCAACATGTACACAATACACACGCGTACGATATTCGCAAATAACAAGCGGGACATACTATTCGTACGTGTCGATTATTTTCGCGGTGACGTAACACACCGATATTTAATGTAATTACAGTCGTTATAAATATACAGCGTATATTTTTAATCCGCACAATCGTACGTGCAAGAGAGGAAGGGAAAGAGAAAGGACCGAGATGAAGACATTTTCCTGCAGCCAACACGCTGTAACGTGGAAGCAAACGCGAGACAACTCGGTAGACGTTATTTCATTGCCGATTCTCCCTTCCTCTCGCCCTCGTGCTTGTTCACGTGCGCCTTATCGGGTCCATCGTCCGGACAAAGTTCGCTCGCTCAGGGATTAATTAAGAAGCGTGATTTCTGCAATTCCGACGCCGCCGCCGCCACCGTTATTGTAGCTGCCGCTGTCGAGTGTCAGACTGAGTGAATGAGGTTCGAAGATCGTCGGCACGAATGATTCACGCTGCCTACGCGATTTACTACGCTGCTGTAAGTGAGAGTTTCACCCGTTCGTCATAAACAGCCGATAGACCGGCTGCAAACAGCTGCTTGTTTGTCACAAACAAGCGACTTCGCCGATTAATCCGTCCTATCTCGTGTCACTCCTTAGTCATGCCAATCAAACGTCTCAGCCTAACCTGTCGACGTGGAGATGAATATTTTTTTCTAATGGAAAAATTCCCGAGATGCTTACAATACGATAATTTATCGTATTATTATCTTGCTATGTTGTATCTTTTATTTTATTTTAATTATATACATATATATCTGTCCCTCTCAGTAAGATTAAAATTTTTCAAAAATGTACGGCTTAGAATTAATAGTAAAAAAAATATCAAAATTAAAGCAATCATCCTAACGCATATAAGTACATTAAGATTGATCTTTTTTCTTATCTCAATAGCTTATTGGCGTACGCGTCGTACGAATTCGATACTGTCGCCGAACATAAAACTATAGCTATGATATCGCGTATCTTCCGCGCAAATTAACGCGTAAATTAACGCGGTCACGCAACGTTCTACCCGCGGCGATCGGTAATTAGCCGCGACCGGTTTTGTTTTTCCTTTGCTGCAAGACACTATGATCGATAAAACGCCGTCCCGAGTTCGAGAGAACGTTTATCAGCACACTTCGTAAGACGCGATATCGCTCGAATTCCCAGTTAATTAGTCACGTAAGCGCTAAATACCGTAACTGACAATCGCGCTCTGGAATTCGATGATCGACGGAATTTTACGCCGCGGACGTTGATCATTGCGTATCAGATGGTCACTCGATAAACAGTTGATTGTTTCGCCAATTGAGTGATGCGCGTGTGAGATTTAAAAAAACAACAACAACAACACATGGAAAATATCATATCATGATGAATTTCATTTTTGTATACGAAAGAAAACAAGAATGCAATATCTTATCCGTCTTGTGTAATTCGAGATTCGCTTTATTTATATTCATATCTCTGGAGGATTTAAAGTCAATTCTTTCGTGACAGAAAGAGTGGTCTTTAATTACCGTGGAAATTAATAACAATCGGGTAAATTCGCCGGGAAAGAGGATGAAGAGTGGAAACGATGTTGATATTCCGAGATCGCGATATTGTACGTCGCAATCGACGCAATTTCGATTATTATGACAATTGCGCGCGACACTGTTTGTAGACGCTCCTTTATTTGCGCCTTTGTGTGTGCCGTTCCGTAGCACAGGTCTCTCGCACGCATCCATTAATTAGTCGTGCATTTATTTAGCATTACTCGAATATGGCCGCCGCCGCTCTTTCGGCTCGCTCAACGATTCAACAAAGGCGTAGTAGTTATTGTTACGATAATTTTATCGCGTATCATTATGACACATGGGAGTCGTATGACGGTGCACCTTGCGTGGGCTATACGTTTCCTATGGTGGTGCGCGACCATCGTGTATAGCTACATTCGAGTTACGGTTTGCGGTTAAGAAAGCTACGATACGTTATTCCTTTCGTAAAGCGGTAGTCATTTGCCGCTGTAATAAACGGTTCTGATAAATGAATAATAACGAGCTCACGCACACGAAGCGGCCGCGTGTACATTCAGTATGGGGATCTAATATGGGGGTTGAAGGAATTATAGTGCCTCTCTTTTCGACCACTTCAATTCTAGCATTTTCGTCCGCGGAATTCTGAACAAAAATCTGAATTAAATTACCATACAATTATCGTCAATAAATCACCGATGTAACTAGACCTCTACGAAGAACCGAGATTATCTTCACCGTCGTATGCTCAAAGCAATTCAAGGATCATGTATTTAAATACGGATATCTTCACATCTTTATCCGCTTTAAATCCAATCTCGGTCTTCAGTAGACTAGGTATTTATTTCTCCGAATGGTTTACTTTTTGTTCAGAATTATCTAAACAGATAAATTTATAATTTTTAACGAATGTAAAAAATCATCCAGATACAACTATAATTATACCTAAAGAGAAATTCCAGAACTCTTAGATCCATTCCGAAAAATTCTATTGGATGATTTATCTATGTGCCTATTCACGGAATTTATTCGAGAGAAATTGTAACAAAGAAAAAGAGAGGGAGAGAGAGAGAGAAAGAGAGATGATCGCGTTTCTCTCGTCTGCTGCGTCGCGAATGAATTATGACGCCTTAATGCGCCATATATTTCTGCTTTCGCGTTCCCGGTTTCGGCACCGATCTGACGATTCGATTCCCACGATTCGAGCCGCGGAACAATCGCGCGCGCGAATGCGCGAGCGGGAATTCCGGCCGGATTAGTCACCCGTGACCGATTTTCCAGCAGATTTTCTGGCACCGACGTATGTAAAGCGGCGCGAGTAAAACGTGCTAGAGAAGACGCGCGCGCCATCCGCTTATATACCGGGTGAGCTAAATACGCACTTCCGCATTATGAGACACGTAGTCGCGCCGCCGTGGATAGAGTCTCGAGTCACGACCCCGATTCCGCACATCCTTAATTACGCATCACCATCCGTCTCACGCATCTGTGCGGCTCGCTCATCTTCTATTATATGTGAATCGAAACCGAAGGAAAGTCTATGTGTCTGAAATTCCGTGATCTATTTTCTACACGTGAATTTTTTTATCGATGTTTCGCGATATTGGGTGTATTATGTGTTCACCATAACTGTTTACCATAAATATTTTGTAATTATTTATGCTCTCTGCGTTCATTCATCATTGCAACGTGTTTTGCACCGATCTCGCTAAATAATAAAAAGAGGAGATATTGCTGCTACATAATTTTTTTTTTATCAGATTATTTAAAATCCCGCTGTATCTCTTGCTGAAGAGTAATCCTTTTCGTCGTCGCCGAATAACAATCTCGGAACCAAAATCTCGACGGCGCGAAAATATTCCGCGGTTGAATTTCGGAGTCTGCATTATCATCATTTCGCCAAGGTGGGGGAGATCGACGTCGACGACGATTACAACGACGACAACGCGATCATGCAAACAATGATTCGACTGTTCTCACCGTGCTGCGCGTATTTGAAAGTTGCGAGCGGCCTTCGTCGAGAGAGCCGTGATCGAGAGAAAGAGAAAGGGTGGCGGGGGAGGGATGGGACGCGACGGAGAACGCGGGGAAATCCGAAGGGGAACAAGGATTTCTGTTCATTGACATACCAGAACAACCGGCCGTTGGCGATTTCGCAAAAGTGTATTTTCGCGCGGAGAAATTCTCTGTCGCGTCGTGTCGGACTACGACAGAAGCCCCAGGTTGTGTCTGTCGCGACTACGCAGCGAAGCATGCGACGATGACGATGGCGTAAAGTTCGATGACTGTGCGACAAATTCTGCGGAAACCTCCCAGAAGAGTGTCAAGTGTATTAAGTTGTTGATGTCACGCATATTTCTCTCTCCCTTGATGTAAAAATATTTTGAATTTCGCGAGAGTGACGTAGGGGAAAATATATTATTACATCATCAACAATATTTTCCCAAACATGACATCTTTTTACGAGAAGATACCGCGAACAGAGATCTTATATTACGGCGTGCTATTTACACAATGCGTTTCATCGTATTCTTGTTTTCGGAACATCTTGGTATCGTGTCGACGAGCCTTGTTTAAGCATTGATTTCTCCGGCTTTTTCGTCTCAGCTTCACAATAAGAGCAGTATTTTTGGAAGTCATTTGACCGCTTAAGCCGTACACAGCTTCTCGACCTCAGAGACGTTCTTAAAGAAACGCAGAAATCAAAGAACTTTTTATGACGTTCTTTGTCTTCTTCTCTCATTTCCGGTCTTTTTAAAATATTTTACAGGCTTGGGACACACATGATGTACATATTTCGCGCACGTTAATAGTCAGGAAACGAATGCGGGTTCCGGTCCTTTGAATCTAGGGATCGTTCACGCGGATATATCTGCGGTAGGTACAGCGAATGTAACACCATCGTCTTGTTCATCGATGTGGCTGCCGATCAATCGATGCGACGTTGTATTTTTTGCAGCGGCCAATTAATATTCTATCGGATCATCTAATAATATTGTCGTTCCAATTCGCGTTTGCACATTGACATGTCTTATTTATTCGCGACCGTCTCTCTCACGGACGGCAAAGTCCAAGAGAGAATCGACGCCGCATTTGTTGTCGACTCTTCCGCAAATCGCAGCCTATTATCATAGCGTTCGGTGAATAATTGCCGGCCGTTATATATCGTTGTTATGCGCTGGAGCATTCCGACGAGTTCTTTTTTTCTCGTCGTGGAAACGTTTGGCTCGATATATCACGCCGTGTGGACATTCCCCCCTGCCAGCGACCTTCCACATCTAAAAACCAGATAAAAACTGGAAAACAACGAGGAAACAGCTGGCATTCTCAAGCCGTAGGCAAACCGATAGATCGATTGCGTAAATTTATTTTGTGTTCGACGTTACCTAAAATGTACCTTATAGATCGTAAATATCTGTTTATGACGAGCAGAGTGTCTCTCGAAAAATAAGATCTAGAAAAATTATCAGACGTGAAGATTTACACAAAGTCCCAAAACTACAGTGACTCTGTGCTAAAAGCTCAAAAAAAAAAAAATAGTTTTTAAAATTTATGTCGGGCCTGAAAATAATCTCTCCACGCCTTCCGTAGCTCGAAGGTTGGGCGTCGCCGTTGTCGTCCCTAATTAATCATCGTCCTTCGTTGCGTTATCGTCGCGTCGTACACGCTCCTAACTACGTTTTTCCTCCTATGGGTCACGCGGCGCCACCGCCACGCGTCATTACACAACATCATTGTACAATATTTGCCGTGCGATTTTACAGATAGATGCGTGCGCGCGCGCGCGCGCGTGTACACATTACGCGAATTGTCAGGCGATGACGTAGTGCATTCCTGAGATTACAGGTAGACTACTTTTTCCGAAACGCAGCGCCCAGATAAACGTCGCGCCTTCTCTTCTATCGATCCCGTAGTATATACGACGCCTGTCCGCGTCGACCGCACGAGTCGCGGCGAGAGGGTTATCTATTGACGCGTCAGGAAGATTTACGGAAGGGAACCCGCGGCCGCGCCGTCGACGATGATCAACGATCACGACTGTGCACTCGATCGTTCCGTCCATATTAATAAATTATGAGCGGATGTGTCGGGATCCGAAGTAACTGGACTACAGGGTATTGGAATATGGAGTACACACGTTTTCAACTATGTGGGAGATACAAATATGTAGGAGATATAAAGATACATTATAGGCTCTCGTGTATTATAGGATAGAATTTTTTTTTTTTTTTTCAATCAGCATTCTCACGAGGAAGTAAAGTTTCTTACTAATGTCTATTGTTTTAATGAGAAAAGGTGTGTCGCGACGCTCTTATTGATTATAATTATATCGACAAAATAGACGCGTATATATGTAGACACGTATATATTTTCTTTTTTTTTCGGATACGTCTGCATTTTTTACGTCCATTCAGAAAAATTCTTTCTTTACCTTGGAAAAAGTTAAAAGGCACCGAAGTGCGTACAGGTAGCGGGAAAAAAGGGCGGGAAGCGGTCCGAAAGAGAAGCGAGAGATCCGAAAATCGGACCGCATACTGTGGCACACCAGGGAAACGGCCGCTTTCCGAAGTCTCGGAGGAATCCGAGAACCGACCGGATGCAACTCCAGAATGGGAATGCAAGCGGCGCAGCACGGCACAGCATGGCGCGGCGCGCGTATGAGACTCCGTTACTCGTATCGGGTATTTCCCAGAACACGACTATAAACAAACAAACACATCGGAGTCGGAGAGATAAAGAGGGAGCGTGAGAGGTAAAGAGGGAAAGAGAGGGAGAGAGAGAGAGGGGGAGAGAGAGAGAGAGAGAGCGAATACCGCCGCGCGTGTGATCAGTGCACTCCCTTCCAAGGCGAGAGTGCACCGACGAGCGAGGAGCCAGCCGCCGCCGGACGCAGGAAAGAGAAGAGGGTAGGGGGAGGTATAGGAGGAAAGGAGGGGTGATTCTGGCGCCGTCGGTTGAGAAACCCCACCGACCGGTGCATGCGCCGTGCGTGGGGTTTCCCTGGTTTCCCCCATCCGTTGGGCGCGAAATCGTCCTGGTCCCTACCATATGGACGTATGCGCGCGCACTCAGCTTCCCCTCCGGGCTCGCTCGAAATCGCAACGTAAAGTCGTCGCGAGCGATCGGCGACGGTGACAAACAGCCGACGCTGTTTACCATCGATAATGCGAAAGGGATACGCGCGAAAAAGGCGCTTCGACTTTAATCGAGCGAGAGGAGAGAGAGAGAGAGAGAGAGAGATCTATATCGCGGTCCAGCGTTCATGATTCGGAATTTAATTCCTCGCGACTGTTGTCAGTTTCTCTCTCTAACGTAACGGCGACTCCGCGCGTATCGAGGTCATTAATCCCGTGTCTACGCTATACCACGCTTGTAATTTTCATTCTCCCGAACTCTGATCGCATTCCGATCGCACCGTCGAACTGTCGATGCGTGGAATGCAGGGAAACGACGCGAGGAAGCGCTACCCGAGAAGGAGGCGCGTCCCGGTGCTTTCGTTGCAATTTTCGCACTTGACCGCAGGGGTAAGCGTGCTTTACGATCCGCGGTAAGATTACCGGCGACGACGACGACGACGACGACGACGACGACGACGACGACGACGACGCGGAGAGGTGCCGGGGGTGCCCCTCGTCGCGGGTCCCACCACCATCGGTTCCTGGATCCCGTGCGACGACAGTGGGGAACGCGGTCGGGTCCAGGTGGGGCGACGGAGAAGCTTGCCGCCAACTCGGGCGGTCCCGTGGTGGGGAGAAAGCGCGGGTTAGCAGCCGGGGACACGCCAAGCATCGGATTCAGTAAGCGAACGGCTCTCAACGGCCACGAACGTGTTTTTCGTTCTTCGGTTCCCGCGCGTGCATATATACGCCAATATATATGTACTATCCGAGACTGACCCGCGAGAAACAACGCTGTCGTCGGGTGTACGCAGTCGGTGATCGGCGACCACGACGACGTGACAGCATTAGTCAGATCGTACAACAACAACAACAACAACAACAACCGCGACACAGATCCGCTTTTCAAGTTTCACTACATCACTATCCGTCTACATCGTATCCAAAAAAAGTTGCTCTTCCACCCCGCTCTATATCCCCGTCATTTCGGTTTCGGTCCTTCATCTTCGTTCCCGCAACTGTGGCTTTAATCAATCAAACTGGATTCCAACAAGCAGTACGTGTCGCGATTACATCGCGGCTACCGGAGGCTTAAGAAACTATTCAAGGTAAGGGACCTTTACTTTCTTCGACCCGTCTCTCTCTCTCTCTCTCGTATATCTCGTAAATCGCCCTCCCGAGGGAGATCGAAGGGACGCGATAATTCGCGCGCGTATATACATATACAGTGTAGAGGGTGTGTAGCTAGTTGCTGCACGCTAGTGCGAACGCAAACGCGAGATCGAGTGTGCGTCGAGTGACATTTGCTCGCGCGGAGATGTGCGGTAATCGACGTAATCGCTCGAGATTCGACGTATTCCGATGGACTTGCGTGAAACTCATCTTCGATTGTCGTCTATCGCTGTGTCTCGAACGAAACGCCGAGGCAAGTAGGATATATCGAGAAAGAGAGAAATACTTTGACTTGTCTCGATATATGTGTATACATCTATATATATATATATATAATACGGAGAGGAAACGCGCGTGATAAGCGATCAACGATGACGAGGCTGTTTGTAATGCTGATGTTGCCGAGGCGAAGATTTAGCGTCTAACGTTTTTTGATCTTCGCGCACACTTGGCGAGAATATTCGTGACAATTGCGGAAAATATATCGGTACGATTTTACGACATCATAAGCGATTTCACGACTAATTATTATAAGCGATATCGCATAAACTTGAAGTACCTTCTCACAGGATCAACACTCTTTCGTAACATTAGCTATACGTTATTTATTTATGCGCGAAATGCGATATATATATATACATATATAATCGATAATAACAAGGATACGCTCGTATAAGTCGATCGAGAAATAAATTGGTGTTTACGCAAGTATTATGACAAACTCGATAAGTAGATGCGGGATCTGACGAAGAGCGAAACTTGTCCATTTTGGGACGAAGAGGGAAACTGGCGGCTCTCGATGAAATAAATAATACGTGGGACGAGGAAGCAAAAAAAGAGAAAGAGAGAAAGCGAGAGGTTAATATACTGCCTCGCGGCATGAATAATTTACACTCGCTCGAATTTAAATAAATTCGTTCACCGCCGCCATCGTCGTTGACTCAAAAAACCGTAAGCGCGTAATCTCGACTTCGGGAGGTCCGAAAGTTGTTTACAGTCGCAGTTAATTTTAAATGGATTCGCCGGATATCGCGGGTATCTCGTCATGTACGTTATCGCGGGGTTATTTATGTTATTCTGCGAAATTACTTAGAGACCCGTCAATTAAGTCTCCGCACGATGCAGCAACGCTCGTAAACAACGCGTGACGTAAGCTAGAAATAATATAGCATTGCAGCAAATAGCGAGTAACACAATAGGAGAAAAATGCACGACGCAGAGTGTGCCATAATTCGCCAATTGAAAAAAATCATTTGACATCTGTGAATCAAAAATTTATCTCGACTCGCTCACACAAATTTAATAATATTTACCGATACCGTATCGCATTCACTGCTCGAGACTCGATCGAGATTTCACCTCGTTTCGGGCTTTTATTTTCGCCAATTTCTGATAACATTGCGTCTCTCTCTCTCTCTTCCCGAGTAGCAGTTCGGCGCGCGTGCGACATCCTGTCGGTGGTCGAAAATAAAAAAATTAAAAAAAAAATAAAAAGAGCGAGAGATTATCAAAACCGACGGAGGCCGTAAGGTCGTGGCACGTGAACCGCGGATGATCGAACGAGATTCCGTCACGCCCGCGTATAAGAGAATGCCGTATAAGAGAATGTATAAGCGGCGTCCATAGACGAAAAACATGTTTGGTCCGCGATCAGTTGTTTATGCGATATACCGCGTGAAAAAGAAAACAGAGTTGAAAAGTCTCGAAGCGGCATCGAGAGCCTCGGATCTTGGTCGCGGATGGCCGATGGCCATCTCGACGTTGCGGAGAGAGAATAAAAAAAATAAAAAAAGTAAAAAACATAGTTAAGAGAACGCGAAGATTTCCCCGACTTCTCTCGCGAGCTGGCGAAATATCGAGATGTTTTTGCAATTATCTCGCCGCTGAATAATTCCTCTCTGACGCTACTTGACGTAAACACAAATAGACTGTGCGCGAACGTTACGGTAGATAATGCTCCTATTAATGTATCATAATGCAAATACCAACGCGGGCAAAATTATGATCTACGCGCGCCTGTAAGGGAAGCAGCCACCCCACTCTGGATTAAACCCCCGCTCGTATCTAGCGCATAATTCTCGAAACTTTGCTCGGGCTATACGCTGCAAGATACGCGGGAAACTCTAGAGTGTTGCATGCGAATAGAAAAACAATTTAGGGTACTCGCGTAGTGCAACGGAACTACGCGGTATTGTTTAGTGCTTATGTTTAAACAATGTCGCACTTTATTTCTACTCTTTCTTTTCTAATTATATATATATATATAATTTACATAGATATAATTAGCGCGCTCTAAAATTGTATAATTAGAAATTAACAATTTGTTATTTTTTTTTATTTTTATTTATACTGCATCGCACATGTATGTGTCGCAGTTCCGTTAATTTCGCAAGTATCCAATTTAACAATATATGCATACTTAGCTATGTATACCTATATGCACGCTCCACGGCAATAACGGTACATACGTGCATTAGAAACGTTGTTGCCGCGCGTGTCTTTATTCTTGCCTCCCCCATCCTCCACCCCCCTTTATGATCGAAAAATACACGGACAATATATGTGTGTGTTTTCGATCGGAAAGATCTTCCTCGAACTAGCATCTCGTCTGTTCTCGAGGCAGATAGTAACAAAGTCGAAATATATTACAGGTCGACTGTTGCTCTGTCGAAAGTCTCTCACCTCGAAATCGAGTCTCAATACACATGGCTTTCCTGTAGAGAGATTTTGTAACTGTGCCCCCTCCCCTCCCCTAAAATAGCATTTAATCTTATGCTTTATCTATCAAATTGCTCACGCATATTTCCCTAACGACATAAATCCACAATGGCTCGAAGTATAAATTAGAAAAGAATTTCATTATTTGATTTCGTGATCTGACAAGGCGATTAATATTACGATCAAGGCGATATAAACACTTAACATATTGTTGCAAGTCTTATCGCGCATTCCTTCCACGAACGCGATATTGTTGATCTGTATTTTGAACTTATCGCTAATTTTTTTCTTGATACTCGGCAGTCGGCTCTTTATTTATCACTACTGCGTGCTGTCACACGTATCACGTACTTTGCACTTTCATTTATTCGCTTGGGAAACATTTATCGCGAAGTCTCTAATAAATATTTTCTCTCTCTCGCTTTTTCTCGCTTATAATCAACGAGTTTTAATTAATGAGCCTTATAATTATAGAATATTCTTTTCTCTTAACTATTCGTTCTATGAATATGCTTATTTTCTGTAAGTCTATCTTCGTCCCGTCGTATTCGTCGAGACGAGAGGAACCTTATGCCCTACTAGAGATCCGTCGCGAACAAACCGTATTCTATTCAATTCCATTCTCTCTCGTTCTCTCTCTCCGTCAAACGAACGCTTTTACTCGTCGGGCATCGGCGGCGCGTGATCCAATTTAGCCACGTTCGCTCGCTCGCTCGCTCGCGACACGTTTCTCAGCGTCTGCGAATGCAAAACATCTCATTCACGGGCAAAAGTGTTGGCCGCCTGCGCCAATAGGCGTAGTCCCTTACCTGCGAGAGCGGCAAAAACGAAAGTAGCGGCACGCGAAAGAGAGAGAGAGAGAGAGAGAGAGAGAAAGAGAAAGACGCGAGAGAAAAGAGGGAGGCAACGACGGTATGGATATACATATATACAGAGGGAGCATCGCACTCTCCTTCGCCTACCCTCGTCCTCCGCCCGCGCGTCTCGCGAAGGGATAGAGAGAGGAAAGGGTAAAACCGCGCATATCGAGAGAGAACGTCATAAGACGGAGAGAGAGAGAGACGCGAACGGGGCTAAAATTAGAATGTCCGTTGGAATGCCGCTGGGTGGTAGTGGTGTGTACAGGATGATTCAGCGAGTGAGAGAGAGAAAGAGTAAAGATATGCGCGGATAGTTTATTTCGTCCTGGGACGAGGCCCCTAAGGACGCGTAGCGGATATGCGACGAAGAATGAGCGCATACTCGCGCGATACATATACATACTGAGGATACCGGAAAGCGGTCGATTTTGCGCGCAAGCCTCTCTCCCGTCTTTCTCTCTACCTTTTCTTTTCTCCCGCGCTGCTCCTTTTTTCGCACGCCTTTTATACTCTCGTCGCCGGAAATAGATTCGCGTATCGACGCGCTCCAAGAATAGTCTTTAACCTTTTCGTCGCGAGATCTCACGAATCGGATAGAGCAGTAGTAGTAACTGCGATAGCAATAGTATACGTAACATGGTAATGATTCGTGTGATTAGCAAAGTGCGCTATTTTCGAATAGGACATTATTTTCTTCGTGCAAAATTTTTGCTATCATAGCTTATTTGATTACGTACCGAAATTTATGAATTAGAAATTATTCGTTTTTTTTAATGATAAAGTATTCTTATGAAAAATATTCTCGTAATTAAAAAAAAAAAAAAATTCAAATCTTTGAGGTACGATTATAGGAGCAAATATTTCTTTCGAAAATATTATTTTACTTAGGACTCTCGGATACTAAATCCTCCACTGACGGTCCTCGCGCGCGAACTTGTTCTATAAATAGCAGTTAGAAAATTTTGCGGGATCGTAGGTCGCCGGCCACATCCTCTCGGGGCCTTTGCTCAACCGAAATTCAAATATCGCCGATTGCTTTTCAAATACTTCAGCGAAATACCCCACCCCCTTTCCGCGCGGGCCGCGCGCGCTATCTGCGATCTAAGCAAATCTTCCCAGGTCGTTCCACGATGGACGGTCGCCCGCGTATCGATTATTTCTGCGAGGTCCCCACCTCGTCTCGATATCTGCCGATCGAGGCGAGGCGCTTTGCGTTTGCGGAACGTTCGGTATCTGGTGCCTCGGTGGTTGGATTATATATCGTCGTCGTCGTCTTCGTCGTCGGCACGCGGAGGCAGGATGAAGCAGAACTGGCGGCAAAAGGAATAGATAAGCAAATAAATAAACTAGCGGGGCAAGGCGGAGTCAAGGCGAGCGTGCAAGAAAGAGAGAGAGAGATAGAGAGATAGAGAGAGAGAGAGATAGAAGAGGGCCGAGTAGGGCCGTTGATTCTCGGGCGAATGCTCGTCGACGAGGTCGACGGCCTGACACGGATGGTTGACGCCGTGGGGCCCGCCTCGTAACCGGCCTGGGAAGAAGAAGAGGAACGAGAGAAGGTAGATAAAGAGAGGAAAGGAAAGGGCCCACCGCTGTGGGTTTTCGCCCTCCGCGAAGACGATACGCCTCGTCTCGGTACCACCCGGCTCGGTTTTCAGTCTGGGTCAGCCAGCCCCCCCCGAAGTCCGGTATTAGTTCTCTCTTTCTGGATTATAGGGGAAAGACGTTAGGAATATAATTCTACACTACACCAATGGCTTTCTTTAAATACCGAATATGTCTTCAAGATAAATGAGCAGTTACTCTTCGACTATTTTTGAGTGGATTTACTGTGTGACATCGATAGCTCTTATCATCTTAGCTCTCCATTGAATACACCGCGCGCGCGAGTGCTTACCTTGAATATATATACTATATATCCCATTTCTGTCGACCTCATATGGTTCTTCCATCCCTTCTTCCACCCGTAAACGAGTGATCGATGGCCGACGACGGGCGGGTAGCGCGAAATTAGGGCGTTGCGTATTTATCGCTCCTATCTCGCCGCTATTTACCGTACCTGCGGCTTTTCGTCGCCAGCCCCGGTTTTATCGTCCGTCCGTTTTATTTCTCTCTCTCTCCCCTTTCTCGCGCCGTTATGACTTGTACAACACACGACCGGATATTTTTTATTAGATTTCTTTCGCGCGGCGTTAATCTGTGGCTTCTTCGCACCGCGATTTATTTCTCCCTCGATATTTCGGTTTTTATTCCTGCCATTATTGACTTCACCAGAGTCAATTAATATTTTTAAGAGACACTCGGTGCCTCGTTTATTCGAAATCGATTAGCAAGAATACGTCAGTTTTCGTTTTTTCTCTTAATTTTTAGCTATTTTTCAGTATTTTTGTTTGCTGTTATTTTTACACATGTATCCTTGCCGTCCGATTTTTTGTTCATTAATATTCTATTCTTATTCTGTACTGTGAACATTTTTTTATTTTCTATACTGTGAAAATTTTTTTATTTTACGGAACATTTTTTTCAATTTCCAATACGAATATATTCGTATAGGTTTTTAGTTTATTTTTTCTCCCTTCTGTCACTGTATTTTTGAGAGAATACTTGTTTTAAGATTTAAAGAAACGCTTTTCTCTTTTCTCTTTCTTCATCTGCGAAGAAATTGGACGTCGGAGTAATACGATATTCGTTGGTCATCGTCGCCCTCATTGCATCTCCAACAAATGCGAAGTGCTTCATTAAAGCGAGCCGGGAAATCATAAAAGTCGAATGCTCGATGAAGTGATAAAACTTAATTCGTCTGCACGGCTGTTATACAAACAACATGCCCGCCCGTGTTTTTCGTAGGATGTTCGTCCGTCCATTCTGGTTTTACGATTTCTAAAGGGGTTTTACGGTTTATTTTTATTGGCGGCTTCTTTCACCCTTCGCGCCGGGGTTCGCGCGCCGAAAAATTACGACGGTCCGCAAGAAAAGGCTGCGTAAAATAAGAAGAACCGACCCGCGTTTATCGTCGTCGACTTATGCAATTCTCGCCGAAATCACTCCCGGCCTGTGATAAATCGCTCGGCTCGGGAAAACAATTACGAAAACATCACGGTGTGTCGAGATTAACTCGGCTCGCGAGCAATTAATTATTGATCGTTCGCCTTGTTATATCATTTCTCGCGAGCGACTTCGTTGTCCGCGGTTATTATTATTATTATTATTGATTTATTAGTATCGACTCTCCGTCGCCGCAGACTCAAATAGATTCGCGAGGAGTGTTTCTCCTTGTCGAACAGCTGTCGCAAATAATCGTAAAGCTGGATTCAACGAGCCGCGCATAAGGCTGCCGCCAGTTGCAGTTTCGCGTCATCCATCACGTCATGATTTCCAGTAGAGTAGACGTAATTATTCCGTCATTATTTAGTCCTGATAAGATATCCACAAAGATTAATGATATAGATATATAATCGAGAATGTATAGTCGAGTTTATAACGTTCGGAGCTTTATTTTTATTTTATTTTGCGACAGGTGTTCGTAAGAGTGGGAAACAGGCTGATGGAATTTTTCTCTTGATTAGTATGTCGAGCCACTTTTAAATTGAAAATGTTTCGCTATAAAACTCCTATAGGAGAAATTTTCATATTGCGAACTTCACTATAAGATATTTAATTCTGAATAAAAAAAAACTTACTAAATAAATAAAAATTGTAAGAGAAACCGGATTTCTGGGGCATCTTGTTTAGCTCAAAGTTCGAAGCTTGGATTTTATATTCTACAATATCTTTATCAATGTTCTTTTGAAAGAAAGAAGGACGAATGAAAAATTGCGCGCATCCTGTCGAGGGCGGGAAACCTGTTGCGATGCTTTGTATACAAGACTCTAACGGGGATCGTTTTTCGGCGGAAGTGCAATGATAATGACAACGGAAAGAAGAGAGCTCGATCGTCTTTCGAGCCGGAAATGAGGGACGATTAGGACTGCACGTAAAGGGACATTTATCTCGCGAGAACACGCGCGATCGTGATCCTCTTCGGAAACGGAAATACTCAAGCACTCGACACGTTCTACCCGGGCCGGTTTCAGGGCTTCTCACCCCTTCGACCATTGAATTTCATACCTCTCTAAACGTAGCAGTATTTAATCGTCTTCAACCCCCTGCGAGCAGGTACCAGGTAGAACATCTGTTGCTCAACCTGTATCGCGTTATAATACCTTTTACGCTCCAGTACCTATCCCTTTGCCATATTTTTTTCTGTTACGAGAAGAGGAAAAACCGGAGATCGCGCGCGTGAGAGAGCGGCCCAGTCGTTTAGCGTATTATAAAGAGCGTCTCGCAAACGGGTCGCAATTACGCACTATATCACGCTTTCTCTCTCTCTCTTGAGAGAGAGAGAGAGAGAGAGAGAGAGAGAGAGAGAAAGATGTAGCTGACAATAATATCGTTCCGTAGTAACGAGGGAAATCCGCCGGGGAAAACGGCTCGTTCCTGTTCCTTTGATTTTGCGTCGCAACCTTGTTAACGGTAGCGGAATCATCCCCTTCCCCCTCGATAGATCTTGAAATTCTCATCATTATAAAGCTGTTCTGCGCGCAAACGGATCCAACCAACGACTCGCGTTAAACTTTAATACGGATTAGAATATTTCTTTATCTATATACATAAATTTAGCTCGCGCGTCTCGAAAGAGGATGCGCTTCCGCGAAGAAAAAAAAAAATATACATATATATATAGAAATGGTGAGACACGCGCGCGATTAATTTCGTAAACTTTGGACTTCGGCCGCGTGTCAGCCTTGATCTTCTAGCGCGCGTGGGCCGTGCGTGTCCGTACGAATGCGTTTCTATTTTTCTGCGTGGCGCGAGCGACTGACGCCTCTGTCCTCCCGCCGTCATCATCCTCTGACCCGCACGGCGCGACCACGTGCCGGACGGTCGGTCGCGGTGACGTCATGCTTCCGCTACGTGATTTCCTGGTACCGGACGACCGTTGGCGGATGAGAGGAGTTAAATGCCGGACACGGGAGGTTCGTGCCTCCTCCTCTACGCGAGCGTCTCTCGCGTCTTCCGGAGCGGAAAGGATAATGAGAACGCAACGCGAATGCGCGCGGGGTGAGAGGGCGAAGAGACGGTCGTCTTAACGTCGTCGAATCCCGCAATTTTCTGATTCTCGCTGATTATCGCCCGTTCTTTCCTTCTTTCTCTTTTTTTTTTTTTTTTTTGCATTCTTGACGAAACGCAAGATAATCGAAGAAATTTAGACCTGCCTCAATTTGAAATTAATATCACTGTTGGAAGCGAAACGCGACAGTTATCACGCGTGTGACTTTTGACTTTCGACACCTTATCAAGTTTATATTACAGACAACGTTATCGGTATAAAGTTGCAAGTCGACAAGGCTGTAGATTCCATTTAGCAAATCGCTATCCGCGCGCGAGAATAGAGCGAGTCAGACGATCACAGACAGTGTGCCTGACAAGTCGCGTATCTTCGGTGTTGCAGCGTGTGGCGAACCAGGCGCTTACCGTTTCGCCACAGCCGGCAGTAACGGTGGAGGGGCCGGTGTCTAGAATGTCTCCACCGACGAACGACGTGACCAACGGTGTGGTGGCGCCGCCCAGCACCCTGGCGCCCCGGGTTCCACCGACGACGAACCCGACCCTCACCACCATCAACCCACCAACGCACAAGCGTACCCCAAAGGACTTCATCTTTGGCAAGGTGATCGGCGAAGGAAGCTTCTCTACCGTAAGTCTCTTTTTGCACCTCTTCATGTTAAGTATAAACATAAAAAGAGAGATACATGTAGTGAAAATTAATATAAACTCTTAAATATTTGTATTTAAATACGAAAAAAATGAGAGTGTGAAATAACTGAGTTCGAATCTGCTTCGACAGGTTTACATTGCCAAGGATATCCATACCAGCAAAGAGTACGCGATCAAGGTGTGCGAGAAGCGTCACATACTCAAGGAGAAGAAGTCCGAGTACGTGAAGCTCGAGAAGGACGTGCTGAACATGCTCGCGGGCGCCAAGCACTCGTTCGTGCGTTTGTTCTGCACCTTCCAGGACACCGATAGACTCTACTTCGTCCTGTCGTACGCTAAAAACGGCGAGCTCCTACCATACATCAACAAGGTGGGCTCCTTCGACATCGAGTGCACCAAGTTTTACTCGGCCGAGATTCTGCGCGGTCTCGAGTACCTGCACGGACTCGGTATCATTCACCGGGACCTCAAGCCGGAGAACATCCTGCTGGACGAAAAGATGCACGTGCTAATCACCGACTTTGGCAGCGCCAAGATTCTCGACGATCCAGAAACAGTGACGACGACGACGACGACGACGACGACGACGACGACCGCCTCGGACGGAGACCCAGACGCCCAGCAGCAACAGCAATACCGCAGGGAACGCAGGGGCTCCTTCGTCGGTACCGCTCAGTACGTGTCACCGGAGTTACTGACCGACAAAACGGCGAGCAGGGCGTCCGATCTCTGGGCCCTGGGCTGCATCGTCTACCAGATGGTCGCCGGCCTGCCGCCCTTCCGCTCCAGAAGCGAGTACATGATATTCCAGAAGATCCTAAAACTCGAGTATGAGATACCGGACGGTTTCTGCGAGCTGGCAAAGTCGCTCGTCAGTCAACTCCTGGTTCTGGAGCCGACACAGCGACTGGGCGCTCTGGACGAGCACGGCGCTGGTTATCCCAGCATCCGGGCGCATCCCTTCTTTAAGGGCGTCGATTTCGAGACCCTCCACGAGCAGACACCACCGCCGATCTATCCGTATCTTCCCGGCACGTCGGAGCACGAGGAGCTGAGGTCGCAGTACAGGGTGCCCGACAATCTCGAACCCGGTTTGGACGACAAACAGCTCACTAGGCTTCTCGGACTGGGTATCGGAGAGGATACCGACGACGATGATGACGTCACCACCAATACTACCGGTGTGGAACAGAGCGCTGTCAGTAAACCAGTCAGCAAGATCACCGCGGTCGCGGTGAAGCCAAGAAGGCTCAACAACAACATCGAAGGCGGCGCTAAAATCGCCGACTTGACGCCGGAGCAGATCAGGATGCGGCTGGAGAAACAGCGCGCCACGAATCAGTGGGACACCTTCGTCGAGGGCAATCTGATATTAAAACAGGGCTTCGTCAACAAGAGGAAGGGCCTGTTCGCCAGGCGGAGAATGCTCCTGCTCACTACCGGACCGCACCTATACTACGTCGATCCCTTCAATATGGTGCTCAAGGGCGAGATACCTTGGAGCCCTGAACTGAGGGTCGAGCCGAAAAATTTCAAAATCTTCTTCGTTCATACGGTAAGTGTTTTTAAATTATTATAGTGATAAAAAAAATAATAGATAAGACATACTTCATTTTTATACTTTTCTGTTAAAGCTCAACATCGCACTTAAAAATGTTTCAAACCGTTCTGTTTTATCTATACTATACTCGAAGAAGCACATGCACAATATATCTAAATTTCTATCTTCTTTCTGTTTAGCCAAACAGGACGTACTATCTCGAAGATCCCGAGGGATTCGCATTGGAATGGTGCAGAGCTATCGAAGAGATGCGGGTCCATTGTTACGGCCTGCAGGAGACGACCGCCGCTTAGAAAGGGACGCTCGGGAGAGATTCGAAATACAGAACACATAGCAATGGTAAAGTCAGTGAATGGCGATCACTAAGATCGGTCCGTTCCCGACGAGAGAAGACGGCGAATCGATTATTCGCGTATAGCCCGTTGTAAAAAGTAGACTAGTAGACTTTTCGCGCGCCGAATTCGCGCTCTTGTACAGTTTAGGCAAAAATTCATTAGGTAAAAATTCCGAAACGCGATCTCTCCGTCGTCGAGAATCATCGTCGTGCGGTATTCATTATCTTACTTACGTTCGCGCTATTTATTGTCAGATACCCTTTAGAGAGAATCGCACGACGCGCGCGCGGCCGTTCGGAGCTGTGCGTGTAAAACGAAGAAGGAAAGACGGAGGATTAGATAAATTTTTAGCCAAGGCTTCGGCTGCGTGTATTCGCAGCGTGTGCTGCCGTGCGACGTAATTCAGGCGTGAGATCGAGGTCGCCTGGGGCAAAGGAAAATAAAGTCTACGCATCCATAAATTTCGATGTTTTAGTATTCTCGATACACACGTATTCCTATGTACGATCAAATTTTCATGCAAATCGGAGCTTTCGTGAGGGAAAAGAAAAAGAAAAGAAAAAAAATCGGATTGCACGTCCCGGAAGAAAGGATTCTCTTTGTCCATAGGCGTCTCGTAACGCGTCGCACGGCGCTATTATTAGTACTTTATTCCTAAGTGTAGTCAAATTCACACGCGTCGAGCGCAATATTAGGTGAAATCAAAAAACGCGACCCCAGCGTACGTACGTCGCTGCGAATTAGAAGTCAATTTAGTCGAGGTTAGCCAAAAAGTAAACGAAAAATGCAATGGAGGATAACGAGTCATGCAGCTTTAATGAAACGTTTACGTTGCCTGTAAAGGATCCTCGGAATCTCGCGACGTTCCGGGCGATCTTTGCTCTCTTCGCGATGTACAACACACGCGCGTGCATACACACATACAGTATTCTTCACATTGTCCATCGTCGTTTTCCCTTACTCTCGTTCGTACTCTTGTTCCCCTTCGTAAATATTCTCTTGTAAATATTATAGCGCGTTTCTACGAAGAGCAGGCCGCGTAAAAGCACTTACTCTGTAACATAGTAGATACGTAAGTAGGAAAAAAAAGAAGTATCGCTGTCTTACTATACGACGCGTTTTTGTCCCCGCTTAGTTCCACTTCTCGTCGTAACTTTCGCGGACTCGAATGTGTGTGATTGGTAATTAGGTTGAAAATTATTGAGAAAAGGGAGAGATCGGTCTTTGCACTCCTTTCCGCACGTTCGTTCATAGAAAGAGGAAGCGATGGAGAACACGGATCATAGGGAACGAGAAAAATGACTTCGTTTTCCCTCCTTCGCAAAAGACTTTACACGCCTGAGAAAGGACCCTAGATAATAGATAGCAATATAGACTCGTTTGAGAGTTGTTAGCTTTAAGAGACGCTAGGAAAATTCGTTTAGAGCGTATCGTCGTTTCATTACGTCGTTGTCATTAGTGTGATTATGGTATAAGTTTTAGCGAAATTACAATTATTATCGCTCGCGTAATTATTGCGACAGTCGAGTATGCGTACGAGTATTACGAGTATTCTCATTTTCCTCGCTTATAAAATATAAATTAGATATTTAATTATTACACGACCTCGCTTTTTGTTAATTTATTCCTATCGTTACTTGCCTCGAATTATTTATTCTCGATTATTATTATTATTATTTTCTTTTTAAATATCGCGCGAGAGGATCGCAGCACTCGTCGTATATAGATATTACAGAGACTAGTGTTATACTATCGCTACCACCACACTCTGCGACTCTATACTATTTATATTATTATATATATCGCTCTTACTATTATCTATTACTATTACTATCGTCACCACTGCGTTGTTGCTACGTTACTGCGTACATATATATATTATATATATTCTATATTATTATATACGTCAACTATTGTCGTTAGACTTAGCTGTTTTTAAGTATACACGTTTATTGTAAATATACATACTGCCGCGTTGATAAGAGAGAAAATCGAGGCGCGATTCAGCTAGGGATATCGCAATCGAGCCGTAAACCGAACATGTACATAAAGTTGTATATTACTAAATACATACGCGAAAGAAAATATATGTACATATATATATATATATTTTATGTATATATATATATATATATATGTATATATAAAATATTTATGAGAGAAATGTGAATAGTAGATAGGGAAAGAAACCGTGTATAAACGTTTCGTAGATTAAAATCGCGCTTAGATTTAATTGTCGTTGATCCTCGGTACGGCTCGTTCGCGATTCCGCTATAACGAAAAAATTTTCTTTAGTCGTTCCCCTTTCTTTCTCTCTCGCACGATGCAGACATAAACAGGGTATTGGGAGGACGATTGGAATGGTTGATCGATGGTTGCGCGTGTTACGCTGTGCAATGTTCGAAAAAATGGTGATTCGTTGTTTTACGGATCGGCATTGTTCTCGCTTGCCCAGTGGCTTTGTCAAAATGACCGCTTTTGACGAGCCGCGTACGGTGCGGGCGGACGAAAACGGAGAATAGGCGAACAACCATCGTCGTGTCCCGATCAGATTCCCCTTTCTTTTTTCTAGTGAGAACCGATCGCGCGAGAGAATCACCTAGTTTAAAATTTTGCTTCAAGCGCGAATTGCGTCTCGATTTTAGCAGCGTAATCTCTCCATCGCAAATGAAGCACGTATGTCGCTCTTTGGTTTATATATATCGCGCGAAGTCTTTATATATATATATATATATAATATATATTTTTTCGAACGTAGATAAATATATAATATATTTCCGATTATATGTAAATATATATCACATTCGCGTCAACATTGTGCTTCTTTTCCGCAGAGAGAGAGAGTACGTACTATAAATCCGATCACCGATCTCGTATCACAAACACACACATACATACACACACACACACACGCCAAAATCTTTTCTTTTTCTATATACGAGATAGGGAGAACGGATCGGGCGCGTCGTTTCCATCGCGGTAAACTTTGCGGGTTCTACGTTTTATGCAGGCGTTGCAAACTTTCAGATGGGAACGCGTGCTTCTTCTCAGGAGTACGATAATGCATTGATTTTCCGAAAAGGGCAAGAAGCGTTGACGAACATTTTTTTGAACGTCAAGCATCGTTTTCGAGATTTCTGGCGCTCTCTTCGGACTCTGTGCGTTAAAATGCCCTCTTCTCACTATATTATATCATAGTAAGATAGTCGATTCGAACGTGACTTCGTAGGGAAACATGGCGAGGCGTTACGTTCACTAAGAGAAGAGATAGTTAATTTAACTAAGCTAGAAAGAATTGCCCAGAGGAGATGAATACTTAAATCGGAACCCTTACACCGTCGCGGAACCGTTTATGAATCTGCGAAATACGCAAGCAATAACAGCAAGGCCTTGCGAATATTCAGATGCCTACTGTTTCGATACAGCAGAAACGCTTCAACTATAAATTGCAGTATTACTAAATGTATACAGATTAAGTATAATATATACGACACATACACATACTTATAATACACTTATACGTACAAACACACACCGTCAATGTACACTCGCGCAACCTACGAGAAGACTTTGTAAATAGTTAGAATGTAATTGATATTATAGGCGCCAAGATCTATTAAGGATAACATCAAATTTATTTATAGTAAATTTTCCGAAATATCGCATAAAAAAATCTGTGTTCTCGATTTATTTTGCAAACTGAAATTCCTACCCCAGAAAGTTCCTTAATTGCGACTTGTCACATAAGATAATTATGAAAAACATTATTAATGTATTCTTTAAAAAAGTGATTTATGTAACATAAAAGTCTTAAAATGGATCTTATATACTTAATAATTTTTTTTTACTTTTCACAAAATACATTAGATATTAAATATTTCTTCAAGATTTGCAAGTTTTTTTTATCGAGCCATACAGATACGAAACGATATATAAAAAAAAATTTAAATAATGTATATATGTATAAGTATATATATTTTATTTTCTCTCCGGAAATAATACATCAAAGAGAAAAATTTTAGATTACATTTTATATACATTCAGTGTTTCATTGCTTTTGTTTATCAATATGTGTTAATATATGCCTTTTCAAATCTGGCATATTTTTCGGTTGTATTGTGCATTTGTGGCATTTTAATTGCGTATTTAAATAATCTTTGCATCTTCCTGGAGAAATTTGTATGAGTTCGCCTCCTTCGTGCAATTGACGACATACATCTAAAATTCAATCTGTATCTAATTGTATCTAAGACACTTATCCCAAATAAAGATATCGATCTAAATAAGGATATCGGTCCAAACCTGACGAATGCAAAAAGAACGGTGTCGTAAATGAGTTCCAGTGATACTTGGTTTTGAGACAAGGACTATTGAAATCCGTGCTTATTACATGTAAATGCATCCTTTGCATACTTGGCATCGCGTGATAACCTATGCTACAAGAATTATAAATGTTTCATAGCATAATTTCAAATATACAAATATAATAATTCAGCCTATATATATTTTTGGAACTATTTTAGAATTCGATATATAGAAATATACTTTTACATTATTACCGTCATTATATTATTAATACTACTATTTTATTTTAATCTGAAACTCACATGAATTCATGATCTGTTTGTTTTTCTATAAGACCATGTGCAACATCATGCATATGCGTTAATAAATCTTGATGATTCCTTTTCACTTGCCATATGGAATGAATATTCTCTTTTGGTAAAACCAAATAATGAAATTGTGCTTTAGGATATTTATCTTTAATGACAACTATTTTGTCATCTTCCTTGACTATACATTCAGGATCCTCCATTGATTTAAGTAAACCAGCAGACCAGTGACTTTTACTTAAAGTCGTGGATTTATTTGTATTCGACTCGGCTTTACGTTTCATTATCACTATTATAACGTTTTAATTTTTTATTAAATGCCATAAAAAATCTACATGTAAAGTAAATACAGATAATAGATATAAACTACACCATTTCTCAAAGAAGATAAACGAATAAATAAATTATTACATAGCAGATTAATAATTGATATTAATTTTGTGTAATAATATTTTTTTAGTATTTTGTTATTACGGAATTTTTAAGCACAAATCGCAGATATGGAAATCATCTCGTAATTATAAAATGTTTATTTTATAAACATAGCAATTTGTCAAAATACATAAAAATTATATGTTGTCAATTAATGTTGACAAGTTTATTCACTCGAAAAATGATTAATAATTCTCATACCTGACAATTTTGACTTTATACTGCCAATTAGTTGCGAGAGGTTAATTCTTCTAATCTATGGCACACGTGTCAAGCGATGTTATTTGCCGGATTATATATATTCTGCACTTTGATTGCATCCCATACTGCATTTCCTCAATTATACACTTTGTGATAATTAAAAACACGCAAATAAAATATACTAATTTAAGAAAATGAACGAGATAAATCCACCGCGCAAGAATAACAGGCTGACCGCAGTATTCCACAAACAGCTGATTGCAGCAGTGTTCCGAAAACAGCTGATTACAGCAGTGTTCCGAAAATAGCTGCTACAATGTTCCGACAACAGCTGATTGCACTGTTCTGAAAATAGCTGATTGCACACCACACAAAATTGAAATGAATTTTAATTTGTGCCATTTTTTTGCTGATTATCTTGCTTCTTCCCCTAATACTTTTTTTGATATACAATTCTGACAACGATAATGTGGGAAAATGAGAAGGTAGAAAAAAGATAACAAGTTTTAGCGAATAACTTTGTATTTATTTATTTTACTCAAATGGAAGGCAATCGATAAATTCGCAACAAATAAAAATAAATAACACTCTCTCTAGCAATAATTACGTGATCGTTACTTAAGAGTATATCTCATTACAATAAATTCAATGATACTTAATAACAAAATACTTATGTATACCATCTCCTTCTTGCAATGCGCGTATAAAATATGTGTTCACATGCGACACTATTATATTTCTTTCCTCTTGATGCAATCGCGCGATTTATTATATACTTGATGAAGCTCTGTATATATGTATAGATGCGATCGGTTTATGTGCTTTACATCTTGCTTGGCTGCAATTTATTTCGTCCTGGGTTGCTCTCGCAAGTTATAAAGATTCATTATTCACACGTACATATACGCACATACACCGCAGACGCACTACACACAACAGACTAACAGATTCGCACAGCCTGACAGATCGATCAATCATCGGCAAAATCATGATGAACGACTTGTAATTGAAATAATTACGCGATTGCAACATTAAGCATGGTGCTCGCTGCGACGCGAATTCGATAAAGTAGAGACGCAACCTTTTACGATAATCTGATTTTTTTTATTATATGATCGTCCTTCAATTATCCTATATAAATTCGTTACGTCAAGCTCGCCGCTGCATAATACACATATACATACACACACGCGCGCGCGCACACACTATCTCTCTATTTCTAATATTTTTTTTATATATATACAATATTTTACAGAACAATAAAACTTTTATTGTCATGGCAAGGGATGGTGAGATGTGTGACGATTTTCTAAATGACGCTAATAGCAAGGGATATTCATTTTTGGCACCTTTGTTGTTCACTCTGATGCCATGTTCCGTTTGACAGACATCGCTGTTTCAGGCCATACTTGTCGTTTTTAAAAGTATCATTAATTTGGAAACTTAAAAGCTTTAATGATTCAGGGTTGAAAGCTTCAGACAACGGCAGAAGAAAGCGACTCGAAGGCGAGACGTTAAATGCAAATGTTAGTAAAACGCGATTACAAAGCGGTCTTTACGATGAATCGGTAGCAAATTGATTAATAGAGTCGCTTGATATGAAAAAAAACTTATAAAGTATCCAAGCGATCAAGATCGGTACATCGATTCTATTGGCACAATTAATCTCTAGTGGGCTATGCAATTTATAAGGTTCGAAATCGAATTCGCTTATCAGTCCGATAAAAAAAAAGAAACGTTTCTGCGACCGGCTCTAAAAGTCAAAACTTCCGAGGAGAGGAAAGACAAACCGGTTCCTAATTAAATGCACTGAGTTCCGGCTTAATTACTTCTGCACGTGTCTCGACGAATTCAACGGTGCATTACGATGCATGTTCTCTCATCGCGTTCATCTTTCTATCGAGCGCTCTCGCGCACACGGAACATGGCAGTACCTCGAGATCTTAAGGATTCTCCGTGGAGCATGAATATGTTTGGAATGTTGCATTCTTTCTTTTGCTGCTTATCTGGTGAACACGGGAAGAGGAAGTGATAATCGCGGGCTAATGTGCCGTTTCACTAATAAGACTGCGGAAACAGACCTTGATAATCTTTTCTCAACTAACAACTCGAATACAATATTCTCTCACTCTTTTCTCTTTTTTCATATTATACAATATCAGTCCCGCATAGAACTAAAAAGCTCGCCGGGAATTGACACTTCGAGGCACATTCGTCGCGAGGAAAACTCGGAACGTTACGTAGGGCTTTCTAAAAACTACAACCGCGACGTTTTTCGAAGAGTCGATCGCACTGTGTATTGGGGTTTCGATTAGCACCATCGCTGTCCATAAACATTAATACATATCATAGACACATACACACACACACACATACATACATACACAAGAAAACCTGCAGTCGTTCGTAACATTTTAATAAAATTTCGACATATTCGTTATTAAATCTTACGAAACTATTGATATTTTAAAATATTAGAAATAATAAAAATTTTTAGATAAAAAATATCTAAAAGAGGAAATAATTTAGAGAAGAAAACATTAATTTCGCATTATTGTACAAAATATTTCCAAATATTTTTCATACATTATCTATAAATGTCTGAATTTTTTTCTCAAAGATAGGATTTATCATGCGAATGTTACAATTTTTTCACGTTTTGCAATTAATCCGAGATTCTTTTATATTCCCTCAGACAAGCACTCGCACTCTTTGAAGCACACTAAAATCTGCTACATACACATATACGCACATACACACGCACACACACACACACACACATACATACATACATATTCTTTCCCTTATAACCAAGTTCGCCGGCACGGTCCTTCGTCGTTACGTCGACGCGCGAAGCCGCTTGGTCTCCGAAGAACTTTTCAGAAATATGCACGGCGACAGAGTTTCACAGAGTAACTATCGCCCGACACAACATTCCCGAAACGAGATCCCTCGATTAATATAGCGATCGCTCATGCGATGTGCGCGTAATGGTTGCGGCTCGCGACACGCGTGGCTTTGATCTCTCTTGTTCGTAGTTTGGAAACATGGAATGTCATAAAACATCAAAAAGATTAATTAGTCGCGGGAGAAGCATCGAAGGACCGCGCCGTGGCAACCGATTCCGGCACGATTGTGCAGCTTGTTCGCGCGCAACCTTTCCCATGATTTCTCTCATCTATATTATTAATGATTATCGATTAAAATACGCAATAATTCCTAACATCACATGCTCTGTGGCTTAGAAAATATTTATAGCTGCGCTGAAAAGTCCTTGAACTCGCGTATCCGAATGTTACTCGATTCGCAGACGTCAAGCGCATATAGAAATATATTTTACATATGTGTATACGTATATATATATGCGTATATATGTATACTTTTACACAATAATTATTATTACTATCGTATTATATTAGATTCTGTAATTATGCGGTTATGTTACGATTGATTGGTTACAATTAAGGGAGAGCGGAGGATAGCGATTTAGGGGACGGGGGGGTTTATTCGAGAAGATCATATATACGCAGTGTTTCTTTTGTTTGACACACACGCTATTTTTAGCTGTTAAAATTCAAGCAACACACGACTGGACAGTAAAAACTAGCTTAAAGACGTATCGTAAGCTGATTCTTTGGAGAATTTTGAAAGTATCGCAATTGTTTCCGGAACTATTGTCCTTTTTCCCTTTATATATTTCTCTTAATATATAAGAGCGTTCACCGCACATTGCTATTTAATCAAGGATTTTAATTCGTATGAATGCAAGAAAGACACTCAAAAAGCTCATTTATCAGATATTATTTTTCTTGCGGAACGATCGTTTATCGACCAAAAGAACGACGTACAGTAGTTAGTGGTCATTGATCGAGGAAGAATGCACGGTAACACGCGCGTCAAACAGTGAGGACTGGTCCATATTTCTATACTCTTCCCGTTCTTGCTTGTTAATTACGATCGCGTACAATTACAATACCTATCTTTTTCAGTAGTATGATTATGTTTTCAACACTCAATTTGTAAAAAACGTGCTGAAACACTTTTCGTCTCGATGCGCGCATATAAGTACATATTCGATGTAACGTTGATATGCTCGTCACAAGATGCATCAGAGGTAAAGAGGGATGTCGCGAAACGATTTATATAAAATGCACCGTATAGATCCGAACAAATGGCAATATAATAATCTGACTGTCCGCATCCCTTTGTCTCTTTTTCTCGAATTATATTTTTGATTGTTTATCGAAGATTAAGTACATAACGCCGGATTACGAGAGAGTATCTCGGGCTAGGTCGCGAAGTCTACTTTGTCCCACGTCATTGGAGATAAGTCGGACGACATTTTGAAGTCGGAGTCTTCCATGTTAAAGAGATCAAAGGAGTATTGATTGCTGCCTAAGAGCGGGTCATAGATATCCGTGGCGGACGAGAGATTGATCGATGGTATGGTAGATTGATGGTTGGATGACGACAATGTTGTAGAAGTTGGAGGCGATTGTGGCATCAGGGAATCCAGCCAATCGGGATCATCCATATCCATTGGCATGTCGCATTCCAGTTGGACAAAGTCCATAGGGTCCAACGTTTCCAAGTCCAGTCCTAGTTCCTGAACAATAAGATATCAATTTGAATAACAGCGTTATTTTCACTTTTGATAATATATGTATATTACATATTATTTTAATTAATACGCTAGAAAATAATTTAAAATAACTTTGTATTCTCAATAAGATTTTTCCTAAGAAGGAAGGCTTACTTACCTTGAGATCCAAATTTGCGTTGTCCGAAGAAGTCACTTCTTGTGGCGGCTGAGGATCCGGAGATGCTTGTTGCGTCGATTGAGGACTAAGCAACATTGTAGTATCCATCTCGGCTTCGGCAGTCAAGAGATCCGTGCTGAAGGACGAGATCTCATCCTGCTGCTGCTGTAGCTGTTGCAATGCGCTGGGTAATTGAATGGAAAATGCCGTTAGTGGTAATGGCGGCGGAGGCGGCGGTACCGGTGTCGATGGACTCGGACAACCGCTCTGAGATACTTCCATCGGTATCGGACTGATCGGACTCATTGGACTGGCGGCCGTGAAGACCAACGATTGAGTTGGACTGTCCGCCGGCGCGGTGAAGACCAGATTCTGCTGCAACTGACGATTCGGAGTCGTAGGAGTAGCCGGATCTTGCGCAGCACTCGGTGGTAATTCACCGTTCTTGATGAGAATCTCTAACACATCGTCGACCACTTGGCTCTTTATGTGACTCTTCTGTACCGGCTCGATTTTGACCTGTATAAATAAAATGTGCATAATTACAAGGCTATATGTTTATAACATTGCAAAAGTTATGAGCTATAACTTTGTAATACAAATTATAACACTATAATATCATAAAACTTATTCTACGACAGAATCCTGCAATATTATAATTGTTGAAAATCATTGTACTCACTTTAAGCAACTTAGCAGCTTCGTCGTACTGCGGTGGCGGTAGCTTGCTGTCATCAGAGGTAGTAGTTGTTTGCTGCTGTTGAGCTTGTGCCTGCGCCACGAGAGCACCGAGCAGCGAGCCGTTCAGCTTGGTCGGCTTTGCCAGATTCAGAACGATCGCTGTAGGTATTTGAACAGTAGTGCTATTCTTGGACTGATTCTTCTTATTGTTGATCGCAGTTAGAGTCGCGGAATCGAGAATGGCGGTCGCATTGTTCGGTTGTGCCTGTAAAAAGGCCGCGAGACTCGCCTTTGCATTGAGTTGTTGGAGCGTGGCTTGTTGTTGCGTTTGTTGCTGCGACTGTTGTTGATTCTGCTGTTGCTGCTGCTGATGCTGCTGCTGCTGCTGTTGTAGGTGTTGAAGCTGTTGTAAATGTAATTGTAGCTGTTGCTGTTGCATCTTGTTCTGTATGTGTTGTTGGAGAACCAACTTCTCGGCGCGCACCGTAGCCGGCTGCGTCTGACGGATCTGCTGAAGCTGTTGCTGCGACTTATACAGTTCACGCTGTAACTCCTCTATCCGTCTCCTCTGCACCTTGATGATATCATCTCCTGAAACACGAACTGCGTCGTAAAAACACCCACGTGTGTGCTGTCTCTCGAATCAACGGCTTCGTTCGAAAGTCTTATCGTCTCTCTCGCGCGCGCGCACATCAAAAACTTTTAAAGTGACGTTTAATAGAATAAATAGGTATTGAGATTACGTTTTTTACCTGGCGGACTCAACGGATCGTCGTGCTCGCTACTGTGAGGCGAGGCCGTTCGTGGACTATTCGGCTCGTCCTTCACGATACAACTCGGACTCCTGGCCTGAGAGCTGGATTCGTCTGTCGCCATCGGACCAGGTGTGTCCATCAAGATATGGCCCATATGCGTCATGTGCGGTCCGTTGGAGATCGAGTTGCTACTAGATGATTCCGTGAAGGGCTTCAATCGCTCGATCAGTTGCGGTTTCGGTCCCGACACTGGCAAGTTCCGTCGTTTCAATTCCACCTTGAGATCGCTCACTGCAAATGCGATGTGCGAAATTATTTTCTGCCCTTCATGGCGAATTTCTCTCGTATTAGTGATATGATTTTTTGATACCTTTCATGTCCTCCAACTTGCCCAGGGGCCTCAACGGAGGCTGCTCCGAAGGATTGTTTGAAGAATTCGAAGGAGCCGGACTGGCAGCGTTCGCACTGCTTCCGCTCACGCTACCAGCGTCACTTGCACCGCTATTTGAGAGTGACAGCGGCTTCTGCGCGGCTGGCAAGATAATCTGTGGATACTGAATAAAAAAAGATGCTTTAATCTTGTATCCTCATCAATAGAATATTCGTTTCAAATTCGCATAAAATGTTAATTTAATATATTTAAAAAATGATTTTGTGGAAATCCTTTCAATATAAGGCTTTTCAAAAACAATATAAGATGATAAAACACTTCTGTACGAAAAATCCGAAATCGTGAGATGAATGTAAAATTTTTCATTGCGAAAAATTTAATTGCTACAATGCACGCGTCAGTACCTTGTGCTGCCACTCGAGCTGCCATTGGAGGAACAGCTGTTGTTGCTGCAGGAGCAGCTCGTAACTGGTCTCACCGGGTGGCGTGGCGCCAAGACCGGAAGTGTTAGACGACACAGGCGTCTTCTGCGCGTTTGGCGGACCCTACAGCAAAGAGTCGAGTTTTGTTATGCCGTAAAGAAAACGTGGAAACGCAATGCGCGTTTGACCATTCGTTCGCTTGACGATCGAATGATCGTGACGATTCACAAAACTCGAAGAATAAACCCGGCCTTTGTGCATCTCGCTTTTACGTAACGCTACTCACGCCCCGTCCGACAGATTTGAGATACTTTTCCTGACATCACTGTCTTGGTGTTCCCGGTGTACATCGCGAAGAGGAGACGAAGATAGGTGACGTAGGCTCCGGTTCAGGCCGCGCCGAGTGATAAATGATACATCAAGATGTTTTCTGCGCCCTCATTTGCACGCCCATTCCCGGCTCGCTTTCACACCGACCAAGCCAAGTATCTCGGGTGTTTTGGGTCTGGGCGACTTCGGCCGTTCCGCTCGGTTCGGCTTCGGGGGTCTATCGGAGGTCCGGGGAGGAGGGGACCCCGCGCGGATGGTCCGCTCCCTGGCTTCCTCGCTCTTAGGTGCAATTAGCGCTCGAATTACTCAGAGCTAACGAGGTGGGTCCCCCTCTTTCTCTCTCTCCCTTTCTCCGGAGATCGCGAGAGTTAATCGCCCGATACGATCTCCCTCCGAGGCTGTTCCTCCGGGCCCCGGTCTTTCCGCTGCGGCGGTCCACTGCAGCCGAGATTCACGGTTCGTGCTCCGTACTTGTTTTTACCTCGCCTTCTTCCTACTCGACCACCTCCCCCTCTCTCATCTTCTTGCTCTCGAGCTGTCCTTTTTGCTCGTCTCATCTTTTTTGCCGTGCTCGTTGCCACGCCGAAATGCGGCTTCTCCGTTAGCCCGCACTGGCCGGGCACTTCGCGCACGGGAACTAGTTTGTAGTGCCACCCGGCGGTCCCGGGTACACGATAATTATCGCGCGCCTCTGTATATACACTTCGGCCGTGCCTCAGATCGAAGAAGATACTTTGCATCTCGTCCGTCGCGTTTTAGCCGTTTATCGCGACTGAGGAATTTCCGGTAAAATTTTTTTCCCTCGAATTTTATACAAAGTAGGCAGTTTAAGTTGAAAAATTTTCATACACTACTGTATTAATAAAAATTAATAAACAATATTTGGAAAATTATATTTAATTATATATTTGATTAGTATACTAGAGTCATGTATTTCACTAGTAATCGCTAATCTTTACACCACCATTTTATCCAAATATTATTTTATCAAATTAATTATTAAATAAAACCATAATTGTAGCTCGAATATAGGATGTAGAAATTATTTCTATTTTAATAACGTATTATCGTAAATTACTGATTGTGTATTAATCTATATATAACATACAGAGATATATTATGAAAAAAAGAGTATGCGAATTTTCGATTCATCAATCAGGCTTGCTATTACGCAACATGGATTATGTTTAAATAATCTTTCACGAGACGGATGTGTACACACAGCGATGTCAGAATTTCGGTGCTCTTCGAGAATACCCCTTAATAACTTTCATCGCGATTCAATGGTCATTCTGAAGACATAATGCGCTCCGCGTAATAAAATCGATATCTCCAGACGAGAACGAACAGTATCATTCTGCAGCTCTTGGCGATTAAAAAAAAAAAGAAATAAGACGCGCGAACGTCTCGCGTATTGCTCTCGTTTGTGCAAGTCACATAGAATGACACGGTTGTTCTCGCCGCCGCGCCGAAATGTTGACACAATAAATTGAAAGCGAACTTACTTTATACTCGTGGAATTTGATCGTGCGGGTCTTGGGTTGGCTCTTGTTCTTTGACTTCTTTCTGTTCTTGTCCTTTCCGGGGGCGTCGCTCCTTTGGCACGTGGTGACGGCTGCGGCGGCAATCGGGCTCGGCTGAGGCCGCGGGGTGATCGCCGCCGGCGGCGGCGCCGGGGGCGACGCTATCGAGATGTTGGACAGAGGGCTTAGACTGGACGTGGTCGAGCCCAGGGACATCGGGCTTGGCGCCGGCGCCAATGGCAGGAGGGTTGTTGACGGGCCATTCGTCTGACTCGCCTAAAAAAGAGGGACAGAGAGAGATGGCCCGGTGGTTTTTTTAAACTTCCACAATAAGATAGGCGATGTTGAAGATTGCTATCGATGTAATTGTTGACAACTTCCTAAGTATATACTGGAATTTTTTATCGTCGCGAATCGTCGCAATCAATCTTCGCTCGATTAACTTAATTAAATTTTTCTTTCATTTATAGAGGTTTAGAAATTAACCTCGAGGAAACTGCTGTTGCGTGATAATATCCGTTACAATGCATCAGATTAAAGTCTATTGTCGTTGTTGCTACGAATTTACCTGCGTAGAAGTATGCTGCTGGGCCTGCTGAATTTGTTGCTGTTGACTTTGCTGCTGCGTGCCTACAACAGTGTTGCAAAGCTCTGCGAAGGTTTGTATCGTCGATTCCGTGGACGTTTGCTGGAACACGGGGGACGTCGACGAAACCACAACGGCGCCGCCGGTCGTCGGTATGCTGAGGGAAACTGTGACGATGCCCGCGGAGGCCGCCGCGGTTTCCAGAACATCCGACGACCGCGACTCCAGTTGCGGCGAGGGCGCGCCCTCGGAGCTCTGGGAGTCATCCTCGAAGGTGATGTAGTGGTCCGGATGCTGGGGCTTCGTCACTTGCCCCTCGCAAGTGGCCTTGAAGGGAATGTGACCCTCTGGGGATAGAATTTAATTGTGAAAAATCGTAAAAGATAATCGACGGAAGATTGCGAAAATTTGATGTAACTCTGAATTTGACGTAACATTATATTGCAATAATAAGACACAGTAAGTCTGCTTATTTTTTACATATATTGCATTCTTTTTTATATCACAAATCATCGCATCGTGCTATTTTATTTTAGTAAAGGTTATCGAGATAGAGATACCTTTGACTGCCCTCTCGATGGGCTCTTCAGTATGAAGGATATTCTTTTGGATGAGCTCGAGCGGACCGGGTCGATGACTGAGCTGATCGTTGAGATGATCGGCTAGCCTGGCCTTCTTCAACATCCGCTGCCGCTCGGCCAGGCTCGGATCCACGTGACCCACATCTTCGAGGATGTGCTGTCGAACGAGCTCGTCCCTGCCCGGTCTCTGCTGGATCTTTGCTTTTAGCAGATCGCCCGTCTTCGCCCGCTCCAGCTGCTTCCGTTGCTCGTGAAACGCCGGTGGCGTTTTCAGCGCTGCGTGTGCGAGAAGGAAAACATCCTTGTCTCTCATATCGTATTTTATTTGCTCTTTTTGACGCGATTAATTTTACGCATGGCATGCTAGTACATTGCACCGCAAACTTTTTTTGTTCGCAAATAACGCAATAATCAGTAATCGCAGAAGAGACTGATTCGAGGCTGTCATAATTCTTCACTTCTTGATCGCAATTTTTATCAGGTAGATTTCGACCAAATAGATTTTCTTAAAAAAGAAAAGAGAGCAGGTGCCCAATTTCTCGATACGCGATGTCGCGCGTGTTGCAAGCATCGATTTGACGATGACTCTCAAAATGCGTCCTTATGGCGCTATTTTGGTGTCAACATGACGCGTCCTCCGCTCTCGCATTCTTCACAACACCATTAAGTCGCCGAATAAATGATCCCCGAAGCGTGTTCCTACTGCTATGTATTTCCGGACGCGGATGCTGCCGGCGCGCGGACGTTGTCGTTTGCGCGGAATAAAAGCGCGTGTACGCATCATCTACGATCCTCGCAACGGAAATGTGAAAATACACGAGCGCGCCCTGGTATTTTAACGTACCGCGTGCCGTAAGTTTCCGTCTTGAACAGGGTACGTCGGCGACTCTTTCCCTCCGTCCTAGGTTTTTTTTAGCGGCTTCGAGATTAATCGCGAATGCAATTCCCTTGCGCGTACCGCGAAAGATGCAACGTTTCCTCGGATATTACTCTTCGACTTCGTTACGGAGAATTTACAGTACTGTTATGAAGATACGAGAATAAATGAAAAAAGAATTTCCGCGACTTCTCGCATTACATGCTGAAAATTGTACTGTAAATATGCGAGATAATTATAAACTATTTATATACATATATATAATATATATATTAAATATTATGTATATGTATATTATAAATAATATATATTATATATAAATACTATACATTATATACATATTTAAAAAAAAATATAGACATATATATATAATATATAGATCAATCTATAATGCAATTTATCATTTATATATTTGCAGTACTTAAATCTTTTGCTTTGCTCTCGAATAATTACGAACGAAATGTGCCGTTTAGTGTTCTCGCTTCTTCATTTCGAAACCTCTATCACTTCGTTCCCTTCTGAGCGCGAGATTTCAGAGGCTCCGAGACGTCTGACGTCCTTGCGACGCCTATTCTAATCTCACGTGAAGTGTCTGAGGGGCATCGTTAATTTGCCGCAATAAACGTCGTCTTCCGCGGTTGGAGTGAGCTCAAGATTTGGGAAATAAAATACGAAAATGGGAGCTCTCTCTATATGACGATTGACATCTCGGGAGCAAATCGTGTAGGTCTATTTGTATTCGCTCGTTGTATACTCGCGACACGTATGACGATGCAGACGCACTTGATGATACGATGCGATACAATCTGGCAAACATCTCGCTGCGGAACGAAGCAATAAACTTCGTAGATAAATTAATATGGACAGATTAATATCGTCGTAAACGTATTAATATATAATTTCATTCAACTGAGTATTTATAGCTATTTAACGAGTAATCTTTTATACATCAAAGTTTTCACCATATCTAATATATACTTAATAACATATGTAATTTAGAATAGAACAATTAAATTTTTTTATATCATTCACATATGTAATATGATCTCATAGATTTAAAATAAAATAATATTGTTAAAAAATTGTAAGAAGAATACACAAAAAAATTTAAATAACATTCAGTTTTAATAGCCATTGCTCTTCATTAAATTTTACAAAATTTTATAAGATTGGAAATATTCCAGTAAAATATAAATAGCAGTAATGACTGCCGATAAATGAAATTTTCCTGAGTCCGAAAAACTTTTCGCAGAAATGCATCGATTTCTGGAAGAAACTGGATTTATAACACAATTCTGGTCGGTTTCTGCGAAAGCGATTATTATCCTCGGAACGCAGATGTATATGAAGCGACTTTAAAGCCTCAGGGGGTTACAAATGAATGAATCTCGCACGCTATGGAAATGCATATACACGGATGCGCATAAAGACGAACGAGGCCTATCAAAGTGCGTATTTTCATCAGCACGGCAATATATACCGGGCGCTATAAAACGCGCCGGCGCGCGGACGGTAACAAGAGCAATATTTTAGGGTGTGACCCAAATAATTACTGGATGCCAGTGCTCTCGTTCTGGTAAACATTTGGTACCCATCGTAAATCTACCGGGCAACTAGAAACTGCCGCTCTTATACCGTTGATCGCTTCGGGGATTTCGGGAGCGAAAGACGACGAGCGTGTCGCGCGAAGTGTTTTTACTTTTGCTTCTTCATTTACCTCGCTGCTCGCATGCCACGAGAATTTAGTTCATCCCACGATACGATAAAGAAGAATGATCGAATTGCTTATTGCGGAAAAGGCATGTGTTATAAGAAAGCGAGAACACTCTTGCAGCTGTTATTTTGTAGGAAAGTCAACTTGTGTTTTTTTTTTCTGGAATGATCAACTTAATTATTACAAGATTAATTGACTCGGAAGAGACCCAATTCGGTTCACTTCTCAAAACTCACAAAAACGATCGATAATTATCAATTTCTTTAATCGTTGCGAAGCAATTTATCACAATCTACAAGTGTCCTAGATATCAGAGCCCCTTACTTTTTATATAATTCCTGGGCTATAATTAACGGCTTGATAAATTGACTCGTGCATGCATCAATCTATCCGAACGAAAATGTTGTTAAGAGCGCGGAGACCGTTCGGCAATGATGTTCAATAACGGGTCGTAACGACAGCTGCGCAGATCGCAACCATCGCAGCATCAACGAAGATTTAACAGCCTCGAGTCCTACGAGTGCAATTTTTCGCGGCGTGCAAGAAAAAAAAATGAAAAAATGTAAATGGTGTAATAAACAAACGGATCAATACTTACATGGCATGATGCCTTGCGCAACCAGCTGATTGATGGGTCGCCTCAGCATGAGCTTCACCTTCAACGCTGCAACAGAAAAAGCGAGCCGCCGGTCATAAAGTGCACCTCCTTAGTTATGGGGAAGAAATTAGGGGCCGATTCGAAAGAGCGGCCTCCTCCATCTTCGTGGAACTTTTATTTGAACGAGTGCATTGCACCTCGGCGAGACATCGGCGGACGGGGAAGCCGTTCGCGAAATCTTCCCGTCTCTCGACGGCACCGCTCCAATTTCTGTGGGATTTCCGCCGAAGAGTCGCGACAGCCGCAAAATATCAAGCCGCGCGACGCGAGATGCTTCTATAAAAATCACGGAGATCAAAGTCGATCATTCGCCCTAACCCGGCGTATATTTTTTCCTGTTGGGTTTTTTCCTTACGCATACCGTACGCGTCTTTCTGGTCCTTTTAAAGAGCGATGATGGTTATATGTTTTCACATTTTTCTAACAAGTTGATGCAATTAAAGGAAGATTTGATTTCATTTTTGCGTTTGATTAATAAATATTGAAGTAATAATATAATCGATATATAAACATAACTATAAATTCAAAATGCTGAAAAGTTTACAGCTTGAAATATATTTTGTTAACTTTTGATAAAATATATTTTGTTATATTTTATAATGACATTAATTTTTCTCTCATATATTTCGACGAAAAATAATTTAAAATTAAGTTTCCAGTTTCCTAGTTAACATAATCGCGCTATATATTTTTAATTTAACATTTCTCAATTAATATATCTGTATTTCCGCTAATTGTAAATGTGGATATAAAAAATTGCGAAGACGCGCCAAGGATCAAAAGTCGAAGAAATGCGCGGGTCTTGCCCCGCGCAGGATCGGATACCCAAGTAACACACAAGTACAGAATTAACACACAAAGGGCCGGCGGTTATAAATACGCGTACGACGCGGGCCAGATTGCATAAATTGTCTGCGAAAGAGGAAGAACAAAAACACGGAGGCCGCATGGCCGCGCAATCTGAATTCAAAGCGGCCAATATCCCGGCGAAATGCCTGGCGCACTGCCTTTGAGCATAATGGCTCATCCGCGGTGAGATTCGCTACTTTATGCCCTGCTGCTGCTGCTGGATTCGTAACAGAGTTCAGATTCCTCTCGAATCGTCAACAAACGTTACGTTGGCAGTTCTCTCTCGATCTTTCACATTTTTGAAAACAGTCGCAATCGTCGATATTTGGCGAAAATTATACAATACTTTATAACGTTGATTGTGTGAATTTTTTGTGCACCAATCGCGTGTAGCAATGTTGGCGAGTAATAATAATTAATTGGTCGTAATGAATAAAGTCATTGAATAGATGGTATCCTTCTTGCCGTCAGGAGCAGGATTTAATTCGTCGCATAGTTTCAGTTAAATTACAACTGCTTCGAGATGGAAATATGCTTGCCGAGGCTTTGAGGGCAACATTGTATTTTGGCATTGTATAACACGAATCCGCGATGCTGCAAATAAGACTCGCTACAGAGTAATCTATTGTAGCTAATATATATTTCGTCTCGCTTACATAAACAACGTGTGTGTCGAGAAAGACGAAATTATCACGGAATTCGATCCTTCACACTCTTCTCTTCCTAGTTAGTTCCATCATCTCGTTAACATCTGTCCCCAACCTCTCATAGTTTTTCTTTTGCTTTTTAAAGAGTATTTATTTTATTTTGGTTTGCACCTCTTCCCCTCCAATGTATATTCGTGTGTAGACGTGACCTTTAAATATTTAAAATTCTCATCTCTATGAAACGCCAGTGCTTCCTTTGTACAAGCTTCGAAGTATGCAATTGCGCGCACAACTGTGTACGTTGCAAGTATGATTTCCAGGATCGATAACGGGGATACCGATCAAGAATGCTCGTTAAGAGATAAAACTATCGCGATTAAAGCGCGTCGATAAGATTCTAGAATGTTTGCTTGCACCTTGTATCCGCGATCATAATAATTCGAGTCCCTTCGAGCGAGATTTCGAATCGGCGTGTTCTGCGATTATCGCTCGAGTATCGTAATCATAATAATTCGCGCTAATTGGCGATTCCGTGCTGTCGAATTAAATTAGGTCGTTCGGTTATATATAATACGAAACCAATAATGAGTTTGCCGGCTCAACTTTACCTAGTCTCTTAATAACACGACGACGCAGGCTCAGCAACATATGTCGTAATAATATCGCTACTCTTTATGGACAATCGACTTCACTCCGCAATGTTGCAATTATGACCGCGTTTTATGAGTTATGTACTAGAGTATCTGATGGAATAAAACCTTGAAATATATGCCCAAGTAAAAATACAATTCCCAAAAATAATATTCAATATTTATACGCGTATCAAATTTTCTAAAAATTTCAGAACTTCTCTGCAAGTTCGAAAATCTTGAGAAATTTAAAATTTTATTTTATTTTGAGGTTTCGATTTTAATTTCCGATCGTGTAATCAAGGAACGATTAATGAAGATTCGGATAGATTGAAAATCCTGCCTGACGAGTGAAACAAAGCAGGGCACAGCAGAGCTAAGTGGAAGCACCAGAGGGAGGATAACAGACGCGGAGAAGATAGATGCTAACGACCAGAGCGGCGCTGGCTACCGAGAGATACGCTGGACCAAACGCTGTGTCACGAGAGGCGGCTCGCTCTCTCTCTCTCTCCTTCTCTCTCGAGCACGGCGCACGTGCATAGCTGCGCACGTGCATAGTTGTGCCGTGTAGCCAGTGGCATGGCAGGTTACGACTTCGTGGTTCGCGTGGCTTGATCGCGCTTAACGGCAGAATTCCCACCGTGTTTCGCATTTCTGGAAGCTTCCGTCGTTGTTTCGACTCGCTAAACCGCGCTACGCGGCAACGGCTAATTTCTTAACCCCGCAGGGTCGAGCATCCCCCAAGTTATGTGCAAAATTCGATTTTAATATGTTGTAATTAATGACGACATGTATCTAAAGAAGATGAATGGACAGTGTAATTCGAGCAAATAATTCTGAAAAAAATAATCCGCGATCTAAAAATAGATTGTAAAAGATATTCAAAGTAATAAAGTTGAATTTAATCATTCTGTGCCATCCAACGAGAAAAGCAGTAAAATATTTTGAAATGAATAATGTTATCCCTCTCTCCCTTTCGTTTTCTCTTTTTCCTCATGGAATATGTGAGGCAAACTTTATTATTCAAAGATTTTAAGGATTTTCATAATATTGATGAAATTTGTTTTTTTTTTTAATTACAATATTTCCATCAATCTGAAGCAGCTGTTATTATTTATGCGGAGCTTGCATTAGCTTGTAAGAATACATACAAGTGATAAACGCATTACGATACATTGGCCGAGCCGTCTATCATATTTCAGTATTTCCAAATATTTACACAGTCAACACGATAAATCTCACGTCTTTTATGATTGCAATAAAACTTACAACTGTGTAACATCGTATCAATATTACGGTTATCACTTTCTGCACGTATGTATTTCATCGGTTTGCGAAACGTATATCTGCTTATGCGTGCCACGCGGATGTATCGAGGTGCGTATTTCGAACTAAATTCATTACCGGACTCTCCCACGCATTGGCTCGCGAACTCGTGTTAATTGCTATAAATTTCTGGTTGCACAAAGAGATATGGGAACCACGTGCCACCGCAAGTATTTGCGCCATCCATAGAATGCAGATTTGCGCCGTGCATTCCTGAGAGGCGATTATCCTCAACGCGCATCCGACTACAGCCTTTGCCACTTTGATTCTCGCTTCGGTCGTTTCTCGCTTCGCGACACATCGCTCTTATGAACCATCATGCTAATTTAACGGGTGGCTAATAATCGTAGGGATAATTAGATCTATAATATCCTAGATAATTAGAAAAAACTATATTTTGTGATAAGTATTGCTAATGGATGTAATTTTATTTTTTTTAAATTTTTTATACAACTGATTGTAAAATGAAGCAAGACTCGGCCAATAAAAGCTTTTTCTTATCGAGACAAAAAATAAAGTTGTCGAAATGCACAGCAAGTTACATCTGCAATCGATATGCAATGTTATTATTTAGATCTACGAATGTACCTATAAATGCCATCGAAAGTTGTCGTCGGTTTTACGATCATCTCGCTAACGCGTTTCTTACGACGACGCTTGCTTTATGGACGATGGAACGATCGGCAAATAAATCAACAGGACTGGAATCTTAAGCGCGACGTTAAAGAATTCCGGAAGACACCGGATTCCTTGGACAATCCCATAAATATTAGCCTTCGTGAATTCGTTTCTACGTTCGCTACTGTTTTGACCCCAATTTTCGGTCTTATCCTTAAGCCAATTCGACAAATTGCCGCCGCGTTCCACCATCTGTTCATCGACATCCTCGCGTGCCCCGACTGTGTCGCAAGAAAACGCATAAAACGCGACGCTAACGCATACGTTTATCGCGATGCATTTACTGGAGGCCCGTCTATAACCGGAAGATATTGCGTTCCGGCTAATAGAACAATTTACGGCGCCTAAGGAGGAATTATCAGATCGATGCTGTACGTAGAAACGTCTATGAATATTCGGGAGTATATGTCATGCTACGGATACGGTAAATCGTGACGCGTTTATTGGAAAGACCTCCATGACCGCAAGATATTGCATCTTAATGGGATGACAACTCTTGTAATGCGCAAATAGAAATTATCCTTCGGACGGTATTGGGTGCAAAGGTCTATGAATGCTGAAAGCTTTCGCAATACGCGTACATACTATGCAGTAAACGCTAGGCAATCACGAATTGTCATGGCAATTTTGAACTCGAGTCTTACATACGCCATACACTCGAATAAGTTTAGTGTTTACCGAGACACGGTACTCCAAAAGATTTCATTATCCGCACACCGCGAATGCCAGTGACATAACTCAGCACGAAAAATTCTAAGGGCCATTATTTTTTAGGACCATAAGAGATTACAATCACCAGATAAAATCTTTTAGAATCATATATTTTCGAGACACCGAGTGGATGGATAGAAGTCGGGCATTCACGAAATAGAAAGGCGGACTACGTAAGCCCGCATAAGACACGTTTACGTGTCAGGCGGGGGTGATCCAATAATACGGCAGCTTTGGGTATAAATAAAGCCTGCGAGCCCGGAGATCGCGAGAGAAGTTGTCTTGTCGTCTTCTCTCCTCTCCTCTGTCACCCTCCCGGTTCTCCTTTCCTCGCCCAATCGCTTATCTCTCTTGTCCACCGCTTTACTTCTTCGGTCTTCGATCTTCTAATTCCACTCGTGTCTTCACGCTTTATCGCGCGCGATCCCTATTTTTTTTCCTCGCATCTTCCTCTTAGACAGGGTAAAATGTGACATTTTTTTCAAAATAGTAACTGAAAGCCCTCCCCCTCGCTCCTGTTCCTCCACGCCTACGTGATTTTCGGAAGATGAGCGGCGTAAACACATCTCACGACCGCACCATGGAATATTCCATTCCCCAAATAACAGTCCACTTTATCAACACGATTGCGAAACTCTAGATGGGGACATTGTAATTTTTCTAGACACAAACTATTTTGATCTTCTGTTATTCTCTCATGGACCAAACTGAAAACGCGCGTGATTTTAGGGAAATTTAATTTACACGTATCGCACATCCAACGAAAAAAAGTAGAAAATTGTCATTTTCTTAACTAACATGTCATAAGCACATAATCTAATAAAATTTTCAATGATTTATCATTTGTCTTTCTATCACAATGCGAATCATGCAATCGACAAATGTAAGATTTCATTTAATTTTTACTGGCTGGCACATTGATATGGCTGGTTCGCCGTCGCGAGAATACTAATTGGAATTTGTCGATGAATTTATCGCGCAATCATTTGAATTTTTCAGTGTGGCGCGTTTCCCGCTATTGTTTCCCCACGCACAATTGGACGAAGAGTGCACGCCTGTGCATTTACGTCAAAACACGGGGAAGGATTGCGAAAGCACAACCGTGAATATCGTTGTGACGAATGCTCGATGGCGTCCGTTTGACGTTCGTCACACTTCATATTCCGCTCATTATCCCATATTTATATTTAATTGACATTCCCGTGCGTTATTTCCTATCGTTCGCGTCGTGGATATATAGACGTCGTAAACTTACAAAAGATTATATTAATGATTTTATTTATATTTTGGATTCGACTAAGCTTCTAAGAATCGTACAAATAATAATGACAGAAAGATGGAGAAAATTCCTTCAAACAAAAATAAAAATATATATAATTAAACATTAAAATATATATAAAGTAATTACAAATTAAACATAAAAAAATTAAAATATATTAGGTAAAAAGAATAATGATAAAAAGAAATGAACAAAACATAGAGAAAAATGCACATGATAATATAACTATCACTCTTCTATCTAATTAATTTCAATTGTCATATTTCTAATTAAACAATTCTTACTATATTTGTATAGAAAAGATAATTCTGTTTAGTAGACAAATTATACTCTTGTATGACAGATATAGAATTTTATCAACATTGCAAGCTATATCATATTCAATTATATTTGTCCACCGCAACAAACATTATTTCAATCAATTAATTAATAATATTGATCTGTTTTAGAATCTGGCACAGTGCATACGATAAACAAACTAAAATAAATATAAAATTACACCGCTATCGGCAAATTGCATACGATCCAGACGCAGAGATTCGCGATATCTTCTCGATCGCGGCGCACATAAGAGGCGCGTATAACTTTCATATTAATCATCTTACTAGTTAATTCGCTAATAGGATAATTAGTGGTGCGGTGGAGAATACACCCGACGCGATTTACTTCATTTTCATGTCGGAGCCAGCGCGCCTACGTTCCTCCAGCTGCTCCGGTCGCGGCCATGGATCGTTTCCCGGCGCGCGCGGTAGCCGGGAGGAACGCCGTTTAATGCGTCGATCGTGCGATACGCACACAAACGCATGCACGTACTTATAAGTGACTTATAGAGCTCGCGCGTCCGCTCTTCGTGTATATTATAGAGCTCTATGTAAGCTTAACACGGCTTCAGCACGCTCCGCCTATCGGCTACGCCTTCTAATTGATGTGCGCACTTGTCTTTCGTAATGTCCCCCTCGGAGCGATAGAGAAGCGTGAATTTACATTTTTCTCCAGTGTTTACGAGAGATCGTTGCGTACCGAGCATGTATCGTATACACCTTGAATCTTCTGCGCACTTAGCGATCGATTTATGCGCACTAATGCATCGATTAAAGTAAATAATATCTTTATTGGTCACCGCTATTGAACATCTATTTTGCGCGGTCAAATGTATATGATTTCTGTTAAAAAATATGGGAAAACATTTCAATTCTTGTAACTAGAAATAATAATAATAAAATTTTAAATTATAAATTTAAATAAGTGTGTCACACAATATATAAATTTCCTTCAAAATCAGCTGTCTCTGGTGCGGTGTGTTATATATATTATATATTTATTAAATCGCTCGTCCTAGAATTATCCTAAAGCATATAATAAAAATTCAATTTGATATATAGCTTTAGGTCTCAGATGATTATATGACTCTTTGACTTCTCTTCGTACTCGGCATTTAACGCTAATATAGGTCTCCGGATCGTGCGATCATCGCGTGCGATGGGCGTGGAAAGAATTCGGAGTCAACCAGCTAGAGATCGGTCCAGCCGACATCTCCCGTATCTGTACCATTTACTATGTCGCTCCGAGAGAGAGAGAGAGAGAGAGAGAGAGAGAGAGAGAGAGAGAGAGAGAGAGAGAGAGAGAGAGAGAGAAAGGCAGAGAGAGAGAGAAAGAGAGATCGAGTCGACCGTCTGGCGCTCGTAAATTCTGTCCAAAATTCTTAAATATCACGATTCCCTCTCTATTTTTCCTCGTCCTCTTCTCCGTCGTCTCTTTCCTCGAGGAGGAACCAGTATTTTTAATCGCGCGCGCGAACGCGTTTCTTCTCGCGCTCCACCTTCCACGACCCACGCACGGAAACGTTGCACCACACGTACGCACGACGGAGCACGCAAAGCGAGGAGGACTCAGGATGAGGAACGCGTGTGGCATGCGCACGCGGATTCCTCCTATAAAAACGGGGTTAACAACACCGGGACATCTATTTATTTAGCGGGATAAATCACCGGGAGTTTTACGACAGTGCGTACATTACGCAAATCGGAGCGTTATATCAATCGGCAAGGCAAAAGTTTGCTTCTCTTTTGCCCTTTTTCCGTTTTTCGCCTCCGTTTCTGTTTCTTCCTGCAAAGACACTTTTCTTTCTGTCTTCATCATGCTTCATCCACGATCAGCCGCTTTTCTCGATCATCGTTTTTTTTTGTTTTTTCTTTTCTATTTTTTTTGGCATATTAGACATCGCAAAGATTTGTCGCATCTGACGAAAGAAAGAGTTATGTCATTTTCGTATATAAGTTATTATTTCGCGTTGTATTGTACAAGTCGTTCGTCTTGAAAGTGATGTAAGTCGATTTTGGAAAACCTTGTTAAAGTGCAACACACATCACTTTAGATAAATTAAATATTGTGACAATCTGATATATTTTTTACGTATTGAAATGTTTTCAGTACGAGTGTCAGCTCTCATCGTGTAATATATTTCTCAGCCCTTCCCTATCGTAGTTGTGTGTGTAATCTTTTTATCCTCCTTTTTTTGATACCGTGCTTTTTTGATAATTCGTCTCATAACTTGCTCTTCGCGGAAGATGACGACGACGATGTCTGGCGTGCAACTGCAGATGATAATATCTTCGTCACGAGGTGCCGAATGAACGTCTGGCGCGTTACATCGTACTCAAAGCTTGTAAAACTTCGCCGTTACTCTCGATATTCCGACGATATTTCTCTCGATATTTCTCATTCTCATCGCACATTTAAATGTTATATGCAAGGCGTGTTCGAGATGCGTATTTCTTGAGAGATCGTAAATGACACTGGCGATAAGAGCAAAATAAATACTGTTTATTAACGAGTTTAACGACGTTTCTTTCTCGTACTTTCAAATTACGATAATTTCTTCATTAGGATATAAGTAACCGAGAGACTTTCGAATAATATTACGGCTCGAGTGTTGCCAAAAAACTAGCCCTGCAATTACGACTGCGTATTTAGATTCGCGTCTTAAATCGGTCGGAGAAACAGCCCGGGAGAAATCGCACGACCATTTCCGATACTTGTGTCAACGATAATTACTACGCGTGTAAACCGGCTGACAATACGGATACGGACACTCAGCTCGGAGTCTTACAATTAGCATTGTCTCGAATGTTCGTCTGACGTATATTTCGACTATCGTGCCGCTAAATCAACGTGTTTTTGCGTGATAAACACCTGCCGCTGTACGACGCGACAGACGCGGTTTCTTATGGCGAAAGTCGGCCTCGGGGTATATTAATTAGCAATTGCGCGAGAAATGAATCGTGGACGTGCGCGCTACTTCGTATCACGTCGCGAATTCACTCACGGGTTTTTGTCTCGCACGCGATTTCGCAAGGTCTATTACAGGAACAAGCGCGCGATGCCGACCGATCGGGAGAGTCAATCGCGCGCAATCGTCATTATCCCTTAAAAGGTGGGATAACCATAAATAACGGGGTATTACATCTGAAAATATGTGCAAAGTCGCGAATATTAGAGGACATAATAAAGAGGAAAGTATCTGGCTCTCGAAAATATTTCATAATCGCACTAACTTCTCTCTCTCACTCTCCCTCCAGATATGTAGAAAGATTTTTAAAAATATACTGTTCTCAAAATAAATCGGACAAAAAATTCACGATGTTCTTGTTATAAATGCTGTCGCGGCAGTTTGCATCTCCGAGGCGAACGAAAATACGTGTCGCAAAATTTCGAAAAACCTAAGAGATTCTAAAATCCCACTATCGTGCGTCGGTATTCTCGATAACCTGCCTTCGCTAATCATCATCCGTGCAGCCTTTCGTCGGAGTTGTCAAGAAGACGATGCGCGTGCATCCACACCCACATGTCCGCGCTTAGTTTCACGTTGGTCGCTGGATGCTGCGTGAGCTCGCTCGCCCCTCTAGGTGAAACTGTTTCCTGTGTCGCAAGCCGCATCTCTCATTCCTGAAGGGTCTCTCTTGCCAGTTTCTCTCTCTCTCTTTCTCTTCTTCTCCTCGACTTCCCCTCGCGGCCCCTTCGCTCGCGCTCACGCCGTCTTCTTTCTCTTACGGCGTAGTAATATATCTGGTCCGCGTGGGCGGCCCACGTGGGTTTGACAGCTAAGCCTACGGGAAACTGGTTACACCCACAACTACGCTCCGACTTTACGCCGCGACAGAGAAGAGGCACACGCCAGGTAGGTATACACACTTTGCCCGGGTACTTTCGTCAGCATGTCGGCTGACTGGCTGGCTTTTGGCTAACACGGAAGCGGACATGTGGCCTTGCCTCTGATAACCGTGTCGTTTCTTGTCAACCGATTCGTCAGCGAGCTCCGATTTCTCGAAATTTAAAAATATATGGGGACATATATGGGTGAGGATAAAAAAATAAACGTTCTGATATTTTCTTCAATTAATACGCGACGGCGGCTCTTTTCTATATTTTCATTAAATCTTAAAAACAGTGATTTTTGATTGTCACGATTGGTATAGTGGGGTTTGTTTGACCGCAATAAATAATGACATTATAATTTATGTTAATAGACTGGTAAAGCAACGTCAAGTCTATTCTTACCATTTCTCTTCATAATGAATAGAAAAGATTGCCACACACAACATGAATTCATGAAAACATTAGAAATATATTTTTTCTGACTTTACAAATAATTCTTTAATTTTAGAGTGCTTTGAAATTTTGCAATATTCGCGAAATCTCTTAAATTACGTTTACTCTACAATATCGTTTGTAACAAATTCTCAGCGAATTTTTAATATCTGGCTTTTATTTGTATTGAAAACATATTAACGAGAATCAAAAAACACGTGGTTCGTCTTCGTGCTATTTCCCACGAAAAAGTGGTAGATCCTCGATGAGAAGAGACAGAGAGAGAAAGAGATAGAGACCTCGTTTCCGCGGAAAGCGAGGCGTTACTGGCGGAAAAACGGCGTCGAGCGAGCTCATCTAGCGTGTCTAATAAACACGAGTGCGTCTTCCGTCCTTAGCGTTGTCTGAGTTACGTTTTTTTCTCCGCGCACGGTGCAACGCGAGCGTGCGTGCGTGCGGTTATGCACACGCTTCGCGGACAATTAATTTACCTCTCGGGGCGGTCTAAAGTCGCGCTCGTTCACTCGCGGACGAACGAACGAACGGACGGTCGGACGGACGGACGCGAATCGTTCCAGAAATGGAGTTGGTTTGGCCGCTTGAGATACGATCGTATACGTGTACGCGAGTGTACATATCGTACGGCGGGACCGTACGCGGAGAAAAACGCCATAACTCCGCGTCGTATATGGCGGCAATGCACAGGTGCATGCCACCGTGAGTCCACCCCGCTCTCCTCCACCGCATCATCGTTACCACCCTTTCCCTCGTCCCTTCGTCCCTCGATCGGACGTGCGTGCAGAATGCCAATTGTTTCTCCGCCTCTCTTTCTCTTTTTCTCGCGATATCAAACACGCTTGTTCTCTCCGATTCGCGCCATCCTCCCCGTCGCGCGTCGGCTTCGCTCTCTCCTCCTCGCGCATCTCCGCGATGATTCTGTCGCTTTCCCCTCATATCTCCCCCTTTCGTTCGCTGGAAACTCGATTGCGATACCTCGCGGATTGTAGGTATGGGATACACTGTCCCCCCCCCCCTCCCCCATCATTTCTGTTTTCTCCCTCTTTCTCTCGTAGAGAGACCCCGGATTGCGATCTTCGAGTTTCGTATCAGACGCTTCTTCTGCGTCTCTGTATTATCTGGCTTCTTGCTTCGACCGTGCGCCAAAGACGACACGATAAAAAATAATTAGTATGTACGTCGGCGGCGCGCTTCTAGAAATAGACCGGTCGCATAATCGGGCGCGCCGATTCCGAGACCGCTTTGGAAACCTGCGATCGACTTAGAAGCGTAATACCGCCATGGGGTCCATGTGTGAAGAAACCCATATATTAATGCGATCGGTCGCTTGCTTCATCTCGAAACATTTTTCAAAGATGACGCCTTATCTAGCCGAGAGATATCAAGCGAATCGCGAGGAAGCAGCAAAGTCTAATTTTCAAATACGCAATTCGAATTACCGTTTGTTTATCGATACAAATCGCAGCATGTATTACATATAGTACACTTAATACGGTGAGACGTAAGGAGAATAATATCTAAACCTTCATAAATAATGTCGATTACACGATGTGTTCGTCCAATTATTGTTAATTGTCAACGGAAATTTCAGTATGGTTCACATCTCTATTCTGTCTGCGACGTGTCCCTCTATTTTTCTGGACAGATCTCGTACCGACTGGCGGATGAAACGATCCTACTTGGGAAGCGAGGACGACACGCTTCATCGAACAACGAGGTGTAACGCGAGAGCCACCGAAAGACACGCGCACGTGCGCGCGCGAACGGTGAGAGTTGAATTTATGAATGAACGAGCGAAGGGCGAGCGTGGGCGAGCCCCCACGCGCTTTATCATAATCGGGACCTCCGGCCTAGTCACGCCTGCCATAACTGCCCAGGCATAGAGCAAGGTTGCTCGTGAAATCGAACATGTCCGTTCGCCTATTCGATCACGATTACGCGGATTGCGTGCGCGTCGCGGATGAATGAAACCGCGCGGCTGTCCCTCCATTCATACACGCGCCCGCGCAATTTCGTAAGCGCCCTTTCACGCCTTCAAGGGATCCTTCCTTACCTGCGACAAGTTTCAGGCAACCTAACTTGCTTACGATTGAGTAATTCGACGATTAGTTGATGATCTAATCAAATTTAATAATCTCTTGATATAATATATAATCTATATATATATATAAATTCTCTTACATAAATACTGGGAGATCATTGTATATTCATAAAAAAATATTTAAAAAAGTATGTCAGAAATTAATTTCTACTATCAATTCACCGTTTAGGAAATAGAATCTAATTTATCTCTCGGAAGGAAAATAATTAACTGGAGAGATAAATTTTCAATGTTCGCATCCTGTGCTATCCCGCGTGATTTCCTCGCGCTGACAGATCGAACAAGACGGACAGCCATTATCCCGAGGCGCAAAAGGTGCCCTCCCTTCGCTTCCTTCGCTTCCCTCCTTCGTAAGTCCGTCAGTCAGTCTGTCACCTTAACACGAATACGCCACGGGGATGAATAATCCATGGAGCCTCGTGTGCGTGCGCCCGCGCAGAGAGAGAGACAATGTGCGTCCCACACGAGAATTTCAGGTGTTTCAACTAACGAGCGATTTGCATGAAACAACGAGGACATACGACGACGAGGTTGGCGGGACGACGAAGAAGAACGAACCAGTTTCGAACCGCGTCGATACACATTCGTAATTCTATAATGCGTGTAAGCCGACAGGCTCGCCTAAATGTCCTATCCTCTCTTCTTCTGATTTCTTTTTTTGCAAATGTTGCAACGCGCGGGAGAAACTGCAGTGAATGTAATTAAACGGATGCTGTACTAGTAATAACGATGACAGAGCTACTTTGCGCTCTATAATAGAAATTGATTAATTTTAACTATTATATTTTTATAACAATATAATTATTATAATTATTAATTTTAAATTGCACAGAATATTGTTATATAAAAATACAGCAGGATGTCTGAGAATCATCGAATGTTGACATCCGTGGATTCTTCGACGCCTTTCAATCTTGTGATATTTTTGCCGAGCGTATTTCACGAAACGCGTTCATCGCCCGTAATTATACCGCGTGCAGTGACAGGTGAACACACGATTCAACGCGGAAAGTAATAACCGAAGATCGAGGGGGAAGGGGGGAGAGGAGAAAGGGGTCCCCCTTCATTACATAAATTGTGCGAAACATTCTGTCACGCGTTTCATTCTCGCTGCCTGCCTTTATGCAACGCACGCTATGAATTATTGCGCAACGGAGGGAAAAAAGAAATAATTAAACGCTTTTAATAACGGCTCTTAAAATTCCGCGAGAAACGAGGCGAATTGTCCGACGAGTTGTCGATGTTGACGGGTCAAGCGGATAACGAGCCCGTTTTCAAGCGCTGTATATTTTAAAGCAGCCGAGGGATATCACACCTGGTCCACTTTTATATTCAATCGAGAGTTGTTTGCGAATTCGATGATTACGCATATCTGCGTAATAAAGAGAGAGAAAAAGAAGAAATATCAAATTCGCTCCTATTATATTATGTCGCGGCACGCGCTAAACGTTCGCGACGTATGACGCGGCAGATAAAAATCATGTCGTTCATTACCTTTATCTCGTTTGATGCGTCGGCAAATAGCGCACATACGTCGGCCGCAATGCTGCCTCTCGGGCTTCTGCTCGGTGTCCAAGGTAACCATGGTGTTGTACGTAGTGTGCACGGCTCAATAAATTATATTTCCGTCTTATCATACGCGCGGCGGATTATACGTGTATATTAACTACGCGGGTTTTTTTACCCTTCACGCGCTGCCCGTGCGGCTCATTTCGGACATTCTCGTTCCACATTGTCTGCGAAACATATTTCTCCAGAAGAACGAGACGAGACGATGACGCGCACACACAGAGACACACTGATTTTTTTTTCTTTTACACGAGTTGCGCGTTTATCGCTGAACTCGCGGATTGTCAATAAACGGCGATTGTCTCGACGCGGCTGACGAAAGACAATTATTTTCAATCCACCCCTTCGAACGATGATCGATGCTCCTGCGTTTATCGGTTCCTGCAAGTTGACGTTTCGTGCCAGTTGAGTATCGAGCGCGATGACAACCATCGACTCATTCGCGATCGATACTCTACATGCCGAGCATTACGAGGCATTTAACGAAGCGCGATAATGTAATTTTTAAATTTTTTATACATTGAAGAGAGAAATATTATTTTAATTTTAATTTAATGCCTCGCAATGTTCGTTGGCTTTCGCGAGATCGATACTTTCCGTCGCTCGAGTCTCTGTAAAATTGCACGCTGCACCTCGGAACATCGCACTTGTTGCGTTACAGTTGGTATTTATACAACGATTTAGTTAATGCCTGATTAATTTCGCGTATTTAAACAATCGTTCCTCGTGACGTAACACTTTCCTTCACGTGCTTGTTTTAATCGCGCTTACACTTGTTTTAATCGCGCTTACTCCGAATTTTGCACACGCATTTTCTCTCCTCGATGTGAGAGAGAGATTCGAATATACAATACTATCTCGACAACTTATTTCGCGTTTGATTCATTAATCGGTGCTTAATGCGTCATAAGTTGCACGCGAGTCTCGTGTACCGCAAACGTTGACGTGGCGCGACATGTATATTTATTTTTTATTAGTTAGATCACTTTTCATTTGCATATCGCTTCGATATTGCGATTCGTGGAAACGAATTATGATAATGCGGGCAGGTTCCACTGACATTAAACGAACATTTAATGGACAGCTTTTGACTCGTGCTATGTATGGGTAGCGCGCACGCGATATTGTCATGCAAAATAAGAACGACAGCGCCGTGCGTTTGTTAACTCCTTGGATTACTTGTACCGAGAACAGCGTTATATGCTCGCCTTTCATAATTTATATGAATCACAGCTGAGAAATTTGCATTCGTGCGCTCGTGGTGACACGTGCGCGAATAAGTGAGTTAAAAAAATCGTTAACGCACGCGTGAAATAATCGTTATTAATCGATATTGTTATATGAAGATATACAGGGTAAACTTTTTATACGCGCTCTCTCTTTTACAATTGAATAATCATACAAAATTGATCGCTAATTTCGAAAAAAAAAAAAAGTTTTCGCATTCTAATACCACAAAAATCTTTTTAAAAAACTTTGGAAAAGAATCTGTAATTTTCTGCGAATTATCAAAATACCGTTCGTACTGTTATAACCCCAAATACCTTATATAATGCTCAAATATTTTTCTTCGTAATCACACGGAGAATTAATGTCGAGTGTAGCAAATATTCAATTTATCGTCGAACTTTTCATCCCGACTGTCATCTTAGCGCGCCCTAGGCGAGGCCTCTTCGCACCTCCAAGAGTCACGAACGGCCACGGCTAATTAAGCTTGATTCAATTTAATTAATCCTCTCGATAATCCCCTTCTCTCCCTCCTCCAGCTCTTCATGAGGGTAGCCCTACCTCGGGGCAATTAGCGCGAAGAATCGTGGGCAGTCGCACGGGCTAATCGTATTGAATTAATAGAATCGAGGCGACGCGACCGCGCCGCGAACTCATTCTCGTGTTCTCTCCTCGGTCGGCGCGTGGGCGAAGGGGGATTCATTCCGCTGTCGTAAATTACGGTAAAGTTACCGGCAACGTGAAAAGAACCGGGCGAGCGGGCGGACGAGAGCCGCGTAACTTTCGAAAACGTGAGAGGCACAGAGCGTTCGCCTTCTCATTGAGGAAAATCGAGAGAGGTGAAAGCGAGACAAAAAATATTTCATCGCCGGTAAATAAAGTTTTGAATATTTTTGCCGGACCGCGTCGTCTCGGTCGTTTATTACCGGTTTAAATACCGCGTCGCGCCGATAAGTCTCTCCGATAAGCGAAATCACGAAGCGCGAAGATTTACCTGTATTCGATCGATCAGTAAAACCGTGGTGAACGTATCGTCGCGCCCGTCGTGTAATCCACGGGCAAATAACGAATTTTCGACCTGTAATTCCCGATCAACAAATTGATATCGGACCGCGCGAAAAATTATTAAGCGATTAACACGGTATATTTGATGCTCGAGGTGAAACTCTCAATTTGCCACCGGATGCGCGCGACCAACCGGCGTTTAACGACTAGCATAACGGAGGAGTTATAAAGACGCTCGGAGAAGACCGGTGGAGAGCCGCAGTGAAAGTTGACAAAACGAATTCGAATCCTGCCCGGTGTGCGGAGTATCGCCTGATCCCACACCGGCACCCACGCATCGGCATTTAATTAACACCGAAATTATTAAAGACGGCTCCGCACTGTCCACGTACTAAATAACCGCCCACGCGCGTATTCCCATGTGCACCGTTACTCCTGCTATATTCGATCATTATGTAAAATTCTTCTTAATTACGGTACTGGCAATTAATTCGAATGAGCGCTTACAAAAACTTGGATATTTGACGAGAAGGTCATCCGCATAAAGCTGGTTCTCCATGTGTAATGTCTTTCGGTATATGCGCGAGAAAAAAAACAATTTCCAGTTTTAACTGGAAAAATTACTTCGTTTAAAGAAAATAAAATTGATTACTTTTTTTATCGAAAAATTTGTCGATTTTCTTTAAATTATAAATTAATACTTTCTGCAGTCGACTACAATGATAGGACATATCACCAAAGGATTCCGCCACATCTTTTTACGTTCTTCGTTACACACAGGTGCTATAATCACGTATACGGTAGTACATTGTCGTCGAATTAACTCGTCCTATGGCGGAATTGTGCCATTATAATCAAGTTTATCGGGCTCTCTTTACTTTAGCCAGATGGTTGCACACCATGTAATTAGTGTAATTACTATTATAACGCGCTCGTTGCCGTCGGTCGTTCGTTAATGTTACACTCGCCGCGGGTCGGTCCACAAAATTATTTCATCTCCATTTTCAACCTACTTATTGCGCTTATGGTTATTAACGGGCGGACCCGTGAAGATACGAAGAAGATGAGAACGAGGAAGAAGCGGAAGAAACGATGCATCGTCGCGCGCGATCAGATCCGATCGAGCATTGATTAATTCGCAAAGCTTTTCTGCCATTTATAACGCCTCGCCTAATTAACCGTGGCCAGGTTAATAGCGCAATTTGTTACTTTAATGACGTATCAAGTTACGAAATTAACGCGGCAGATCTAGATGAGGAGAGTATCTGCCGAACCTCATTTAACCCCGCGCGCTCTATTATTTTCCATTTTTATATCGTGAATATTTAGTCGGATAGTTAATATCGAGAAATTTATTGTTTGTAAAAAAAAATAGGATAAAAATTTTAAATATAAGAAAAGAGTAAAATAAATAGTAGCACAAAAATTAATAAAAAGAGTAAAAGTAAATAAAATGCAAAAATAATAAATTGATAACAAAAACACGTATATGATTGGAATAACAAAAAAATTCAATAAATATCACACTTTTATTATTATTCCAAATTGATGCGTCACATCGAACGAGTGTTAAATCGTCAAGCTCTTTAGCGCTACTCGCGCGCATTACTTTCAACCGCAAACGAAGGCGGCTCTCGACGACGTGACAGTCACCGGGCGCTAATTTACGGGACGTTTTTATTGTATGACGGACTCTCGAGCGCTTTTCGATAAACAAGCGCGGCCGCGATATGTTCGTTACGGCCCCATGAAGAAGGGTTGCGAAAGAGAAATCGGGAAACGGACCCCCTGCACCGGCGAGAAATAGTCGGGCCCCTCCCACGAAGGCGGCGTCCTCGACACGCATTTTCAAAGAGTCTTTTCGTCGTCACGGGCCCATCAGCCCCCGGAGTACCGTCGATTCTTATCTGGTCGTGCCGATCTTCATGATCCTTCACTCTATAGGGGCCCCCTCACATGTGAATTTATTCCCGCGACGAACTCGAGTGCCGGCGAAGCCGAGAATCACGATTTGCGATACTTTAATTGTCGGCTGCTCTTGACGTCAACTTTATATCGATATCGCGCAGTCGCGGCCGTAATATCTTTTTACGACAAAACGTTAATTGGCGATTAATACATTGGGGAATTTTCCGATAAACGACGTAATGCTCCGAATTAATTAAGAGACACCGTCGATACGGGAATTTAGCTCGGTTTGTTTACGACGATTTTTATCGAGGCATTCTCTTTCTCTCTCTCTCTTTCTCGATATTTCTTTTTTTTCTTTAAATCTTGCGAAATAAAAATAAACATGTCGGATCTTATAAAACTAAAATAAGGCCGCGGAAAGACATGCGTATTTCTTCTGATAAAAAATTAGAATCATGTCACCAAAAATATGATTAATAAAATCTTAATTTAAAAAATGGAAAAGGCACATTTTGAAATCCTCCTTTTCGCAAATAAAATCAACTATGCATCAATGTATTTAAAAGAATCTATATATATGCCAATAGTTTTTCTGAATACTTAAACATTTCTGACAAGCAGTAATAAGTATTTTTGTAAATATGAAAAGAATGAACGTTCAATATATAATTTCTACTTAATAATTGTGATTGATAATTAAAGGAATTTATTAATCTATTAATGAATAAATTACTGCATCGATATCATTTGAATAAATTACTGCATCGATTCATCCAATTTCGATTCCTAACGGACACTTAAAGCGAATTATCATAATCGAAGAAGAGAATAAGTTCTTTCGAACGATCGGTAGCAAGATCTTAGCAAGTTACATTCTTACAACGTTAGAAATGGAATAATGAGGATTCATATGATTATCGCTGTTTATCTCTCTTGCTGTCTGCTGACTAATGACGATCCGAAGAACGTTGTCAAAACATCAGACGAACGTACGAATAATTAAATTCATTCAAGTTACATTACAAAGTAACATTAAAAAATAGAGTTTGATTAGCGAGTTTCTAATAAATATCCCGTAACAATCTACTCAACATCCAATGCATTATAATATGTTTTAATCGTTTTAACTTTAAAATATAATCTATTGAAAAAAATATGTATAATATTATCTTAATGATCTGCGTTTACTAATAAAAATTTCACTTTAACGGCACTATTTTTCTAACTTTTCCTGATAATCTTGCTTCATCAGACGATTGACAATTTTCAATGCAGTTGGCACGCGATCATATCTCGATTATTAATTTACCGAATGAAGGGACAGATGGTCATGGAGACTATTGAATCTGTCCATTATCCGAACAAGACCGTTAATATGTTCCGGTGTAGATCGAAAGATGGACACCGTTCAACGAAGGGTTGAGAGCGTATCGCGGCAAGAAAAGGTCCGAGTGACCGAATCGACCATAATCGGCAGTGCGATCTTACAGCGCACTTGAACGTCATGAGCCGTCGCGAACGAGCTTGGGTCTGCCGGATGTGTTTGCGAAACGAGGCAGATCGAATCCGAGGGATCGCGATTCAATTAATATACGACGCCGCGGTCCCCGCGCTTGATTTAATTATCAGATTCAACCGGTGCCGATAGAAATCGCTTCATTAAGCGTGCGCCATGTTTCCAGTCAGAATATGATGCCCATCGAAAGAGAGAGAGTGAGAGAAAGAAAATGACACGTCGTCGCCCCGGAATGGACACTGTGTAATTATCGCGATCCATTAGTCCAACGTTGATTCGCGGAGGCGCGAATCCGTGCTTCGAGCGTCTCGTATAGTACTTGGATCCTATATCCCGCCTGGAATTTATCTGGCTCATGTTGACCGCCAAGATGGGACAAGTTTGCGCTTCGTGCCTTTTTTAACGAGTTTAAAACACGGACACGCGGGTTAGGCTTTAATACGCGCTTTTTACTGCAGGCACCTTTCGCGATCAAGCAGAGCCAACGCCGTAAAAATATTCGCCGGCTGTAAACACGCGTTTCGGTGTTAGGTTTCATTATTATGTTTCTTCCCGATTTTTTATTACGCGACGTCGCGATGATAATTTATCATGATCGAAATTCGATCGATTTTTACGGGATGCTCCATACAAATCGATCGAGCTTAGCAATGCTAATGAGATACCTATCGTTTTTTACAATTCAAACACAATTAGCATAGTGTGCCTAACACCCGACGGTACATTGCCACTGCTGTCATCGTCACAAAGATCGAAGCTGTCACGATCTTGGCAAGCTCGATTTTCAAGGAACTGCATGCTCGCGAGGCGCAGCGTCACGTTCAATTTGCATTTCGCGATCTGTCAAAGCGCCGTTTTTCATTCATAACAAGCGGGACATGTTAGCGATATTCTCAATCATTTAAACGATACTGATCATACGTTAATTATTTACGAACATTATTTGCATCAGTAACAAACAAAATCAACATGATTCGTGTATCTCTCGGTTGTACGAAATATGTAAAATTAGTATCAATTTATTGTATCTATTATAATTATTACGTCAAATAACATTTTTTAATAGCCAAAGAAATACCGACGACTGTCGTTAGCGCGATACGAAATATCGTGGCAGATCTGAATGCTGCCATCGGCGATCGTTGATCTCCATCAATCCCGCTCGAGAGACATCTTTAACGCGTTAACATCCGAGCGCGACACGTTCACAGAGACACGAGCCGACGACGATCGATCTCGCATCGATCAGTCTCGTATAGAGAAGCAGAATGCACACCATTCATTTTCATCCGTGAAGGCCAGTCGGAGCGTCGGTCGTCCTAACGAGAGCCACGACGGCCTCTATCTCTCTCTGCGTCTCCGCGACCGCGTCGTTGGTGACACGCTGACACACAACACCGGTACACAATCCACAACGACGGCGATACACAGTGGTATATCGGCACAAGCAACTAACACTAGCGCTCGTTTTCATCTCGACATGATGCGGGAGCGAACACGACGTGTATTGCTGCACTTTGCACGACTGGTTTGCGCGATTCTCTCCCCGATATCACCTGCGCCGGTGGACCCAGGTGAACCGAAATATCCCACTGGCTGACCGATTCGTCGCGGGTCTCGCGGGCAGCGCTTAAACACACAACACTGGAAGGTTGCACGTGGCCGCGGGTGATATAAACAACGCGGGGGTGCACGCAGCTTCCAAGACGTGATGTATCGCGCGCGCGTTTCACCGAAACGAAAGGACAGAAAGGGAAGAAGAGAAGAGAGAGTGGTACGGGGGAGAGAGTGCGAGGGAAGAAGAAAGAGAGAAAAAGAATCGGAAATAGAGGGAGGGAGAAAGCACCACACGCGCTTCCTGGGAGAGAGAGTGCAATCTGTCGGTCCGGTCTCTTGGTTCGTCTCTGACTGGTGTCGTGTGCGCGGCTCATGAGAGAGCACAGCCCGTGCTGCGTGCCGTTGCGGCCTGGGGGCCACGTGACACGGTCCCCTGCAGGAGGTAGGACCGCACACTCCGCGGAGCAAGAGCGGACGACCGGCCATGTGTGTTGTGTTGAGCGCGTGGGGCTCGCGCGAGTGATAGTGTGGGGCGCGCGTGTGGGCCGCATTGCAAGAGAGAAGGAGAGAGAAAGATAGAGAGAGAGAGAGAAGGGGGAAGAGGGCAGAAAAAAAAAGAACGAGCGAGAAAGGGGGCAAGGAAAGGAGAGAAGCGACAAAGACAATGAGAAGAAAAATAGACGGAGTGAGAGAAAAAGCGCAAAAAGGGGGACGAGAAGAGGGCGAGTGAGAGAGAAAAAGAGGCCGCGAATACAGTCGGCCTGCCGTCGCATCCCGCGCACAGAAATTGTGTAGCGGGGCATAGGCGGGCCGAGGGGAACTGCTGCCGATCGTGGGCCAGAGTGGTGGAATCGTTTGTGAGAGTGGGATCAGGAAAGCGTTGAGAAAAAGGGGGTGGGAGAGCCGAGTGGGAGGACTGGGTCCGCGGGCCCCGCTCCGAGAGTAGGGTTATTTCCCTTTCTCTCTCTTTCTCTCGCTCTCTTCCTCGCGATGTTGCTTGGCGCGGGGAAATGGGGGGCACAAGGGCGCAGGGAGACCAGAGGTAAGGAGGTAGGGCGGCCTACGACCCTGTCAGGCGCGTGCCCCAAGTCAGCATAGTCTACTACGCACGATTGATAACGAGCCGTGGCTGCACCGCGATGGTAATAGTCACCGATTTTAATTCAGATTAATTTTACCACATATAGGCGGATCGATCTAGGCACTTTCGATCTCATGCAATTTATGCACTTTTAACACTTTCAATGCGGAGGGAGTACCGAGGCATTCGTGCCGATCATCGAGCTATTATTATACAAATTTAAATTTGCAATCACTGAACAAAATAATTATACTATGAATGTGCATTCTTCGTCATTCCTTATAATGACTCATTTTTTATGAAGTGACTCAGTATCTTGAAATATTTTTATGAACATGGAATTCCATGTTTCCTTAATACAATTGTGATTTTTTTTTGCAAAGACGCAGTCTTCTTTTATAATTTTTCAATATATTAACTTATATATAATATTATATATGATAATTTATACATGATATTATATATAATTATAAAATTTTTATTATATAGTTTAATATTAAATTTAATATTAATCATATATTATATTGCGTGTGTGTACGTGAAGAGATGGACAAATATATAATTTCTTTAAAAATGGAGAATTTTGATTTTAATCTTCTTCTGAGAAAAATTTTCAAAAACAAATACAGAGAGATGCGATGAAGCGTCACGCATGGAACAGCGAACAGCAGCCAGAAGGCGCGCGGTCGCCGATACGCGAAAGCCGAGGGAAATGCACGGCGGGGCGTAGGCGTTAACAGCGTTAAGAGCAAGAGAGTAACGGTATACAAGATAGCTAGGTACAACTGCTAGATAAGATACGTTAGATATTAGCGCGATGAGAGAGAGATATGTCGCAGCGATTAATGTCGCGCGCCCCGCAGCGTACGACGAACCGGACCCGGTCGGCTATAAACTGCGGGTTAACAAGTGCGACGACGTTGAGCGATCTGCTCCGAAATAATTCTTTTATAGTTTCGATGACGCAATCCGAGGACGCGGAACTAATGGTCCCGAGGAACATTTCGTGGAAGAGGCGAGTTAAACGGAACCGGTCGGGCACGCGCCCTTAGTCATTCGTACGCGAGATGACTGCAGCGGCGGCTCGCGAGCTGAGCAGGACGCTGCAGCGGTACGGAATTCATGCCTCATTTTAACAAACTCTTCAGAACATATTCTCGCATTCCTCGAGATAAAATGGAATTCAAGATATTCCTTGCAGATGTCTCGAGTAATATCACGTTTTAATAAATATATTTATTAAAAACATGAGAAAAATTAATCGTCTTCTTCTTTATAGACTTAAGCTAAGCACAATAAAAAATATATTTTTTTATAAAAATTCTTATTTATTTAAATTAAAAAAAAAAATCTCTGAAAAAGAAAGAGAGAGAAGTTGACAGTTTCTCGAAAATAATTCTTCGCGTATTCTTATATGTTCTTAAAATGAAGAAAATGTTGAGAATCTCTCCTCTTAAGCAAACATACAATATTTTCATTAAGGATTTCACTGATTGGGCCTTGCTTGCGTGATCCGAAGACATGTGAAGCTCATCATGACCTCCGTCTTCGCTTGATTGGCGCGGAATAACGGAATTAAAACCGTACCGGTGGAATTTTAAGTCGTTCGCGGCGTTATGGACTTTCCCGCGAAGACACGGCGGAGAGCGGATAAGAAGACGCTGATCGAGAGACGAGAGCCAGGTTTTACTGTCAGGAGGATTTTACGAGAGTCGCCGCGCCGACGAGTGATGACGAAACGAGTCTACTGCATCGCGCCGTTGCCGCTTATTTATAGAAACGTAAACGAAGATTGTACGTTAATGGTCATATAAATAGTACCTCTTACTAGAGTTTTTAACCGGAAGCAAAGGCTTCAGGTGCTTTAAAAGCGGCTCGTAAACGAGACCCGTAAATATGAGTGTCGTTGAGAGTCGCGGAAACTCACATCGCGTGAGCACGACGTCGTCCATAGCGTAATTGTTCATCGGCGAAGGTAAAAAAGGTACACGAGAAGCAAGGAGTACACGACACGTGACGCGATTGCCTGATTACGGGATGATTGGGCCCACGAGGAAGTCGAAATTTCCGGATGGAAGCCGGATGGAATCATAAACGATCAGCTGTTTGAACGAAAAAGTGCGAAAAATTGGCCTCGAGGAAAGAAAGCTCTGCTATCCAATTTGTAAGACTATCTGCGGATATTTTAAGGATAGATTTTCTGTCAAACTATTAATATTGTAATAAATATAAATAAATTTTTAACGTTGAGGCAATTAATTATTTTTCGATTATAAGCTATTGAATCAAGAGTGAATTTTCAAGAATTAAATATTATTCCGTGTTTTTAGAATGACATATGATTATTATGCAATGTCTTTAAACAAAAAAAACATACGCAAGTTTAACACTCAGAAACTTTAACAGGCAATTACGCATAATTTATTAAATAAACTGAAAAATAAAATAGATACGAGTAATGTATATTCAATTCGTCATTATAATCGTTCTATATATCTCTTCCTCATAACTAAAAATTCTATGAAAATCTTATTTAATCCAATGTCGAATAAATTACACGATATAACGCGTTGTGGAAAAAAAACCGTTAAGGGTTAATATAATAACCCCTCCACACCGCAGAAAGCGTTTTAAGAATCGACTCTTCTTGCGTGCATGTGTATGTGGTAAGCGAGGTCTCGGCGGAAAGTTAATGAAAAAGTCGCGTATTTATTCGGTTTCCACATGTTAACGATGCAAACGGTTTGCCGACAAGTGCGATCGCTGCAACGAAAAGGTTAAACGTGTCGTAGCGCGAATGATGAGAGAGGGTACTTGAATGATGAGTACGCCTCGTTTCTGCATTAATTATCAGTATGCACTTGCAGCTGCAGTAAGAGAAAGAATCGATCATGAAAATAATCGAGAGAAATGTTCTTGTGTATTGGAAGGATTGATTGCCCAACTGTCGTCATGTCGAAATAGTTGTCCTAGATGTGCGCGTGTGTACGTGTGTCTGTGTATATTTTGTGTGTAACGATGAAACGAAAAAAATGTACTATTTCTCAAATTTTCTAGTAATATTACTATATAACTACTTGAAAACTTGGATCACTAAAGAGTAAATTATAAAAAAGAAAGAGTATTCTCTCTTTCTTTTGCCTCTCGCTTTCTTTTAACTCTTCTCTCCTACGAGAAAAAATTAATTTTCCATTTCTCTATTCCATATCATGCTATGTGTATAAATATGATAAATAAGCTTTTCCTAACACCGTCTAGGAGCGAATTTATTTTTTAATTTTAAGATTATATTACTTTTCTTCTATCTAAATGATGATCCTATCCTTCTATACTTTTGCTAAAGAAAAATAATAATTAACGATGTCTCGTTAATGGGAAACGATTGCTTGACCATTAAGCAAGTCTCTAGATATTTTGCTACCTTAAAAAAAAAAAAAACATTTAGTTGACCGTGATTCAACCGGAAACGATCGCCCACGCGATTAATTCGCTCATGATAGACAGGGCTGGACCACGGACACGAAGATACGTGTTGGCGAAGCGCACGTCGCTCCCTCCCCTCTCGCCATTCGCGATCAGTCTCAACTTCGCCCACCATACGGTATATTTTGTAAGTCGAAAAGTCGATTTCGGAATTGCCCGGTTGTTCTTAAACGATGCGCCCACGCGGCGAATCCGTCTTTCGGGGCCCGACGGTTGCCGAAATAACCGTCTCACCTCGCCCACGTTTCGTTTTGGGTCCCATTGGCGGTTCAGCGGATAGAGAGCCACGCGTGTCCAGCGATTTTGTGGGAGCCGATTACTCTCCCTTCCTCTCCCCTGCCATCATCGAAGCGGGCCCTATATGTGGGACGTCCGCGTTTCCGAAATTATTGCGGCGCGTTTGAATATTCATAGAGATGATCACGTCGTCTTCTAATTTCGACAGATGACGATGTTATCTCGTTTGTCCTCTCGCAATAAAACACTAGATTTTTATGTTTATCGAATCTCTTCGTGAACACGAAAAGGAGCTATATATGGATCGTCTGCGTATAACGAAAACATTACGGCTTGTTGAATATTCGATTGGGCAGCTCCCTAATTTTTCGATAGAGATTACCGCGTCCGGTTCTCGTACGCTTTTTCCGCTACGTACATCTCGACGTCAAGATTTTTCTTTTATTAAAAAATCCCCGTAAGTACATTTAATGTACGCATGTCTCTCGATCGTTCGAGTCGGCTAATCTCACTCCGCAAATCATAAGAACCGCATCGACTGATTGCTTCGACTCTTAATTCCGCCGCACCGGATTAAGAAAATAGGACTTGAGGCGAGATGAGAGTCGAGTTGACAAATCGTTCGGATCCGGCCGGTATCGTATCTTCCTATCTATCTCACGGGGCTTTTTTTTGGATGCCCGTCGACGTATAACCTCGCCGTGACTAATGTCTAATGATGCGTGTCGCGCATTCTCTCTCCACCTCCTCGTTTTGTCGCGCTCGGTAATCCGGTGTCCGGTTTCGATTCTTAAGTACGACTCGTTGAAATCCCGATGGCATCTCGCGAGGCACTTGCCGAAAGATCTCGCCCGCGAACTTCAGCCGGAATAACATTCTGTTCGCGCACGATCGTTGATCGGCAAAAGCCCACGCGTCCCTTGAATCGCTTCCTGCTTCATTATCAAGTGAGCAAAACATTCGTTGCGCCGATGTTACATAAATATTGTTATGTTTCTCTGGCATTTATGCGATTTCACGTAGGAGTTCTACTGTAGACAACAATAATCAATCATTCGCTTGCATCAGCGGCGATTGTGAAGTCTGAAACGCCACAGGCTGATTTCAACTATCGCAAATATCCGGCATAAGATTAATTAAAAGACTTTTTTGTTATCTCTGATAACAGCATAATTAGCGTTGAGAGTCGAGTTGACGCTTCTCGTAGAATTGCCGAATCATCTACGAAAAGATCATCAACGAACGACGATCGTAAATTCTCAAACGTCGTTAAATGCGAAATAAACTCCAATATTCGACAACAAAGCGTTAAGTCACCATAGTCTGAAAATAGGACGCGAGATTTAATAGTCACGTTGATATCTTCGCGACTTTTCGTGCAACGTTGCAATTAATTTTTCTTATTCGCGCGTTAATTTTATTCTTCCATATTAAATTTCAATTCAAACATTTATAGGACAATTAAACGGTAATGTTTCATTCATTGTAATGAAATTTATGTCTCTCTCTTTCTCTCTTGCTCTGTCTGACATATAAATGACTTTTGCAAATTATTTAAAACATGAATAAACTTTCTCTTTTACGTACATTTCACATATTGTTTAACAAGCAGAGTGGATCAGTTAGGGTTACACAACAAGAGAGAAAGATTGAATAAAATCTTTTCTCACGCACGCGCATATCCTCGACGGCTCTTGACCGATATACGGAGCCAGATTTCTACGCCGCGATAAGAATCGATGGTCGCACCACGTGGAAGCAGTGAAGAGGCTTGTAAACAGGAGGGCTGTATACATGACCGGTTAATTGTGGGTGTAACACGGTGTGCCTCTGCTCGCGTCAGGCAGCCGCGACAATTTGGAGAGTCCCGTGATGTACGAGCGCATAAAAATTTCCCCTAATTAAAACGGATGACTTAAGCCGGCGTTATGCACGAGAGAGAGAGAGAGAGACACGATGGAATCGTTAAAATGTATAGCGATGGGCTAGGAAGTAAGTCTCGCGTAATTGCGACGAGAAAATTATTTGATCGTCGCTCTCGCGCCGGAAATATATACGAGAGGGCATTTAAAATATTTCCGTGATAAAAAAAAGTATTTACCGCCAATATATTTCGGCGCCCAATGAGCATGATAACCGCGCGGAGTAACAGTAGGGGCAATAAAAACTTGCCGTGTAACTGATGTATCCAATAAACCGCATCGACGATCTTTTTATTGGGCAATTAAATTTTACCGGGTTATGCGCGGGCATCGCGATATTATAACGCTCTCTCATGGGCGTTATCCATTGCGCTAAAAACACATTTCAAGGAATTGTCACGACGTAAAATGCGCTGGTAACGTTCCGCGAGCCAATTACATCCGCCCACGCGATATGCTTAGCGATTCTTTGATAATTGAACGGAATTATCTTTCTTACAATGTAACCAGTCGATAAATTTATTTGTCGCGTGTTAAAATTGGTCACGCCTATAAGGTACTTACACACGTAATATTTGAACAAAATAATAATATGGATATAAGCAAAAGTAAAATTGTGGCATGTGTATTAGTATTCAATTAAAGCGTTATTCTAAGTACAAATTTATAGAATCATAAAAAAATATTATTAGAAAAATGTCAATAATATCGCGCTGCATTCAGTGTTTTTATAAGCGATTTTGTTGTTCAAAATAATTATCTGACTTTTGCCTAAAGGTATCTTTAGCAGCGAGTTTTTCTTACGCACATTCGTTTACTCATTTTTATTTTCTCTATCCTTCTTGTGCAATTTTCTCTTTCCATTTCATCGCATCAGATCTTCCGACTGTTTCTCTTCCAGCCTCTTCGGGCGAGAGCCATTAGAGCGGCGAGCGCGAAAATCAATGTGTTGTTGGCGGCGCTTCGTGCGCTTCCTTTGCATCCAGTCGTGCGATCTCTTCATCGCATCGCTTCCTCTGCACGGTTGTTCACAAAGTGCCCAAGGAGAGGCCGAATGATCGAAGCAAAACGATAGTATTGCGAATCCTGAGTTCCCCGCTCTCGTTCTCTTCTTCTTCTTCTTCTTCTTCTTCTTCTTCCTATTCCGCGTGGTACAGATTCCGCCGTGCGCGTCCGCCGCATAACCGCGATAAATTACGAGGGTGGAAGGCCGAAAGGGGTAGCAAAGAAGAGAAAAGGTAAAGGTAAAGGAGCGGGAAAAGAGAAACCGACGGCGGGAGCAGTTTGCTTTGCACACAATTTCCACGTGGCCGGCGGTATCTTTGCGCGAAAATAAAGTGTCGTTGCGTTAGCGTACGCACATTGCGAGATGCTGGCGGAAGGGAGGATGTGTTCCTTATTAACATTTCTTCGGGATTCGAGGCGAGATTAAATTGACAGTCAGGATTTGCGAGTCGTTTGTTACCGGTCCACTCTCTTTCTCTCTTCGTTTCTTGCACGATACCTTTGTGATTGTACTCGCGTGTGTGTGTGAGAGAACATGCTCTCACCATATTGAAAGCCAATTTTCTCTTATATAGTTTGTGCTCGAGTTCACCAAGATTCTGCTCCGATTCTCAGCCTAATGACCTCGACAATTTTCTATCATTTTGAGAGAATCACGAATGGCCTATCTCCATGTAAAAATAATAAAAATAGAAAACATAAGATATTATCTATTTCTGAGAAAATTTTTTATTTCTGAGTTTTCCTTAACTTGCACAAATCATAAACTAAGCACTAAAATAAATACACGTGAAGAAAATAATTATCATGTCTTTTGTACGTATATCTACACAGAGATACTCTCGCTCATAAAACTTATTCTCTTATCCATTTAATTTGTTATTATTTCTAGAGAAATAACGGACATGATAACGTCAAATGTTGACTTCTGTCACCGGCTCGACGACAGTTTAGCGACGTAGAAAGAGGAAGAAATTTGAAGACAAAGAGAATCGAGATGACGTTTCGAGTATACATGGTCCTTTATTATAGCGGTATCTGCAGGGCGCAGCTGTTAGCCCCGTTGAACGTCAGAAGCGACTATATACTCGCGCGGAAGAGCAGAGAGAAGCGCCGCTGCATTAATAAGACGGCGAAGCGCTCGCGCATCACCCATCGGTCGCGTAGACGGACTTGGAATAGCTCTCGGAATAGATTCCGACTTTGCACAGTGGGCCACAGTGGACCACATAATCCACGTGTAGAGGGATGGGTAGAGTAGGCAGAGAGGGGACAAAGGGAAACGAGTGTGACGGAAGTTTATTTTCTCTTTGTGACTATTCGAAGACGCTACTCTCGTTCCAACCCAGAATTCGCCAACTTCTAACTAACTCGCCAAATCGTAAAGCGGAGCGTATTGCGTGGGCGCCGAGGGAAAATAGCGGCGCTATTGTAGCGGCACTTTGACGCAAAAATGCGTTAATAAAAAAAAAAAAAAAAAAAAAAAACTCGTATGCCCTACATGCAATAGATAATCTCGATAACACGTCTCTCGTATGCGCGAGAGTTAAAACGCGTACACGTACGCGAGAAATTAATCGCAGTCGAGCGCGACTCGAAGAGAGAGATATCTAATGCAACGCATATTTTTCCGTATAAACAAAAAAAGCAGATTAGTCCATTCGTTTGAAGGCTTCCGGTTTACACTCTGCTTACGACGAGGACGACGGCATAAGATCGTGAAGCACAATGTTACACGACTGGATGCTGTGTACCTTTTTATCGCGCGCGCTTCGCAACTTTTGGCGCGGCTCCTACGCTTCATTAAGTCCAAAGAGATCATTCTTTCAACGTGGTGCGCTTGCCCGCCTCGTGGTTTCACGGGGCCCCGATCGCCAACAGAAAAAGGCAGAATCGAAGTTTAAAGGGAATCGCGAAGAAAGGCGACTTGAGCTCTCTTTCTCTTGCGCCGCGTCGTCGGTGCCTTTGACGCCTACTAATGAGAGGGCAGTGATTAAGGGAACTCTCGCGGTGGTGTGCACAAGAGCGAGGAGGAATAAGCGAGACGCAAGACATAAAGCAGCACCGCGGACAGACAGACGGGCGGACAGCTGCGGTACGACGCGGGCTTTTTCGTGAAGTAACGCGATCCCAAAGGAATGCACCGCCTTGTCGGTTAACGCCGTTAATTCGACGGCGTGTCGAACGAACTTATTATCGATCACCGACGAAGCATTCTTTTATTCTTCCTATTTCCTTTTGCACGATCGAAGGATGAACGTTGAGCGCCGATCCCACGCGCATCCCGAGCGATCTTACAGCCGAAATTTAAATTTTCACGTCAATCCTGAGTATTTAATTGTATAATAAAATTAATTATTTTGTATTAGGCTAAATATGTAAAATTTCAAACGCTTTAAAGATATTTTTTTAGAATATCGTAACTTTCGAAAAAAAATATCCTAATAATAGTTTATAGTCTCAAAATTTAAATAAATGTTCAAGATATAATTTCTTTCTATCTCCATTCGTTTGTGGCATTTCTATACGTTCAAGCAAAAAATAGATGAATCATCGCCGGAGAAAATTTCATCGGTCATATCATCGATAGTATCGATGATATCATATTATTATCATATTTATCGATACCAATAATTAAGAAAAACCCGATCGGAGTTTTCCACGAGTTCTTACGATCGTTAGTGGAGATATACGAAATATGACGTTGTGTTATAACCATTTTATTAGAAAATACATTGCGACAATTCGAGACGCATTTAAAGTACCGCGGTGTTTGAGATAAGTTTATAAAGCTGTAGAGACAAGTTATGACAAAAACATCAATTTAATTAGATATTAAGGATAAAATATATATTTGTTATAGCCTGATATCTATAGCCATGCATTTTCTTACAAAAAGATAAAGCTATATAAAAATTTAAAAAAAGCGGTTAGAATACCTAATGTCAAAAAAATCGAATCTAAAATTGATAGAAAAAATTCCCCTGACATCTGTTCGTCGGATTTCAAGTCACAGAATATACGAGATTGTTGCTATGTATTTCATCGTGTTCCTTCTTCATCTACTTCCACAGAATGACATAGATTGCCCTCGTTTCGAGCCACTGACATAATCCATCTGGTCTCACAAATTGTGACAACTCGAGAGCAACTGAATTTCGTATATCGGACGCCGATGACTCACGTCGGAAGGGAGACCACTTTCCAATTAGAATTTCCAATTAGAAGCGTTTGACTTAATAACCGTTCACGAATCCTTAGATCGATCTGAAAGACCCACGTACGACTTTTCTTTTCTGACGAGAAGGAAGGAACGCGAGCATCGTGCACGCGACGTTAACGAAGAGATAATTTACCGCGGCTACGAATCGCGGCATTAATTCTTCGCTATCGCGATAAACAGTACGTACAGCTGGTGTTGCAGCAATTAGCCAACTGCGGATTATCGTCGATACATCGATGGAGCCGAATGCACTTATCTCGCCATTGCGAATCAAGGCGTTTACGAGAAGAACGCGCGCGATCACTGCGATGATACGTTGAACAATTATTGTTATGGTGTGTCGGATGGTGTGAAATAGAGATTCCTATACTTTTTTTTTAAATATATTGTAGTATATATAAGTATTTGAAAACTAACCAGTTTTAATCGATATACTATTCTTTCGCAGAAATCCTGATTACATCGTCACAAAAAATAAATTATCTTAAAAAAATTAATAAAGAAATTCATAGAATAAAATTTTGACAGATATATTTACAGCTTCTCTAGAGTCATCGTCAGATATTTTTAAACTTTCGATGTATAAAGACGGAGATTGAGTCGTCGGTAGACAATTTAAATTAATGTCGATTTTAATATACGCTTTACCTGTTTTATGTTGTTTTTAGCGCCATCGTATTTATAGCCCTGATCACGACAGGACGACCGCGTCATGGCTGGAATCTATTATGAAAAACTTTTATAGCGAACGCATATCGCGCGAGGAGCGGCAGACGAGTTGATGCAAAGGTAAAAAAAAAACACAAAAATAAAGAAAAAAGAAATCGCGCGTGAGAGACGAGCACCGCCCACGCCGCGTCGGTTAATTACGCTTCCGAAAGTTACCTTCTGGATGTCAGGTAGAGCGAGCGAGCGTGATTTATCGCGCGCATACGGGAAGGTAATCGCGAAAATTCGCCCAAAACTGCGCACTTTCACCATCGCGTGCGATTAATCGAGATGCTATCTTTGTTGCAAACTTCCTTATATGCGTCGACCGTCATTTCGCGCGATAAACTGGTAATGTCAATTACGTTACGGCTACTCGTAGATTGGTACCGGTCGCCACATCCTCGACGGGAAGTGCCAAAACCGCTTGTCCCGCGGTTTCTGAGACACGTACCGTCGGAGATTAATGTAAATATGATTTTTACTTTGAAACGAGACAATTACGACAATTCAACAACTGCGTTGCAAATTAGTGAACTTGGCAATATGTTAATGTAAAAGATATTACGGTTGATAATATCAATTTGTACGGTAGAGAGAAATAATGTCTATATTTAACAAAAACAGATATAAAAATTGAATAATTTCATATTTTTTAGGATTATTTTTTAGTATTATATTTCTATTACATTAATTTGCGTAACGAAATGTGGTAATGATGAGAAGCTAGCTTTCGACGAAAGTGCGCAAGAAGAAGTCTAATAAATTTAATACGGAAAATACGAGCGAGGGAGCTCAGACAGCTAAAAACAAATTGATTTCTTGAAGGACTTTTCGTGGGCTCCGGATAATTCCTCGACTTACTAGATGGGTCAAGGCCTCTGTCTCTTACACGTACCTGCCTACGATCGAAGAAAGAATGCTGCACGTAACTTACGAGGCAATCGTGGTTATTTAGTCATGCTTCATCTCAAGGGGAAACTGACCTATCAATTTTTCGAAAAAGAGCAAGTGTAACGAATTCGGACCAACGCAGATTCAATAAAGGTAGTCTAAATAATTTATTAAATAAATTTCTTAAAGCAAATAATAGTAAAAAAATGTGTACCTTTTTTGGTATTATTATATTCCTTCTCGTAAACCGTATGTGAGACAAATTCTTAACTAAGTATCGAAACATTAATACATGGAATTGTGAACAATTGACAAAATTTTAACTAATTTAATCGTCGAAATATTTAATGTTAAACTTTAAAAATTGCGAAAGATGGTGCCTAATTAAATTTTAGTAACATCTTCAGTAGAGTTTAGAGTAGATGCAATTAGATTTCAATAATTCAACTAAATGCGCTCATCGTCGCTCAAGTTCTCGTACTCTTAAAATGCTGGCTTATCTCCGAGTTATCGTGTTAAGTTGATACCGAACAATGTTCCAATAGTCTGGAGATTTTTCTTGAATTTACCGACAAAGTCAGCGCGGCCGATTTAAGCGAAAAAGTCGCGCGGCAGTCCAAGTATCTACTTGGCTTTCATCTCGAGTCTTTGGTTGTTATCTGAGCGCACCTACATGTACATGTACACCCATCTACCTATCTGTTTATCTGCCGACTGCGAAAAAATCATCAGCATACGTTTCTACAGCGGTTAGGATACAAACACAATGTAATGTCACGATAGCGGCCTAGTCTCTTTCGCGATCTTAACGTCGTTTCATACAAGATAAAATGTTGAAATACCATCAAATAAAAGCTTTTAAAAAAGAGGAAAGCGTTTTCTGTCATTTTCACCAAAACAATATGCATATAATGATAAATTTCTTTCGGATTTCAAACGAGTCTCTTCAGAACTATCGTAAAAATCATTAAATCTGACATCCTGAGATCTGAGAGATGAATTGAATGGGGGAAAGGAAAGAGACGAAGAATCGTAGAGGGTCGAGAATGTCCGAGCAAGATTTACGTTCTGTCAGAGGCGTCGCGATGTGAACGCGGCCTTATCGCTGCGCACATGCGCTACCGCACGAGCATATGCGCCCACGCCTCGCGCGCGCGCGCACGCACGCGCAGCACACACCGGAATAAATGCGTGTTTATCGCGGCGGTGGCGGTGGCGGCACCGCTTTTGATGCCGGGGCAGCAGCTCGTGCGCTTCTCTCTTCGCTCTCCTTCTCTCTTCTTAGCGCAAAGAGAGGGTCCTCGCGCAGATGGGCCCGACCGATTTACATAAGGCCGAGAGCTCCGGTCCCGCGCGCACTCACATCGCGCGCGGGGCCTTCCTTCTTATTAAACGCGCTCGCGAGCGTGCATGCACGTATATACATCGCGGGCGCAAGCACGCACACGCGTATCCTTTATTAAGGGCGCAGGCAGCGCACGAGCGCGCGGGGACACAGAAGCGCCGCGCATGCCTTGTTGCGCTAACAATACGACCGCCCACGTACGAGATATCTCGTTTTATTATTATCCTTCTGTGTCCGCTCTCTCTCTCTCTCTCTCTCTCTTTTCTCTCCGGATTCTTCCTCCGCCTTTACCTTCTTTCCTGCTGTCCTTCTTCCGTTTCTTCTCCTTCACTCGTCCTCGCCGCCCTTTCGCTGCGCGCGCGAGATCGCCAGTGCGGATGCGCTGAACTTTGCATGCGCTGATTCACCCAGCTTTATTCTCCCGACGGGCACGCGTTTGCCCGTCCTCGATATAAGACAATGTTCCCTTCACTTGATGAGATATAATATACAATGACCGTATATGATAACATTTAATATATGTAAGTTAAATTGGATCCGACAATAAGTAGACTAATATTTCCGGAACAATTCAGTTAGAAAATATCTACAATTTTTTATTGATAATTATATATTATATTTATTATATGTATTTTTTTCAAAACATTTTGAATATAATCTTTGCTTTTCGAATTTCTCTCGGAAAACAAACGGCTAATAGATTGCATAAAGATCAAAGATGAATCAATGAAATTCAATTTCGACCGCAGTGTACGTGAAATAAATGCGTTGGAAAATAAAAGATTTGCGTCCTTTGAATCTTCTCGAACCAATCCGCGGTTTTAAATCCCGGAAAGAGTTTTAGAACCAGCTCTCACTATATATTAGAATTAGAATATCGCAAGCGCCGGTGAAAGAAAAAGCCCATGGAACGTATATGTGTGCGTGCATGAGTGTCTATGGATCTCGCGGGGGGAGAAAAGAAAGCAAGAAAAATATCGTCCGGATAACGCCGGTGTGTCACGTTCGACTTTGTGAACGGCGTCGCTGTCAGTGCGTGAAAGTTTGGAACAAAGATAAATTTGTACCAGGGTTCTTCCCCGCCCCGTATCGCCCCCTTGTGCGGTTACCACATCGTATTCCCCCCCTCGCGTCCCGCAGCACCCACGAAGAATGCACGTGCCGTGTGCGATATTTGGATATACATAAAATGTGTCCACGGGGTGTCGGTCAAAGTGAAAAGCAAGCAACGAGTCGGTCCCGCTAGATTCAAGTTGTTCTTCTCGAGATACAACAACTCGTCCGTTAACGTTTACAAATTACGTTTTCTCCAAGGAGTGAAACACTCTATTTCATTTAAAGATATCTCTTTCCCTTATACAAGTATAATATTTTAATATTCAGTCCGTACATTTTATGGACCGAAAGATCAGCTGCTCCAACTTAAATAGAGATACGAAGGTAGTCAAGTATCATTTAGATGCTACTAATTCGTACTAATGTCGCGACTCTGTAGAACGTGGAAAACGCGAATCTTCATCAGCGCGACAAAACAGCTGATTATCTCGCGTGCAACCCCGGAAGCCGTGAGATGCGTACGAAGCGATAACAGTAATTGCTCGCGTGACCGTCGTCGGGCGAGGAATTCCTGGCATTTTACCCAAGGTACTCGTCAAAAATACTCGAGATTCGCCACGCACGCACGCGAACGAGCGTGTGTCACCTCGGCACAGACGTCTATATTCATCGGACGATTTCTAACGCGTGGGGACCAGGACTAACGCGGCACCGTTTTCTCTCGCTATTATTCTTCTTCTTAAACGGTACTCTTCTCTCTCGCTCTCTTTCTCTCCCGAAACGAAAAGGAGCCACGAAGAGAGAGAGAGAGAGGCGCGGCTACAAAGGTATCTCGCGGAGCATTGTCAGTGACAAAACAAGCGGGGCTCCGGGATCACTGACGCCACTATCATAACGTACGAGCAACATATCGCATGACAAGAGGAGTTACGGGAACACAGGGCCCCGCAGCTGACCCCTCTGACCCCCGCTGTTTTTGTGCCGGTGTGCTCGTCGAGAGTCGGACGCGGGCCTTTCGGTCCCAAACTGCGAAACATGCCGACACGATGCGGTGCGTATTATACCCCCGGAGGGCCTGCTTTCTCTCTCTTTCTCTCTTTTCCCTCACGAAACTCACCGCCACGCCGGATTTCAGACGCGAAACGCGATATTCGTGGTGCGGGCGAAACGCAGACGTCGTTCTTCCTCTCTCGCGTTTCTCGCCGAAACACAACGAGAATACGGCTGCGAGAAACACTTAAAAAAAACAAAAAAAAAAACGTGACTTTCGACGACACGGCGTTTAAAGAGCTCGAGTACAAATTTATTTACGTACGGAAAAATATTGTCAGAAAATATAATGAACAATTTCTTGATTCGCTCGAGAATTCTTCTTGCTTGACAAATAAATAATCGCGATGAGAACATGGAGCTGTCTTTCATAAATTCTTTCATATATTAATTGTTTATCGTATTCTCTCTATTCTATCTTAATCTATACATTCTGCAGCACGATCGAGGCTTACGCCTCGATCGAGGATTTACGACTTTACGCATCGACACGTACGCGCGTAGCCGTACACGACAGGCCAGCCGGCCGACATTTACCAGCAATAAGTAACGATAATTACAAGCTAATGGAGGCGATGTGCTCGCACATCCGGTACGCGTCGCGGTGGCGGCGCGTTCTGCATTCGGTATTTAAATTAACCGATCGATCGGCCGTGTTCACCTCGCACATTATGCAAATGTCGCGAAAACACGTAAAAGTTTTCTGCAAAACCAATTACGCCGACGCGACACCACCGCCAGAAGTTAATTGCGAATTTCTGCGCCGTACTGTTATTACACGGCACCCGTCTCCTCTCTCCTTCTCACAGAGACAAGAGAGAAAGAGAGAGAGAAAGAGAGGGGGAAAAGGGAAGGATAGGGAGATGGGGAGGACCGAAATCTCTTGCAATTCTGGACAGTCAAGAATGCCGGGCAAGAGTCATCATTCTTGAAAAATAAATTCGAGCCGACGACGTTACGTTATTAAAGTAATGGATCCCGGGGATAAGAGTAACGAAATACTTATAAGCGTTAAGCGCGCGACGTTAATGCGGGACGTTCTCCCTTCAGTAGCAACAAGACATTCGACGCCGACAGTTTACTCTTCTCCTGCGCGTTTAACATCCGACTGAGGTAATAAAGATATGTTTCGTCGTACGGTACAAGCTCCGGCTGGTTGAAACGTCTTTCAATCACGATGTTCGAAAATACCTTGGGTACCTTCACGCTATTTTCTTTACTGCAATATGTTACAATATGCTCATATAAACGTATAAACGTGAAAGAAACACGTATCCCCGAGATGTAACCAACGCAATTACAAGAGATATTGTGATCATATAATGACGAAAATATACTTAAAGTTGCGTTCTCTGTATTTCTGCAGGAAGGATCGTAACGTCGTCTTTAGAGATTTCTTTAAATGTGTGTGTGTATATAAGTGCTTGTTTCTTTCATACTTAATACTCTAAAAACTAAAACTCTAAAATATTCTAAAACGTAGTTGTCACTCTTTAGTTTCGTCGAATTTTTAACTGGCCTGTGGTCGGACATCAACATGCAGGATATATCGAACACGCGATCGCACAAGAGATCGGCTTCGCTCTTCCTCTCTCTCTCTCCCTCTCTTTCTCTTTCGAGTTCATTCATGGCAATCGTTTGTCACGCGGGTTCACCTATTTAAACGTCACGGACGGTCGACAAGTGTCGACAGAACGATTGCGCTAGCCTTGATACATTTCGCCTACACGCGTTCGGAGAACGGCTTTTCCATCTTCCGCGTGTCGTACACCACCTACGTGGCCTTTAGCCACTCAAGGACAGCATCCCGGCACCATCATTATCGCGTGGACTTAAATGCGTGGACAGAGCGGCAGTCACCACCTCGACGATGACGAGCCGTAAAGCTCTACCTGAGGTAAACATCCTCCTCCGCTCGTTCCCGTTTTCTCGCGCAACGCGAAAACAAGTCGTGAATAAAATAATTCCCCGGAGAAGCTAACCGCGAGACGTAACGCCCCTATAATTTCGTAAGAACCGTCATAAGGCACGGATTCGTCCGCGTGCGCGTTTCGCGACGAATTATTCGGAGATTGCGCAACCTGCAATCCGCGAGATCTGACGCTTAATTGGATTGCGCAACGATACTTAAGCGATATAAAAATATAATACCACCCGATGGGCGGTAATTAATTCTATCACTTTGTATTCTCAGCTAGTAGCGTTGATCACAAGCTATTATCGGATATTACACCGACAGTTCTCAAACTGTGTTTCACGAGACGCGGCTCAAAGTCTTTCGAAAACAGATGCGTGTAACGTGAGTATTTTATTGTCTAATAAAAAATATTCGCTCGATTTAAAGTAAACATAACGCGTCACAAATGTTACGATCAGCAATTTTAAAGACGCGCTTCGCTCGATGCGCGCGACTACGTCACAAACCCTGACACGAGACTACGCACGTGGGTAGCGTACCGCAAAACGCGTGGGCCAAAACAATTCCCCGGTTAATTAAGATAATCGCTTCTTTATGACGCCATACTGCGGCGCGGCTTATCTGTCGCCGCTCGGTGAAATTCGTTTTCGCGCGAGGAGAAAGGATGTGCCTCGCGCGTTTGATGACCGCGATTTCAATGCACAACGAGATTGAGTCTCTATAAATATGTAAGCATCCTTATCAATGAACGCGTGTGCGAGTGTCGTGATTTAAATTTACAACTCTCCGCGCGCGCTGCAAAATTATTCCATCGTACGTCACTTGTGTCGAGTGTGTCGCGGGTGAAGGGCGGCGTCGCGAGATATTACTGGCGAAAATTGCTGGAATAAAGACGATGAAAGGCACGAGGCGAGGCACGATTCTTCCATGTAATTCGCACCACGCGAGGGCTTGCCGGGTGGTCGGCCCATTGTAGGTCAGTGGGTCTAATTAGGTAATTAGCAATTTGTATCTCGCCTCAATCAAAGCCCTTCCCTTGCGTAACCCACCAACGACGGCGCTGCGTCGCACTCGAGGCCGCGCATTTTGCGTCAGGGAACTCTCGTGGATTGACTCTCGCCTCGATCCTCGATCGGAACTCGTGAAAGTGCATGCAAAAAAAAAAAAATTTGGGCGGAAAAACGACGTAAAAAAAAAAGCGAGATTGTCGTGCGTCATTTTTCGCCCGACTCTCGCGCGGTGCGAATAATTACTCGCAGGCCGGTAATTATTTTCCTCGACGTTCTTTTTTCGCCGCGTAAACCGGAGTTCTCGCCGAGTGAGAAAGAGAGAGAGAAAGAGAGAGAAAGAGACCACATCGATCGAGATCGTGTGTGGTGCGTTACGGTGTCGAAGATGACGATGTATCGCGCGGGAGGGTCGCGGACTCGCGACAATTAATCGCGACACTCGTGAAAAGTGTCCGCAGGTGCGCCGCCTGGTCCTGCCGTGTCCGTGCCGAAACATGCGTGCATATGCGTGCATATGCGTGCGTGCGTGCGTGCGTGCATGCGCGCGCGAGCGGCAAATTGGGCGTACTTTATGTCACGATGCGTAATTTATGCGTCGTTCGCCGCCTTTTCGCCGCGAGGTAATGAAATGGTAATAACTACGTTCGCGATTCGGGGACGGACAGCCGCCGCCGCCATCGTCATTACGTCGCTAATGTGGGAAATTGTGCGCACGGCCGTGGCCGGTAGAAAGAAATCGCCGCCGCATCAGCGTGACGGGTTTAAGTGTTTAAAAGCGACATGAATTCTAAGTAGTCGAGCGAAAGCGCCTCGCTCCAATTCCGCGCGATTAACTAACCTCGGGAGGATGCGCGCGAGGGCTCGAAGGACCATCGATCACGCGTGATCACGCATCAGAAAAGTAGCCGAATATAATAGAAGTACAATCGAAAAAAAAAAATAGAATTAAAAAAAGGACTGATATAACAAATAGGTATACACACGTGTGCGCTGTCATCTTAGCGGGATATTTCGCGCTCTACCTTGAAAAATCCTCTCGAGAGACTTTTCTCTTCCGATACTGCAAGGATAACGCGATGCTCTCGTAACTTAAACCTTACCGAAAAAGATAACCATCTCTTAGCCACCGAGTTACTTCAGATGTACGGGAGTATACGACGGTGATATCCCCTGCGGATAGAAATGATGGAACGAGACGGCGAACGGAAAAAAGGAGGAAGGCCACTGTACCGTGCGATGACGCGACGGGATCGGACCAGGTGGCCGACTGATTTGCCGCGACCACAATAGCGCGTGGGCCGTGGAATTGTCCTGCGCGCGCGCTGCATCTCCTCGTTTATATTCTCGTGGCGATGACGAAACGCGGCGAGATTTTCGTGAGATTCGCGCGCCGCTCTATCGGGCTCACTCTTCCTGGTTAAACGAATTTTTTTTTTTTTCATTCTTCAACCCAAGAGAAAGATACGCTTGCTAAACGTAGTTTGTTTCGCGAAACTCAGTAAAGTTCTTCTAATTATTTGATAATTATTAATTAACTATTTGATAATTATTAATTAATTATTTATAACTAATTGGGATATTTTTTAATTAAAATTAATCCTTTATCCCAAATTTTATGGATTATATAATTATCTATCTTCATTAGTTATTTGTTAAGCATGAGAGAGTGTGTCGTACTAATTGGCGATCGGCGAACAATCGAGTTAGGCGTCTCCGGGCACGATCGCTCGCGGAAGGAAGAGAGGATGTCCCGTTTAATTCGCCACGCGTGGGCATCGTGAACGAGAATCGATTCTGAGCGGCGGCTAACGTTAACACTCGGTCACCGGAGTTCTTTGGCTCGCAAGAGATCCCTCTCTTTCGCTCTCGTCTTCCTCTTTCTTCTCGTCCTTTTCCTCCTCGCAACCACCACGCAACTTGCTCGCGGTCGTTCGATCGGCCAGCCTTGAATACTAACGATCGTCACTTCCTTCCTCTCGTCGATGTTTTCCGTCGCCGTTGGCCACTGAATTTTAATTCGCCCGTCCCGTTTCGATGCACGCATTCTTCCGCCATCGTGTCACGCGTGCGACTCGAGATTGCAATTTGTAAGATATTCCCCGCGTTTGCTCCGAAAATGTCTTGCGTCAATATCAACAGAAACTAACGCTATATACTCGTGATTTCCTAATTCATTGCACATCTCTTGTGTAACACATATATATAAATAAAAAACCCTCTATGCGATATATGTATTTGTAAAATTAATATTCCAAGAACTGACGATGTAAACTCGAACTTCATTTCAAATTTTTATATTCCCCAAAAATTTGCATGCATAAATAAAATATTACTCCACGTATATAATATACGGCGGTCATTCGGTGTGGATGGCGAAATTTGACTTGCGTTGTTGCCCATATTATTACATTTTTATAACCGCTAGCGAAAGAGAATATAAAAAAAAAGCGGTAACCGCTTCGAAGGAAAATAATCGTCCCGATCGTTTGAAGGCACGTGGCCGAGCAAGCGGCGCATTATAAAATAGCGTGTTACGTTGCGTAGGCCGTGCGCGCAACCATCGAGCGTGTGCCTCTTTTTTTTCGCGCGCACGCATGCACGCGCGCGCACGCCGATTTTTGCGTCCGCGCCGCGACACACTCGCCGATTTCAATGCGATACTTTCTGGCTCCGATTCGACATATCTCGATCCGGTTCGCCCACGAATATCCAAGGTACCACGGTGCCCGTATGAATATGCAACGATAAAGCGCGATTTATTTATAAGTATGACGCCGGGAGATCGATCCTTCCACGGCGGTCGCGAGCGGAAAATCGCGCGCGTTTTACGGTCGAAATACAAGATTGCGCCGCCGCCGTTGGGAAAGTTCTTGTATCCGGTAAAGGTGTTACGATATCAAACGCCTGGAATTTCGCCTTTTCTTTTTTGTTTTGTCACATTAAAAAATAACTGAGATCGATTACAGGGTGTCTACTCAAATCTTGTAAAAAATTCCCTGATCTTCCAGGTATTTTCGTTTAAAATCCCAGGTAAAATAAGGCAATTTGTAGATGCAGCTTCTTAAAATAAGTTTCTTTACTATACAGATGCTTTCTAATTTTCTATTCATACGATTACAAAGAAAGTTACCAAGAATGCAGTTTTTCTAGCATTTAATATTGATTTGTTAATCGTAAAATTAATTTGGATAATAACACAGTGCAACATATCACTATATTTAAACGCTAAATATATATGCAAAAATATAAAATAAAAATATAAAACAAAAAATAATTTATTATAAACGTCTATTTTAAAGAAGTACTAATTTATTTAAATATTATTAAAAAATTGAACAATTTTCTATGAAACTTACATAAGACCTTGATACTAAAAAATGATCGTCAATAAAATTATCAGACATAATTTTTGAAAAAATTCCCTGAGTCTCAATTGAAAATTTCATGAGAATTCCCGGATTTTTCAAGTTAAAAAAAAATTCCTGATAATCCCCAGTTTTCCTGATTTTTCCAGGGAGTAGACACCCTGAATTATCTTAGTCTGAAATAAAGAGTTGAATATATAAGAAAGAGTGAAGGATATTTTCAGCAAATTTTTAATAAGCGTGTTATGCTTATATTCACGACGGAAAAAATTCGCCGACGAAACAATTCGCATGAAGGGTTGTTGCAAGTACAAAGTGGGTTAATTTCGGCGACGCGCGTGTCCTCAGGGCCGCCTCGCGTCTCGGCGAGACCGTAAAAGACCCGCTTTTATGGCCCGGCAAAAGCCGAAAGTTACGATCTTGCTTTTCATTTAATTAATCTCACCGCCGTCGCCGTCGACGTCGCGGACCATCGTACACGACCGCCCTCGAAAATCAGACGCGATTGTGCGCCTTTACAATGCAGGAGCCGTTCACCGCAGTGCGATGAAAAACGCGGTTTCCGCAGTCGCGTAATTGGCCGTCGCTGCGACCGGTGGACTTTTCAAAGTGCGGGACCAATAAGCGCGGTCATATAATTAAATCCGGTAAAGGCGCGCCGAGTCTCCGCTAACCGGGTTGACTCGCCGATAATACGCGCGGCTTTCGGCGTTTAGAGGAAAAAGCGCGAATGACGGGTATGTGCTGATCGAATCGGTTTTTCTTCTTGTTGAACTACCTCCTTGAATCAAAGGTAACGATCGACGTCGTAAATCCATCTTGTTAACTTGCTTATACAAAGAGATCGATAAAAAGTGATCGATAAAAAACCAAGATGTGCTTATTGTCGAATATTATAGTCCCTATTTTGTGAATGTCCAATGTTAACGTAAAAGCAGGAGAAGAAATCGAAAGGAGAAAAATTTAAACACATATGTTCAGAGTAAAAGTGTCTTCATGGCTAAGTGATTGCAATAAATTGTCAAGAGAATGTCTTATCTTAATACGTAACGTATTTTTCTTTAAAATACTGATTTGTCGGCCGTCGTGACAAATGCAACGTTTCAAAGGTTGTGATAGCGGTACGAAAAGCAAGAAGCTAAATTTGAACACCAATAAAAAAACTTTCCTAAGAGACACTCAAAGTATATTCGCATCACGTTGATACTCATACAGATATGTCGATAACGATTGGCGCGGGTTTCCGCCATCACGATGTGAGTTTACGGGAAAAAGGAAGCTCTCTTCTTTTTAATTACGAAACCTCTCCGAGGCATCTCATACACTTTATCGCCGACGCCAATTAGCGCTCGACAAAATTCGGTTCCGCTCGATTCGTTTCACGGTGAAAACGTTTCGCTTTCTACGGTGGTGGATTTATAGAGTTTAAGGAATTTAAAAAAATGGCAACAGTCTCCGTCTGATAATCTTGAAAACGAGATAATTTATGTTACTATTTACTATAATAAAGTAAGATTTCACGCAGAAATTAATTATATTATTTATAGAAATAACTGTCTATGCGAATTAAAAATTTTTTGAGATAAAATAAATTATAACTTTAAAAAAGGCCTAATTATTTTTGTTAAGAACTCTTAGTATAACAGGGTTTCTAATCGCTTATTTGTAAATCCGGCACTGTTGTTATCTGAAAAAAATACGCAACGATTTTTGTAACGATCGAGCGAGCTTGTCGCGTGGGACGTTCCATTAATGATGATGTCTCATTAAACGCGTGATTGCAGCGCTACTCGAGGTTATCGGTTTCACAGGAAAGGAGACTCCTTTGAGTATACACAGTGCATAATTCTGATATAATTTTCCATTACGAAACGAGCGCGCCGGCAAAACGAATGCATGCATCGTCGTCGATTAGGGCGAGATACGCCGACGATAATTAGCTCAGTGTAATCGGCGACCGGCGTATGTTAAATGCGCGATACATTCGCGAATGAGCATTAAGAAATTCATTATATCCCTTTTATAACGCTATAAAATAGAGATACGATCGAGACAGACTGAATATATCTTCACTTTATCAATGGTTCGTCGAAAATACTTCACCTACAGAGATGTGTACTGTAATATGATGCTGTTGCAACAAGTCTCGCAAAAATGTAAAAATTGTATAAAGCTAAAGGAATTGAAAACAATAACAAAATGTAGCACGCAGTAATGGATACAAATTAAATAAAGAATTGCTCAATTGAAAATATTTGTCAATGTCTCAATCTTATCGCGAGTCATAATTAGTTGTAATGTTTACAAAAAGATATGATAATTAAAACTAATACAGTTATTTTTATTCCAAATGTATCAGTCTTCCTATTTTCCTCTTTCTTTACTCAATCTTTCTTCGTTTTTTTGAAATATCGTGTAGATATAATTAGATAATAATACAATCGGTTCGTGAAAGTCAGTGAAAAAAGATGTTTTTAGTCAGACAAAAAAATTCAAGAAATTTTGAATTATTCATGGTACCTATTTGTATTAAAAGTTTTGAGTCACTCTCGATCTGGTCAGAAAAAAAAATAGAAGTAATATTCATCGGAAAAGAGAAAAACGAGGAGTCGTAAGGGAAAAAAACGAAGAGAAGAAGGATTACGATGGATATTTTGTAAAGCGCCTCAAATCGGCCCGCACCCTTCTGCTACGAGAATTTACGACTGTCCACGCGAAAGCGTAGGTAATCGGCGATGATATCACCGTTATAAATAGGTACGCCTCCTGTCTCTCGCGTGCGCGCATACATACGCGTGTACACGATCCGCACACGCGAATCTGCACCTACCTGTCGGGCACTGTCTCTTTTCTGCAGACCGCCGTGCATACATACATACGTAAACTTTAAGGGACGCGTAAACACTGCAGATGATCGCGTAATATCGGAAAAATGCTTGTTGAATTTCTCAGAAACTTAACATTAATTCTGGCAAATTTTGGAGGAATTTATTTTACTTACATTTTTTTAAACCCAATGATTTATTAAAATTGCTTTTTAATTTTTCTTTTAGCAAAAGTGATTGCTTTTACCAAACGCTTGTAACATTCAAATTTTTATCGACGTCTTAATTTACACGTTCCTTAAATAAAATTTTGTGATACGTTTTTTAAAATTTTATTTGAAAAGATATAAAGAATGTCATTAATGTGATTTCCATGGCTGTCCACGGACATTATGTTCTTTAGGTGCACGTAAAAGTGGTACGTGCACATTGTTCAGGCGAACACACACGTGTTGCGCGATTGAACGATGCGCGTCCTTCGCACAGCCTGTGAAGGGAGAGCGTTTCGAGAGAGTCTGATGGTAAGAAATAATTACAGAAAAAGGCGACTGATAAAAGCGACAAAATGACGTTCTAAAGAGTGTCCGCGCGATGCTTCCATAGCTTTAATGAGATTCGCTCACCACCACTGCACATCGATGTATATGTGTGTGTGTGTGTATCGCGAAATTCATGAACGAAAAAAACTTGGCACGCGAATGATTCACCGCGGAAGAAATCTGCCTCAAAATTTTGAAACCGACATCAATTATATATCTGCTTACGAACGATGTTGACCAGTTTTTTTTTAATCGATGTATATTAAAAACATTTCAGATAATTTATGCAGACACTATTGCGTATATGAGAGAAGCTGGCCTATCATTTCGTAAAAATTTATAAATAATTAAAAGTTCTGGTTTTATTTTCAATAATTTTTCTTAGTAGTTTCAGTAAATAGGTTTGGCTGTCAAACCAAGAAAAATGACTCAGAACAAACTTATGACGCCGAAATAAAACTCTTAATTATTTGATATAAATTTCCGTGAAATGATATGTCAGCTTCATACACAGACGAAACTGTGACTGTGACTTGACATTTGAAAATCAAAACGCAAAGATTTTGTTTTTAGAAGGCAAAATTTTATAAGATAAAACTAAGGGATAAAAAAATCAGTTATTTTATGTTCTTAATATTTCTTAAGAATGAGAAAGTATTATATTGATTTCGAAACTATTTTATTAATTTATAAAATTGAAAGCGAGATATTATATATTATTTCGCGGATCTATATGAATTAAAACGTCTCTCTGTCGAAAGATACTGATTATTCGCGTTAAAAATTCGCCATTAAAAAAAAATTATATACAATTGCGAGGTAACGTCGATGTGACTGATGTGCCTATCCTACTCGTGGGAAGTTGCGTTCCGAATACAAAACGGGTCTCTAGCTCGAGGAACGATCGAACGGCACCGGTAGTAGTAACGGAAGTAACGAATGGCCTGGTGAAGAACTGTACGGCAAATAAAGTTCCGTGTGGCGGCGCATTTATTTTTTTATTTCACTTTAAAAAATTATCAGATTTCGAATCGATGATCAAGCGGTACGCGCGGAATAACGAGCGGATGATTACAGTCGCTGTAGGACATAATAGCGAGTTGCCCGCAAATGTTAAAAAGAACCCTCTCTGCATCTAAACTCTTCCATTACAAGCAACCTTCGAGAAGATGCTCGCTCCGTTGTATAACATTGCGGAGTATATAACTGCAACGACGAGCACATGCAATGTGCTCGCGCGCGGACAGCTCGAACTGCACCGCATAATAAGCGAATCCAGTCGCGCGCGATTATTCGATCGGAAGCGATCGCAACCGTTAGCTGTTTATTCATCGCTTATTCCGGACGTCGAGAGGCGACATTTCCGTTTCTGCGACGAGTTGCGAAATGAATGCGGCAGTTCGAAGACAGAGTAAAGTAGACTAAGAAAAAAGCCGAATGTCGACGGATCTTAATATATACGAGATTTCAAAAACTATCTCTTTCATCTACTTTATTGAACAATATACAATCTAATCAACGTGAGATATCTTTGCAAGATTAAAATTGTGTTGAAAATCGATAATTACATCACAAATTATAAGTAAGAATTTTATAGAGTTCTAAAAGGTTTAAGAAATTAAGATCCGATCGACACAGACGATTGCTCCTTCAAATTTTCACACTAGATTAATATTTGATCGGAGCCGATAAGAAAAATGTGTACTCACATTCCTTGTTGCGATCCATGGCGTGTTGGAGGGGTGAATCATCGACCTCCGCCTTCGGCGGCGACTGATTGCCCTCAGCCATCTCCGATCCCGATTCTGGAGCAGCAGCACCAGCGGCCTTCCTTCCTGCCGTGTCCGCCGCTGCTTTATCCTGCTGCGGCGAGGGCTTCGTTCCTTTCTTACCGTTTCCAGCGTCCCTGCAGGCCCGAAACGAGCAAAATGAGATTTGTGAATTAATCTTTCATACATCGCCGCGTGTGTGCTGCGTCGTGTCGGCTCGAAGAGAGACTGCCGGCTACCGATCGAAGCCCGAGTGTCAATCGGATCCCGGGTCCTTCGCCGTCGAGGCATGTTTTTGTCGCGAATGATGGAATGACGGATCAATCGACACTCGATCGGACGACGTTTTCATCAAAAAGCATCGGAAACGACTGCTCTTTTCTTCTCTTCGAGCCCGACGCGCATCTTCACCGAGTAAAAAATGTTTCTGATGATATCGAATTGTATCTAATCGTGTCCCCGGTGTGTGTGTGTGTGTGTGTGTGTGTGTGTGTGTGTGTGTGTGTGTGTGTGCATACACATATATTTAAACTTAAATAAATTTAAAAAATCTAGCAATATATTATGTATATTCTTTCCAAGTCAAAACTTCACGAATACGTTCGGTCTTGCAGGGTGTCTACTCAAATCTTGTAAACAAATTTCCTGAAAATTCCAGGTATTTTCGTTTAAAATTCCAGATAAAATAAGAAAATTTGTAGATGCAGCTTTTAAAATAAGTTTCTTTATTGTATGCACTTTCTAATGTTTTCTATTTATACGATTACAAAGAAAATTATCAAGAATGCAGTTTTTCTAACATTTCATATTTATTTATTAATCGTAAAATTAATTTGGACAATAAAAAAGTGCAATATAAACGCTAAAGATATATGCAAAAATATGAAATAAAAATATAAAAAGAAAAATAATTTATTATATACCTACGCGCGTCTATTTTATAGGACGTACTAATTTATTTAAATATTATTAAAAAACTGAACAATTTTCTATGAATCTTACATAACCTTGATACTAAAAAGAGATCATCAATAAAATTATCAAAGACACAATGTTTGAAAAATTCCCTGACTCTCAATAAAATTCCATGAGCATTCCCGGATTCAAGGTAAAAAAAAAATCCCTGATAATTCCCGGTTTTCCCGGTTTTTCCAGGGAGTAGACACCCTGTCTTGAATAAATAAAAAAAAAATCGAATTTTTTAATATCGCAGCGCCTCAAGTTTCCACGATAACGAATATATTTTCTATCGATCCATTCTCAGATAACATAAGTACCGTATAAAATGGACACGACGCGTAAATACTGTAAAATAAATGTCGTGGAATATCTTGGGTATATAATATAGAGAGAATATCGAATCGTGTTCCTCCTCCGGCGAAAGGGTAAGAATAACCGTTTTAGTCATCGGAGGGTGAAAACATTTATCTCGATGGCCCGACGATGATTCTGTGAGAGCCTTACGAGTCCAGGTGGTTCGCGACGCATAAGACGAGCATAAGATCGTGCATCGCGAGCAAAATGTCACGTAAAAAATTCGCGAAAAGTTCAGAGAAAATTACGCGCGCGCGACGCTCCGCATGGAGCTCCGTAAGTAGATAGGTAGGAAAGTGGCGAGTCGATTAAAGATTTTAAAGCGTCGAGCCAACGGTCCGAGCGAGGTAGTTTAAGATCCTGAAGGGAAAGTTCCGAGAAAAGATTACTTCGTCACAGCTGGAGATAGGAAGCCGGTCGTTAAGAGCGTTTATATTCTCGCGTAACGATTACACGCGGTACTGATACTAAATTGCGGGTTAATCGCTCGCTCGGCGCGGCTCTAAACGCGCGATCTCGCAACTCGCAGCGGCGGATTAAGGCACGTGGAGGCCCAAGGCGTGCGCGCGCGAGAAGTAATTCTAATCCCTTCCATTTAAGGATTTTCCTATCAAAGGTCTCTCAAGTGTCAAAAGTAAATAAATCTTATTTAGTTATTACGTGAAATCAAATATTATCATCAAATACTCAAGTGCTGTCAAATTGATAAAATTTAAATCTCGCCATCCCACATAATCGTGTGTGTGTTGATTTATAAAATATACGTGATATATAATATATTACTAACAATAAGATTAAATATGATTATTTCCAATATTATTCGCATTAAATATTAATTCGAAATTTGCATTCCGAGCCCTCTGTGTATCGCGAGATCCCAGACAAGAGTCCCCTGGATTCATGCGATAATCTGCTCTTAGCAACTTGTCTTCTCCCTGTTGCAACCGCGATTTTACAAGGTCGATGAGCCACGCTCTCCAGTCGCGAATTAAGAGAAATAACGTCTCCCGAGGTAGTAATGACGTGGTGGATGCGCGACAAAACGTTAGGGAGGCCCGTGTGGAGCTTGTTAAAATAATCGAGGCAGGTGTCGAGCGACGCGACACGTCTATTTTTTGATCGCGATAACGTCTCGCCTCGCCTCACGCCGATCGAGAAATCGCGCGCATACTTTGTTCTATTTATACGGGATGTCGCGTACCGGTTATACTCGCACCGCGGTAGAAAGTGATAACGCGACTCGAATATTCTCCTCATTTCGCGATTTCATGAGGTTTTATTAATATTCGGGCGATATAATTCGAGTTTCTCCCGGCGAGAGTCTCTCTCTCTCTCTCTCTCTCTATCTTTCTCGTTCTACGTCGTGCAATCTGCATACGGCGCGACATGCAAATTATCTCACCTCTCGTCCTTGGCGTCGCGCCTAGGATCCTTCCTGTCCCGGTCCTTATCCTTGTGGCCGTCCGCTTTTTTCGCCTTGGATCTCGACTTGGCGTCGCCTTTGGCGATCTTGTGCTCGCCGCCGCGTTCGGTGACGACGACCACGGCGGCGCTCTCGTTGCAGGATTGCGCACCGGAAGCGCCCGAAGACGTGGGGGACGACGATGCCGATGCTGCTCGGCTGTTAGTGTAATCCTGTACGAGGAGCGCACCTCGTTAATCCCGCATTCGTTCAACGAGCGCGCCGAAAGACGGTCGGCTGATTGATAGCCGCCGATTCTGATAGCGCCGGGGAGAAATAAGCATCAAGCTTACCTTAAACCACTCCGGATAGATTGCGCTGATGGTATCCAGAAGGTCCTGGTCGAGTTGAATCCTCCAGAACGGGGAACCGCTGTCCAACCTGTGGCCAGACTCTGGAAGAAAAAAATATTGTAAAAGGTTAATTTAATTAATAAATTAATGCGCAATTGCATAATACAATATAATAGTATATAATTGTATGTAGTGAGATAAATATGTCATCGCGAAAATAACTCGCTGCGCGAGGAGAGGATTTAAAATACGCGAGTTTCGAAGCCGCGGCGCGAAGGATCGCGAGTCGGGCCCTTTTAAGAGTCATTCCAGCCGCATAAGGGCTAATAATGCCGCACGAGCACGATACGCCCAAAAGGCGTATCAAAACCCCGCGGCACGCCGGTCTCGTTGGTTTCTTTCGTGCATTCCGAGGGATTCCCTGCCTAATTTAAACGTTCGCCGAGTACCGAGGGATCACCCGGTGGGATGCTGAGGAGGCAAAGGACGACTCGAGAATCGCGTCACATCCTTGCGAAGAAGGGGATGAGAAGGAAAAGAAGGGCCTCCTCGTTACGGTGACATTCTACGGGCGGGACGCGTGCCCAGCCTTCGTAATCGAGAATCGAGGAGAGTGAAAAATGAGGAGCGTTACTCTCAAAGGACTTTCGAATACCCCGGCTGTGATTTTTGCGCGACGCCGTTAGGGTAAACGCGCTTTCTAAAATATAAGCACGGCCGTCGTGCCTCTTTAGTTTTTAGATTAAACGTGGCAAATCAAATACGTTACTTCGATGATCTCCAACTCGTACAAGTCAGAAACTTCAATCATCAAAAGGTTCCGCTTATCAAACTTTAAAAAATATAAAATATCCATAAACGCGCATAAAGAAAAGAATAAACCACCGAGTGTCTAAATATAGGATATTCATTTCTAAATCATCATTTCACAATTCGTGATATTTCGACACATTTTGTCACTCACATACAGACAAACTTAAATTAATAATTAATAATTATTTTCCTAAATATGTCATCATATGATTTTCTGAGTATTTAGCGCGGATTGAAGCGCTGAGACACGACTAGGAAGGGAGCAAGAAATCCCGCGACGGAGGGAAGAAGAATTTCACCTTAACCCAATAAATGATTAGTGTGCTGGGAGAGCGGTATAAACGCTCAATCAGTATGCGTGCGCAGCGGACAATCCGCTGTAAATCACGCGCCGTGAATCATTCGCCGACATAAATCTAGCCGCGGTCTCTGATCAATACGCTCCTAACCGGTCCGACACATTAGTTAAACGCGTTACTAGAGTCGCCATCGTTTACGGAACACACGTCTCGCGGGGTCCATCCAGCATGATGCGGCCTCCCTCTCCCACAAAAAGCGTCTCGGCGATGCCGATGGCCTAATAGCGCCGATTCGAGAATCCACGGCGTAAAGCGATACATCATCGGCGAGCGGATCCGCGTCTCTTCGATCGTTCATCGGATAGATTTATCGAATGTCGTCGCGATCCAGCTCGGGGTTAACGACACGAGACTCGTTGATATTAGTCAAACAAGTTTAGAATTAATCAGGCGCTGATAACGAATGTACGGCGACTAAAGTGCAATTTATTGCTCGAATTGTTCTTAAATCTAGAACACGTAATTTCTCGCAAAATTCTCGAATATAAATCGTGAATATTTTTCGGAGGTTTTTCTTCGTTCGTGTATACAAAATAAATGCAGACTCTTAATGCAACGATCGAACGCACATGAGAGGGAATCTCTTATTCGCCACAGCGGGAACATATTTCGCGAAAGATTCTGAATGCGAAATGCGTTCGTCGGAAGCGACATCGGCGGCGAAATTCGGGCAAATAAATCTCGCGCCTCCCTTCACCCCTTTTTCTCCTCCCTGTTGTTTTCTCAGTGATCCTATCGCACGATCCAGTTACAGACGCGTGTACACATACGCGCACGCATGTACGTACATACTTAGACTTCGCAATGCGTTCGAGAGAGCACGTGCGTGTTGTTTCTACCCGTCGCGTCTGCCTCGTTCAAGTCCTCTGAGTCACTCGCTCCCTCGTCACAGGTTACCCGCCGCGTACTGGTAGCCGCGAAAAACTGCGCGTTGCACTTCGGGAATGTCGTCGGCATGTACAGGGTGTTCCCCTTCATCGCGATCGTCGATCCACTCGACAAGAACGATGCTGCGCGAGTTCGCTCTTCGGATCATCTTTCTTTCTCTCTTTCTCCTCTCTCGTGCGCTTCTACCTTTTTTTCCTACCTTGCTCTTCGTGGAATCACCGAAGATCTTGCTCTTGCCGATGATCGCGCAGTCGTTGCGACTCGCGAAGACTCTCCGCGATTTGGAGACATCATAGACATCTTATGAGTTATTTCATTTAATTTATGGCGTAAGGAAATTAAGCAACATCTTGCTTCAATCAAATATAGATACGGAATGTTTTAGGTAGTTTATTTAGTTTCATTTTTTAATTAAAAATTTGCAATATTGTGTATTTTAATTTGCAAAATTGCATTTTAATAGGCTAAATTTAAGCGGACAAAAACTTGATTTTAAATTGAAATCATTAAAATTATCGAGATTTCTTGTAATAATTTGCATATTAATTTTGAAGTAAAAATATTTTTTATTCTCTTTTTGTGCAGCGCGAGCAAATTAGCATATGTAAGCTATGATAAATGCACTTCCAAGTGGAATCACAGAGGGATTGAATTTTCTTCTGTCTTATTGTACTCGAGTTAAATGTACGAGAGCATAGCCTTGCGAGCAGGCCGGAGAAAGGATTTGGGTGGAGAGCAGAGCATGAAGAAAACAGAGAGGAGCCTCTACAGTGCGGGAGGAGATTCTCTTACAATAGCCGTAAGCTTTGCCGCTCATTAGAGGCGAGGTCGCGGGTCACGTGGAACCGCTTTGTGCTTCGTTCCTGTATATGTAAGTTACATACAAAACAATATCCACGCACAGAGATCCCTATTCCCTTGGATTATACCAAGATCGCTTTACAGCGGACTACAACAGATATCTCTGATCTCAAAATCAAAACCCAACAATGTTAATTCTTTCTATCGAAATCGTATATGTTACTTCTTATGTCGCGTGTGTCTCTAACATTTCTTCTTTCATGACAAAAGAGTTCAAAATGTCTTTTCGTTTATTTTCACGGCAAACAAATCGACACGCGTAAAATATCAGTATAATAGACGTGACGGCAATTGACGTCGCGTAGAACCGGAAAAAATTAAGAAACGAATCACGAGGAACGTCAATCGCACGGCTCGATGGATCTCAGATACAATCTTTCCCGTCAGGTTTATCGTCATTACTCTCTCGCGCGCGCGAGAGAGAAACCGGTTTTCCCTCGGTAGTACAAATATTACTGCAAAGACAATAATGATGCGTGAAACAAATTAATCGCGGAATGCGTTTCCGAACGTATCTCGCGACTGCCTCTATGCATTTTAGGTATTTAACATCCCGCCTGTCGTAAAGCTTTAATAGACGCGGCACGCGAGGGAGACCAGAGATCTCGAGGGAGGTATCAACGTTCGGGATCCCAAAGAATCGCTCTAACGAGTATTCGTACTCTCGTATTCAAGCGACTAATCAACGACATGCTGACGGCGAAGAGGTGGCGTCCGTTTCTCTCTCGACAGGATCCTCTTGAAGAAGACCGGCGCGCGCGCACTCGCGTCTACTACTATACGAGGTGTCCCTTTGTTCCCGGGCATCCCACACGACTCGCATTGAATCCGTACGATTATAAATTGCCCTGAGAAAGCGCGGCTGGTCTATGCGAGCGCACCCCGGCCGGTATGCACTCTCGGAGGCACGCGAGAGACAACACATGGTAGGCGAATCGCTCGCTCGCTCGTTCGCGTGAAACATGTACGAGCGCGGGGAGACTTATTTACCGGAGGTACCAGGGTCCACTTAACCCGTAACCCCCAGCTTCGTATATCTTGTCGACAATGCGTACCGATGAATTCAATACTTCCCGCCCTACTGCCTCCTCCCTCAACCCTTTCCGCCTAACTTTCGTAATGAAATTCGCCCTGAGAAATATGGCGCAGCACGTTGATGGCAGCTTTTAACACATCCTCTTTCGCTTTGCGTTTTCTCCATGTTTTATATTAAGTATTTTCTAATAAATATACAGTCACAGTCTCTCTCTCTCTCTCATATAGGTAGGGCGTAGACCCTATTCTTACTACGTATTTCTTGTCAAAAAATAAGCATCTCTTTCCTTTGACAAAATTTCCGAAAATACAACATCATTTTCGATTTTATTTTATTTCATTTGTCAAAGGAAAGAGATGCTTATATTATGACAAGGAATACGGTAGTAGGTACAGGTCTTTGTCATATTTGTATATGGAATACTCTGTATTGCATACTGTACGTATTATTATTATTATGCATTAACGCGTGAAAATGTTAAAATAAGTTAAAAATACGATACTTCTGAAACGGAAATAAATTTTAAAATTTACTCGAAGATCCGCGAAAAGTAGACGACACTTAACTCTATACTCTCCTTCCGCTCGGCTTATTTCTTCATCGCGCGCTATCTCGGCGATCGCGCGTAGGCGGGACGCGAGCGGAGATCGTCTTGATCGAGCGCACGTTCGATCGGCCGGATCGAGCGCGCTACCGATCCCCGCCGTGCGGAACGGATCAACGGATATTGTTGAGCGCCGCGCGATTTCTCCTTGGCGAAGGTAGCGCGATGATGAATCGTGGGTGGACGCGATCGCGAGGTGATCGCACGGAAGAGCTCCGATGGTCGTCGAATCGAAAAGGTTTTGTACAGTCGGACGTCGTCGTCGTTCTACGGTCGGTGAAAGTCTCGGTCGCGCAGGATGATTAATATCGTTGGCGTAGCCCGCTCCGGCTGGACAACACAAGCCTCCCTTCACTTTGTCGCCGACACGAGTTTCATCTCATCGGGGTTTGTCCATCGAAGACGACGTCAATTAAAAAAAAAGCACGACGATGATAACGTTTTTACGGAAATATACAGATATTTATCTCATTTAATTAACAGTTAAAAAGTAAATTTATTATTCATTTTCCCTCAGTTGATGCAAAAAAAGCTGTAACTTTATGCAGGGTGTCTGTCAATAAAATTATTAAAGACACAATTTTTGAAAAAATTCCCCGAGTCTCAATAAAATTCTATAAGAATTTCCGGATTGTTCAAGGTGAAAAAAGAATCCCTGACAATCCCCGGTTTTCCCGGGTTTTCCAAGGAGTAGACACCCTGTTTATATCATTTTTCTCTCTCTCATCTGCTCAATCACTTATCTTCTTCAAGGTGTTGAAACTGTCTAGAGGTATTATTGAAGCATCCAATTATTAACTGAAGTTTCGTGTCAGTCACGTGTTGATAATGAGATTTGCACGTTTCATTGCAAGTTCTTCTCGCCGTTGCGGCGCCCTTCGTATTCTCGACAAGACCGTCTCTATAATCGGCCAGCTAGCGTTCTGCACTTGGCTTACCGCGAGAGTATATAGTTGAGAATGACATCATCGACAATCTCCGGCATACACCTAGCGCGCGTAATCGGTGGGCGAAGGCGTATCAGCTGTGTTGTATCTTATTTCCGTCTTATTCCCCATCGTGAGCTCTCGCCGCGGATCGGTGAGAGAGACGGGAAACGGTCTCTCTCGTCGAGAGGGTTGGGGAAAGAGAAAGAGAGATGAGAGAAAGAGGGAAAAGGACGCATGTACAGCGAGTTCCGTTCTCTCCGCGGGTGGGAAAAGGATGGCGAGAGCTGTCGCGCGCCGCCATGTGTAGATCGCGTGTCGGCAAGGCGAACTTATGCCGTGGTATAACTAGCCAAGCATGAGATGACGAACAGCCCTGCAGCGATTTGCTAATAGACTGCTACCGGTGATATACCCTTCGATTTATCCCCGCGATGCTATCCGAAGACTTGAGAAAAAAACGTGAACGGATACGATCAGAACTAGAAATAGTGAAAGAGCATTCAAATAGAAAAAGAAATGACTCTACTCACTTGATAATTTAAATGTTCTATATAAAATAATATATTATTATTTTTTAATAAATTATCTGTAATAAAAGTTGCGTTTTATTTACGACTCTGTATGTGGAAACTATAATTAAATGACCCGGATACGTTCCATGATAATACGAGAAATTTATAAGACGATGAGACGCGCGATACCTTCTTTGTATTGTCATTTTTTTCTCACATAACTATCTGAAAAATTTCGCTCTACATATGTAAAGAAAACGCGAAGCGTTGCGCAAGGAGCATACGAATTAAGCGATAAACGCATTCGCATGCTGTCACGCGAATACAATCGGATTGAATTCGAATCGGCTCCTCGCAGCCTCCACCGCCTCCGACGCGGATCAGGATACTCAACAGCAATTTTAAAAATCACAAACACAGTTTTTTTGCGAGCACCCACGCGTTCTCGCGAGAGGTGACAAACGGCTTAACGATCGCCTCGATAGCGATCTGGTTTCGGCTTATTCCGCCGCTGTGCTCTCCTCTCGCCAGCGTCAGTTTACAAGTCACATACGGCACACGCGCGATCGTACACGCGGTCGGAATCATGTACAACATTCTCGTTACGCGCTGCCTTCGTCTTCGATTGCACGTTGCAAATGATAAATGGCAGGATGCGCGCCGAAGTAGTAAAAGCCGGCCTCTCTCGAGGTTGGGGACCGCCGAGTGGAATAATTTGCTACCAAGACTTACCGCTCGCCCATTCGTCCTTTTCATTAAAGGCTTCCGAAACGCCGCCAATAATCTCACGGCTATTATTCCGTATATTTGTGGTAATTGAACGGCGGAGAAATCGCAATAAAAGTGAACGAGAGAAGAGAACCACCTCGAATGTGGAGAACGTTCGGTGACGAGGAGCTTAACGATGATTCACGCTAATAACTTGTTATCGGACTGGATTGACGGCTTCCTGCTCGTCCTTTAAGATAATTCTAGGTCTGCAAAGGCAGATTTCGCCGATACATCGACCGCAATCGTGTTTCGCGTAATCGGCGCGCATAAGATGAACAAGTGCAGCGACATAATGGCACTAATGACGCGCGACAAACAAGCGCCGTGTAGATTTCTCAATATAATATTTAAATTTTCGATTAATTTAAAGTTTATGAAAAAGCTCTTCCCATGCGAAATAAAATTTTTATTTTTCGAAAAAACGCGTGCGTCAGAGTTAAGAGATTCTAGAGATTCAGAGTTAAGATATTCTTGCTCGTACACCCGGTAGACGTGCATCAGGCCAATGTACGATCGGTCTTATGGGGGTGGTATGCGTGCTGTTGACCTGGCCGTGGACCGGTTCGGGTCACTCCTTTTTTCTCCCTTCATCGAGGCCTTTTTTCATTCGCCCTTTCCCTCCTCTCCGCGAGCTTCGAACGGATATAGCCAGATGTGTGACGTCACGCGAGGAGGCGTGATAGGCAGTACACGCGTGCACGTGTGGGTGCACGCGTGCCCCAGGTGTGTACCTGCTACGAAATCCATCAGATCCTTTTCTAGAATCGCGCAGAGAATCGAAAGTCGCTCCACCGCGCATTTAATCAGAAAAAGAGAGAGAGATATATATATTCGTATCGCGATAATGATATAACGAAATCATGCGGCACAAGACTTTCCGCCTTCGAGTATCATAATATCGCCGATGAACGTGCCGTGAATTCTTAATTAAATTCCCACCGCGAAGAAAGACATCGCGCGATCGTATCGTTATTCTCGTGGAGATAATTAAGGGAGGAAATAAAAAGAGACCGCGGGGGTGAGAAAAAATTTTATCGCGCGGTTTCGATGCGACGTTTGGCCCGCGGGCGCGTAAAAAACCCGCCCAATAATCGATATTGGCACGAGTCCGAGAATCGACTGGCTCGATCGGCCGGCGGTGGCGGTATAAAATTGCTAATTTTATATCCTCGTGGATCCTCTCCTTCCCCTCTTTCCGAGGCGCTGTGCCACGCGATGCGGATATAAGAAACGACTAATTAATAATTCCGACGTATCCGCTGCTTTCGTCGTTAAAATCGGAGCGGAGCTTCGATGGAGCTGCACTTCCACGAAAGAATGGCCGTTCTCCGGATATCTGTAACGGATTCGAAACGGCAGATCGATGAGAGGACAGGGGAGAGCGATGGGATCGATCTCTCGATGCATACATAGAGCATAGAAGAAGAATCAGGTATGCGCGCGGCGAATTTCAATTTCCACGAAAGACAGAAAAGGGTATAGAATAAATGGAAATACATAATGTTTAAGAAATAATACATTCGAATTGCACACAAGAATCTTTGAGAGAATAAACTATTAAAATTATATTATTTTTTTTCAGAACATATTTGATGTGAGCATTTAAAAAATTTAATTTGATTGCGTAAAATAATGAAATTGACAATGCGAGGTATCGTTAATGTGATTATAGTGTGTACAAAATGTATTCACTAAATAATTAACGACAACTGATAGACGATGTGAAAGAGGAGCTTGCGAGTCACGCGAGAGACACATGTACGCGTAGTTTTAGTACGTCAAGAAGCACGAGGCAAGTCCCGTCTCCTCGACTGGCTCGCAACTTACAGCTGCATTAATTACCTCGTAAGTTACACCCACGAGACTAGCGAGAATCTTTGGCAGTCCCTACGGGTGGTTCCTCTCCCGGTTAAATCGCCGTACAATTAAGCGTCTCTTTTTAAGAGCGCCTCGCGGAGCACATCACGAAGCCGGATAAACGGGGGAATGACTTAAGACCGACGTAACGTTTACGAATAAGAATAACGAGCGCCCCTTTCGTGAAGCATCGCGTAACCAATGTCGCTTTTCATAGCTATCGTAAACAAGCTTTAAAGCGGTGATTAATAATGCATTGTGCGCGCTATTTGTTTTTCTGCTCAGCGATCACGCGATGTGCGAGAATATTTGCTGAAAAGAAGTTAGCGCGGCGAAAAGAAGGACACGACTTTAGTTTCCCTACATTTTTATTTCACTGCGTGATGTCTCGAACACGTTATCGTCCCATGGATCTTCAATCGCGTAATTGTTTGCGAGACGCAACAAAAGAGCAAATGAGAATCGGCGGCACGAGCTGTAGCCGTGAAATCGAGGATTTCATTCCGATCGCGGGGAATTTTAGAATCCACGAAGAAGACGGACATCTCAATCGGACGTTGCGGAACGTTCGCGGTGGTCGACAATGGCGGCCAATCGCATATATCCCCGGTGAGCCGGTGTTCACGCCTGCTAATCACCCGAGAGTTCAGACCTCGTACGAGGGTGATTAATGGATCGGGACCGAGTCCCAGGTACCGCGGGACAAAGTTACGAGCGAACCTACCGCAGCCCTATATCAATCCTGATTTCCTGACGCTGCTTTCACAAAGGAGCCCTTCTTCTTCTTCTCTCTCTCCTCCCACCCCTTCCCCTCTCTACCTTATGCCGGATTCCCCCGTGATACAATACAATGAACCTTGAAGCATGCATCACCCTGTCTCGATTATTCGCTCTCGCCGGCATCTCCAACCAAATTATATTAAAATCTGCGCCGCGTAATCGGGAGATCACTGTCCTTCTTTGCAAAGTAAAGCGAGGTTTCCATATATGAAATCGAGAATTTTAAAATGTTCACAGATTTATGCAACTTAATATTCTTCTTCTCTCGTCATTAAGTCTGCTGAAAACTCAATTTGTTGCGATATTCGTTACATAAAAATTATTCTAAAATAAAAACTCTGCTTCCTTCTCCTTTCTTATACTTTAACATTTCTTTTCAGAATTATTTAATTGAAATATCTCGTTAGCCGCGCAATCCCGGAAGGATGTTCGCAAATATTTCAAGCGTGTAATCGCATCATCCCGCTTTACGGCGTCCAGGAGCGCGCAATATTCGTGCGCCGAGCGACTTTACAAGGAATTCTGAGGATGCCGACGGCGGCGGCGGCGAAGGACCCGAAGAATTCGAGCGATCCTGTCTGAAATTTCTACGGTACGTTAGAAACGCGAAGTTGCTCTCGTCGAAGAATTTTTCGCGCGGTTCGCGTGGCATTTTATCCGGAGGAGAGAAAACGCTATTCATACTAAAGAGAGGAACGTACTCGCGGAGAGAAACCTCCTCCGGAGAGGTCCTTCATTAGCATCGATCGGCGATCTCGTGGCGTGGGAGAGATTGTTTATCTTGCGCGCCGAAGATATTCCGAGATGCCCCGCGCGCGAATATTCCTGAATCCCGGCGTGGGTTTACCGTCGTCGTAACTTGCCGAGATTAAGGCGCCGTCCGAGGCCTCCATGACTGTCATCCACCGAGATTTTTTTTTTTCGTCGTACTTCTGTGTATCACTTCGCCTCGGACTTCGCGATCCGTTCGGCCTCTTATCTCGTTTCACGCGTTGCGCGTCCACGATACGCGCCCGTGGTCGCTCTCGTCCGTGGTTGCGTGCGAGTTTTGTATGGTGGTAATATTGAGTCGTCAGAACAACACCCACGCGGTCGACGGAGGAGCCGGGAAGGGCTGCAGGGATGAAAAGAAGAAGAGCGGACGTAGGAGAATCGCGCGCACGTGGAAAAGTGTACGCTCCGATAAATCTTCTTTCGCACGACGTATAATTAACTCCGGCTGCTCTCCCTTCCCCCGCACGCGTTCTCTTTCACTTTCGAACATTCGTTTTTTTTCCGTCTCGCGCATTTTCGAGGTTCCCATTACGACAAAAGAAATACACGGCACCGAGAAAAAGAAACGGCAAAGAAAGAATTCAATGGATGCACAATAAAAATTCTCGAATTTATTCGATTAAAAAATTAATATTTAACAATTAGAGTGAAATAATGCGTTTTTGTCGACTTGACAAATATGAAATAGAAGCGTTTCACAAATCTGTTAATAACTTTTCAGTAATTTCTTTCAGCAAAAATTGATTTAATTGCCTTTCGTTCGTCCACAAAATTACTTTATAAATTATTATTGTAATTTCTTGAAAAGATCAAAATCCATAATACAAGCGACGAATTGGAATGGACAACTGGGGATAACCTACTTCGATATATCGGCCGATCTACACGGTCGGAGGCCCCGCGAGGAAACACGAGCATCAATGTTTACCCTCGCAGGTATGCTAGACGCGCCGATTGAGCTGTCAAGTTCTAGATTACATTTGTCATAAGCCGTAACCGTTCCACGTGTCTTAATCTATGATCGGCCGTGCTCAAAGCACGACGGTACAGCGTGCAGTTACGTTTATCTGACATTCGGCACTCGTCCCATGAATAGGGTTCACACGAGACTCTAGATTGATCGTTTCATCCGTTTAAACTCACATCGTAGAGGGACCCGCGGCATCGTATTAATTTTCTAATAAAGTAAATCCGTATAATCTATCTCCCTCGTTAATCTAAATATACGTACGCGGCCTTTAACGCTTCGATACAGCGCATATAAATTCAATAAACGAATGGAGATCTTGCCACGGCCTCAATGGAAAGTTTACGCAAGTCAATATTTTATTCATAATTACGCTGAGAAAAATGCTTAATTAATAAATTAGAAATAAATAAATTTAATAAATTATATATAATTCAAAGATTAATTTAATTACAAAAAATTAATTTATGTTAGAACAATAATAATAAAGTACTTAATTTACAAAAAAATGAATTTGTTTCATTTTTTAAGAAGAAGAGTATTTTTTATCCGAGCGCGACGTTGGTGACTTTTAACTCACTCGCGGGTTAAAGGTCTAATTTCTCATCCGCCTAACTGTCCATTCTATATTCGGCGCGCAAATAAATCATAAAGCGTCAAGTGTCAGTCAAATGGATTGTTGACGTCGTGCCAAGAGCGACGGATAGCGCAGTTGCGAACGCGGCTTGATAACCGACGAATGGGAGATAATGTCGCAACAGCATCCGTCAATATCGCGTTGGGAATACGCGGTAACATCGCAAACGTCGCATCATTCGTCTTGATGGGAATTAGCCGTTCTCTTAGACGCGGATTTCATGATCACGTCGACCGGTATCTCGATTTAAATTGGTACGTACCGCAATATCGCCCTTCAGATCTCACGGGATTACAGCGTGGCATCTTAATCATCGCCGTGACACTATTGTACTTGCAAACCCGTTTGTTCGCACTTCCGTAGATAGCTATTAATCGCCAACGATGATTAATGATTTGGTGGCGCGAACTCGATTTTCGACGCCGACGACTCAATGCATGATCGATACGCGTAGGTTCATCCTTGCGGAAGAAAATAATTAAAAAAGAAATACTCAGAGTAAAAAAAACAGAAACCTTATTCACCCCCGTGACTGATTATATCTATATATGTATATCAATCTATAATCACATTTATAAATATTGTAAGAGATATATTTGATATAGTTTTTTGAAACTGCGCTTTTTTATGACACGACTTTTCCTACTTTCGTAATTATTAAGCGATAAAACATAAGAAAAATAAAGAGTCTTGTATTCCTTATCCTACGCAATTTATTTCTTCCGCTAGAAATAATTCTCTCACAACGAAGAATCATTTCTCGTCGTGAAATATCGTAAAGCAACTTCACCGTGAAAAAAGTGAAAAATTAAGTACATCGGTGGAGCAACTGCGCGAAACGATGTTAAACGATCATTACCAAAGAGAATCGATTCGTTCGCTGCGTGGAAGAAATAAAGTTATAGCCCCGGAGATTCCTCCAAGTCGTAAAACACGTTACTCACGGGAGACGATCGATGAAGATCGAAACGCACGTATTGCGAGAGACAAAGACGCGTCGATTATGCCAACACGTCGAATGATACTCCGGACGAGCTTAGCGAGCTCGCATAAATCCGCGCAAAACGCGCGGCCGACATATCTCGCCCACGATATGTCCATAATTGCGCGACAAAATAGCCACCAATCGGCGCGATCCGTCTCCGGAAGCCATCTTGCAGGAACGAAAAGTACGTGAGAGAAAAAAAGGCGAGTCCACGCGACGGAATTTGCTTTCCAGCGATCGATCCAGCCCGCCCACGATACCCCCTTCGTCACGTCGTAATCATCGATAAACTGTAGCATTCGCGTCATTAGTCGAGCATTCTGTCCAAAGTTGAATATTAATGCGCGCGTGATTTCGTATGTAATCCAACTGTCATAGATCAGCTCTGCCTAGATCCGCTTCGAATTAATCACCGTATTACATCAAAGTGCGCAATTGATGGAATATATTTTGCTACGCGAGTATTGATTACAGCACTTAGGTATATCCTATAACGAATCAAGGTGAATATGATTTTGAGTTTAATTGCGATTGCAACTCACAAAAAATTCATTATACCTTCAATCAATGAAAATTTATCATTAAGAATAAAGTCGAAATTCTGGGACATTCTTCGGATATTTAACGTTTTTGCGCCAGTATTAATTTGTAGTTAATTTTTTGCAAGAACAAACGCGATTAGTCTGAGAAAGTGGGCAAGAAAGATAGAAAAATCTGCCTCGTTAACGGCTCGTTAAACCGAGCGGTTAAACCGAACTTTTTCATCCTCGACATCGCATAAGAAGCTTTTAACCTTTGGATGAACGAGCGCACACAAGCTCGAGATTTGCGCGAGCTTATATTTTAAAAACAATAGATTTTCGAGATGTTTCACATCGTTTCGTAACGTTAGTTAGAGGATAAACGAAGGTTTATGCGTTTATAGTATATTAAAAAAATTTATATTTTGACTTATCTCTACCACAGACACACGGATATTCTCCCCATATGTATACTTATTATATCTTGTCTTAAGAAGTATATAAACGCTTTATTCATCCAGTATACAAAAGAATAAAATAATTAGCATCCATTTACCGTCATTACACTGGATGTAACATTGTAAGTTTCAACGCGAAACGTTTCGTCGCGCATGCCGGCGCGTTCGGATCAACAGAGTCGACGATGTGCCCTCTTTTACAAGGGCGGACACGAATTACGCCGCCCGAACGAGAATCCGTGGTAAATACATTCGAAAAGGTCATTTTCGCGCCCGAGCCGTCGAACGGTGGCAAATTATCGTCGAACGATTTCACGGCGGCGGCCGCTTATAAATGTCGGTCGCCGACTGACAGCCTAACGATCACGTGGCCGAATTGATGACTACCGTTACCTTAATCACAGGTCGGCAATATCCCGGCTAACAAGTTAAGGGTCGGGCCCGCGTATATAGTCACGCGTTGCAACTACACGAGCCATCGATCAGAGTGGGATCCAGGGGTCCACTTCGCAGTCGCTGTCATGCCGATTTTCGCGTGTCCGACACTTCAACCTGGCGCAATCAAAATACCCAACAACATCGGCGATAACGATCCAACATTTCGTGTTGCAAAAGTAGGTATTAAAAGCAGAAACTTCAACGTCAAGTATTTCGATAAATAAGTCGCGCGGATCAAGATTCAACTAGAAAGAGAGCTCGTAAATTTTTAATTAAAGAATAAAATTTCGTTAGCGATCTAGAGCACTAAAACAAATACCAATTCATTCTGCAATTAAATCTTTAGAAATGCAGAATTGTACTTTAAACGGAATATCGCTGTCTAGAGTTTTATATGCGGAAATATCACGGAAAAAAAATATTAGTTACCATAGCTAAATTTTAAGTGTCCCTACATTACACCTGAAATTTAATTACCTAAACTATAGCTTAAAAATATTAATTACCATAGCTAAAATTTAGACATAACAACTAAATTTCAGATATAATATAGGGATGCCTAAAATTTAGCTATAATAGCTAATATTTTTTTTCCGTGATACTGTTTTACTTGATTTCTAACAACTTTTGCGTTTCTTTTTTTTATATAACTTTGATTCACACAAGGATTTCTCCTTTCGGCGATCATACCTTGAGATTAACCGGACATCTCTCTGCAAATCGAATTCTCGTTGCGTCGCTAATGTTGTCGTTATCGTGTCGCGTTTCGAAAGATTGCACGGCTCGTTGCCGGGCTCTCGCGTATTACGCTCGGCGGCGTTTGTCCGACGTGATCGGCGCAAACGAGGAGATACGTTCCCGTCCGCTCGGCGTTTATCTGCGATCTACCGATCGTTCGTAAAGGCGCGTCTTTGTACCGGCCTGCAGAGGTTCGATCATCCTTTTCCTCACCGCCCTACGTGTTCTCTCGTATACAACATCGCGCACGATCGACGTCGTTTGCCATCGCTTCATAGCTTCGACGTTTGTCGACGATGTCGAAGCCGTGTATTCTACAGAGCGAAACAAGCCGCCACTTTTTATATACCTGCCGATCGTCCCCTTTATCGTTTTACAATTGTAAATAACGCTGTAACGACGAAATCGAAAGTAAACCTTTCTATATAATCACAACCTATAATTTTTTTATCCTCTTTGGTGAAATCGAGATTTCTACGCGATTGAATATTCATAATGGAAACTAACTCATGATCTTCTGCTCAAACGCGACTATTTCACTCGTGCTATTTTATTTAATTTGTACAGCGAGAGATTTAGCTCTTGAAGAAAAGCTTAATTGAGAGGCGGATGCAACATAAAATTGCACTTTAATGTTCCCGCTTGCTTCGAAAGACCGAGCAATTAAATCAGCTGTTTAGCGTACGATGCGAGGATGCGCTGCCATAGATTCTCGGGTAATTTCTCTTTTTTTTTTTTTGCTTTCTCGCATGATGACGTTGGTTGCACAATGCCGCGCGCAAAGGTTCGACTACGAAAACGTCGACGCGAGGAGATCCATCAATCCGAGGCCAGTTCAGCGTATATGTATCTCTCCGGGACAGGAGAGTATCGATCGTATCGATCCTGCTTGTGTCGAGGCGCGCGTAGGTACGCGCGAGTCCGACGAAAGTATCGGGATTCCTGTCTGCTTGCTTGACCACCAGAGGCGATTCCCGCATCCCCCTCATCTCTCGCTTCGTCCACACTCCTCTTCATGATCCAGCTCTACGTTCGCGGATACATACGATCCATCGAGATCACAAGCGGCGACTTTCCCACGACCTTTTCGCTCGGTATTTTATTAATCGCGCGATGAGAGCGATTCTATTCCAACCTAACGCTTCTCGCTCTATGTCTCGTATTGTGTTAATCTCTAATTGGCTATTTGGTAAATTAATTTAAAAAAATTGATCTCTTTAAGTATCTCTGTTTACAATTAGATTATTCGTTCAGCAATGTGCCATGAATAATTATATTATATACGTTTATCGTGAACGATCGTACGCGTAGCTGCGCTTCGTACAAATATGAAGCTATAGATTATATGTAGTGTAGTCCATCGAGCCGCCACTTTTTATCTCGACGATCAGCGTTTTTTCGATCGAGCCCGAAGATGCGCAATGTGCTCCTCCTCCTTTTTCTCGGACCTTTCCTGAGTGTATTTCTCCGAGAACCGCGCGGCGATATTAACCCATTAACGTTTATAAATCGTCGCCGAATGGCACGTGAGTTGCCTGCAGAATGCGTTTCGCGATGTGCATTTCCAATGCCAAATATCACGTGGGCTCTCGCACCAATTCGCCAGGGGCGGATTAGTAATAGAGATTGAGCAGAAAAAAAAAACAGAAAAAAGCCTTGATAGATCGGTGTTATACACTTAAATTAATTAGATAATTATATATTTTATTGTATTATATACGTACTTTTATGATAATTATGATCTAATAATGTATATAATTAATATGTTTTATAATTTTATATTAGTATTAAAAATAGAAAGACAATTTATAAAAAATTTAATTAAGTTCGCATAAAATTTATAAAAAAGAATTTAAAAAAAATTTTTTTTCATTTCTCACCAAGTACATCCAAAATAAAGGAGATTTAAATTAAAAATAAAAATTTTTACCGCGAAATATGTCTTTAGCCGGTTCGTCCCTGCTTCTCGATGAAGCAGAGAGTGGCGGGAAGAGGACGGAGAAAGAGAAACGACGTATGAGCACGTAAGAAGGTGGAAGAGACCGTGTCACGTCTGCGGAACCGCTGCGGAAATGCTTGCTCGTGACTCGTCGAGTGTCACGTGCCGCGCGCTATAGTGCCTCGCGATGGACGATTATTTCCCTTTCGTCTTCTTATTACGCTTAAGCAGCGGTCTCCGCTGTCGAATGGAGGTGTCTGAAATTACGACGGACCTGTTGTCTCTCTCCGAGCTGCACGCGCATACGTAAAAATGGCATATTTACGACCGCGTGTACGCGTGTGGCACGCGCAACAAAATATCTCCAAGCTTCCTTTAATCGGCTATCTCGAAACGTACGTTTATACCGTTACGGTGGTTTCGTTCGTCGCCAACAACCACCACGTACCTACGTTGTCGAAGATAATGCGTTGCAACGCGGGGATGTCGTCGCGCGAGACATCAAACATCATCGTTCAAAACATCTCTCCGGACGCGAGATCTCCGTCGTAATTAATACGTTGCCGGAAAATACGCTCTTACTTCGCTTCGTGTCGGATAAAATGAATTATCACCGACAATTATTATCGAGTGAAATACGACAGGAGGGGTCAGACGCGAGGTGAGGCGCGTGACAGCCGACAATTATTCCTAATGCGCGCCTTCTAAGCGGTCGGCGTGTAACGGGAGAGAGAGAAAGGCCGTAATTATTATCCCCGAGCGGGTTTTCAATCGAGGATTATTCGGCGAAAGACATTCTTCGCGGGCGACCGTGTCGAATCGAAAGTCGAGGACCTCCGCTTTGCTCCGCGAGAGCGGTCCATCCAACCCATTCGTCTATAATAATATCGATAATAATAGAACCGATCGAACGCGCACACACGGTCGATCGAGCGACAGACGACGAATTTTCGACGAGAGAGAAAGAAAGGGAGAAAGAGAAAGGGACGTGATTAATTATTATCCACCGCGCGCGGATTAATTAGTGGATTCGTCGTGCGACGGCACGTCGAATGCCAAGAAGACGTCGACGGCGAAGAGCTCTAGCTACACACCGGGATGTTATTAATTGATCACAGACAGGTACTAATTGCGCCTCTATCGCGTCGGGAAACGAGCCGCGCGTACGCATTTCAAAGTCAAGTTTACTGATTTACGAATCCATCAGTTTACGAGAGACGCTAAATGATTCGGGTTGCACCCTTTCTATCGCTACGGCTGCTCCAGGCTTTCTTTCAATCTAATTTTTCTACGCGCGATTCTTCCGTGTAAGAGACGCTTACAACGAATCTACAAGGTATTTTAGATCTTTTGTACTTTTTATATAAGAATTCCCTCTCAACATTTTTGATACGTAAAAATACGAATTCAAAGCAAGTTCGAGAAATATGATATACGAAACTCTGCATATATGAACGAATAACGGCGTTTGTCAGAGCGTATAAAAATTCAGTCGAGCGTGTGTAACTGTCATGACACCGAGTTTGTCTCAGCTAACAATTCGAAATTGATCGTTCTTTCAATAGTAATCTATGTGAAATGAGGTTAAAAAGTTTTCTCACTCACCTCCACCGAGACGAAATCTCGATTGAGACGCGGATAAGAAAAGCGTGCTGTTGGAGACATCGCAAGTAATACACGGGGCAAGGATAATTCCGACCGGAGATCGCTCCGGGAGAAGTCCTCCGATAACGTCAACAAAATTACGAAGTAACGAAGAAGTTTCATTCGACGTGTGTAATGAGCGCGGCGTGGCCGGTCCTCTGCATAACGTACGATCGCCGTGTAACGCCGCTCTCAAAAGATAATGAGCGATGTGATTGATCGTAGAGGTAATGAAACTCGCCCCAGAGCGGGACCCACGTGCGCGAAAAAAGGCGAGCTTGCTCCGCCGATTGCAAAAACTCCGCGGGAGGCGATGTGTCGCTCAACTGACGCAGCGCCGTACTGCGAAGATTACGAGCCGCGCGATAACACTTTTACGAATGTTGTGTTTTTTCATCTCGAGGAGAGAAAAAGAGGGGCGGTGTTTGGCAACATACGTCCGGAAAAGCTTGACGCTCGAACAAAAATCTCGATGAATGTCGAGTGTGTGCTATTCGAGAAAAAAAACAAAATATTTACATCTATGAAGTACTCAACGAGAAAAGGCCTACACACTCTATATTTTTCTCTTTCTTTTTCTCAGTTTCTATTTAGAAGTGTTTTCCGTTTATATAGATTAAATTAATTTGGAGCGATTACGCTATCCTAAGTGGCGATAATGAGCGACGTAGGCAGTAAGGTCTGCGCGACAGACACTTCGTCGAGATTCTCCAGTCGATTAGATGGGGTAAAAAAAGGAAAAAGTAGACGCGCGGCTCCTTTGAAGATCACGAGCACTCAAGTTAACAGACGTTATTTATCACGGAGCGGATTATTAAATACCGCGGTTACGCAAGCCGGTCGGTCTTCTCGTCTCCGGTATCTGGAGCGGGGATCAAGATCGATGGAAGGTGGAGAAACACCAATCGGAACTAATGTACTCTCTACCTAACTTGCCGTTACTAATTCACTCTTTTTTCAATCTCGGAGATAAAAAAAAAGGAAATATGAGACTAAAAACAAAGTAGTTCTCGTAAACGCAGGTACGCCGAACCCTCATTATCATTAATGCATCGTCTTCACGCCAGGCAATTAAATCTCGCTGCAAATAAAAACGTGAAATCGAAGATATTTGTATGAAACTGCTTATGGGATGAATAATTAGAGTAGGGATCAGATTCTTCACAAGTATGTAGTTTGTTACGTATTGAAAACACGCGTACATCAGGAACACACTTTTTAAAAAAGGGATTATAAAATCGAGCTAACATATATCGATATTATATTGTTTGTGAAAGGTCAAATTTTGATAAAATGCGAGAATCATTTGTAAACATCTTCTCAAGTTCGATTACAGTTCATTTCTTACGAAGTATGCTTCTCAAGTAGAGAAAACAAGTCTATATATCGTTCATCAAATCATCATTCGATCTCGATAAAATGACGCTGGATTGAAATTTGCTCACATTATATCGACTCGCGTTCCTACGTGTAACATATAAAGTAGTATCGTATGCGAGCTTATTCAATCGCGGCCGGCTTATTCAATGTCGTTAACGTAATGCACGTAATCTAGTCGGGCAAAGCCCATCATTCACTTGAACCGAGCTAGAAAGAAAGTTCTTTCCGCGAAGAGGCGAACGTTCTTTTTCTAAGTTCTTAGGAATCGGTTCGGTAGTCGGCGCGGCCACGAGATCGCTCCGGAGCGCAAGGGCGGATAAGTAGAAGGCAGCGTCTGCTGACTATAACGTAGGTGATTTCAGCAGAATTCATGGTTGCTTGATTACGAGTAATAAACCGCGCGTTAAGACAAGATTTATGAGCATCTCCGGGCACCTATAGTCCCTGATCGCCACCCGGGGGCTCCGTTTCGTTGCCGTTCTCTCATCGCGCTCGCGATCCACACCGCGTGATCTTATCCTCGTCTGTCGATAGATTCGAGAGCAAATCGAAAGCGAACAAAATCGAAAATAGGTTTAAAAAATATTAGTATCTTGATTTTTATTATCTATCTTAATTTATCATTGACGTTATTCATAGTCGATGATCTATTTCGTGTATTTCTTATGGAAAAAATATGCTTTTATAGCATATTTAATAAATATTTAATTTGATTCACAATAATATTAATTAAAAATAAAAAAAAACAAAGTTAAGTTAATGTAATATAGTTAATATTAAGATATTATTTAAATTAATACCTAGTTAATATTTTAAATAATAACTTTTTCACACACATATCATGCAAATTGTTTTAAAAAAGTACTCGATAATTTTCATAAACGTGTAAAACTGTAGTCTTGCATGGATTCGCAATCGGTTTGTCGTCATCGATTCTGTCCGGCGAACGATATCAAGAAGCGTCGTTAACGTAGCAATAGCGATTATTCTTCGAGGCGTCTAGCTTCATTGCGATATCCTCGACACGCTATACGTTACCGAAGTCGAGGAACTGTTGTGTGTGTCCGCCTCTCGTTCTGCCCTTCTCGTTTGTTAGTAATGAGGAGACCGATAAATTACCCACTGTAAAAAGAACCTCGCGCAACCCTATTCAGCCGCCTTCCCCCCTCAACCCTTTTCTTCCATGAAAATTTCAGCTTGGATGACGGAGCGGTTCCCTGACCGCAAAAATTAACTCACTTATTTGTTTATGCAAACGACTCGACACGCAATACTGCTCCGTCCGAATACTGTCGTTAAACGCGTATTCACTTACGAAGATAATAACTGTTCGCCGCAGAAACTTGAGCCAAATATATTTAGGTGCCTCTCGGAATCGCGAGGCGGCTTTTAAGTTAGTTGGGTGGTCGAGAATTCGATGAGAGAGTAAACAAACGAGCGGAAACGCGATTTTACGTCGGTAACGCGTGTACTCGCATAAATTCTCGATTAATTGAGAAATAACTGTTTAGCCGATGGCGTACACGTTTTGAGTTGGACCGATCGAGTGCGCATTTACACGGCGGGCAGAAGGTTCGAAGAAACGTGAGAAGCATTTTTTAGACGATCAATTACCACAAGAAAGTTTGTTCCCTTGTGGGTGATCGTGAAAATCACCGCTGATAAACGGTTGCCCCCTTCGCAGCGAACAAACTTTGCGCCTCTAGGGACGAATTTGTATGAAAGTTAACGAAGTTTATAAATCCCTTTTGAGTTCTAAATTCTCGTCTAACAAGAGCAGCGCAATAATTCAGAGAGAAATATGTTTCGATTTTTTTCAAAGATTATACCGCAAAATATATAAAAAAGAACACGTTTCCTTTAATATCTCTTTGATTAATTATGTTCATGTTATGTTTTCAATTAATATTGTCTAATGTCTTATTTTATGTCAACTTCTTATTATTTTAACACACATCAATTTCTTTATTATTTAAATATTTCTTATTTTAATTTGCACAGGTAATTAATTTTCTTTTAACTATTTGATACATTCAATTCTGTATCATTATTTTTATTCAAAGAAATTTTTGAGGAAAGAAGAAACGTTTTCCTGTCGAAAATTGTTAACTTAAATACCTGATACGCTTATACCCTACAAAATTATTAACTTCACGCCCCGAAAAATCACTGCCCGCCTCTGCGCAGGTCAAATTTAGTGAAGCCCTCTCCGTCTAACCTCATTAACGACGATTATATATTATTTTCTCCCGCTCGACGTATCATCTCGTTTTCCTTCGGTTCAGTCGAGTTACTCTCGCTGTTCGCGTGGCTCTCGAAATCTCAAAGAACCCGTGCCCGAAGCGGAGGCGTGAGACTCGGAATTCCCATTCCTGCGTGCGAGAGTGCGTGTATGCCTTTAAACTTCACGAGCGGGATTTATCTCTCGAAATATTATCGAAATTATTGTCAAAGCTTTTCTGTCGTAAACCATCGAATTTTAACTGAATTCTGCTATTGGCAAACTTTGAAGTTATATTTCTCTTTAAATAGACTATTTATTTATCGATTTTTATATGCAGCAATAAAATCAATTCTTTTTTCTCCGAGAGAGAAAACCGTTATCTTTATATTTCGTGTCCCTAAACTTTTTTACAACATTCTGCTTGCCTTTATATAGAATATCGATCGCGAAAAACTGCAGTGTGGACACTATTTCGAAGGAGACAAAGCAAAATAAGAGACTCGCGAAAGAAGGGCGATGTAAAACTTCGTGCTACGTAGGCCGTCATAAAATTCAGGTATTACAAAACCTGGCGCAGCTTGTATACCTTGCGCGAAATTACAGCCTCTTTAAATAAAATAAAAAACGCGACCATTGAACAACGATTGCTGTTTCGAAGCACGGTGTTTCGAAAGAAGCTGAATTGCGAATTCGCACCTACTAGCTAGCACGAAAAAACGAGAGTCTAAAAAGTAAACGTCGATGGTAATCTCGTCTCGCATTACGTTGTAAGACAGCGATTGTTTTGTGAGCGCGCAAATCACTATCCTTCTCAGAGGTCGGCGAAGACAGCGATCGCCTCCACTTTGGAACATCGTGCTCTTTGAAAGCGAGCCTGGCATAAAGAGATTCCTCTCTCGCGCACTATGGATGTATCACGAAGAAAATATATTCTCGAGTTTATCACTGAGCACGTTCTCCTTCATACGAATAATGCTGAAACATTCGTTACATCACGCATCATCCTTGCGTCTCGGTCATGAGATAAGTTTTCATATTTAATATCGATTTGCGCAAACATATAGAATTTGTATGACGAGATAATTTTCTCAAAATTAAACTTCTCAAAGAGCAATATAATTTTTCAGAATTTGACAGAAATAAGAGAAAAAAATGTTTTTGTTCCCTCTCGAGAAATCCTCGGGGAAGAATTCTCGCAACATTAGCCTCGCGATCGCCTTCGATTATTTCGAGTAACGCCTTAAAAATTTCTCAATATCTCTCTCTCCCCGTATATCGCGTACGGATTAAAAACTTTCGCAGTAAATTAAGAGCGCGCGCGCACGATCCCCCTTTAGTTCCGTCGATCCGTGATAAATTGGATAACGTGGTGTTGTAGCGCGAGATCTCGCACGCCGCGCGCGTCTTCTGCACCAAGGGTGCCGGTCTCGTGGATGTTGCGCAACGCTGGCGCCAGGCCGCAATGCCGCGGGGCCCGAGAATGACTCACCGAGACGAACAACACCGGTCAAGAGGAGAGGTTGACCCACCTATCGCGCAACCGAGGACCCGTCCAAGGTACTTCGGAGACAGTTCGTGAGAGTGACTCCTTCTCGTCCTTTCAGGACGACTCGCTCGCCAGTTGACCCATTTTTTCACGACAATCAAATACACGATACTAACGAGACGCGACTATTCGAGTCGTACATTTATAGATTATCTTGAGATTCAAATTATTGTTTTTTGTTCAGTGGATATAAGCGATTATTTTTAATGTTTTGTTTTAATATTCACATTCACAGCGTTGCCTAACATAAACAATTCTCTCTTTTATTCGGAGAACTTTATGAAAATTCTAAAAAGACGGTTGGTTAACTATATAGTCATTCAATGTTTCGAGTGTTTGGAAAATGCTTAACTCACGTTGTACACATGAGTTAGTATAGTGTCCAAGTGTTACAAAAACTTTCCCTTTTTATTTCTCGTAACGTAGTCTTGTTAAATAATCAAAAACTAGTAGTAGAAAAGAGTGATAGCAATTAAAATTTATAATTGCGCGTTGACTGCAATGTCTCTTTCACAAGCATAGGAGAAATTGCAGTTTTTAGCAAGAGCCTGTGAGATTCCACCTCGGTGGAGGATTAATCGCGCGTATGTTAAGACGGTGAGCGTATATACACGTTGTATTTTCTCTTAACAAGAGGATGTAAAATACTTGAACAGCGCGATGCGGTGCAGTGCGTCAACGCGATTTCGCATAAAATCCGCCCACGAGTTCCCGCGAGAGACGTGAGTAACTGCGAGGTGGATTTTGCGAAATTTGTCGCCCGCTCGCTCGTTCGCCGTCAGACTGTCGCCGATGCAAGTTTGGGGAAAGTCCGTGCGCGAGTCCGCATGTTTAACCTTCGCGTGCGAACATATTCGCTACGCGACAAGATTCTTGACCTGAGACACTGGCGGCCAACAGATATTTCACTCTGATATAGCGTATCGACCGTGTGTGTGCACGCGCGCTGCGTTAAGTAATTACAGAAACCCGCTTGGAGGCAGCAATAAGCCAGGGCGTGCATGGTCGATGCAGTTGGCCCGTCTATTATTCAAATTAATTTCGCAAAAATTTTTGCAAAGAGTAAACAATTAAGAGAACTTGGCGTAGAAAAGTAAGATATTAATTAGCAAATCGATTCTCATTTAAATAATTCTCCCTAATCGATAGATTAGCCACCGATTCTTTTACATCTCTCGATAGCAAGGAAAAAAGATAAATGGACCAACTTGCGTACAAAAACATGTCATAAAAATTCCATGATATTATCACGAATATTACGCATAATTTAATGGTGTATTACTTAGTATGTTATATTGATGATAATTAGTATCTTTTTGAGATAAAATTTTATGTCGCGCGTTCGTTGGAATTTTTTCGATATTTACTTTCGACACGATTACGTCAAGGCACATCGAAAAAAAATTGGAAATTGACACAAGAACGTCCATAAAATGAACGTAGATGAGTCTTTGCGATAAAAGCGACTACGACGACGGGCAGGAAGAGGAGGAGAGAAGCGTACAGAAGCCAAAATACCGACGAAGGGTTTTATTGCATCAAGCAGGATATAAAAGTCCGAGTTACAAGCGCGCTGTTCGCGAAACCGCCCGGAGCCGGTCACCATCAGCTCGCCTTATCCACCGGTTTGCTCTCTTGCTTTTGCTCTCGCACGAATCGCGACCGATCGCGAGCGTATTCGCCGCTTGCGCGCTCGCTTTGCTTTCTTTCTCGGTCCACGAGAAGCACGCCCGAGACGTCACGAAGCAGCTGACCTAAATGATCGCACCGACGGTCCGTCGGTGGGTACGCTTTTATCGCCGAATTACGCACGCCAGTGGCCGCACGCTCCGTGATCTTTAAGGGGTCGACCTTTTCTCCCTTCGTTTTGCTCGCCTTAAATCTTACGCGCGCCCGCAACATCGCGCTTGTCGGAGAAAGTGGGCGAACTCGCGACGCTCGTGCGACACAATGCTAAAAACCACGCGTTGAATGGCGAATAAATATCGCGTTATAATAAAAAAAAAATTTGCTAAGGACAAGATTATAGCTGGCGCCCGAATGAAATAATTTATAAACGTTTCGAAATGAAATGCATTTCTTCGCTTTATTTTTTTTTATTGAAATTTAGCTAAATGCAACGTGCGAGCAACGGCAAAGTAGAGGGATACAGGACGGAGATTTGATTGTCGGGACGCGCCTCGCGGCGATAGATTAAGTGGGCGAGGTAGTATTAATCACACGGTTTCCTCGCGCTCTCGCGAGAAGGGGAAGATTATTACGGCATAAGGGCGATCCGCTAGTTTGTGGCGCCCATCGGCCGATAGCATCGCTATCGATCATCCTACACGTCCGCGATGCTGTTGTCGTGTATGACTAATTGCCGCAACGACCGCGCGCGCAATACGTTTGCCAATTGTAATTAACCGTCGCCCCGAGAGAGAGAGAGAAAGAGTGTGTGTGTGTGAGTGAGAGAGACAAAAGAGAGGGATCTCTTCGTAAATTCTCGGTACCTCCTCCGGGCGACAACCTGGAGATCGAGTGTTGGTCGTCGCGCGATAAAGTCCGGATATAAGCATTAAAACCTCTTTCATGTCCTTTAAAAAATATATATCAATATCAAAAGAATATATTTTCTTTTAAAGATCCGTTTCTGATACCGAAAAGAGAGATAACTCTTTCAAGCTAATTTTTTAGTTTCCAACATAAACGAAGCAGATATTTAAAGTTAAAGTATTCTTATCTATTTTATATATAATATAAAAGTAAAAAAAATTGATAGATGTACATTTCTAAATAAAATTATTCTATGCGGCTTCTTAATAAATGCGGCTAAACTATAAATTTCATTAATCATTTATTACATGAGAGTAAGTTAACTGCAAGTTTGCTGCAACAATTCTTTATTATAGCGATCACTAGTGCATGATATTCTAATGACGTAATATTTATAATTATTAAAGAAGCTGGTATTTACAACTAAAAATAAATCAATTATGATGACATTCCCATAAAAAATTTTTCGCGAATTCCTTAGATATCCGGGAGAATTTTCATAAGAATATAAGCCAAGAAAGAGAGAGAGTGGGAATGCCTCGTCTCTGGGGAGATGTGTGCGTTAACAGCGGTATTGGAAGCTCTGAAAACGGCGGACACGGAAAATTATAAAAATCGATGATTGCCAGGGCCGAGAACGCGGCGAGCAACTACGGTGATCGTTGCCCGTCGTTGGGTAGGCGGGCAAAAACTAACAAACGAGTTCCCCCTGTTGGTACTCGACCGCTTCCTCCTGCTTCTCCTCCTTCTCTTCGGCTACCTTCTCCACGAGAGAACTCGAGGAGCCGAGCGGCACGAGTTCCGAGCCGGCGGGGTCCAACGAGACGATTCGTAAGCGATCCTCGTACTGGCCGCTCGTCGCCGGCGGGACGAATCGTCTCGAAAATGCGCTTCGCGAAGAGAAGAACGATCGATGTACGTCCGAGGGAAGTTCGTTATTTTTTTTGACTATCAAAAATACGTACAAGCGAAGTAACATACGGAGTAATTTCATCTCAAGCTCCGAGATCGTACATCTTCAACTCTTTGAGCGCGACAGGTTTTGCAATGATATATATCTTAACGATGAATTTCGTTAAAAAAAAATTAAATTTATATGTATCATAAGTTGTATGCAAAAGCAAAAAATATATGATTAATAAGTATTCGCTTTCTCAATACACTTTTTGCGCTTCGAAGAAATAAAGTTGGAGAATAGCATCACGGGGAGAAATACCTTTGATTGAAAAAAAATTCCATCATGTAATATTCTGAAAATTTTTCCCTTCTTCCTTAAGTCAGATTCCTCCTGTTTTTGTTTTTGTTTTTTTTATACGGGTAATACTTATTGTTATTACGTTTCGTAATTAATGAAAAATACATTCGTTGTCGGCACCATCGTATAAACTCGTTTCGGCCGACCTTCCTGCCGCTATCGTGTCTTCCGGGATTCCACCTTTTCATGAGAAGACAAAGAGAGCGGAGATGGCGTACACGAGTCGATAAAAATCTGCCACGGTGGCCAATGTCCGTGGAATGTGTGCCAAGCAGCGGTAATACATCACGCGTCTCTCGGCGCGGTTCTCGTGACAAAACAAAATGACGATTGATATTCTACGTACCCCTTTGGCCCGCGGGCTCACGGTGTTTTTAGACCGGGATACGATGGAATTCGGACGCGTTAGAAATTCGTCGAAGCTCCCAATACGCACGAGATGATCTTCTTGTTCAACTTTATTCTCTATTCTCGACTACGAAGTTCTAGCGCCAAACGAAATTATAAAAAAAAAAAATGCATAAATGTATACAAATTTATAATTTTACATAAATAAATAATGGCTATGAAGAAAATGCTTTAGAAAAAGAAATAAGTATAATTCAATATTTTGATTTAAAGAGACCGAGAATGTATCATCCCTTCTAATTTATCAGGAATCGAATAGCCGCATTTAGCACCAAATGTGCGATGAAAATACGGCCTTTTGACTCGTGCGACGACTTATGATCTTGAAGGGGAATAATCAGCGGGACACGGCCCTCCGGCGTGTCGTCATCTACAGGGGGGGATCCATCAGAAGCTCGGCTCGAACAGAGCTCGCGAGGCAGTAAAGCATCCGTTACAAACATGGTACGTCGATCCCGATGTACGAGCCCGCAGGCAGCGGCATAACGAACGTCGGATAAAACACGCGGGAACTCCCCTGAAACACGATAGCGTGCTCCGACCGCAACGGAGAGCCGCGGGACTTGGATTCCGGCGGGCGAGTCGCGAGTTTAGGAGTTGATTTGCAAGTAAAACCCGACGGTAGCGGAGGACCCTGGTTGTCGTTCGCTCCCATCGTCGTTATATGCGCGAGCAAGCGTTCCGTAGAAAAAAAAAAAAAAAAGGAACGCGCTGCCCTCTTCCTTCGCGTCCCTTGGGCGGTCAGCGCCTCTGAATTTACGATCCGGGATATCGCGCGCACGCGAGGGAGAGAAAGAGAGAGAGGATCGACGAACTGATACACATCGAGATCCCATCTAACGGGTGTCGTACGCGAAAGTGACTTACGAACTGACGCGACGACTGACGAGATAGTCGCTACCGTCTGTGAGAGCGGCTCTCTGCCTCTCTTTATTCGCGACGAACGCTGGGAATGATCGAGTTGAGGATCTAAGTAACGACGTCGTACACCGCGAACGAGACGAGAAGAACAGCCCTCCCGGAGGACGACGGATGGACCATTTCCTTGCGCTCGAGCATTTTATGTTTTATGGGAATCCGCTCCGAATCTCGATGCAACGAACCGCGGGACGCCGATCGAAGGAGAAGACCGTGGCACGATGGATCGCAAAAACGATTTTACGAGAGTTAAAGTGCGACGGGTTCAAGGCCGTGCGTCGCAAACATTTGCTCCGGATTAATGCGGCCACTCCTCGCCACACCCTGCGTTTATTCCGTCTCGTGTGTACGCTGTCTTGTTAAGCGTATATCGAGTATCAAGTATATGTATATTGTATATTATAATTCGTTTATCGATTGACAGTCCGAGACGCACGGTTCTTTATCTGCAAAGACAGCGCCAGCTGTTCCTCCCGATAAGATATATAGATGCGTGTCGGGTCATAATGTGTGAAATTCGTCGAGTAAAAAACAAATTTCGTACATGGAAACACTTGCGTCAATGTATATACGCAACGAAGCGGAGAGACTCTGTGTATATCATTGCGCGGTGGCGTCTCCGATGTGTCGTCGCGAATGCGCAATTAAGCGCAGATTACACCTCGCCGAAGATTCATCGATTCGATAACGCGTTGCGTAACATCACCATCGGCCGTGTTCTCGCATCGCGAGAGAGGAGCTGCTTCAAAATAAGATCTCCGCGACGTCGCATACTCGCAGGAGAAAGTCGAAAAAGTCACCCGACCCTCATGAGCAAGTTCTATTTAAAGTTACATTTTTATTGCCGCTGTAAATAAACGGCTTTTCATTTTTATATTTCCACCTGTTAGTTATGTATCTTAGTAGATCCAAAATAAAATTATATGTTTAAGTTATATGCGAAACAATAATTTTTAGCGTGTAAAAATATAATTTGCTTGAAAAATATATAAGAGAAATGAGTCGAGAACAATTAACGTAAACAATTAATGTAAAAATTCGCGGTGTCTCGAAGATCCTCGGAAAAATAGAGAGAGAGAGAGAGAGCGACTGAGATCGGGGGAGAGCCGCCTTGCGCTTGTATTGGTACAAGAATGAGAAACGAGTCATCGAGGCAGTCCGGATGATTCTTAGTAGGGAGAGACGTGCCTCGTCAGACAACTAAGACCGGGAGAGTGCTATGCTGTCTGGACCCGGCTCCTCTCCTTGATAAGCTTCGCGGTTCTACGTTTGTCTCTCGTTATCACGCACGCAATAAGATTCTGCAGAAAGCTATTTTTCTGCCAGAAAAAGATAATGTTCTCTGTTACAGATAGCTAATCCATGAAGCATCGACGACGATCGCTGGTTTAGTTATCCGGCACTATCGAAATTTGACGCGACTGTTGCTTGGATTAATTTTCTAGCGATGCAGTATTTTTTAACGAAACAAAAGCATCACCTTTATTAAGGACAGCGCGGATCTTGTTACTAAGCTTATGTGACGTGCAATCGCCATTTAGTCAAAATATAATATTTGATTAAAATTTTATATATATATACACATTTTTTAAATATAAATTTTATGTATGTATTTTTTGTTCGTCTTATCCACATATGTTAAATAATTATACCTATCGTTTGCGATAGAAATAGAAAGAATTGAATTTAGATGCTTTCAGGCGCCAATGGCGATGTAAACTGTGCGAAAGGCATGCGAGTCCACCGCCGTGCGATCTCATCTTTCTCTCTTCTTTCTAGCACGAAACGTAGGCACAAGTCGGCGACGACATCGGTCGAGGCGAATGATGGGGAGTCCGCGCCGCGAAGGCACTCTCTTTCGTGCCGTTCTAGCACAATTATCATCCATTTACCGGCCATCAGGCAGTTAGGAGTGATTACGGCTATCATAGCTGGTTTCGTCAGCGACAACGCGGAGCAAACGAGGGTGACAGACAGAGTTCTGTGTATCGTAATAGCGTCGCGCCGCGCAAGGGCCATCAAACGATTAGCGAATTCACCTGTCATCGTAGATTCTAACCGCTCCCAGTAACGCAGACCCATTATCATCGCATCAAGGCGCCTTAATGCCGCGTATCCGTTTTCAGAATCGCCGTTGATTGCTAATCGCCGATTCTCTCTATTCCGAATCGTTCACGCGCATCTTACGAAACTCGATCCACGATCTGGGACGCACTTTCGTCACAAAACGTCATAGGATGTCAGGTGTCACATAAACGTCGGGGACGATCCTCATTTACGCGGTAACAAAAAAAAAGTGTTATGCGGGAAAACTTCTTTTTTCGCAGTAATGTTAGAACAATCTTTCCCTCTTAAAGAGTAGGTAGAATAGAAATTTCAAACACCTAATGATATCCTTAATAAAAATACAAAACTTTTTAATATGTGATATTTTATGAATCGGTTTTCTAAGGATTAAAGTTGATTTAGTTTTAAATATTTTTTCTTAGAAAAAGAGTCAATTAAATTTGCATTAACCGTAACTTTTAATATTGAACGTGATATTTAATGAAATAATTCTATATATAATTTGCATTTATATTGAAAGATGTATGAAATTTTGTCTATAAACGCGTTTTATCTTTCAGCGTAAAAAATCGTATCGAGTATCTTATGTGTATTCCTCTTTCCTCCTTTGCAAAATAATTTCACAGCGCAAAGCGAATCCAGGACTTTCTCATCCCATGTCGTCGGTCAGTATCAACGTCATCAACGTACCAGAAACGCCGTAGTGACGGAGGTCTTGGAACCGTCGAGATGGAGAGTCGCTCGTACTAACAGTTCGCGGACAAGTTCCCGTGACCGGGAATATCGTTAGTTTTGACAAGGCACGTTCGCCGCGCGTTGACTCGATGAGAATATTTACTGCGCCGACTGTGATCTGTCAGCTGATTGTGACCGCGTATTTTTACCGCGGCTTTTCTTGCCGGCGCGACGCGGAGAGGCTGCTACCGCATGCGATCGTCTCGCCTCTGTATGCGAGCTCGCTACCGAAGGGAATCGAAGGTATGAGAGGAGGAGGTTTTGTGCAGACGAACGACGACGAGACTCTCGAAAGAAGTCTCCTCTCTCGGCGCTTCCTCTCTTTCTTTCTCCCTCTCGTCCGTCCACCCGTTTGTCTGTCCGTTCGTCGTTCTCCGGCCTTTCCTCTTTCTCGTTCGTGGCCAATGAATGCCGATCCGCTGATGCGCGCCGATCTGGCTGGTTTGACGAGACCTGATGGATGCTCCTGGAATCCCGGGACTTCGGCTCGGGCGCGCAACGAGCAAAATCGTGGTTTAAATCGGCAACGCGAGATATTCCCGACGACGACGACGACGACGACGATGGCGAGGAAGAGAAGGAGAAAGAGGAGAAGGCCGGGGCTCTCGATACAAACAATCGCCGCCCTATTGTATCGGAAAGCACCTAACCGTTCCGATATAGCTGGAAATACCGGCCCGAGGCCCCGATAGCACTCCGCTCCGCCGATCAACCGGGACCGGGATTCTTGTCAGGACTGGTTCCTCGCCGCGGAGAATGCAGTCGGCGACACCGACACTCCGCCACGAGTTGAATGTATTTAACGCATACCGAGAATAATCGAGAAGGATTTGTTTAACCGTATCTAATCCCCTTGAGCTTTTGATTGACGTCAATTTTCCGCAGCTCGGTATAGTAAGTGTATATATATATCTGAAATTCGTTTAGCGTAAGCATCGTTCTTTCACATTAACGAGTTGTCCGAATTAATGAACAGGATAAGTAATCTCCGGGTTCGGTGCGTATCCCGGGGTCTTAAGGTCGAGAAATCGGTAGCTTCGAGAATTCGTTTCTTGTCGAGTTGCTAATCACTATCCCAACGTTCCAATCATTTTGTTCCATTGACTCATCGCAAGTCTATAATTATCATCTAGACAGATTAATACTATATAACGTGAAGAGATACTGGGGGGAAGAGGGAGGAATACATTTTCGAAATTTCTAGCTCGTTTCCTTTATCCGATGTTATTTTGAATATCGACAACGAACCTTTCATAAAAATATAATGTACAATCATTTTTATTGTAATAATTTTTTATGATTCTATAAAAAAAAAACTTAAAAATATAAAATAATATTTTTCTTTTTATTGACATATGCCATATTTGGTTCAACGGATCAATTAATGATGCAGATTATCCGCATCATGTTTCCAACTTGCATCATATTACCGTCGATCTTTTTCTCTCTCTTTCTCTCTCACACGATTCCTAATCGCGCCTATAATATCGTAAATCCGCGTAAAAATGCGCCGCGTTCCGCGCTTTATCGTTTCGCGAGAGCGTGGATCGACATCGACGACGTCGACGATGAAGAAGAAAAAGGAGGAGGAGAAGAACAGGTGGACGCGAAGTAACGCGATGGCCGTTACCTTTTCGTTTCCGGGAACTCGGAATGAATGCTCTCGAAGTACCTATGATGGGACCTAAACCTTGCTCTCTACTAGTCGGCATTGCGTCAATGGTAGCGCGGACCCAAACAACCGGCGATATAATTCCGTACATGTTCCCGATGTGAAAAAGAAGAAGGGGAGGGAAGGAGTGGAAGAGTCAGCGGGTAGGAAGTACGATCTTCCACGTTTTCAACTCGCGTTATTATCGCTGATCACGTAGCTACTTAGAAGCGACTCCTCTCTTTTATACCGTAGATATCTCTCCTCTACGCGGCAAGGTAGCCGGGTGAGCGAGTCAGCCTGGTTTTACTCGTTCCTCGCCGTCTCTTTCTCTCTCCTTCTCCCGTCCCGCTTCGCTCTCATCACCTCTCTTCTACCATCATCACCTCCTTCTCTCCTCTGTTTCTCACCCTCTTCACATCATCTTCGTGGGTATTTGTGCCCCGGTAGGTGTAGACGAGCGGGTCCTAGCTCGACCAGACAGCGCTGCGCCTCCGGGAACTTCTAAGAATCGCGCGTGTACTCGCGCGAGGAAGAGAAAAGACGCAAAGACGAGTGGAACGAAGCGGGAGGTAGGAAATGGCCAGAAGGAGTCTGCCCGCTTTTCCCCCTTGCGTCAAGAGCACCCGGATGACTAGACGGTGGGAACTGTTCCCACCAGCTACGAAGACGTGAACCGGCACGTCGCGCATCAGCCGGTCTTGTTTTGACGCCACGCCACGCCACGCCGTAAACCGTGTTGCGCCGCGTCGCGTCGACCGAGTGTGCGAGAGAAGTGCATCGACCTCTAAGGTCGTTGCGCTATCCTCGACCTACGGTCACCGCGCGCCGAGGGCGAGGGAAATGTTTTTCTCTCCCCTCTGCCTCCGAGATGGGTAACACACCTGGCAAAAAGCGATTAAATGTGCTCTCGAATGCTCGATAATGCTCGCGAACACGACCGGAGAATCATATTACGAGATTGCCCTAGGAAAGCCTGATTTTAATAGTTCTAACGAGATCTTGAGAAATTCGAAAATAATTTCGAAGCTATCAAGCATATTTTTAATACATTAATATATATTAAAAATATGCTTGAATATTTAATATTCAAGCATATAATATTCAGCTTCGAAATTGTTTAAAGCTCAAGAATATTCATTATCCTCTACAGGGCGTCGACTTCTCTTGCCAGTTCCCCTCGGGAGAGGCACAAACTGGACTAGGTACAATAACCATCAAGCCGCGCTTATTGTCCTTCCTTCAGGGGGATGCCGGCCAGGGCGGCGAAATGGAGCCTATTGTTGAAGATGTACGCGTGTACGTCCGGCAATACGCAGCCGCCTTCTCTCTCGCCGTTTAAGATCTATCGTTGGAATTTGCGTATGTAGATTAACTCCCCTGCCGGAGCGGCTATTGTTCCCGAAGGAGGCGAGGAAGAACGGGGATTAAGGCACTCGGCAGGACGTATACACACGCTTGTTAGGTGGATACGAGGAAGGTAGATCTATGACGAAGTACACGTCGAGCAACCCGTTCTAACAGCTTCCGAAAGAGATATTGTAATAGTCAGATTGAAATACAGACGGCAAACTCGTTTCTCGTAATGTTCAGTAAAATACGAAATAAAATGAATGATATTTGCTTTAAATAAATTATGCGTGTGCGTTTAAAAATGTTCTAAATGCCATTTCACAGTTATAGATTTAGCACATCTCTCTGTTATTAAATTAATTAAACAAAGAATTTTAGAATTATATTTCAGATTATTTATTTTTATAATTTATTAATTACGAAGATATACATTTACTTTTTGAAATAAAAAAGCCACTATCTATGTTTATAAATTTTCTTTGTTATTTGAGTCTTTTATATTATTTCAAACTCTTGCATCTCTTGTCATTTAGATCATTTTTAATTATATGTATTATTCATCCGGTCGCGCGCGATAGCATTTGATAGATACAAAGTATCAATCGACATAATACAGCCCGAGAGACAACCGAGTCAGCGGGAATCGCGATCTGTGAAATCCGATGTGAAGGAACTCTCCTTCGAGCAGCTCCTTCAGGCATGTGTGCGTGCGCGCCTGCGTTCGTGTCCGGACTCGTAATAAAAAAATTGACGACATCGCCACCGCGCCGGCGACACGACGGCTCCCCGCCGACCAATAGCTATTGATCAGCGGCTCTCTTGTGCCCTTCTCTCTTGAGCAGTGCTCGCCGGCTCTGGAAAGTGAGCCTCGAACCGATCCCGGCGCGGCGACACGAAAGGGGACGACAAGGAGGCGCTTTATTCTGTCTCCGAGGACTTTCGAATTCGGACAAAGCGCGATTCATTAGTCCTTTTGATGGCGCGCATCCACCTCGGGTGGATCCTTTAATAATATCGTCACCGCGAATCCGATGATTCGCGTGCGAATCAAAGATCACTCTTCCTTGACCGCAAAACTATTTCACGGAATCGATTAAAGCCCACAGAATCAAAGTGTTAGAGAATTAAGATTATATTGTAATCGCGCGCGCAGCTTCACTGATTTTAATTTCCACTTTGCAACATATAAATGCAATGCAGCTTCAAGTCTGATATCCATTTAATGCATATTAATGTTGTCTCGTTTTTAGCGATAGTTGAAATTAAATTCGCTAATTTTCACAAATTAACATATCGATATTAATCAAGAAACTTTGTCAGCTTTATGAAACGATCGAATGTATATTATATGGCAGCTATGGGTAATTTATGCTAAGACGAATGACGTTTCTCTTTTTCTACGTGGCCGGACGCGAATTACTAGTGCGGAAAGAGTTACAGGTGGCGATTCGTAGATGCGTTCAAGTCGCTCATACGTTATCCTTAACGTTGTTATACGTCATTCACTGACCGGTAACTGGCTCGATTACTGTCCGACTTCAAGGCGGGTCTCGGCAAACATCATCGCGCATTGCAGTTACTCGAACTGCACAACGATCCTTTAATCTTCGAAGAATCCCCATTCTTTTTACCGCGACGTCTCAGCGGACCCTTCGGCATGGCACCGTTACTTCTGTCAAGCGTGGAATTGTCTTTTTATGAAATACAACATGTGGTTACCTCGTAAAATCAACTTCGATCTACCGCCGAAATGTGGAAAAGATTTCTTCTTCGTTATCTCCAGTAATCATTGTCATTATTATGCGAAGTTTTTCTTTACAAGGATAAATTTGTGCCAAATATTTTAAAAGATGGCTCAGAAATCATCGGACGTTAGAAAAGATATTTAAGATAAACAATTATAAAGCAAGTATTATTTAAAAGAAACAATAATTTTTTATATTGAGTAAAAAAATTAACGAATTTTTTTATTAAATTTCTTTCTTTGTTGTAGAAAGTTTGAACAAAGTTATTTTTTGCAGGGACAAAGAAACTTAATCTGATACTATCTTACATGTGTCGAGAATTGACTTCTGATTTAACCATGATAATACTAATAGAAAATGGTCGGGCTTTCCGAGGGCTCGGCGTGGGAACAAGTGAACAGTTTAGGCAATTTATCGCTTCCTGTCTTCGTCAGCAAACGGTTACGCACAATTACAGGCCGTTTCGCCGATCACAATTAGAAACTCCGAGTATTCGAACAATGGACCGAATCGTCGATAATTTGCGATAACGCGCGCGTGATCAAAGTTTAAATTTAACATTCTCCGTTCGCGAAATCGATCCAATACCGGTTCAACTTCGATAGTGGACGACTACCGGACACAGCGTGTCGATAATGCTAATCGTCCTCTAATTGAACTAACGATCTTATCACTGAGATTAAGTCTCTCACTAGCAGCATCATTACTTAATAGATACACGATATGTTGCGCGCGATGCGCACGCTAAGCGAAGATCTAGATCAGATCAATTGAGGAAATAACGCGTAGATCGAGATATGATAAAACGCGTTTAACCGCTAAAACGCTTATTTATCGATCGTACATTGTAATACTAAAGCGCAATGAAGCGTATCCCGTATTTCATTCATCTTTTCTGATCCCTAGAATATGCGTTGTTTCCCGTTAGAATATAATGATCGATTATCGATGAATGAAAATGCAGCTTCTCAGATACGTTCGAGAGAGAATTATAAACGAGAGATTCCCTTTGCGATAGATCGCGAAGATTGTATTCAATCGATTGACAAATACGCGCTAAGAAAGCATGAGATAAATTATGCTTATTGAAATCCGGGTAAGTAGAATAGCGCAATGATATAATTAATAGCTGTGTTATTTAGAGAATAATTTTCCAATTTATTTATAAAATTATCACCGCGCTCATTATTTTTAACGGGTATTACAATATATAGCTGTCAAGTTTATTAAAATATTATACGTTTGTCACTCGACGAACTCTCGATTATTCCACTTGACCTTACTGAAATAAATGCGAAATAAATCTTTCCCAAGTACATTTATAGTATAACGGCAAATGTTCTTTAAGCTCGTACATAATGCGACATACGCATACGTATAAGCTATACAGAATGAACAAAAATCACATGCGAAAAGCGCGAGTCGAGATAGACGAGCGTGAAAAAAGAGCGACGCGGAACACGCGGGAAGATGCACGTATGCGTGGGAACGCATTTCCATTAAATCACTCGACTTTTTGCGCTACCGCGACGACAACGATCCTCGACGTCGGAAACGTCGAAGCCAGCCGTAAAGCACGACGATTCTCGGTCAGGATGTCGTAGACTTTCTAAGGTCTCTCCTAAAGAGAGACTCTTGACCACCACCGAGCCGTTTAGCAATTTAGCGCGACCAAGATGCGTTATCCAAACTCAGCAAACAAAACCGCTGTATAATTTCGATCGATCATTATCGATGTAATTGCCAACTATATTACTGGAAAATTAACAGCATCAAAAAACAGGGTGTCTATTCAAATCCTGTAAAAAAAATCCCTGAGAATTCACTGATCTTCCAGGTATTTTTGTTTAAAATTTCAAGTAAAATAAGAAAATTTGTAGATGCAACTTTTTAACATAAGTTTCTTATTGTATGCGCTTTCTAATGTTTTCTATTCATACGATTATAAAGAAAGTTTCCAAGAATATAATTTTTCTAGCATTTCTATGAAATTTACATAAGACCTTGATACTAAAAAGAGATCAATAAAATTATCAAAGATAATTTTTGAAAAAATTCCCTGAGTCCCAATAAAATTCCATGAGAATTCCCGGATTTTTTAAGGTAAAAAAAAAATTCTTGACAATCCCCGATTTCCCCGGTTTTTTCTGAGGAATAGACACCCTGAAAAAATATCACATTTATCCTGATTGACATTTAATATATTTTTCTATAACATGAAAAATTGAACTTTGTGAAATAATATCGATTTGCTAATTTGCTTATGTTTAGATACATCTAAAGATAAATCGAAAGCAGGAAAGTTAAAGCATATAATTGTTAAGACTAACGAAAGACAAGTCTCGCGACGACAATTTTCTCGAATGGCTCCGAAAACGTATCACGACCTTATCATCGAGGACGACACGTCCGTTTAGTGCGAAGAACCTTCGACACAAACACCCGTCCCGATCCTCGTATCGATCTCCATTGGCAGATCTCCGGCCAACTCTGATCGATGACTAAGATAATCGTGCCATCGGCCGATTGTAATTGGCTCGTGTAAAATCCATCTGCGCGTGCCGCTAAACGCAGTAAATCAACGCCGACTTATAAGAATCGCTTATAAATAACCAATTAGAGACACCTGCATGTGCGCAGTCAGACCTAGCTAAGCTACAATCGACCTTATCCCGTCGGAATGCAGATGCGCGACTCGCTTTGATCTTTGTTCTTGCGATCTCTTTGTATCGGCGCGATTGCCGTGGCATTTGAGGATTGATGGATTTTTTTTAAAGCCGCGATATTGATTAACTCCTTCACTGTCACCTTTTCATTATGGAGAAAATATCCTTTGAAAAAAAATAAATGAAAGAAATGTCTTTCTACATATGCAAAATTCTTAATCTGTTCTTAAAAAATGTAGCAGAAATCAATCTTGAAAAAGATAAATTCCTAAAATGTAGTAAAATTCAATGCGAGTTTTAATGTACCTCACTTTTACATCAACGAACTTAGATGTGTTAAAAATATTGTATTCATAAGAAACTAGATAAGATTCGTGGGAATCGCGAAAGCATTCGAGAAAACGATGCTCCTCGAATCGATAATCATACAAAAAAGAAGCAGGATCAACAGCCATGAGAAGTCATCATCGTGTGTGTCGTTCAGTTAAATCGCGACTTAAAGCACGAAGAGCATTTACGTCACGTGAGAAGATTGCGTTCTCATTCTGCACGCGTGCTACGAAATCTCACGCGAAAGCGGATTTCTCGATTTATGCGAAATTTTCGTCGTCAATATCTCCGTTACGAGACGCACAGAGCATGTGGAGCAACAACAGAGAAGAAGAGTCCTCGTCTCGCATTCAAATTCCGTAAACGACGCGACAACGTGCACCGTTCTCTTACATACACGAGCACGCGTAAGATAAATATGACAAGGTTCTTGTTAAAATATAAAATAAAATACAAAATGCCAGCATCGTACGTCAAATAAATAATGCATTGAAATCTTCAGTATTGAAATTTAGAGCAATAATATTATCGATTTTTCACGCATATGTCTCATAAACACGCCACGTGTAACTCTGGAGATACCATATATCGACAATCATTACGAACGGATTACGAACATGTATATAAACACTATTCTCCTCGGTCTGAGAAATCATCGAGGCTCGTCCTTCTTGCTCTCTTTATTCGTCTGCGAGACGTCGTTGTCTCACCTACCGTCTGCTAATTGAATTAAGCACAGCTCGTATTTCTCGCTTTAATCTCTCTCCTTCGTAACCGTCTCGGGAGCAGCTTGTAACGCCGATACAATTTGTCCGGAGCGCGATTTTATTTATCACGGCTGCGCGACGCTTCCGAGAACTCGGGGACTCGGCATCTCGCTCGATAAGTCACTTGAAAAAAAAAAAAAAAAGAAAAGAAAAGGAGATACGGCCAGACGGTGGTAAGGCAGTCCGCTTTAATTTACGCCGTCCATGATTTATCCCGCGGGAACGTCGCTTCCGATCCTCTTTGCGCTACTCCCGCGTACCAAGGCATCTCCTCACGTTCGCTCCCTTTCCCCTTTTCTTCTCAAGCAGCACCGTCCTCCGAAGAACTCCTGCTCCTTTTCTTCCTCTCTCGTTTCGCCTCGCGAGCAGAGTTTTCGGGAGAGTCGCGCTTTTTGATTTACGACCGTCCGCAACGACTCGACATTCGAGCAGAGGCGAAAAGGAGGAAATGAAAAGAAGAGAGGGTAGGAGGGTAGAAGAGAGCGAGCTTCTCTCCTTCTGTCGTTTATTTCGAGTCACTTTCGACGGTCGCCTCGTTACCCGTCTGAATTTACGACGTATCGAATATATCGCTCCGACGATACCTACCTACATCGCGCGACCGATTATCGAGACGACGCTGAAGCCGGACTCTTTTGCGAGAAGAAGAAGAAGTAAAAAGGGAATTAACTTTTGATGCTCGCGCGCTGCGCCTCGACAGTTTCGATCGCGAAATTTCCAGTTTGCACATAATGATACAAAGTCCGACGAGAGAGCGATCGCGAGAGAAATCAGTCGCGGCGCGTTATTGCGATATCGGGACCGACGTATCGAGGAGACGAGGACGAAGACGACGAACGAGATGGCAACGCAAGCGGCCGAAAAGTGCCACGAAGATTGACTTTATCTCGCCTCACAAGCCCCGGTCTCGGGCTTTTGATTGCCGATGCGACCGGGAGTAGTCTCGTTGTGCGTACCGACTCGCCAGGCGGTTCCTTTAAATCCGACAGGAATTACCTGCGCGGGACACAATATGTCGGGATCCATTAAAATTCGGACGGTGCAAATTAAACTTTCGCTACGGCCGATGTCTGACAGGGAATATCTGCCCGGTTGCGAATTGCCTCTCACACGTCTACTCTCGCGGCCGCGGTGTGACAGCAGAATGAGGAGAACGCACATCCGCATAATTGAAGGTTCGAATAAAATTAATGGGACTCCCGCGCGCGAATTCATCATTCTTGCAGATATTTGCGTTTCGCGATACGCAATCGCATCGCTCGATTGTCGATGTTCTCTCTCCTTTTCTACAGGACGAATGCGCGCGGACAGAAACTTGACAGAATATTTTCATATATGGGATATATGTATATATATATATATATATATATATATGTGTGTGTGTATAATAACAATGGCGAGTACGTCAAATTCTTTGGAAGAAAATGCAATACGATTGCGACAGCACATGTTTATTAACGTTTCCGTAGTTTGCATAAACGCGCACTCTTTTCGCATTTAGATCTAAGCAAGATTGAAAATTACCGGCGTATAATCACCGTGAAATTGCTCCAGTTTGTCCGCTTAATGTCTCGTGCCGATATCAACAATACAAGGTCGATACCGCGATGTTTCATATTTCCATATCGCGTAAAGTGCGTAAACACGCGATTATTGCGCGTAAGGCAAGATAGACGCGCCGATCAATTTGCGTTTCGTCCCGCCCGCGCGTTCACCGCAAAAGAAAATCGTTTGTCGGCCCATTCATTTTTTTGACGAATGATTCTGAATGGCGCGCGGTTTGGAATTCAATTACGATTTGCAGAATTACCCGTGCAAATGAGAGAGGTCGCCGCCTGCCATCTTCCTCTGTGCGCACAATTCGGTGCGCGTTTTACTCTCTTTCTTTCAAGGTTCCTTAATTAATTTCACTCGAGATTTACGATCTCATCCGTTACGTTAAATTGCACCATATCAATATTCATGCAATGAATAAAATAAAACAAACGGCGAGACATCAATAACGAGAGATACGATGAGGACGAGTAGCGAAGGTAGTAATATTTGTACACGAATTTAAATGTGAACGCGATCGCGTGATCGAACCTAATTAATGGAAACGCGAGCCTCCCTCTGATATTCGTGACGATTCCACGTAAAGGTTACATCTGCGACGGACGAGTCACGCTGTGGGAATTCGATGGAATTTATCTAACGATCAGAATCTCATTTCTAACGCGAATTGCCTTAACCGGTTATTTATATTTCGAGAATATATCACAGAATGCGCTCTTTAGAAATCGATCAGTATTCCACTTCCTGGCTTGTTATGGGAGTCTTATTCGATTTCGTATACTTCACGGTTTTATTTTATAAGGTATATACGCTGCAGAGAGAGCGAGTGTGATCGATATCGATTAGCATCACGATTTATATGCAGATGTAACTAGTCTTTTTTTATTATGAAAACCGTAACCGTTGACGAGTGATTGGTTGACGTGACCGCTTTGGCTCAGGAGGCATTTAAATTTAATATCTCGATATACGCAGAATCAATGTGACTCGAAAATAAAACGACAAATATTTTACATCTCTAGATATTTTCTGTTTTAAAGTCGAAGACTGATATTACATCAATTTCTTCTAAGGTGTCGATTAATGCATAAACTGCTGTTTACAAATAAGTGCAACAGAACAGCAGCATCCCGGTGTTCCTCGAAACATCTCGATTCCGGTGAAATTACAGTGCGCTATACCATTCCGAGGAGCCCGGACCGTCAGCCACGTGGCCGCGGTTGCTAATGATTTAACGACCTCGTGGCACGCGATGGGCGTGGATTACGACAGGAGATTCGAAAATTAAGATGTAACCCGACACGAATACCTCCCGAGCCTTCTATCTTTTGCGGAATCTTTCTTAATGAGAGTCACGGAAACGTCTGGATCGGTTCCGCAGTTCAAGTCTACGAAGTTCCAATTTAAGCTAATGAACCTCGCGAATAATTATCCAAATCATTCACGTTGAATCACGTTCTATTAATATTTTGTTTCATTATAAATTTAATTTTTACTATAAAAATTATGAATAATAATTTTTATTGTAATAATATATATTAAGAAATAGAAACATTATATATATATATATAATTTTATATATATTAATGCGTAATAGACAATTTTTAGAAAAATGCTTAATAAAAATTAAGATTGTAAAATATATATTCGATAAGAAAAAATTGCTAGGAGGCACGTTCGTAGGAATAACGTCGATCAGCCGCGAGCGTAAATCATAAACGACATTAACGATCGATAAAGCTAAGAGAGTTCTTTCCACGCGTGTTTCGATCTTATCTCTGAATGTGGCCGCTACCGAGTAGTAGCGGCTCCGACGTATCCGCGACCGACGATGCTGAAAAATCTCGGGCGCCTAGATCTATCTAGCTTAATTTCGAAAGGCGCGTGTTACAGAAGCCGCCTTGATCCAAGACAGACCGATAGGGGCAGGGTATACCTCGTCACCTTGAAGCAAACGTCCGTAGGTTGTGGTGTAGGCAGCGACGATATTCCCCACCGCTCGAAACGTTCTCGACCGATCGATCCTCCCTATTGGACGATCCTTTCTCAACCGTTCTTATACCTCTCGTCTCCTCACCCGCGGCAGTTTCCTTTCCGATTTCAGACTTTTCTCGATTTTTGCCTCACTCGCCGTGCCAAGTTGCCGCCGCGGTTCACCTTCGACGTCGCACTCGGATGCGTTCGGATTATATTATCGGACTGTTCCACCCGCGAGTCGCACGAGCAATCCTTTAAACGCTTGATTTACCGCGATAATGATGATAGCCGAGACGTAACGAAGCGTGGATTTTAAACGATCGACCGTTGCCGATGCCTTGCAACACGCACGCGTCTTCTCTCGCAAACGCACTTTATTATCCCTTCTCCCTCACTCTTTCTTTCGCGGACGATCGAGAATGGCACTTAAGCACTGCCGATCGGCATCGATCGCGTGGCACCTCCCGAGAGGGATCGCGTCTCTCGCACGATTCTTTCGAAGCTGGGAAGGGCAAAGACTGCCTCTGCGACGACCCACACGACGGGTTCTGCCTCCGCATCTACCTCCGTCTATTGACTGCCTCCGCAATTTGCGTCCAACGGATGTCCGCGAACTAGAGACGATGATTGAATGAGATTCGCGCAAGATACTTCCGTCGCTTCTCAATAATCTTATAGTTCTTGGATTATTTTAAGTGTAATTTTCAGTTTAAGTTAAACAAAAAAATTTTAGATTATATATAATATATATATATATAAAACAGCTGTGAATCATGCGTTAAATTCTACGAGGCTTAATCTCGCACACGTTGTTTGCTCCGAAAAAATCCTGCTCGTACATATGTTTTTCGTTAATCGCCGGGATGACTAAAAGGAGAAACGTCCGATTAATACTTTCAACGCACCCGTTAGACATTAGCAAAATATTTTCACGGCGCAAGGATACCTGTTTATAAGGCGGCGAATTATGGCTACGCCGTCGCGACCGCGGAACGGACCCGTGTACGCCGACGCATTCACCTGTATGACGTAGTCCACAAGATCGGATAGGATCGGACGTGCGGACTGCCGCCGATTAGCGATCGTGGGCGACGATCGGTACTCACGGAGGTGGAAAGGCGCCGTAGGAAAAAAAATCACCCGAGAGCGACGGCGCGGTGTAAAACTAGTCGATGACGTCGTACGCTCGAGACTTTTCTCCTATCGGAGGCGTCTAGTCGAAATGTCGAGGCTGGTTTGCACAAACGCGGCAATTGAACATTTTTTTTTCTTCTCCTATTCGCGGTTTTCAATTCGCTCGAGATAGAGGAAGAATATAAAATCTTAATCACTGCATGACAATAATGAGAATAATACACTTATGTGTCAGATTTTATTCATATACGCGTATATAATTATGTATTTCAATTATGTACACAGTTTGTTATCTTAATTTGTCGCACTTTAAGATAATGTGTGAAGAGAAGAGATTAATATTAAATATTTTCCCTCCTTAATATATGTATATTAAAAACATTGCAACACAATTATAAATTATTGCAATAATAAACTTCTTTTTAGCCGACTGAGTGTGATGAAAAATTACATTGCTACGAGAGATTCAACGAGAAGAGTACGATGCTGGAGCAAGATCTACGCGAGATCGGAGTGAAAAATCGACGAGAACCGAAATTCAAGCGCGAAGCGTTATCGAGACCGCGTGATTAATTCACGACTTCTCTTCGGCGCGGCAGTGATTTATTCCGGAATTAAGATGCCGGCGCGCGATAACGTGGAAGTAGAACGGCCGGCAAAAGGAAACGCGTGTGTATCCACGCGTGTTCAGCACGCGTATCGAAAAGAGTGCCGCGTTGCGATCGTCGCGTCGTCCAGTGCAGTCGCGTTATCGGCGAAAAAGTCAAAAGGACTCGCGCGAGAATCGGTCCGCGATTTATCTCGACCGGTCACACGCCCAGCCGAGCGTGGATACACGCCGAGAAAGGGAGAGGGAGAGGGAGAGAGGAGAGAGAGAGAGAGAGAGAGAGAGAGAGAGAGAGAGAGAGAGAGAGAGAGAGAGAGAGAGAGAGAGAGAGAGAGAGAGAGAGAGAGAGAGAGAGAGAGGAAAAAAAGATGCGGACGAGACTCGCACGAGTAAACACGTGTTAAGGTGGTGTATCCGACACCATAAAACTGGAGCACTTGATTTTACTGCCTGTCTCGCGCGCGCGCGCGCACACACACATATACATACATCGACTTCCGCCGATAAAATAAACTTTAGTCGCAATGAACGAACGGACATACGGTCGCAACCGGCTCCGCAACGACGCGTATCCGCACGCGGGACGCGTGTAACGCGCCTGCGACTTTTTTATTGTCGATATCTCTCGCGGCGACGTCGCGAGCTCTGCCCTGCCTTAAGTCCGCGCCGCAATAAAATTCGCGATATTTACGATCCGCCCGGGCCGGGAGATTTCGAAAACATTTCCCAGCGGCTCTGTGCGTGACTCTTTTATTTATCGACGATCAGGGAGCTCTACGCATTGCGGAAATAATTTGTAGCTATACGGAGTGTCCGAGCTTCATCGTATTTTTCGTAAAAAAAAAAGTCTGCAAAAAGTTTTTTCAAAGAACCGGTCACTAAATTTGAGATTACAGTAATATTATTATATATTTATATTTATATTATATATTGTGTAAGAATATACGTACGCACGTGTTCAAATTCAAATTTAAAATAAAGTAAAAGTAATTTATATATATATATATATACATATAAATATATAATAAAAGAATTTAATTGCGCAGAATTATAAATCTTCCGTTTCTACAAACTCGCAATCTCACAACATCGTAACAGTTCGAGGGCAAAGGCGACTCATTGGTCAGTTGTTTCCAAGAAAGTTTTGTCATCATCGGCAGCACGAGCCTTTTCGTTTTTTTTTTCCAACTAATTTCGCAACCTTTTGCCCGTACAGGCTTTAACTCTCCGCTAACAGTGAGATTCGACGATCGTGCGCGAGTTTCCTTAACCTAACGTAAGTCTGTCTCTGATGCAACCGTGTAACAACTGGCGGTAAAAAGAATGCACATTCTAAGAACGTTTATCCGCTATTATACACATATCTTACATTTTTTCTTGTATCACGCTAAAGTGTTTTCGAGATTTATAAGTATTTTCGTGATAAGCATGACTAGACCACCATGAATAAACACTCATTCTCATCTATTTCTCGAGTCACATTGATTTCTCTTCGGCTATACATCAATCATTATTATTAATCATCTAAAGCACACGGTAATTTGTCTTTTATATCTGTGTGTGTCTCTTCTACATCTGTCTGTTTCATAGAAAACAGCCATTACTCACATTGCCTTAGCGATGTTACAAGAATAAAGATACATGTGCGCGAAAGGGTTAAGGCCTAATTCGACGAAGCATTTACTTAGAACATCTGTTTCATTCTGTACATCTGTATATATTATCGCGTTCTACGAAATCATAGCTATGTCGACACGGTCCTCTATCGATTTCTGTCGCGAAAGCGATCGATCGATTCGACGCACGTACACACAACCCCTCCATTTCAATTTCCAGATAAAAACACCGCGCAACCAAGTCGAGAGCGGCACTTTCGTCCCGCGGAATTAATCGCTGATTAAGGCAAGCAAGGTTAATCGTCAGATGATTCAGCCGTGAGTAAGGCGTCCATTGGTATCGATAGCTTTTGCACGCTCGCGCGAGAAAGAAGAAGCAGGACGAAAAGACGTGATCGATTAAAAAAGCACAGTCGCTGAAAGGTATGGGAAATGAAAATTAAATGAAAATAATATGACGAAATAATAAAATAAAATAAATAAAATAAAAATTAAAACGTCCCTTGACTTTTAACAACTTGCAATTATTTACAATGTACTTCGAGAGCGAAATTTAAAATCGCGATATATAGTTTCAATTTTCAATAATTCATATAAGCTAGGTATAAAATTTCTGTGTGCACAATTCATAATATAATGGAGATTTTACTTTTTAAATTTATTTTTCCATATCTACAGCATCAAAAATTGAGCTACCAAAATTGCAGCTACCAGCCATGCTCGAAAAGTCAAGGAGAGACGGTGCCTCCACTTTCAAAATGTAATACTTCGAAAATATACGGTGCGGTGCAGCGAGTCACTGTGATTGCGAAAGCGATCCATGAGAAACACCGAGAGAATATTTGCTCTAATTAAGCGCGAGCGAGTGAGAGAGCGCGATTTACGGGGCGGCGTGAGTGTTGAAAATTCGCGAATTCCGCTTTAACGAAAGGCGCTTAATTTGGGCCGCACGTTTCGCCACCAGTAATAAAGCGAAGTGGACCGATAAAGGAGAAGTCGGGGAAGTGTCCATTTGACTGTCCATCGCGGCCGTGCTCTGTAATAAAGGCGGCTTCCTCCTTTGCCCTGCCCCATTGTCTTTAACCTCCTCTCCTTTTCTTCCTTCTCTCTTTTCTACCTTCGCGACCGACTCGTTATCCGGCCGCGCCGTCTCTACGTTTCTCTCTTTTCTGTGTCGGCGCAGACTACGTTTTCTGCGTCCTCTCTCTGGCATGGACCCTCCGCCACGTAAGAAAAGTTACCGACATTGTTAAGGATCATTTTACTCCGCGGCTCGGAGATCTCCTCACTCGGCCATAAAAATGGAATTTAGGACCGTAATACAACCGAGACTCGCGCGGCCATTTAATTTTGCGTTATGGTTACCCCGTTGTCGATGCCTCGAAGTCTTCGATATGCGATGAATCCGAAACGATATTATATTTTTTAATGCGTTTTGATGCTCGAAAGATTGCAAAGTTAACAAGAAAATTTAGAATTACATTTCTTTATATTCGTCATGTATTAGGAAAGATATTGTTTCATTTACGATTTAATCTACAAGTATCGCATATTTTCTTTTCGCGACAGCACTGGTGTTTTCATTTTCGTTATCCACGTGTGATGACGAAAATGAAGACACTCTGGCGGGTTACGGCCGCGATTTATCCACGTCGCCAATTAGCGCGGAATGTAATTCACGAAGCAATTATTTTTGATACCCGTTACACGACGACGTGTCGACAGCCGTGGGACGGTCGACGGTATAATCATTTCTTGCGTGCTTTTCGAAAGGATGGTATTTTCCCGAAGGGGACGACGCATCCGTGACGTATTCTAGATACAGGGTTGTCGATCGATTTCCGGTTGAAAACGCGTCCAACGCCACCGATCGCGTGTATTCGCATCGCTGCCGAGCGCATCCTTCTCTCTCTCGCTCTCTCTCTCTCACGTTCCCGTCGTCCGGAGAATCCGGCTCGGTGCATTCGGCGGCGGTGCCGGACTCGTTGCAGTTCTGGTTTCTGGTACTGGATTCTGGACCGCCGCCGCCGCCACCGCCATCGGACGGGCCCCGATTAAAATGGAAACAAATGAAGTTGGACGTAATGAGGTCCTGCGGTGAGGGAGAACCCGTTCTTTAATTTATTCCCCCTCCCTCCCACCGTGTTACAAGCTCGCTCTCCTTATCTTTCTTTTTCTTTTCGCAGACTTTCTTCGTTCGTCGTCCTCTCCCGTATTCCCTTTCCCTCCAGCATCCGTTCACAGAGAACTTCTTCGAACATCCGCCGCGAGAAGATCAAGTTTTCCCGAGTAACGTATCGCGAATATCTTTCGTCTATGAATTGTTTCATCAATTTAACGCACATTTATTCTTAACGAAGAGATTAGAAAGCTAATTTTTGCAAGTTGAATGTTTCGATGGATAATAAAAATTTGAGTTTCATTTAACTTTTACAGAGAGAGAGAGAGAGAGAGAGAGAGAGAGAGAGAGAGAGAAAACTTTAAAATAAAAATTTGAGATTCAGATTGAATATGCACATGTACGCGAGAATGTGAAATTTACACGCCCACGCAGGACTCTCGGAGGAGACGGTTGGTACCGATCGCTTCCTATACGTACGGGACCGAAACCGATTCTCTCGATCCCTCGACAATGGGTTTTGACTGTCGGGTCGGTTGACATTATAAATCGCAATCAGCGAGCACGCTACCACAGAAAAAGAATGAGCGAAGAGTCGAAGGGGAACGTGAGAAGATAAGTGAGAATGAGGTGGAGAAAAGAAGATTCATCATGCAAGCTGAGAAATATTTTTTTGTAGCGGAGAAAAAAAAAACGAATTTATAGATGCATCTGAAAATATGCAACGAGACGAGATCTGCGAATGCGTTTGTAATTTTCTGCGATTGCTGCTCCCAAGGCGATAACTTCTTTTTCGCGCATTTAAAAACAATTTTCCGAATTTATTAAATATATTTACATTATAATTAAATATACCTATTTAATAAATTCGGAAAATTATTAATTATTTATTTATTTATTAAATTTATATTATAATTAAATATATTTATATTAAATATATTTATGAAAATAGAGAGAGAATATATTCTCTCGTAAAGACGATTTATTTCGCTTCGCTTAGAAAACAATCGAGCGAACCGATAATAGAAACGGGCTTCTCTCGGATGAGAAGGCGCGCGGTTAAAAATATATCTTTTAGGCGATCATGCTCTCGCGGAGGATTACCCATCGGAATTCCACCGTACGATATTGCGCGTGCAGCAATCACGGCGCACGTTGCCTGCTGCGTGTGTTGGTGAGATGAACCGCGTGTTACGGACCGAGGCGAGACATAGGAAAGCTCGTACCAAATCCTCTTACGTACACACTCATAAATAGGTATATCGAACGTATATCGATGTATCCCAGCGAACAAAAATACACGATGCCGGAGATGCGAACCAATCTCGATCTCCTAAGTAAATAAAACAAATCGTTACTACCTATCGTCGGAGTGGGCCGTTGCTGGCGCGATTTCGCTCTGCGCTTGTGTAATATACACACGATTCAGTTACATACGTCAAGGGCAACGATATCTCTCGTTCTTTTTTTTCAATCTCAAAAGTTATATTCGCAGCGTAAATATTTCAAAATGTTTTGAAAATGTACCTTTTTCACAAATAAATTATTGCAAAATCGCCGACATGATACAGTCTATGCAACTGAAATAAATTACACGCATCTATCATGCTACTATGATTCATCTCAAGCTACGGATACTTTTTTATAGTAACGAATTTCAGGGAAAAAAATGAGTCGGTAAATCTTTTCTCCTGTCTGATTTCTATACGATGTATAAGCGAACGGCGAGAGACGGTGATCAATTACGAGGGGGAATGGCGATCTCGCGAGGCGAAATTCAATTGCGTTAGAAAAACAGGCTGATCCGCTCGTCACAAACGCGACATGGCTGTCTGCTGGCGCAATCAGCAACGCCGCTACCAAGTTCGGGTTATGCTTCCTCGTATTCGGTACTTGATAGCCCCGACTATCGAAGTTTCATACAAATCTCTATTAAGGCAAACAGCGAAAACGGCATAATAATGTAGATAAAGCGGCAAAGTAGATTCAAGTTTGTCGCGTAGAAAATCCTTATCGGTAGATACAAATGATGTGATCGTCCATATGCGTAAAAGCAAGCCAATCAGGCAGATAATAGGGAATAAAATAGTGATCTGCTAGCAAATAGTTGCGCAACAATTATATTTGCTAGACAGTGTGTATGAGACAAGTCGCTAAATCAAAGACCGGATGCTTAAACCTTGCCAAAAGTCCGATAATGTTTACGTTATTTACAGTGGAAGTAGATTAGCTCGTGAAAAATACTGAGAGATAAAATAATGTCTACAGTCTACAATCGTTGCGACATTGTTAATTTACTCGACTAACTAACTGATATATACCGATATGCAAATAATGCAAGAAGTTGCAGTAAACTTAGAGGAGCTCTGAAATTTTATGACTGTTGCTTGTGTGGTTAGTATCGATTATTAATTACTTCAATTTATTAATTATTATAACAGAAATTATATACGACATAGTGATATAGTAAATTTTCGTTATATATTATATTTCTTCTTTTTTAAACATATCATTTTACACATTACGCTTGCAATGTACGAATCGCGAATCGCGGTTGTCGCGTCCGAGGTTTCATCGTGAGTTGTTTGTCGCTAATGTAACTGTTACAATCTTAAGACCCAGCATCCACTTTCTTACGCAACGGGACACATACACACACGCGTATGTACGCACGTGCGTGATGGCGCGTCGACGATCTAGCAGCCTCGACGCAGATGGCTCGTATCGCGCCGATAGTAACGAACGAGTGAATTTTCCACCTTAAATAGGCAAGATCGATACGTCCCGCTATGGCGAAAGGCGTAACCTTCGAACGATCAATCCTCTTTTTCTATCGTACTTAGCGCGAAAAAAAAACTAAAAGACCGCGATTCCTAATAAACTTATCTCCAGAATTATTGAGCGAAACAGCGCATTATCAAAATCATTTTTCGGCGGAATAAATAATGTATTTGAAAAGATAAAATATAGATTTATAAAAGTATTTAATATAAAATCCAGATACACACGGCTATTCGGCTGGTCTCTTCTATACAAAAGAGAAAATCTAAAATTCTATCAAAGATAATTGACGCACATTGGACGTTTACTTTTGCTAATACTGCTATTCTGCGCAATACAAGCCAGATATTTGTACCATGATGATACGCATTTAATATTTTGACGTCGTACATTTTTTTTTCGAACGTTATTACGGATCTTGTCGCCGGATCAAGTTGTCACAATGATCGCCATGATGCCTAACTATCTTTTCGATTTATTCTTAGATAGATCTCACTTTCTCTCTACGCTTATATCTGCATCCACCTCGAACGAACGCGTTTCGTAGAGTCATGCTAATGAAGGATGATTATGCCAAAACATGCGCTATCAGCATCTTCGATCTGACAACGTGAAATCGGTGATCGACTGCTGGTCATGACGAGTCATTGACGTTTACATCAAACCGTTACAGTTACACGGCGCACAACCTAATGTTGCAATGTAACTTATGCGCCGTTCCTTACGATCGATATATCTCGTGGTCCTTTTGCGAAAAATCTTACTCTCGGCGCGTTAGACGCGCAATACAAAGAACGCGGTCCGCGGAGTATTTGAAAGTATTCGGTATTTCGTTACAGCGTCTCGTTAGTCGAGATTAATTACGAGCCACTCTAACGACCGCCATTTTCAACGCCTCCTTCGCTATCTCTCTCTCTCTCTTTCTCTTTTTCGCGTTTCTCTTAGTCTCCCGCTACCGACTTAGCAAGAGCACGAAAGCAAAGAGTACGATACGTGCATCGAGCTACCGTCGCTGGCCTCGATTTGTCAACCCATTAGACAAATCCCAAGTAGGCACGAGAAGTGTCGGGGCTTACGCCGGATTGGTAAGCCGTCGTCTATCTCGCAAGGGAGACAACTTTCATTATCGTCATAAATGCCTTCGCTACTTACTAGGTGAGCGCTTTTCGAAAATGTCCAGATATCCATAAATCATCAGTCACAATAAAGAAATGAGCGGTGCCGTATTAGCGGTAACTAAGAGCCTCTGCGTTTTTGACACGTGTCGTACTTTAAATATAAGGCTGGAGAGATAAAGATTATTTTGCGTCAAATAAAGGGACAGCAAAATAGAGATTTAGATTTTTAATTCTGACGGATGGGAACATATATCTGTCTTGTCAAGCAATATTAGGATTCAATTATGTAACGTTTTGGAATGAATCGATATCCGATACGTAGATACGCATTATATTGTATCTTTACATGGAATGGTATTTATGACAACAAGTGCATGTATCGGTAATAACACGTCGATTCCGATTTACAGAGAGAACGTACATATTACTTAGCGAATTTGACGGCGCATATGCCGTGTCCGGCCTGCTTTTTTTAAAGAAGTAATCGATCGATGAGACACATACCACATATATACACATATACGCACACACACACACACACACACATACACATGCACACGGTCTACCTTCGACGATATCTTAATTGCACCGACGAAATTAATTCGCCGTTGCTCCACCGAGATGTTGCCGTCAGATTAATCCCCCGATGTCTTTTCCCCCGGGGCCCCGCCTGTCCGTCGTAGCGGTTTCGTAATTATTTTTTCAAGCTCGGGAATCGGTTAGGTACACTTAATCTGCTTATTACGACGAAGCGTCGAGGCGTGCTGCGCGTTCGTTAATCCAGTTCTCTCGAGCGCACAATCGAGTCGCCTTGATTACTTCGGTTAATGAAGGTTTAACATGAAAAATACGCGGATGCGGCGTGAGATTGCGTTCGTTTCGCATTCGTTCTGCGCTCGAGACTCTTTAAAAAAAAAAATCTGCATTTACAAGCTTGGATTACGTTCGAGCCGACTCTATCGTCCAATTAGCTGTCAATTAACGTACAAAGGCACAAACTGCCTCTCGAATTTGAAGGGTGCCGCGATGCGACGAGAGGAGAGCGCGCGCGCGCTCGGCGTGCAAAACGAGAAGTGCAATAAAATTGAGAGAGAGAGAGAACGAACGCGCGCCGAGAAAAAGCGGGTGTTGGGCCCCCTCCCCCCCAAAAAAAAAAATAAATAAAGAGGAAGGGAGAAAAAGAGACAGAGAAATAAGCGGGATGAAAGAGCCGAGGACAGGTGGTTTGCATACGCGTGCTCCGGCACGACGTGCGTGCGTACACGCGGGCTGAATTTTAATTTTCACTCAGCCGCGGCACGATATTAAGGGCCCCGTGGCGCGTCACGCTCTTCCGTTCGCTCCGACGTGTCGCGTTCGTATATATGAAAACTCAATTGACAACAAGCGGGGATGTAAAACGAACGGCGCACGCAAGCCTTGGCGCGCGATCGCTCGCCTCGATCAATCGGCGTACAGCGAGCGTGGTCGGTTACGCATCGACTACCAGCCGCTATCAATGAACGCGCCTACGCGTGTTCTCGAGAGATCGACACGCTGTCCCTCTTTCCCTCTTGAGGCGGCCCGGAGTCAAGCCGCTCGCAAGGTCGTTTAATTCTTATACGCCTTCAGAAAATAGATTTCGCGAACGCAAATGAGAAAACATCCGTTCGCTCTTTCTCTCCCTCCCTCTCTCCCTGTATCTCTGTCTCTCTATGCAATGAAAGTGAACGGCGCGTGGCGATTGAGATTCATAATGCAAGGAGTATGTATTTGTATTTGTTCCGTAGAGAAGAAGGTAAGAGAATATGCAAAGGAGTAGAAATTTCCAACATGAAAGTGCGATTTCTAATCTTTTTGGAGAGGTACAAGTCTTCCGTACGCGCGGTGTGGTCCATACAATTTGTATTCATATAATTGCAATACTCATGAAATTTCTTTCACTAAAATGAACCCTTTTCTCTAGTTTAATTCTGTAGATTACATCTACGGTCTCTTGACGCCAGTCAAGATAAGAAACACGTAACGGGTATCTCTACATTCCTCTCCACGCAATCGCGTGTAGTCATATACTCAGCATTCGGAAATGTGTGTCTTCGAGAGTCGATGCGACGTCGCGCGAGATTGCGCTTAGTCGCGCTCAGACATCAGCTGTCGGATTATCAATGGATACGCCTACGCGCGCTCCTCTCTCCTTTCTTTCGTCTCCTCGAGACGAGGAAATATTCTTTAGGCCTCGGTATTCACACGCGTGGCGCGCCCGATCGGTTCGCAATTACGCGCGAATCACTTCGTAAGCGCAGACTCGTAAACTCGGTTGAAGAAAGAGCCAGCGCGTCGGGAAAGCTTCCTTCGCCCACCCACGTGTGGAAATTACCTCGAGTTCGATAACTCCTTTCCATGAAAAGAAGGAAAAAATAAATTCTAGCACAATAATGATCCCGTTATCGTTTCAAGTTCCGTTTCGAGTATTGCAAAATTTCAGCTGCTCCTCTCGTATATATATTTCTTTTTTCGAGCGACCTTTTTAATTCATTTTAAAATCCTTGTTAAAAAAAGATACGATTAAAGTATAATAATAAATAAATTTTCTAGATATAAGATTTATCTTAATTGCAGTAAAATTATGTCAAATCATTATTATAATTTTAAAGCATTTTGTAAAACAATTGAAATTTTGTTTAATCGAATTCTTATTTTTTATAATTACTCCTTTTCTTGATCCTGATTAAAATTGTTATTACGCGAGAAAAACTACCGAACAACAACCTTTGAAAGCTGCATCTTTTTAATATTTGCGATATGCAATGCAAAAATATCCGCACACAGACAACTTTCAACGGGCATAATTATCAACTGCAAGTATGGATATTAAAGTCAAATCGGACAATCGCATAAAAAATGGTCGTAAACATTCCGTCGGAAATACGCTAAATAATATTGTCGACAACATTATTTGGCCAATGACGCATAATTAATTCTGCAATTCCCGCCTGTGTAAACATGTGATGCTGTGATGACGAGCTTTCGAAGGAACGCTTCTTTCCACGCACGTGTTTGACACTACATCGACGCCGTTCTTAAGATAATTTCCAGTGGTCATAGTTAATTGACGCTTGGAGCAACACAGGAAATAATGATAGAGACAAGTGCATTAATACTACTAACAGTTAGTTAAATTAGTCTTACAAAATTCTTTTAAGTTATTTTTAGAGATCAATTTTAGATAATTTATTTTTAAATAAAATAAAGTATGCGGGTAAAGAGAGACTTTTGTGAGAAAATGTTTGCCTTAATCTTCCGCGAGTTTGCGAAAATCGATTGCGATCGACGAAAGTCGATCTAATAGCGTCTTGTATGGAAAAATATCGATTACGACAACCTGCCCATGGCTGTCAGGCCACGGCAAACGGGTATTTGTCATTAATGCCCGAGATCACCGGTGTGAATTAATATAAATGGCCACCACCTCACGAGCCGGAGCGATCTCGATGCGATTTTGTCGGGGTAATTGAATACACGTTGATCCGTCGCCGAGAAAAGAAAAGGAGACGACGAGAGGCCGGCCAGCGGGGGAAGGATAAAGAGGGCGCGAGAGATCGATCCCTGGCCCGGTTTTCTCCGCGGCCAGATCCGACGAGAGGACCGGTATACAACAACGCATCGCGTCCCTCGTGTAGCCCCGGCCGAATTATTACCGCGGCATGCAGATGAAGGCACGATCGAGATATCGCGTGTACGCGCGGGTCGTATGTATGTACGCGCATCGAGATAAGATCGGCGCTCCGCGTGCTGGTTCGAGCTTCGAGGAGGAGGCTGAGGAGACATCAGCACTATCGTCGAAGCAAGACCGAGCGATATATCCTATTTTTGCATCATTTTGCATCAGGGGCGCTTTTACCCCGTCTAAGTTCACGAAAGGTCACGGCCTTCGTAGGCCTTTAAATTTACGATTGTACGAGAGAATTTTACGAAAATTGTTTAATTTATTTCTCCTCAAAAAGTTTCTTAAATCAGCGAGAATGAGGTGTATACGATAAATGAGCAGATTTATCCATTTGTGTGTGCGTTAATTGGCACATGATAAGTCACTATCATAATTTATTATGAAAAAGAAAACGAATAATGTGACAACTCTCCGCAGTATAATATATGTCGAGAAATTTTTAAATTTCTTTAATAATGAAATCCTAGCAACATACGACAGATCGGGCCAGGTGTGAAAAATCGCAGCGTGCCTAACGGGCCCATTGATAAAGTTAATTAAACTCAAGGAGCGAAATCCAACTTTCAATCTGAACATCATTTTTCAATTACTGGACATCGTCCGTCACTCAGAGTGACGGTCGCTAAATTATTTCGCCAGTCCAATTATTTGACGACGCGGCGCGTCCCGATTAATGCAAATTGATTAATTAAAATTGGACGGACCGTGATAAGTGTTTACCGCTCCGGTTATACCGTGCACACCCTTCTCGCACCGATATTCGTAAACATCGCACCTCGTCAATCTGGAAAACGCTGACGCGAAAAACGCCGTCGCGCCCTTTCTCTCTGTTATATATACATATATATTTTGTGCTATTATCATTCATATCTCGTTACACGCATTTCTTATTACATATATATATATATATAGATATATGTGTGCGCATATATATCTAGGTGCGCAATTGCACTGCATACTGCATCCCAGAGCGGCCCTGCGAACGGTCGTGCGGTGAATCAGCCTTGCCGCGGAGTTACGTAATCGGCGAACACGGTGTGCACACACAATATCTCCGTCGGATATCACTTTGTAGTCCGACCGCGGGGCCGAGGTGCCCTATCTGATCTCTGCTCCGATGCCTTTGAGAGCGCGAAAGGGAGGAGAAGCCTCTCCTCGGGTTCTTTTTGCCCTTCTCCTGTATGTAGCAACAGGCCGACGTTCCTCTCGCGTTCTCTATCTCTCTGTCTCTAGCATCGAGAGAATGCGCATCGCGTAGCATCCGCGAATCGATCGACCGAGGAACACGATCCTCTGGATGATTGAGCACTAGAGATAACGAATTTCGCGGAAGGAAGGTATCCGTACCTTGTTCTCGATCAAGAGAGCTACTTCCGAATCGATGAATCAATTCGCCGTCGTATAACAATCGCATCAATAGGAAGTTACTTTTTAATATTGCATATAAGATGCGCGGTACAAGATGCTTCAGTGAGAGAGTGTTTGCAAAATATTCTTAGATATTTCAAAATTCTTTGTTAGATAAAGATAGGTATTTGAATATTATATATATGTAATTAAAATTAATAACGGAAAAAATTGAAATATTTATCAGTGCATAGTTATTATCTCGTGGTAAAATTTAATTTAGGACTATCATAATTATTGCAGTAATGTATATATTTTAATAGTAAATGTTTAACGCATATACATGCTTTAACAGTATTCAGTATTTATCTACTGATAATTGATTATTCATTGACGTACCTATTTTATAATCAACGTGATTTTCCTGTTCAAGTAGTACTATTTCCAATATAAGTGTTTGTATCACGAAGTAATGAAAGGGGAATTTTTAAAATCGCGAAGAGACAGAGAGTATGTCTCGCAAGCGTGTCTGAGCAAACGGTAGCAAGATTCTCGCGATTATGATATCTCTGACGAAAATATTATCCCGTGTCCGCACGCGGATTCGCGGCTCCAGTCGACGCGTAACACGGAGTATGCTCGATTTCCCCATAAATCAAAGTCGTCGCGCGCTTAAACGGTACAACGTTATCCTCGCGGAGAACGCGCAAGGGGAGAAAGAGGAATACGGAGGAGGAACGAACACGGGAGACGTGACGGTGAGCGAGAGAGGGAAAGGAAACGAGACGAGCGGCGAAGAATCACTCGACTGCGTTTATCGCACGAGCATTAACCAGCTCACTCGAGGCTATGCAAACATCGCAAACACTCGTCGGGCCTGACGAGATGACTGACAAACACTGGCTCTCGAGCGACGAGGCGACGTTTGACTTTGGCGTGCGCACCGTGGGCGATGCATACGGACGGCGAACCAAAGGATAGATACAGACTAATGGCCACTCCGGAAAATATAAACAATAGTTATTGTTTTTAAACACAACGAATTGGCGCACACATCTCACTTCGCTATAATATAATCGCAACTCGGGAGATTTCTCACACAACATTAAACTCTGATTATAAAAATACTGAATTCGAGATAAATCCTTCTTGCTTCGTTACTTGTTAGATCAATACTGACGCTTATAAGAATGTCTTAAATTAAGGACGTAATAATATAATTTTTTCAATAATTATGGAAATATGGTATTTTAAACTCGCGATCTCTAAAAGGTAAATATGATTAGTAGGTAATGAAAAGGGCTAATAAGAGCCAAATGCAAGATAAAGGCGCGAGTAAAAAACTCTTTAGGTAATATTTATTAGTTTAAAATTACATTTAAACTAATAAATTACCTTACTAATATAATTATTTAGGAATTTTTTACTCGCGCCATTATCTTGCGTTTGGCTCTTATTAGCCCTTTTTATTACCTGTTGACATATTCGGAGCCTTTTTTGTTTTATTGTAAATATGATTGTATCCATTTCCAACGTGTAATAATAATTGTAATTAACTAGATTGTAAATCTAGAATACGATTATGAAAACTGTTATGACGACAATTAGGATATGAATCCAGAGATCAAAAGTTGAGTAATCTTTCTCTATGTGGCGATTTCAGCACAGTTGAGTACATCGCTACTCTCGCGACTACGTAGGAGTTGCATGACGTCATCTAACCAGCTGTTGCATTAGCGAGAAAAATAAAAAGCGATGCCAGCCAAGCATCGCAATATCTTGCGCGGGACGATATTATTAATGACAACAAACCCGTAGTATACTCTTCGAGCAGCGAGCGCCACTAGACTGTCACTTAGGAATATTTAATTGATAGGTTTTGTCACACGCATTTCGCGCGACGCATTTACGTAACAAAGCGCGATTTATTTATTGTGCAAAATTACATATCCCGCTAGAAAGCTTCAGCGCGGAAAAAGAGATGATTTAATTATCTCAGTCTTGAATTAATCTGCATAACTAATTAAATAGAAGCTGTGTAAAAGTAAAGTTCTGCAGTAAAGGCTTCATAAAGAGAGATGCACAAAATTAATAATGTGCATAAATTAGTGAATTATTAAGAACGATTTAGAATAAGATAAATACAAACAATTTTAAAGCCAGTCAAAAAAAAAAATGATAGAAATCATCGAGAGTAAAAAGCGGCAAATAAAATCATGACATCAATAAATGAGAAGTCGAAGAAAATGATAAGCCACGAACGATTGTGTCGATAGATCAGTACGGAAACATTTTTTTCCGCGCTCATTTCGATTGCGGTCGACAGAGCGATAAGCCGCCACGCGGCTAAACAGAATGGAGCAAGGATGCACGCGAACGGAGAGCGTGACAGAGAGCGGTCGGTGTCGTAAATGAGACGCAGTTGCACGCGAAAGGATCGTCTCTAGGTCACTGCCCAACGAAAGTTACGTCAGGTTTGGATATGGTAATACCGCATTCCAGCACCGACACCTTCGCGCCAAAGCCAGCCAGCCAGCCAGCCTCGCGCTGGAACCCTCGCTTTCGTCGTTTCTCTCCTTCACCCTCCTTCTCCTCCATCGCCTGTCGCGAGTCGCTTAGAGAGTGTGCTGCGATTATCTTGAAAACCCACCATTACATCAGAGCTATGAGCGCGCACACGACCGGTATCTCATTAATAACGTCCCCTTAATAACGGTATTTCATAGATAATCTCTCGCCGCCGTTCGCGTTTCCGGTGCATTCGTAAATTATTTATACGTAAAGTGGCGACTCTACGGCAAAGAAAATACGCGGCGAGCTAATGCCACGTGGCGGCACGTGGCGCGAATAAAATGGCGCGAATAAAATCGCGCGAATGATTTACGATATAGCAACGACAAGATATCAAATATAAAAGGAAAGAAGAGTTCTTTAACAAATATGCATCCTAGTTTTAATAGGTTGTATGGTCACTGCGATTAAGCTCGTGTGTCTCAAATTTCTAAACGCGTGCGTGAAAACATAGCGGATTTAAAGGAAGATCTTTTTTTTTTTATAGAGACGAAACCGTAGATTCTTGAGAACGACAGCATTGCCGTCTCTTTTCAACGCACACGAATGGTGAGTCCGATAACAATCTTTTACGGCATTATTTTACACAGCCGCGCGCGTGCTCCATTAACGAGCTAAGTTCGAAACGAACCGGCATCACTAAGAAATCGTATACCACGCGCCTCGCGGGCTCTCTTGGAAATAAACGTCGATCCTGAGAGAGGCAGATAAAGATCGCGTGAATATCGATTCGGCCGAAGTGTGTGTGTGTGTGTGTGTGTGTGTAGGTAGGTAGAAAGGTAGGTATCCGGCGATAAGTGAGCGCCCCGAACTTTCCTAAGTCACGCTAACCGTGGCCGTTAAATTTCACGGTTACGCGCGTTGTGCCCTATCTTTTATAGATCTCTATAAATTATTTTCACTCTCTCGCGATACTCTCGTTTCTTTGCCGTACTATATCTCGCGATTCGTTCGAAACGAATATCTGTAATAATACGCGCGTGAATCTCGGAGGGATTCATATTGCCTCTCTTTTCCAGAATGCACCGGATGCCGGATAAACAAACGTAAACCGTAATCAGACGTTCAATGATGATAAATTGTTCGAGTTATACGTTTTCGAAAGTGCGGCTCACGGGCGGCCTTCGTGTGACTGGTAAAGAGCAATCGATAAGGTCGGTAACTAATTGCAAGCAAAGGTTACATCAGCTTTATATCTCAAATTAAACTAATAACCGGCGAAAGCGGCCTTCGCCAAAAATGGTGCGAAAATGAAAGCGTGCCGACAAAAGAACCTCGTCGCATGATTTCAGGCTCGCATCGCGCTTGTAGGATCGCACGATGGACGATGGGAAAAAAAGAATCCTAAAAGAGACAACACGCGGCACGCAATGGAATCGCGAACAGATCGATCTAGCGCAAGGCGCGAGATTCTGATAGATCATTGACCGAAATTTGCGATTCTGGCAATGCAAGCGTACTCGTCCGCCAAATGTTTCGTGCTCGCGATTGTTCCAACTCTCGCGCGAGCATCTTCTATAACGCTAGTTAGACCGCTAAATGAGCCTTATCGCGTGTCAAAATATTTTACGCACAAGGTTGCCTGTGCATAAGCCACGATAAATGCTGCCAAGGTATTTTTTGATCAAGGGATCGGATGTTTTATTAAAGTATCTCGATTACTCGATTGAAGCACTTGCTCTGCATTGTAAGGAGAAAAATTGTAGTAGAGAGAAATATTTTAAAATTGTTTCTGGTGCTCAAATAATTATATATATTGTTTCCTATAATTTGTGTTAATATAGATATTTGTCTAGTTATTTTTTTAGCTGTATAGAAAAGTTAACGATCTAGCATATATGTTAAAGTTGCGAGAGTAAATCGTGTTAAACAATATAAAACTATCGAGGAAATAATGCGCGTCGATCTCTTTAAACGTCAGTCGCCATAGTACGGCATCATATGGACGGCCACTTTTAATGGGCGTGATTGAGAATCTCGACAGAACTTAAAAGCGATCTCCACCCCCTCTTACACTCGAATGAACAGATCGATCTGCGCGGTGTTAATTATTTTCCGGTAAGAACCGTACGCATAAATCAATTCTTATCTTCGTCACGACGGCGCAAGCGCTCGCGAGAGATACGGAATTTTAAACAATAACACGCAAAAATAAATAATTCCTAAAAGAAATAAACGATAATTGAGTTACCGGTAATAGCTTTTACGTGGCGAATTCCGGACTCGTTGTTCAGGGCTCGACGAGATCCGCAGGATAAGATGCCGCTTATAACTAACGTAAATAACGTAATCCTTTACGAGGGATGTAACAGCGATCGTAGAGGAAGACGCGTTTACACGAGAGTATCCATCCGGGAGTGGCATTTCGCGGATTGAAGCACGTAATAACGCGCAGTATCCTGCTGGTGCCATTAACACGTTTATGTCGGCGTTATCAGATCCACGCCGGATACGAGTACGCGGGAGATCGAGTTAGTATCGAATGGAAAGCGAGCGCGAAAAGAGGCATCGTGGGCGGAAGCGACGAGCGTCTGATAAATTAATGCTCCACAGGGAACGAAGCTAGTTGCTGTACGTAGGTATTTTGTAATTTCTATCTCGTTATTGTAATCTCGTTATTATAATCAGGCTCGCCTGAAAGTTTCGCGACACCTGGATCGAAAATAATTTGCGCGCAGATAATTTGTATTTATTTAAGTTTGTACTTCGTAATACACTTTTTTTTTGTTGCTATTCGAATCATATTATCACTAATTATTTTTAACTTTAATTTAATACAATTTTTGCGAAATAGGAACTTAATAAGACTGACCGCAGACTATATCGACTTGTAATAACGTCTCGACCGCTGATGATTAAACGCTACATAAAATCTGACCAATAACACGGTGCGATAAGAAACACGAGTTCGGAGCCCGGGAAGAGTATGCTGGTATCGAAGAAACGCGAGTTCGGGTACACTATATCGTCGATTAAACGGCACTTTTGTCGGCGCGATAAAACTCGTTACGGTACACCTACCTTGGTAGCGAATTAAGCGGAATAATGAACGGCAAGGGGAGCCGTTCGTACACGGTCGAGTTTTGATTAATCGAGACCAGGCCACCATCGATTGGGCGCCAATTTGTCTTGTCGAGGCTCGAAAAATTCGTACGTTATTAATGGCGTCAGCCGCCAAACGGAAGAACTGGAAAAGGCAGAAAGGAATCATCACTCGATCGCGCGAGTGCATTCGCGCGCGCGGATATACATTTTTGTCCCTTCAATTTTTTATAAATATGTTTCACAACGAGAAGGAGATAGAGAAAGAGAGAGAGAGAGAGAAAGCGTAAACGATATCCGACGAGAGATCCCGCGATAACGGAATATTTGACGTTCTCGCGTGATTTCCACGTGGGGGTTCCCGGCCGACAAGGACGTCTAGTAAAATAGTAAAATATCACCGTCGAGTCTTTTTATCGTTGTTTTATGACCCTTAAAAGTTCTCAGCTCCGAAGCGAAATCGATAGCGCGGACCGATCTCGCGCAGATATTTAAATCGTGACAAACGTCACCACCCACGCAAGCGAGATATCCGACCGACTCTATATTATTATGCCCGGCAATTTAGAAACGCGAATAAACTTCCCGTATTTACAATCGCGCCGATAAAATATAAATTGCGATGCTTTTTCCGCGAAAGCGGCTACGAAGGAAAATATACCGTAGATTGTGAAGGTGTGTCGATCCTTTTCTCTCCCCCGTTCCTTCTTCGTCCTTCAGATTACGCGTCTTATTACAGTTAGAGACGATAAGTATAATTGATTAAATAATGCAACAATAAAGACACTCTAAATGTGATATTCGCGGCTAACTAATAAGTCGCTTTTGATAAGATTGGGCAGGAAAAAAGCGCGGTCTTAGCGATTAGTCAAGTATATTCTCTTTCGGTTCGCCGGCGATAATTGGCCTCACAGATGCAACTGGTGATCAATGCGTGTGTTGGATGATTACTAATTATTGCTAATTAAGCGAATGCTTTCTGCTCCTCGTTCGCTATCGCCTTTGGGGATGTACTGGCGCCACGGCTTCTCGACAGCCCACGCTTCCTGCCTACGCATGATTACATTAGCCGTCCTTAAGGACTCGGGCGATGATCTCACACGCATACGCATAGTACATAAAACACTTTGTCGCGTATACAAAAAAAAAAATATTGTTGCTAAATAATGTCTGTAAAGTAAAAGTTAACTTTCTAAATGGCGCAAAGAGAGCTTCATCATTTATTAATTAAATTCTTTACAAGAGCCGCCGCGAAATGGATCGTGAGCTTCTCGAATTAACCCGTTAGCCTGATAAAACGTATCTCGAATTGCAATCACGATATCGAGATCCAGATCGAAATCGCCGATAACAAATGTCTGTCTTTATCCGAGAATCGCTGGCGCGGCCCTCGAGACAGTTAAAAAATGAAGCGATGGAATCTTGTCTCGAATCTCTATAACGACGACCGGTCGTACAAATTTTTTTCGGCTTCGCGATGCCGAATGCAACGCGTGTAAAATAAAGGACGAAACTCGAGTCCTTGGAATTGAGAACAACTGCGAAATAAAATCGAGCACAAAATCTTTATACTCCCCAAACTGCACATCACAATAAATCATCTTAATAAATTGTCAATGCTTCAAATTATTATCGGCGCACATTTAACATTAAATGCGAGCACCAAATGTCAGAGGTTCTTTTTGGACATTGAATGTAAAATTCTCATTACTAAATTTCTTAAAACTCGTCTAACTGGAAATTGGAAGAGTTCATGGAGTATCTACTATAATAAAATCTTATTTCTAGAAAAGAAGCGCAATTATCTGATACCCACTAGCTCATTTATATTTAACCGAGGGAGTAAGCGCGCGTCGAAGACGGATTTGTTAGCCCGAAGAATGAATTTTGTCAAGAGAAGAGTGGAACCGAGCTCGTTGCGCTCTGCTGGTTGCCGCAGCTGCTATTACAGGCTCGCGAAAGGGGGCTGTTATCTTGGCGGCAACGGCGGCAAGTTGTGGTGGCGGCGGCGGTATAAGGACAGGGCTTAAATCTCGGCGGTATCTCCTCCTCGTGGCGGTAACAAGTTTCAATTCCTACCAATTCCAGGGCCATACATCACTCCCCAGTAGATACAATGGTGACTTCGGGGGATTCTCGGGCCACGGCCTCAACTCCGTCTAACGCGAACGATAAATATCTTATTGTGCGCGAGAAAGAAGTATACATCTCCGTGGAAATCGCGAGTCTCGTTGATGGCGATATCGGCGAAGCTCTGAGCCAACGAGCGACGATTACGCTTCCCCGTTAAAATTGTTTGACCCTATCGTTCATGCAATCGTGGATCGCGCGTTGAAAGGAGCGCTAAGTTAATCATGATCTGATAATGCATAGTGTTCAATCCGTATTTAATTCTGAGTCTCTCTATCTCTTGAGAAAAAGATTAAAATTTTTCACGGCTTATTTACTTTTAAATTACTATTTATAATTCAGGATTTTTTTTCACAATTTTTAAATGAGTTTTTTTTCATAATTTTTAAGTGAATATTTTTTTTTAAATAATTTTTTTTTTATAATTTTTAAGTGAATTGGTTGAATGAGGTTTAGACTGTCGTGATTGTGATGGCAATGTTTCTCACAGCGCCGTGCCGACTTTGTTTCACTGTACAATCGTCGGAGAATGGAAGGTATAGCCAGTGATACACTCGAGCGGCAGTAATTAGCTGGTGTAATTAGTTTCCCCCCGATAGTTCTCTATCATCGCGCGTATTGTACCTTGACATAATGGAGAATTGCAGGGCCAAAGATCAGGATCGAACATCAGCGTTTCGATTCACGCTAAATCGACACTGTTTATTGGCGTGCAATCCATTCTATTGATAAATAATCGATACTCTTATTAAGCGATATTATACGATTGATGCTTATCGGTCGAATTTATGGCAAAAAAAAGTAACTAATATATTTGAGAAGATATAAGATATTTGTTAAAGATATTTTTATATAAAATACGAATTTCAATTTAATTGCACATAATTATACAAATATGAAATATATTTAAAAAATGATCACCCGCGAATATGTTGCCTAAGCAAACACACAATTGCTGTAAAATTTATTATTATAATGGAAAGTGTAGATTCCGCGAAATTTGGTATATTTTTGTACGTATTTTATATATAGAGATAAAGATATTTATATCTTAAAATTTATAATCATGCTTTTCCTATCGCGCATATATATGGTATTGAAATACTCCATCTGCAGCGGCGTAATAACAAAGATAACGCATAAAATGCGTAAAATGACGTCATGTTGAATCTACTAACACAAGCCAGATATTGCCCCTTCGCACGACCGCGATTGTTTAAAAAATAATCCCGAAAATCGCGCGCGTCATAGGTAGTGGCCGAGTTTGTTTGGAGACTTTCCTCAACTCGACTACTCCCACGCAGATGACCACGTAATTCGGTCGATTACGAGGTCTCCGCAAATATTATCGAAATTCTGTCCGCGCTCGGCGTTCTTTGGCGGTGTTGCGGGATGGTTACGCTGGAAATTACATAACAGATAATCGGATACACATATAGCTGTATGCGATGAAATAAACTCGGGAATTTACTGTCGCATAATCGCATTCAAGTGACCGTCTTATTTTCGTGCATTTTTTTTTTCTTGCATTCATTCAGCGCATTCTTGTCATTGATGTGTTCTCTCTTTAACTTTTAAACTTTGTTAATTCTTTCTATTAATTCTTGTAGTGTATTTGAGCTAATTATATATATATGTATATATATATAATTTATATGAGCTATACATATATTGTTTTCAATTTAATTTTTTAAACTTTATATTACTATCCTTTTATGTTACATTTTATTAAATTTTTTTATATCGATTAATCACCATCGCCAAACTTATACAAATTTCTGCGCAAAATGCTTATCAAAATGATCGTTGAATGTTTCAATGCGCAAATTGCTTTCGCTTTTCACGTGCCTACTCTCGTTTTATGCTTACGCCTCCGCAAAAAAATGTAAGATCGACTGATAAGGCGTTCCCGCATTCGAGAATCGTGAGCGTGTTATCTCGTGATTTGCGTAACCGCGGGAGCATAAAGCCGAACTTCTTATGTTCGAGATTAATACGACTCTTTCGAAACCCGCACTTTAATATGCCGAGCGAATTGTATTATTCGGTACCGATAACAATCTATATCGTTCCTCCGGAGCTCGAACTGTATTAACTTGGTATTTTAATAGCAGTCGTTTACGCGCGCACACAACAATGTCTCTCGCACAATATTGCATAATAAAACATGTGATAATAAAAGAATTGTGCGGAATTATTATAATTGTGAACAGGAAGCACATAACAATACAATAAAGATAATGATCTATATGTGGTAAAGGATAAAGATTATTCCCCTCTTGACGCGACTCTTTATGCTTCCAAAAAACAGTATGCTATACTATTTTATTTTTTAATATATTTAAAAATTTTAGTTATATATATTAATTAAAAAACGCGGATTATTTAAACGCTGATTCGAGTGTTTCTTATGCTTGATTGTCTGGCTTTAACATCTCGATCCCATAAATGGCTTCAAATGCACTTTAACGATAATCCCTCGCAACATTTGTCACGCGAACGTCAAATCAATCTCATGCAACGTCAGCTAATTTGTTATCACGTGGAAAGTGAATGAGGAAATCTTGGTTACGTTGCTTCGTTAACATTGTTTCACAGAAGAAAGTAGCGCTAACGTTTATTAATGTTATCGTCGCGCACTTCAAACTTTCAGATAGGATTCCTTCTAAATTGCATCTCTCACTTCTGAGATTCATTTTCAACGACGCACCGTTAGAGAATTAAACTGTTGACATAACGATAATTCCGCATCGGCAATCGTTAAAGGAAAAACGATTCCGCGAATAGTTGTCAGTGGATTCAAATCAAAGCCTATACAATTTTTTATAAAAAAAACCAGTATCCTTCACATAAAAAAATTACATAAAATATGCTAGCAAACAATTATTTATTAATAAAATTATGGCAGCAAGTTATGAATAGAAAATTAATCAAGTATCTACTATCTACTTATGTAAAGAATAATGTACGTTGTGATGCATATAAGAATAAACTATAGATATTATATTATATATATATAAATGTTAATTTTTTTCTTGTCACTAATTTATTGGACATAGCAGAACCAAATAGCATGGGAACAAATCGCGTGTCATATTGTGCGGGGAATCGAATACCTGCGGATCGTACGCGGTTTCTCTATACGAAGAAGCAAGAAAGGCCGAAGCAGAATCGATTTCTCGGAACGGATCGCGCTCGAGAGATCGATGCAGTCGACGAGGCGCGGAAAGACGACAAGAGGAAGCGACAAGTTTACAGAGTAAACACGATTCAACGGACGAAGAACGCTTTATGAGCCCGAACCCTTTCCCTCTCTCGCACTCTGTACGTAAAATATCGGGCGCGCATCCTACTTCCTACTTCCGCACACACGTGCACGTGCTTTAAATGGAACATTGTTAAACGCCGTCTAAAAATAAGAAAGGGAAATAGCGAAAAGCGCGAACGCGCGTTCGCTTTAACGGGCGATCGACTCGTTGAATAATTTTACCTACGATACGTTGATCAATCCGCGGGGATTATTATCACTTGTTTAATCAGGCTACAGAATTGTTAACGAATTAATACTTGTACACAGTTTACAAGCGTAATGTTCCATTCATATGAATGGCGCGCGGACTCGGTTAGCACGATTCGAGCGCATATTAAGCCGATGGATGTTTTTTTCTCGCTTCCTACCGGGTATACAAATCAAGCGTCGTGAACCACTTTCGCGAGCGTGTTCGCGTGCACACGTCCGGGCAAAACACTGTTGCAAAGCGCGCGGATAAAGTCGCATAAATTATACCCCAGAGTTTACCGGGAGAATTTATCGGTTCCTCTCTCGCGCGTACGCGCTTAAGTGGTAACATTCCGACGTGGCCAGACGAGGTCTGGGACATTTTCACTGAATCGCTTATTGCGAAGGAGAAATTGCGAATTAAACAATTAAACTAAAATTAGTATGAGTTTGGTGTATATCTCGATTTTCGATACTGTATATATTATTATATCATAAAAGTAAAGATAATGTAAAGTTGCGGATTGATAGATAAATTTGTAGCATCAATGAGAATTCATTCGCGCGCCGATAAAATTAAACTCGCGATTGGACGCTTCTCTCTTGGCCAGACATAATGCGTGCATCACCGCCATCCAGGCGCGCGCGCGCGTGTGCACACATACACTTGCCAAAGTACCGGTCACAAGGTGCAACTTAACGTCGGCTACAATCTTAATGATCTGGATTTCCTCCTTTTGTAATTACAGCGTGGATTAACGGCGCCGGTTGCCGGAGCTGTCTCGCGATGCACGTTCCAGCCAAACGGGCCATGGGAAACGATTTCCGTGCGCTAATGTACCGCTCGCCATCGTACAGTCTTCGACCTCTCCCCTGTATGTATCTCTATTCTAGCGCCATCATCACGTGCGCGGCTCTCTCGGTTGTTACGGCACAACACCCACGCAATCTCGCTCGAGCATACGCATGCGTGTGCTGCTTAGAGCGCGAAGAAAATAGGCTTTCGCAACCTTGCCTTACAATTGTTTAACAAACTCGCCACGCGCGAGCACATTTATTTTCCTTCGCGTCCGGCTATCACTTGATTGTGAATTGAGCCACATTTGCGATTTGAGCTAACAAATTTCGGGTTTTCGAGAATGACCAGTTCTAAATTATAGTTATATAATAACGAAAAGGAGGAATTTGTTAAACGTCTTCAACAAGACTATGAGCTCAAATATTTCATTAAAAAAAAAATTATAATTTTTTTTTATACAAAGACAAGTAAATTCCTTTCAGTGTTAATAAGAATTAATACTATATTTGCTTCGAATTAGTCACACGCGCCACTTGCAGTAGGCGATAAAAAGCAAATGTCACCGGTAGACAAAATCGAGAAGCGATAAGATGGATAGTATATTAAATCGCGCGCGGACTGTCAATTGTCTCTTGACAGCCGTGTCGATGTCTCTGGGCGTTATCAGTTGTTACAAATCGTTACAAGTGTGTAGAGCGCATTTGCGGTGCCGCTGCGACAAGTCCCGCGCTCGCCGCAAACTCCGGCCCTCTTTTCTTGGGCGAGGCCCGCGCGCCGGCCGGCGCAAAAAGAAAAGCAACATTCCGCGCAGGATTCCGCGTGAGGTGTACCGATCTCACGCGTGAAATCGCATCCACCACCGGTACGCATTATCTGCCGGCAGCGATCACGGCCGATCGCGGGCTATTGATTTACGATCGCCGCGAATCGTAAAAGCGGGCCCGGTTTTCCCTGCGAAGACGTCACGCCAAAACTCGTCTAGGAGAGCATAGTAACATAGTTTTAATTCTATTATCCCGTGTAATTCTATTGATTCACGTTCGATTTTACGACGAAATTCCGATCTCGTATAACTGTAATAGAAATTTATTTTACTTGAACAATCTATGTTCCCGAATATTATAGATAGTCAGAAGCGAAGGAATTTCTCTCGACACATTCAGTCTCTAAAATGCAAGTTTCGAAGTTGCGTCATTGCATCGCGGATTTGACACACGATAAAATTAGGTATATATTTATGCGAGCGAGAATCACAAGTTCTTTTCTTAGATCATACGAATAAATTTTATGACATTTTTTTTTTCAAGCGCGATAAAATATTTGTAATTTTATTTCTGTCGTACTATTTTCGTATATCCTATTTTGAAGAGGACAAAGTCAACACAATTGTCATTCGTCGCTGGTACAACGATGCACAAGGCTGTTGGAATTTTCTCAAAGAGAGCGTTTTTCTGCCGGAAAAATACGTCGTAAATATTACAATTCACGCAATAGAATCGACACTGGCTCCGAATAGAAATTTTTATAAGAAGTGCGTGCATGTTTTATAAATTAATACAATCGATTTAAAAGAAAGAACGCGCTTCGTCCTGTTTGCATAGCCATGCGATAAATTCTGAGAGATACACGTGCGATTTCTCGTCGTACGTATCGCGCCCATCCTATCTCACGAGTTTTACGTCGCCCTGTCTAGCCTAGACAAAAAGCGAGGAAACGAGATGCAAGTCGGGATCGTGCATTCTGGTTAGAAATAGGCGCGAGATCCGACAGACGGTGCGAGCCGTTTATTTCAATAATTCGCTCGTTAAAATACTGATCGAAAGAGATTCGGCGGCGCGGTGCAACAGTTCACAGACAGACACCGTCTCGCCTTCTGTCGGCGCACGAGAGAGAGAGAGATGACGCCGGAATTCTCTCGTTCTCCTCTCTACGGAGCAAGAGAGGCGCGCGCTCGCATAAGCGAAATAGCTGGGCGAGGCGGCCGATTGGTTTCTTGGCACTATTCCCCTCGGCCCGCGAATCGTTCCTCATCCACGTCGTGGTAAAACCCGCTCCCCGTGTCCGGCGAAAGTCTCGAGAATGGGTGACACAATTGGACGAGCCTCTGCTTTTGTCTGCCTCCCACCGCTGCCCGTCCAGTTAATACACATTTTGTCAAGAGCGAGCCTCGATACGTAACATGGCGAGAATCGGGTCGATTATTATTCAAATTGTCATAAATATATATCTTAATTTAAAATTCGCAAAAATTCGCTCAAAGATTTGTGAGGCGAATCTCTTGCAGTGGAAATTAAATAAAATCAACGAGAGAGAAGTATTGCGAAAAGTTTGCGTTTCACCGTAAATGCAATATCAAATAATTTAAGAATCACACTCTTAAATTTCAAATATCACATGACATTTTAACATTGAGTTACGTGCGAGATAGGGGATCTTCAAAAGGAGGCCACTTTTTTCTACTATAAAAAGATACACGATTGATTAATCTATAAGAATTAAATATTTATATTTCTCTTGCACGCAAGTCATATTTACCAATTGCGCAATTCTGCGATATCGGTTGCAACGCGAAAGATTGAATTATTATTAATGCCACCGCGACAGATTTCTCTACTGGCGAAGGAAAATAATTATCGATATCGCGGACGCAGAGAGAGAGAGAGAGAGAGAGAGAGAGAGAGAGAGAGAGAGAGAGAGAGAGAGAGAGAGAGAGAGACAAGGAGAACCTAACGATCGATATAAGATATTTCTCTCGTTGCGAGGACCGGTCCGCTCTCGAAGGTACGTTAAATTACCGCCATGCCGTGCATGTATATCGGCGTGAATTATTCGGTATTCCGACGACGCGACGACGGTGTGACGAAAGTCGTCAAAATTCGACCGGGAATTCGCGAACGGCGGGTAGACGGGCGCCATGCAGCCGCGCTCGTTAGCCATTATTATGAGCGTGGCTGAATCACCGTTTTCGTTGTCGTCGTCATATATATCGGGGGTTTCGCGGCGCGCGAGGAGTGTAAAGTTTACGATCGGGAAGGATCGCACAATGCACAAGAGCGAGAGAGACGAGTATTCGGTCGTGAGATACGGCGGTAATAACCCCCAGGGGGGTTCATTAAGCGCATTGTTGCGTCCCGAGGGCGAGTCTCTGGTCTCTCACTCTCTATGATCCTCGTACATTCTTCGATCCTCTCGCTCTGTTCTTACAGGAAAGCGCGCCTTTGACCGATCGTATCCTCCCTTCCCTGTGTCGATCGAAGAGGTCACCTGACGACACCTGAATAGAGGACCAAAAAAATGAACGCCACGCCGAGCCTTTTTTTCGCATGTATTCGCGTTGACACGACACGCGAATTTTGAAGGGCCGATGATGACTCGCGATCCCATCGAGCAGACTTTTATCATACTCAAACAGTGATTAAGTATAGATGTTTTCAAAATTGTACGCGAATAACATATTATAATTCTGCACTTTTATACGGATAGATTTTTGATATATCAACTGTTGAAATTGCAAAGAATTTCAAGAATACGTATATTATATATTCAGTTAAATGCGAGAGTTAAAGTTAACCGATTGCGAGATTCACATGAGCGTGACAAGTATTCGTTCCATGCGAAGTGTAAAGTATAATTTGATGCAAAACGTCGCTTCATATTCATTTGTAAATGCTGATAGAATATCCGACTGCGATTGCGGCTTTCGTGTCGCAGTCATAATCCTAGCGATGAGTTTGCGAAGAAAATAATTTTGTGGAAAGCGCAACGACAGAACGATGTTCGCAAACGCCCAAAGTAAACAACTGAAATAAATGACCTCCCGTTATAATAATAACGACGGCGGTACACCATTACTCGTTTGTCCCCGGAGAGCCCCGGTAAAATGGAGCAAACGTACGGCCGTCGTTATAATATTCGTTCACATTCGCGAAACCGGTACGACTGGAGGAACGCATCATTTATATCCTTATTGCTCTGAATTAATCATTGTAAGATCTACGCGAGCAGGAGAACGCTATCGACGTTTACTTTACGCTTGCGGGAATATGTTAGAAAATGATTTCCGAACTTTGTCGCACTTTTAAAAGCGAGATTTCGATATTAAATACGTACATAAATCTGTGTCCAAAATTAGCTGGAGAAAATAAAATTTCCAGCAAATGAGCCCTAATAAACAATATCGCCGTTGATAATTGACGGAGCAACGGCGAGGCTAATCGAGGCTACTAGTCACCGCGCTGCCGCGCCACTTTAATGATTATGTCATTCGAACGTAACAGGAGGTTGCACCCGGAGGTAGGAATTGCGGAGCGCGAGATAAGTACGCGTTACCTGACCGGGTAATTAATATTCGAACGGGCAGTTAATGACGTCCGTGCGGCAGCGGCAACTGATTGAGCCCGGCACACTCGCTCTCTCGAAAATTCGCTGACTCCTCGCGATTCATTTCAAGCCCAGGGTCGTAACGCACCGAGCCCCGTTTCTCTTAGCCGAGAATTAAACGGCGCTCGCCTCCTTTGCTCCTTCGATTCGCCGACTCGCGTACACAAGTTCGCATCAAAGCGAACCTTCCTCTCCATTTCGTCATCGCACTTTTACACCTTCCTCTGAAGTCAGCGATTGCGACTCATTATATGTTTAATATATCAAAAAGCCGATTGTACTCGAAAATCAACAACAACGCGATCGGTTCCGTGAAAAGCGAACGAAAGAAATGAGACATATTTATATTGTATCGTTCATGATAAAATATATCGATTCGAGCGCGCATTTAATGGTTATTATACATAAATGGAGCGACAAAAAAATATCAAATATTATTTGTAGAACATCATTTTACATCTTGACGCACCAAGGATATTGTAATATATAACTAATGGGCTACTAGAAATATGAACAAGCAACTTTTTTTAGGTCATAGACAAAATTGACGGGTGTGAAAGTATTAATATCGAAAAACCGTGTAGAGATAAGCATAAAAATATCTAAATTTTTCAAGAATACTTTCCGAGAGTATTCCTGAAAGCCCGACGAGTGTAAGGAATGTCCCAGGCATAACGTGTCTTGGATGTTTGGTAGTGCAGACCCCGTTTGGGGATTGGTTGCGTAACAGGTGACAGAAACGCGAATAGAAAAGAAGAGACGAGCGCTTTGTGCCAATGCTACATGTAGACATAGCAAAAGGTAAGGTATTTTTCAAGACACGAAAGTATGTTTGATAAAAACTAGAATATCTTATCCTTTTGTAATAGAATAATTTTGAATGTTAGATATAAAAATAGAGAAATAAATAAATTGCAATAAAGAGAGAGACTGTAACAAATAAAAATCCAATATTAAGTCGTGAGATTATTACGTTCGGCGGCCATCAAACATTTCTTATTATTTAATAACCGATTATTATTTCATTAATCATTCTTGTCTTATCGTCTTTAAAAAGCGAGGATGCTATAAAAGCTCTAATAAATTTATATTTATTTGTTCCATCTGTTGATGGGAAATAAAGAAGACTAAGGCGAGGCTTCCGGCACGGAAGGGAATTCGGGATGGTAATCTTTCTCGAGACACGCGGAACGAAAAAAGCCATTCCTGCGCTCTCTCTTTCTCGCTGTAGTTTTTTTTTTTTTCACGACAAATTTAATAGCGGCCCTTCTAACGGAGGCTGACATACCTTATCGGTCCCGCTTGTACGCCCACGCGCCATCTGACAAATGCTCGAATAAAAAGGCATTCGTAGTCGTCAACAAACTCGTTGTACAGACACGGAAATAGAAAATTTCATCTTGTCTCATAGCCGCCGGTAGTCGGCTGTTAAGCTCGTGCCGAGATTTTGAAAGGAATGAATCTGGTATATTAGTGAATGAAGGAACATCGTTAGATGAGTCTATGCTTTTGTTGAATAAAATGACTATCTTCAGCTCATGTATTTACTTTTCAGATATCATTCTTTTAAAAACTTTGCGTAAGAAATATGTTATTAATTATGATTATTTTCTAATTCACAGAAATAATATGAAAACTAAAAACTGATAATATTGTGCTTTTATTTTTAAGAAAAAGTATGATTATATTATTTTATAAAATCACCGAGATAAACATTAAATTTGATGACCGTTCGCCGAAGCATCTATCCTGAATGTAAAATTTTACATTGATTTTCAGAATGATAACAATTTGCGATGTCATTCGCGACGGAATGCCAAGTATTCATGCCTAGAGCGGAGTCTGCTGTAAGATCTTTCGAAAGCACCCACGATAGAATTATCATCATCCGTTGAGAGAACCGACGAGAAGCGTTGCATCGGTACGATAAACGATTAGTGTGCATATGCATACGCCAATAAAGAGCGAAACCGCAAATACGTTTGAATGTAGTATGTATAAAGTGGTCGCCATCTTTCGGTTATTTGCGTTTATCCGCTGAGGAACACTTTATTCCGCTCGATTAATTCTCCGCGAATCGCGCGTCTTGGATCCCTTGCATTTTATGCACGTTACTGCTCTATATTCGGAGCATTATGTATCCAAAGGAAAATGCATTTTCGCGAGATCCTCTACACTCGCCCCGAATACAAGCGCTGATTCCGTTCAATCGCGCTTGAGTCGGTAACCGCGATCTTCGTGACACGGCAAAATTAACATTCCCGGGTTAAGATTATAAGAGGATCGCGGTTTTTCTCTATTCCACACTCAAGGACACCATTCGGTCCAGGGATCGTTTCAATTTCAAGAAATTCCTTCCTCGGCTCGTTTGCGGTTTTCTATCGCATCCAAGGATGCGCCTTTCTAACTTGCTATCCGAATACCGAGAGCGACACCGGAGGCGCGATCTTTTTTCGTGCTCGTCATTGAAGATACGAGGTGCGAATTCTGAATGACTATGTGACGCGACCTGGCGGCAAATATCGTGCCGCCAAATTTAACGAACTGATTAATCGCCGAAAGAGCTATTTCGCGAGCAAAGTGCGAGGCTCCGTAAGCGTGGAGAGCAACAGAACATTTAAGAACGGACATACACATTCTCCTCGGAATCATTACATGCTCGTTACGTAAGCGTTGTTATTTATCTTGGTGACGATCGCCAAAACATTCACGTTAAAATAATAACGCGGAGGCTGCCAATGGTCCGCGAGAACGAAACGCTCCGACAGAAACTCACTTGCTACCCCGTTTAATACTCATGACGTTGTTTGATACCGGAGTAGATCAATTTGCGGATTCGTATTAGCAGCCAATGATTGTCAATTGAATTTGTTTTCCGCGGATTCGAGCCAAATCGAATCTATCGATACTCCATTAATCACACAGTTATTATACCTACTATACATTATACTAAGAAGAAAACGTATATAACGATAACCTATAAATTAAAAAATTATTACAAATATAAACTATTTTTTTATATAAAAAATTATTTTTAGGAAATAATTTTCTAAAATTTTTATAGGAGTAAGATAATTTTCAGTGTTTTGCAAACGATAATGTTTCATATTCTTTCGAACAATTTTCGTGTGTGTATAACAAAATGAAATAAGATTCGCTAGGCAGAACATTTGCAGTACTTTATTACAGATGCAACATGCATCTTCGAAGGAAGATGCTCATAGTGCGGGCGGCCGCGCCGTGTGTCGAGTCAAGCAGACTTTATTCACGCACGTCTGCGAGATTGCATAACCCGTAATACCATCAAAAGATACACGAACGTAGCGCAAGTGGGTGTGTAAACCTTCCAGGAGAGCTCACGATACTAACGACGCTGATTCTTTAAGGCGCGCGATTTCGCGGAAATGGAGCAGAGGCCGGCGGTTGTGATCCGCCGCGGTTTGAACGGATGCGGCCGCGCATGACGAATCTATTCTCATTTCGGTTTCCTCCATGCACGAGAGAGTTACATGTCCTCTACCTGTATTCCTCACACGCGCGCGATACTGGCCGGTTTCGTGCCAGTTATTTCGTAACGCCACGGGAAAATCTCTCGCCGCCTTCGCAAACTCGGAGCCGCTCGTTAAAATCGCGCGGAGCACTTCTGAAACCTACTCCGAATTTTATCGCAGGCATTCTGCGTGCGTGATTCACAAACGTTCATCATCTTATGCGTAATGAAGAGTAAAAAAAAAAAAAATACCGACACTTTCTATCATCGGATAGATATATCAATATAAACACATGCGTAAATATATACATCCATCTATTATCGATTATATTGTGATTGCGCATTGGAAATTTGAATTCGATGAATAAACATGATGCTAGCTAAACCACTATTGTTCTCGATCCTCAATACGAACTTCTACGTCTATATTTGTATCCGCTGTTAAAATTAAGCTTCGATATTTCCCATACTTAAATTGCAAGTGATGACAGTGATGAATCGCGCGGACAAAGATTGAATGTTTTATAAACAGGGTGAGAGCGGAACGAATCGAAAGTTGCGGAACGTTTCCGAAGCTTTTCGCTCGACAGCAACGGTAATTCGGATTGGATTTGACCGCGTTGCTGACCGGCCGCGTTGCTAGACCGAGGAGAGGGTTCTCCGAGGGATGCTAAAGAGGAAAACGGGAGGGAGGCAAAGTGGAGTGAGACGTAAGAAGTCAAAGACGCAAATAGAACGCCCAAGTTAGCCTAACGGTCTTGCTAGGCGGATCGAGAGGGAAGTTGGACCAGGCGCGCGCTTACCAACCAACGTCTCTTCGTCTGCCCATAGCTTTCCGCCTCTTTCTCCTCGCACTGCCGACACTTTTCGCATTTACCTACGTCCGTTCGTTGCCCATCATCGCGCGCGATCGCCGAGTTGAACGCAAGGCATCCATTACGCGCGATAAAAACTCGTACGCTAATCTTACAAATTGGATATAAGTTGCTATAAAAGTCAGGGGGAATTGATAAGAATTATAAATTATCAGAAGAAATCAGGCAAAATTGACTGTTATTTACTGTCACCATAAATATTTAAATTTAAATAACGTGAATAATATCGAAAATTGATAAAAAAGAATTGTAGAAGGTCCAGACGTTTTAAACATCAAGCTCGAAACGAGCGAGTGAAACGCATCAATGCGATACTTTGGCGCGATAAACGAGAGGTCGAGAGCGAACAGAAGAGTGAAAAAGAAAATTAATGAACAATGACTCAGCCGGCCGAACTATCGGCGCATCGCGTATCGAGAAGAGGGGAAGGGCCTATCTCCTTTCTCTTTTCTCTTTTCTCTTCTCTCTTCTGCCTTAATATTTACTTTCCACCGCCGCCGGTATCGCCGGAGATTTCTGTTATGGGGGAGCGACGGCGACGACAGCTTTATGAAATCAGCGCCCCGCGCGATTACCGAGTTTCTTCCTCACCCGCGAATAAGAGAAAGTCGAGCCACACTCGCGCCCTCGTATTTCGGCGAATAAAGAAATCGTCGATCCGAGACTCTTCCATTTCTTTCGCGCCACCTGCCCCGCCGCATTTCATCGCGTCTCACAAATACCTAAATTCGGCCGCTGTCGTTGGCCCATCGATCTTTTGCTCGGCGACAGGCGGTTGCCGTAAAACGCGTAAACGAACGCGAAAATAGTTTGGCGTGGAAAAAACGAGAATATATATATTCTCAGACCTCATTAATGCGTTGAAGAATGTCGCGTGGCTCGTATTTGTGTTATGAATAATTTCGTCGCGTCGCTATTTTCTCCTTCTTCCTCTCCACGTATATATTGGAATTTTCAATCTATGACATAACTCGATGGCGCGAGAAACAAGTTAGTACGTCCGTATGAGAATGTCAGATGACGAATTTTCGGCAAGAGAAATTTTTCGACGTGCAATAAATAAAATCCGGCGGGGGCGTTAAATTGAATTATTATACCCAGACTGTCTGAGCATACAGACCGCCATGGTTACGAGGACAATTTAATGACGAGATAAAAACAACAGAGAATGACGATTTTACGCGAAAAAGAAATATCTCTCTAAATTCATCATTCAATTCGATTCACCAAGCAACCCAGCTGTACGGAAAAATATCGTCCCCTGTTATCGAGACTATTGTAGCTACGATAAATTCCTGAATGCTCCCGGACTGATACGTTGTCCTATTTTCTATTTCTCGTATCGAACGACGGAGGCGGATGGGAACGCGACAAGCAGTGTCAAATTTCACATACGAACGCAGACTCCATGGAGGCGTTGCGCGTTGAAATTGTGTGTATATTCCAGATTTTCGCACCCGCGCGACTTCGACACGCGTCGCACAACAATTCGCGTTCGCGTCCGCGTAAAAATAGCGGGAACGGCGTCGCGAAAAGAAATATTCCCGTAGATTTCACGAGCACGATCTCGTTACGGGGGTTAAATAAAAATATTAACCCACGCTCGCGCGGCAACACGGCGAGCCGCAAAGTGAAATGTTTGCGCGAGTTTCTGCCCTTCCCATCCCGCTCGCGTCTCTTGTTTCTCCTGTACTCATCGGAACGCAGACGCGTGCATAATCCTCGAACGCGTGTAGGTTCCCTGGGGCCAACGCGTATCCGAGCATGCAGATGAGATCACGTCTCGGATCCTGAAGAATCAGGAGCATTCGTAGGAGTAATTCGAAAATTCTATCTGTATTCTTCACACGTTTCACGTTATGAACAGGAATCGCGAAATCACATTGAAGACGCAATAAACCCTCTTCGGTGTGTTTAAAAAAATTATTTCAAATAATTTTATTTTAAAATTTTATTTTAGAAATTATTTCATATAATTTTTTTATTGACACATTATTTAAAATAAAAAAAAATATTGTCCTGGACATATATAATTCTTGACAAGTTATAGAATGTTGCAGAAATTAGATCTTTATGTTAGAAAATTCTTTAAAAACATATTTAATTCGAACGATAACATTAAATGCAATTTACAGAAGATAAATCAGATAATTTATTTATAGGATATAAAATTACTTAAAAAATAATGCTTAGCGGACGTTGCTTCATAAATTGTTGCCCGTATCAGTTCGTAAGTTACATCGTATCCCGCGTATGATACGAGCGACGAAACGAATTCGAGACGATCCGATAAGAAAGTACAAATTTACGCTCGTCGATGAGACGCGAGTTGTCGATGCGTTTCGTAACGGCGTGTTTTTTTACAAAGCGCCGTCGGGATAATGTCTTAACTGGTCGCTGCGGAGAGTCGTTTACCCATCGATCGGGAACGAACGAACGAGTGTATAAGTACTGCGGTAAAGTTGTTTGCACTTTGCACCAAAAAGTTGTCCGTTCGCTCTCGCGTGATTACAAAGTCGCGACCGCCTCCCCCCTCGTACTTACAAAATTTGCATACGAGACGTACGATGCTCGCTTTTTTCGCATCGCTTGTTGCGCGGCGCTCGATGAAAACGCGCTCGGATAATTAATAATCGTCGGCTGTGCTCGATTATTTTTAACGGTAAAAACGCGTACTGCGCGCAATTATAAACATAAATATACCGCGCGTCTCCGACGACTCTCTCCTGCGAGATAACGGTGCAAAATAATAATCGCGATAAACGAACGACCATTGCGAGAAGGAGCTGCGGTTCCGCTCGCGGACCCGTTTTCTGTAACTAAAATTCGTACGCGATTACGCGCCGCCGCCGCGACGGCGAGAAAATTACTTCGGCGGGGAAAGAAGCCCCTTCGAAGGAAATATTGCCTTCGCACACTCTTCGCCTCGCCCAATTTTGCACGCTCTCGCTGCCTCGTCTCGACTGCCTCGGCGTAACGACGAACGAGGGGAAGAACTCGTTCCGTTGATGTTTGTTCCGCAACGCTCGATAATGCACTTAATCGCCCTCGAATTACTTTGCGAACGATCGATCGATCACTGTTTAACAAGCGAAACCGCGACTACACTCACGTACTCATTCGTTCTGCACGTAACGGCGTACAAGAGAGGTGCTTGCAATCATTTCCGAAAATTTTCAAGTATGTAATATCAGTCGGTTTATCTATAGATCAGAAACTACGAATTTTCGCGATAATTTAAAAATAGTTTTATGAAACTAACCGTTTAACAAATGACCAACATAAAGAGCGTTTGCATTAAAAATCAATGTATAACATGGAACAATAAAATTGAAAAAAAAAAAGATGTCACAGTTAGCTGTCTGAGTTATGACAATATAATTAGCTATCATAAATATGTAATTTATGTATATTATTATATTTTTACATGTTTCTTAGAATATTGACCAAGCCATCTCATATCTTATATTTTAAATATTTGTCCGTATTTATACTAGTTCTTATAAAAGCTTGGAGAAAATCTCTTCTCACTTGATGTCATAATATACTTTAATATATATAGCTAAACCGCCTACGATATCGACTTACACTAGCATACCTGTCATAATTGAGAAATATTTCAACGACTTTAGCACCGATTCCAGATGTTGCTGAAACTGCGAACTTGCGTTGGTGGAAGCCGAGAAGCAACTAACGAGCGCGATTACGGCAGGTCGAACGCGAAAGAAATGTACTACGTACTCTCTCAGCGTCGTACGCTTTGTATACATACAGTACGGCGGCGATGTAAACATTGTCGCGTGCTCATAGGTATTCGCCAATGGAATATATCTAACACACACACCGAACGTATATTTAACGTTTAAAACAGGTTCAAGTCCTGAAGAAGCTTATAATACGCGGATCTCTGCCGAGCGAGCGTTCGCCAGAGGATGAGAGGATCGACGAAATAATCGTTGCCTTACTCGTGTCGAGCTCGTAATGCGCACTTATCGACAGGTGAGAGAAGCAGGACGATATCTAAAAGTAACGGAATCACGGACGAAGGGAGAAAGGCGGGAGCGATTTTGATAACGATAATAAGCGACTTAGTAAGTAAAGTAGGGCCGAGGAACTTTACGAATCTCGTTATGCAGTCGAGTTCGTATCGAAAGTGTTCGTCTCGCTTCTCGCTGTTACACGAAAATTGCATCGCACCGATTTCGCGCAGTTTGCCGAGTAATTACTTTGCTATTTCTGCCGACAACGACTGCAGAAACATTGACGCGATAAAATACATTATTACACAAATTCTGATAAAAGCCGAATAAAATGACCAAATGTAAATAAATATTTGCATTCATCCCTTTATTCTCGATAAAAATGATCATTCATCAAATCGAGATTTTAGTATATTCTAAATTAATGTTGATTTATTAAAATCTTTTTTAGACTATACTTAATAGTTATATTTAGCGATAAACGACAAAAAGCATAGAATACTTGTAGTAATATATCGAGTGGCAAAAAAGGGGCGTTATTCGTTGCCGGCGCTTAAAGGCACAAAAGGGGCAGAAAGGCGTCGCTCGGACGCTTTACATAGCATTTGCCAACGTCTGGCCATGCCGGGAATGGCAGAGGGGAGACCTTCTGCCTTTATACCGGCTAATACTTTGGACGGAAATATCCGTAATGCAAGGACAAGCACAGGCGGCTCTAGCTCAGCCCGCTCGCACTGAACGCGAAATATTCGAGCCAAGCTTTCGAGCCGAGCGAGATAAGCGACTCTCGCAATTGCGGCCGAATCGAATTCGATAAGCGTGTGCGTGAAGTCCGACTCGTTTATAAATGTTCCAATCTAGAGAAAATAAACGCGAGAACGCGAATTTCAGTCTTCAAGCGCGAATTATCACGCGAACGATCGGGTTCGCGGAATTTTTGACGTAACATTCGCGAGTATCAAAAAGCAATAAATGGTCGTTCAATCGCGCAACGGACGTACTTCCGCTTGCGTAAACGCGAAAACTCGCCGACGTCAGAGTTGCCATTTTAAAGGCCGTTCTTGAACTTGACGCTCGACGCCGTCGTTTTAATTCGAAATGCAATGTGCATCCAATGCGACCCACACGTTCGCTCGAGCGAATCGTCGACGAAATGTAGACATTAAAGTCCAAAATATATCTGTCGAGTTACTGTTTTCCGCGATCGACAGCTCATCGGTCGACAATGCGACGCAGCCAAACATGATTCCTTCCGCGCGTAGGTGAAATGTCGAAGGGTCTCGCCCGCGTGTTTTGACCATTAGACCATCTCCTAAAAACGTAGTAACTCCACGTGACGCGAGTTTATATTTTCTTGCTGATTAATGGTGCACCATCTGCGCGCGAAATCGAATAAACGGGTGAGACATCAATCGCGTACGAAACAGCACTCGCGCGTAAACCGCATCCGCGAGGCAACGAGACAAATTCCCGTTTTTCGTCGGAGTTGGAGCGGATCAACAGTTTTACGTGGGTGGCGTGCTCGCTAACTCGCATAAAGATGCCTGAATCGTCACGTTGAATCGCCGTATTTCGAAACCCGCTCGGCACTTATAATGATATTGCGATACGTCGCGACTACCGAATTCGAATCTACCGTCCTCGACAAAAACACCTGATTAATTATGAACGAAGTTCGAGCGAGTCGTCATAATTTTCGCGCAAAGTGTATAAAATACGAGCGCTTGTTCGCGAGGGAACGCGATCTCAGAATCGCGTCTCGTGAGAATGTAGACACTTTTCAACTTTATCATGAGATGGACTTAGTGCCAACTTGTACATCGGCGCCTTTCGAAATTAGGCCAACTCGCAGCAACAATGTAGTCGAGAGCCAAGTTAAGACACACGGCGGCTTTTAACGAAATTGGACGAATATTACGGTCTATGCGACAAACTCCGCCCATTATTTTCCAAGGTTGCGAATTAATCCAGACGAAGCAAATATCGAGCGATAAAATTCATCGCAGATTTATCCGCAGTATCACATATAAAAATTAATATTTTCAGTATCATGTGCATTAAAATTATAAAATATCCATAATTATAAAATTGTTTTATAGTAATTGATTTATAGTAATAAAATTGTTTTCCAAAAAAGAACAAATAAGTTTTCTCAACGATTCTATTTCTACGCAAATAAGATCAATAAATTTAATGAAATAATTAATAAAATAATATTAAAGACAAAACTCTGTATTTCATATTAATATCAAGAAATTTTGTGTGATTAATATGTGAACAATTGTTCAGCGGGCTTATTACATGGAACAATCGGCGGATTGTCATAGGGCAGTGCGAGGGAGTGAACACCTGCCATTGTGACAGGAATATATCTCGTCGCCTAATTTTCTAGAAGCACGCGATGCTATGGCTCGATAAACTTGTTTATCTCGCGGCGCCTGAGTTCACGATCCGCCAAAATATCATGACAAATGCGTCATATTTGCTTTGCGTTTATTTGCCTGCACTATAATAGCATTTGACACTTTTACCTCAGGATAAAATAAGTAATGTTGCGCGGGAGTCAGAGACAGACATGTGTTGTGCACAACGCGCTCCGAAATGTTAAAGATCGTGTTAAAGACATAGGATAACGAAGAATTATGAGTGATGCCCGATGGACGTGGGTGGCGTCCAGCTGCACGTTGTTGCTTCTGAGAATTATGTAACTATGTCTGCGAAATACAATTTTACTTCTAATGAATATTTACAACTTCTCCCTCCCTTCCTCTCCCTCTCTCTCTCTCTCTTTAAAGCTTTGCATTTGCATGCCTTTATCTATAGATTTTTCTACCAATAATTACGGATAATTATGCCTTGACAAAAATATCAAGTAGAAATTTTTAAATAAAAATTAATAAAAAAAGAATCTCATATTCTTCATACAATGCAAAATGGATTTCAACAGAAAATTAATTTCAAAGTGAAAATTGTTTAAAATTTAACATTTTCCTAACACACAAAATGTTAAAAAAAGATAGCATTATGTATAACTTTCATTAAACGATAATTGCAAATTGATCGAGAAATCTGTGAGTTTCCGAAAAAAGAGATTCTGAAACATATGTATTTAATACGTTTTAATCGATATCCTAGAGTTTTCGCATATCCTCTCAGTTATTTATAAGGTCTAAATATTCTCTCCAACACACATATTTCCGCCGGCTATCCATATATTTCAGCTATCTTTCGCCTAGCCTTAGTCTAATCTGCTTAAAAATACCTGAAAATATTTGTCGCGAAGATTGGCCGCCTCCGTTCGCCGACATGGCAAACAACTTTCGTGTCGACTAACTCGACTGAGAACGCAGCCCGGAAGGCAGCCAATTCGTCGCTACAGTTTACCGTTCGCTAGCGAGCATACAATGACGCTAACAGGAAGTAGATAATGGAGAAGCTATTTGGCAAAATTCGTGCCAAACCTCGCGAAACCGCATCTATTGCCTAACGTTCAATTAATCTGTCATGCGATTTTGTGACAGGTATCATGGTCGGAAATGCACGGGAATGATGTGCACGGGAGTACGTCAACCCTCGACAAACGATTACAGGTATCGAGAGGTCAGTTCATTGGCACTCAATAGTACTCAATGGCACTGACGTCGATCCGCCCGACAGAATTACCGGTGGAAAACGTAAGGTTATTCAATAAACCTTCTGGCACGTTGTAATCGCGGTCGAGCCAATTCACCACGCAATCGATCATATTCTCGAGTGATAGATACGTTGAAAAGATTTGCTCTCTAAAGTCGTATGACATGTATTCTGTGTATTAAAAAAAAATAAATAAAAAATATAATTTAATGTAATAATAGATCTGTAGGAGAGAGTACTTAGATAATAAATATTTCCTCTTAGAAATTTCACAAAAGCTCAGAAAAAAAAAAAAAAAATTTTAAATGTTAGTAATGTATCACGATCACATTTGCGCCTCAAAAGGTAAAATGAGGTTGCATCATCCGCTCGGTAGTCCTAAACCGTTATAATTCAAGAAAGCTGGAGCAACGAGCGGCAACCGTTTCTCCAAAATGGCTCGTGAAAAAGGAAGGAGTGAAGGTGGTATTTCGTTTGGGTACCATCCAGGTCATCCTCCGGACGACGTGCTACGGACGAGAGTGGAAAGGCGGAGGAGGAAAAGGAGGAGTAGAAGAAGAAGACAGTGAAAGTTCTTAGCGGATAGAGACGGTTGACAGAAGCAACGGAGTTAAAGAGGCTGGACTGATCTCACGTTGGGCTCATTAAGGGCTACAACAGCCGCGTCGCTTCCTAGACTCCTCGCCAAGTCCACGCCAAGCATCGTCATATCTTGTCTAATCATCGTTTTTCATCTCGGATTCCGTTGTTGTTCCATTCGTGGACTCCGGGACGTTATTAAGTATATATGGGGTATTTCGCGCGCGCGCCGTCAAAATGGTGCCAGAAAATTTGTCGTCGCGCTATTTGCAGTCCAGATTTGTTCGTTCGTAAAATTTGAAGTATTGAAATATCATCGAGTGTGAAATTACCTCCACAGAGTTTGACGAATCAAGTATTAGTAACGGAAATGCAAATAAATATCAAGAGTGATTTTTTATCGATTGAAAATTTTTTTTCCTAATAAAGATATAATTTAGAATTCCGTTGTATGTCGAAATACTTTCTCAATCTGTGAACTGAATACTCTCTCAATACTGTGTCCTCATCTGATCTACGGACGAAAGAACTTTGCAGCAATGCGGATTGGCGCGACCAGCTAGTCGCATATCTTCGCTGCTCTCGCCTGCTGCAAAAGGCACTCGTCCGGTTCTAAGTATAGCGAATGATGTACGGCGATAGGGCAACGGCGACGTCTAGTCCGAATGACGCTCTGCAATGTTCTTTTGACAAGTGCGCGTAATTTGCAAAACGTCACGCCGTCGAAAAATTACGGACAGCCTCGATTAGCGTGAGACGACAATGTAATAGGTGTGACCAAACGCGAAGAACGAGCCGCGACTCGACCGCTGAATCAACACAGGTATGTTCCAACGAATGCAAATTGGACGGGAACAGCCGGGCGTCGTCGGTGGTCGCGCGTAATAGCTACGCGATCTAATTTCGTGTGCCATCCAGCTCACTGACTCACTTGGCACGATAGCGGTATTCTTTCCTTCGCTTTCGTTTCGCGGAAAATACTAGGGGATCGTCGGATCGCGCGAAGGCCGCGCAGGCTTTAATGTTTCTCCGAGCAAGAGAAGGAGAATACCGCCTAGAAGGAACGAGAACCGAACAGCGCGCGTCTTGACGTTCGCCTAAATTTAAAGACTTATCCTGGGACCGGACCGCTAAACTGGCATTGTTAAGATGACAATTTCGTACGTGATTCTCGGAATCGCCGGAGGGTGATCTGTCAGATTTCCGTCGAGTCACCAATCGTGAAGATCATCCGTCGATTTGGAAAAGCCACGAGATAAAAACGAACGATATCACATTTAGCGATTCAGTGGTATCGTAAATGAAACGGAGACCTTCTGCAGATACGAGGCGGGTGTGCGGCGCGTTAGTGTGATCCGTTTATTTTTACAGCAATGCCAGGGTGAATGCTCCGCGGAATGTTTAGCTTCGACACATTGGGTACGCGCGTATACATACATACCGTACGTACGTGCATATCTCTATATACTGGACCGCTACCGAATTTCATTGGCGTGCGTAATAAATGCGATGATTCACACGACGCGCGATACCATTCACAGCGCCCGCGAAACGTTCGGGATTCAATGGCAAAATCGAACGTGCTGGATCGCGGAAAACGAAGCTATAGCTTATAGATAACGAAGCATGTTTGCCCGAACGTTTTCATTTTACTCTTCATTCCGCGGCAGTTTCCTGTTGAAATACGCTTTGTTAATCCGAGAGTAAACTCCTGTAGAATTATAATATATACAATCGAGGAGACTTAATAACGGAAATTAGTAAGTATTGTTTCAAATAAATCATTCAGAGTATACTTTAAATAACGCCCTTTAGTCCACCAGTTAAATTTATTTTAAAATATCCGGTTTTAAGAAAAAAATTACTTGAATTAATCTGCATACGAATATAACTCTTGAAAATTAAAGGCACTAGCATTCGAAGATATTACGAAATTAGTATGCAGATTTTTCGTTAGTGTGTATTTTATCTTCATGCAGCTTCATTCATCGATAACAATCTCAGGAACGATAAAAATACAAGGGACGTAGATAAAGCGCCATACTACACATATATGTATATGTGCCTATGCATATACGAAGCCGACTGGATTCGGGGTTGTCGGTCCATTAGCAATGTTTTGCGCGAGCAAAGTGCGTGCGCGCACAGCTGTTACGGCGTAAACCACGCTTATATCTGCCAAGAGCAACAGAAGAACGCGGCGCGTGTGCATCCAAACATAAGACGGAAAAGACTACGGGGAGAGGAAGACGGCGGATATTACGTTGCTCCATCGGAACAATCGACAACGACGCGTATAACGTTAAATATATACGAATCCGACTTCCTTGTTTGAATGAGATTACCCTCGTTCCGTGCCACCGTCATAAATAAATCTAATCGCGACGGAGTTAAATAACGAGTTCATGTCACGATTCTCGTTGAGGGAATGAAAAAAAGATAATTGTTCAGCACAGAGAGAAAAAAATGTACGTCATAAGAGAGTAAAAGAACGATTAATACTCCTTATTGCTCCTTCATCTTATTCGTATTAATATCTATTTTTTTTTATAATTTCATAATTATCAAACCTTCCTTCATCGTTATAATTTTTCTGATTAATGCATTATTCACTTGGTAAGCTATGCATTATTCACTTACGATTTATACATATAAGTTGTCCAAAAAAATTAGTATTTAGAATTCGGCATCAAATATGTTAGTAATATGAAACATTAAGTAGACAATAACTACACATATGAAACGTGTAGGTGTAGCTAACATTATTATAAACAAGCCTAGAACCAGTTACGAATATAATTTAATATTCGCGCATAGTTAGTCGGCCGACCGATTTCACGGTATTATTTTCGTGGTTCCAATCTGGTGCAATCTACATTTCGTAAGCATTTCTATTAGGTATATCATTATCCCCGTTTCTTGACAACTGCGAAACGCTTTCGAAAATTATTATGATTTTCTAACTGAACCGAGTAAAATGCACGAATGCGAAATTTTCGATGCAAAAAGACAGAGAATAATTTTCCGAACATGTTGACAAGATTTCACATCCGCGTTAATACTATTTTTTTATCGAATATGCTTCAATATGTTTGATTAATTGTACACTTTTATTAACATCGCGAATGCATCCGAAAGTCCGTAAACACGAAGAGCATGGCCACGCGATCCGCAAAAGAAGTACGTAATCGCGACGACGTAATATGTGTAAGCCTGTAACGTGCACGTGTGGGCGTTCATGCGTAAGACTTCTACTCGAAAGCGTCAGTGTGGCAGACGCATAATACGTCGTACTGAGAAATAATCCATAGATGTGAGGGTGTCGCTACCGTTTGGAGTCCAGCCAGAAAACGGAGGGAAAGGACGGAGGGGACAGAGAGGGGACCGTCGCCTACGCTTCGCGCATATCGTGCCGATAAATAATCGAAAGAGTCGTCCAGAATCACGAGCTGCCAAATTCATATCCCGCGAACGAATCGACGTCGCGAATCCTGCGAAGGTCACCGTGGAGATCTGTATTTCGATTTTGTGTCGCTTATACATAGATATCGTAAAAGTGAACCGCATACGTTGACGGTTGCGGCGAGAACGGCGACGGCGATAATAATGACGGAGGATGAATAAAATTGATGTACGATCCACTTGTTGGCGCGTTCGCGATCTCATCCTCGCTTTCGAGGAGCCTAGCCTAGATTTATAACGTTTATACAGTAAACTCCAAGTCGCGCTTAAAAGAGTTGCTCTTTAAAAGTCATTTAAACGCTGAAACGTGGGCGCTCGCCGTCGCAATGTCCCGAAATTCTTAGACCTGGTCTCATAATATTTAGACGTTGGTATTCTTTTCTCGCTTCGCTATTGACTGCCGTCGATATATCTTAAAGCGCTAGTTTTAGGAAACGATTAATCACATATGTGTTACGATTAATCACATCTGTGTTTCGATTACGCACGTATCTCGTTTGGCGCCCCGGGCGGAATGAATTCTGTGTGTCCGATCTATTGTCAAGACCGGCCATAGGATACCCGACGTAGTCAGGCTTAAATATAGACCCGTGTTTTCCATCGACAGCTGCTCGACCCGATGTTTATGAGCCATTCGCGTATCTACGAATCACTTTTATGCCGTCGTGAGACGAGCGCTAAGACTTCGCGCCGAGGTCGTCCAAAAATTCGGCTCCAGAAATCAGACATACGTTAAGAGAAAACTGCCATTCGCCCGAGAGCGCTATAATGATCACTATGGCGGCTGAGTAATTGCCACGAAATTACGGAATAATGCGTGTTTACGCAATAGCGCGAAGCTATAAAACTGCGGTTGGAAAGCACTGGCCATAAATCGAAAAAAGCATCGCGGATTACGAGCAACACCTTCCCGTGGGGAAGATAAATTTAGATCGAGATTTATCGATCGTCTCCTACAACACGGCAAACGAGCCTCCCCGCGATCTTACGATTGTCAACGCCCACGATTCCCGACAATTTTATACTTATTGACTGCGGGGACTTGATGATCATCGCGAGAAAAGAGCGTAGAAATAAGCTTCGCGTTACGCAACCGTGCGATCAACAGACAGGGAAATAAAAAAAAAGAAGAAAAAGAAAGAAAAGAATAAACCAAGTCTGCGTCCGATAGAGCGAGAAAATAGCATTTTGTCGTCCTTCAGTTACCATTTCTCTTTGAAACACGAGAAAAGGTGGATGCAAAAAATGGGCGATATATTACGTTATGCGTGTTCAGTATGAGACAAACCTTAAGTATGCAACCTTCAACTTTTTCAGCAAGATCACATCATCGTTTCTATATTCGCGAAACGAGCCGATTCGTTTGTTTTATGCTCATGGGGTGCCGACGTAAAAGTTTTGACACATATTCAAAATGAAAGTTAAACAAATGTAGAAAAATCCGCATAAACCTTAATATATTAAAACTCACAATATATAAAAGAAGCTGTATTTCGCAAGTATTTAAAATTTTGTAAGTTTTGTAAAATATATAGATTTATGGATTGAAGTAGAAGAGATACGATTTCACGCGCGTGGTCGTTGATACAACATATTTTACCTCTCTTATAATTAATGCATTTAATGATAAAAAAAACGGACATTTATTAAGAATGCTTGTTCCTCGGAGAAAAAATGTCCAGCTTTTAAAATATCATATATCATCGTGTTAGGTTGAAAGCTTTCTGACTTAGGCTCGGCCATCGAGAAAATTCACTTTGCGTATATCTAATATATAATTAGCTCTTCGAAACGCCTGCGGAAATACGGTTCATTTGTCATCTGTGAAATTGTTCCTCCTTGGAAACAAGGGCGATTCGCTCTCCGCATAGGAAATAATATGGATTTTAAGCCGTGCCACTTGACACTTACGGCGAATGTCTGGCTGTATTTTGTGACGTTGTTTATAAAACTACCAACAGATACGGCAATAAAGAAAGCGGACGCGAATTTTATCCTGGCATAAAATTGTTGAGGAAAGTAAGTAGGTCAATACCAGGAAAAGCAGTGATCGTTTAGCATACTTGTACGGTTCGGTGTTTACAGGCGATTTAATCACGAAAGAAATTCAAATAAACCATCGCACAACCCGGTGCCACGATCTTGATTCTAAATCCGAGTTTTAAAATAGAAACTATATTTCTAAAAGCTTTTTTAGACGCGATTACTCACAAATTCCGCGTAATGTTCCGGAAGATTACACGAGATATGCAAAAATCGATGGCTAATCCAGATAGATAATTGTTAACCGCATCTACAAGATAAGAGGGTGAACAACCGTGGGGATAAAAATACTATGGCATAGAGCGCGACGAAAAAAAGGGCAAGACGAGGACAGAGGGATGAAGAGAAAAAGCCTGAGGAAGAGAACGAGATAGATAGAGGAGAAGGAGTACAGTTGGACGTGGTCGCCGCCCGATCCGGAATGCGCTTTACGCATTCATTCGTCTCAAGCGCGGTCCAAATGTCCGGTCGCAGTCGTGGAATAAATGACCTACAAATAAAATAGAGTCTCATCCCGATTGGGATCTCTCTCGTATCAGTGAAAAAACCTTACTTTCGCACTCCATCGGTTTTTAATATCAAATAGTGTCAAGTTGCTTACAATTAAAATGACTCATAATTAAAATTAAATAATTTTGTCTAGTACCCAATCCGTGAAAATTCTCTATTTCGAACAATTTTTTATTATATTCTTTTTAATTTCAACTTTAAAAAGTTTAATTAAAATCTCGCGTGAGCGTGAGAAAATTGTATTTTTAAAAATATATGCGCGATGCGAATTCTTAATGATAAAGTCGTGTAAAGAGTCGCGAATCAAGTAGGATGTTACTTGCCTACATTCAGCAAGTACGCTACTTGACTTACTTATTTATCGACTTCGCATAAACTCAGCGTGACGAAGCGTCTCTCGCGGTACTCTCGCACAAATACATACATATATGACGCTAGGGGGTTAATGGGACTGAAATGCACACAATCTCAATTCAAACGTAACACTCTTTATTAGTCGACACGTATGTTAGTCGCAGCGATCGAGGCGTGTTAAGGGTCAGCGAGGACGTAACCATTCATCGCGACGTAGTCCAGGCAATCACGCGTGCCGTACCGTCACAGTGTTTACAGCGCTTTGCCCTCGGCTCAGGCATTCTGCGGTGACCTCGTGATCTCACCGATATCCCATCGTCGCTTTATGCACTTCGCGCACAGACACGCACGAGCGCGCACATTCACATGCCACTCTCCTTTATCTCTACACTCCTCGCGACACGCGCCGAATTATTATTCTAGTTAGATCGGAGAAAAAAAATTGTCTCGCTGTGTGCAGCTCGCAGCCGTATTACACTATCCGCGTTGAGATGATCGAGCGCCACCCCGAGGATTATCCCCGCGGTTGTTCCCGTGTTCCCGCTCAAAATCGCGCCATGATTCATCGAATTGTTTTATCCGCACACGTATATTTTTAGATTAGAAAAATTTCATGCATACATAAAGCTTTGGCGAGCAGTAACCCGCGTTTCAAGAGAGTTCGACTTTTCTACATAACAGTTTATAAATCATACTCTGCTGGCGCCACGATGACAGCGATATGTGTAGCACTGAATACGGCTTAATAATTAAGTGATTAACATTCGATTAGGAATAGAGAATACGCTCTAATTGCCATACGTTCTCTGTGCGAGCATTTATGTACAATTTCTCGAAAACAGTTTTCGCCCGCTGTTTTTTACCGCGATCGAGATTAGAGGGAATGCAGCTTCGTCTATCTGTGGGAATGCTACGTTGCGCTTCATACACGCGAGATAAGATCGCACTTGCTAAAGATTAACCTTTCGACTTGTCATCTTGTCGTCGGGACTGAGGGTCACTTTTCTCTTACATCGTTCCGCTTTTCCTCTCCACGCATCTCGATCTCTCGGCACGCAATCACCGTGCCGCCCCGATGCTCTGACAATCAAAGACCTGACATGATAATTATCGAGAATGTCGAAAAATTTCAGAACAACGTTCGTTCTGATTTTCCCTCACACGCGAACGATCGTCTTTCGCTTCTATCCACGGATAGAAATTTCGGAATCACCGATAAGAAAGTGCATTAACAAAAGGATATTCCGAGCGAGATTCCAATTCCTCGTTCCTTCTTTCTGACGTATCGACGAGAGAGTGTCACACGGCAATCGACCGTATCATCGAGACTATATAGTCTTTAGTAACGCTCGACGATTATGACTCATTCCCGTATCGGCTGGATATATATCGCTGCGAGTCGCGCAAGAATCGTAGGCGAGGGTGTCGCGGGGCGTGTATCACATCGCGAGATGAAGGACGTCGTCCAGGTCGTCGTAGTAGCGCCTCGCAGCCATGTCACACGCGCACTGACGGACGCCCGTCGTGCCGACGCCGACGCTAACGCCGGGACGCTGCCTTCGGCCGGACTCGGTCCACCATCTCGGGAAGCGTCGGGACGCCTGTGCTGGCGTCGTGCCAACGTGCGACCAGGCTCCGACTCGATCGATCCTCGCTAGAAGGCGCGTTAACGCCGCCTTACGAAACCCCTCGTCAATGCTTTTTCACGAGATCGCGAACGCGATTAAAGTCGCGAAGTCTCCGTTATTTATAATTATATTCGTTATCTGTCACTAAAATTGTTCGATTAATGTTTAGATATGACAGAATGCAGGAAAGTCAAGAAACTGTAATTCAGTGAAATCAAGAACACTTGGACTTTGCAAGGATAAGATAAAAATCGAATCTTGAAACGATAAAATCTGTTTATGGAATATAATTATAATGCGCGTTATTTCGAGCAATATACGCATCTCTCGATTCGCGCGCGAATGTTCCTAAATGTTTATCTGACAAATTTTTTGCTTTGAAAAAGTAGCAACGCAAAATAGCAGATGAATGAAAAAGCGGGGTATTGATATTGATTTTTTTAGAAATTGATTCGACGACGTTCTCTTTCGTAGACCACTAACGCGCCTAGTCGTGTCACAACGCTACAAAAGCACCGAAACGAGCGCGGGTAAATGATTTACGGACAACAATGACGTTGATGACAATAACCGTGCCAAAAGCATCTTGCGTGAGACTTTCCTCGAAACTCGGTTCACGACGATTAGACGAACACTCGTTAAAGTCCCGTCGTATAACACGGGCGTCAGTCAATGCGGCTCGTTGAGAATTCGATGGCTCCTCGCGAAAACATGATTATGGGGGAGGAAGACGGTGGAAGAAGGCCGAGAGGAAAGACAAAGAGAAGCGCAAGGTGCTACTAGACTAGATAGTAGCGAGTGGGCGTTCATCTCGGTTTATCTCGCGAGAATGACGTCACCGTACGCCGGTATAAAGGAGAGACTCTAAAAGCGAACAGATGGCCTTTATAGTTGACCGTAGACTCGTGCTGCTATATAACAATCATATATATATAATGGAATCGCGAAAAACGCCACCGTTATCGGGGTCGATTTGCGTTTCCAGCATCGCGAGCGAGAGAATAATTCGAAAGTGACGATCGTTAAACTTGCAATCGACTTTCTACGCGAAGACTTACGTAATCCATTCGCGAATGATCACGCATATATAGAACATTTAATGCTTGCTAATCTTACGACAACGCGGTATTCGTTACACGATTGTCGCGGTAAAATTTTCTTTTCACGCTTATCCCCTTTCGAAAGAGGAAGAATTCGAAAAAGGAATGAAACGAGACACGAAAGTTCTCGTAACTCGGAACGGAATAAAAGCGCGAAGAAACGTATACATCGTATCCTCCGTCCACATCGTATCGGCCACCAAAGGGACTGCATTTATATCGGGTTTTAATTCCCATTGCAATCGCGAATATTGTGTACGTCGTACGTCAGCGTCAAAAGACGCGGTTAAGTGCGATCGTTAAAAAGGATATCTCGTAACTGAGTCGAGCAAGCAACGACTTTTTCCAACATTATTTCTTACGACCGGCGGGCAGTTTAAATGAAAAGACCTCGGGAGAGAGGGACGAGACGGGGGAAGGACGCCCGGATGAGGAAAAAGAAACGGAAAGAGAGAGAGAGAGAGAGAGAGAGTGAGATAGAGGGAGGAGAGAGAAGTTTTATCGCGCGGCCAACAAATAAACGAGCGTGCGCCACGATGGCGTGGAGAACAGGGAGGAAAAAGAGACCGCGAGAAAGTAACGAAAGTACATTTTATTGAGTTCTGGGTGGCTGTGTGTGTTGCCGGCGCAAGAACGTACCTTACAAGTTAATAAATTCCGAAGTTTCCCTCGCGGGCGACGGCACCATGGCGCGTCCCGGACGACCATCTCCGCCGCTGCTTTTATCTCGCGCCCGCACGAGGCGTCACGAGAGAAAGATTTCACGTTTTACCGCGAAATAACGACGCCGACTCTTTTACCGAATCGCGCGTCCGTAAGACGGCGAATCCGCGAATTAATAAAAAAAAAAACACGCTGCGGTCGTCTCGTGTAAATCAAGCGGCATAGTGTTCGCGAGTTACGATCTAAGGCATCGTAAAGAGATGTGTCAAAGCGCGTGTCAAAGGATGCGACTCAAAATTCGTGATGAGCGCCGTCGGCGATAGTAAAAGCGTGTCGCAGTGTACGTTTTTCGGTCAACGATGTGTGAGAAAAAAAATGACTTTTAACGAGAGAAGAAAATAAAAATCTTTATTCGATCGCGCGCGAAGCTTTTACGGCGTTCCTCCTTTTCTCTTCTCGCAGTCACGGGTCAACGACGATTACGTACGTCGCCGTGTGTGCGCTTTTCGAGGAGATACACGGCGACTCGAATCTTTGCAAGGACAACGGGCGCGCTGAGGCGAACGCTTAAGGTAACCGGTGCACAAGAAGCATTGCCTAACGGTGACTACCAAACGGCCTAGAACGGCCTTCGGTAACTGCGAGTACGCAACGACTGACCAACCAGGGCACAGAAGGCGGTTACTACTTAAGCCGTCGTCGGTTACCGTATCACGCTTCGTTAAGCATCTCTCTGTCTCTCTCTCGTTTTCTCTCTCCTCGTGAAAAGCGAGCCGCACAAAGCTACCAATGAAGCGTAATAACGGTCGGCGGACGCGACGAAAGGGTACTAACGAAAGGCGATTAATTAGGCGAGCTTCGCAAGTTTACGCGGTCTTTTAGTCGAGATAACGAACCACGGAGTGTTTTACACAATTAAGCGCAGCGCGCAAATTTCGCGGGTGAATTTCGGAAGCTGCGGCGCTCTTCTACGGTCTTTCTCTCAAACGAGAGAGCAGTAGGATCAAACTTTAACCTAATTAAGGAAGAGAATCCGGGCGTAAATCATGCCGCCGGGGAGAAAGCGATGACAAGAGATAAAGGCGCGAGCGGCAGCGTGAATTTATTTTTCATCTTTTCTTGTATTTCTTCGCGCGCTCGTTCTTTCTTTTTTTTTTACACGATCACGCGTTGTACATCGTATCTTTGTGGTATGCCGGAAACCCGTCCAAAGAAGGTAAAAAAACTTTATAAAGCTAAATTAAATTCGCAGAAATATACTTGGGGAATCAACTAGACAGATAAATATATAGGTTTATGCCGTTTTGGGAGTAAAAATCTCCTGAGAACATCGCATAATGTATCAGTCAGTAATTAACATAATTAGCAAATAAATATGATCTTCACATCAAATTTAATTAACGATCAAATAAGTATGAGCTATAATAAATATGTCAACGTATTCTCTTAATATCCGCTTCCGAAATCTCGAGTCGTCCGCTTATTTATAGGCGCGAGTTTCGCCAAGGGTCTCCTCACGAATCTCTTAATTTTTCGCGTCGCAGCGGCGATCTGCGCTCATCACTTCCGGACGCGTGCGATCATTCTTCTTCCGCGCGCGCGAAGGCTTCGTTTTTCTTTTTTTTTGTTAGCGATTAATAAATTCTCCGTGGCTTTGCCTACCCTCGGCGCGCCGATGCCACTCGGGAGAGTTCGAGACTCTCGGGCGAGGATTAATGAGCCGCGAGGATTTATGTGCGCGATGTCGAGTGCAACTAGGTCATAATAGCGCTCATTAAACCTACGTAAAACTCACTTCCACGCGTGAACGCGCGTGCCTTCACCCTTTCGAAAACACGCATACAAACGCGCGAGCAGTGACGGCGCGTGGGAGGGCTGAGCGCCGCGGACAAAAAAGAAAGGGTTGAAAAAGTAAGAAAATACGACAGGATCGTAGCGCGAGGAAAAGGTTGAGTGAGTGAATGAAAGAGAGAGAGAGAGAAAAAAAGAGAGATAGAGATAGAGAGAGGAAAAAGGACGAGGCGAGAGACAGCACCGAAAGAAATGAAGTGGAGGCACGCGCGGACAAAAATACGACGATTGCAGGAAACGGTGAATCAAACGGACAGCAGCCGGCCGTTGTGAGGGTGTTTTTGTAACGATCACGGCTTATCTCCTGCCACCCTCCCCCGATCATACGCCGATGTTACACATCCAAATTATTATAATGTGTGCGGATATTTGGAGTAAAATTTTCAAAATCTTAAAAGATTTACATTTATATACATATATAATAGAAATATCTTTTGCAATATTTCAAGACTTTTGTGTTTAGCATTTATATATTAGAATTCTTAATCGCAAAGTATCCTTATGTTGTTAAAATATGATGTTTAGAATGTTAAAGAGTCATTATATCTTATCTAATTATCTCTGGAATTAAATATATATACTGTGCATTTGTTAAAATTTCTCTAAAAAAATTAAAAAAAGATCTCTATACATATTTTAATTATTGAAAGTTAAATATTTTATTTTGCTTGTGGAGCATAAACTGCTCATTTTTTTCAGTGTCAAAAAATTAAGATTTAATGAACCTAGTATTTCAAGTCGGTAGATACACGGTTATAACAACCGTCGTGAAATAGTTTAGTGCGATAACGCAATCTATAAATCGTACGATTCCTTATATAGGTAAATTTAATAAAAATCTTGTTCCTAACACAGAATCTTATTCCTAACAGGCATGTTCCCACCAGAATTAAAATTTCGCCAAATTAAGCGAACGGTAGGTCTAAGATGATCCCGCAACGATTTTATATTACCTTCTATCTGTATATCTAAATTCAAGGCGAAGCTATATATGGAGTTGTTTCGCAAAATTATATTTTATTCGTATAATATAATCTAAGAGATTAAAAAATTTTGTTTCATGAGATTTTTTACTCTCCAGCATCGCGACCGATTCAAAATTAACTGTATTATTATAATGGATATATTATAATTTTCATCACTATTGATAAAGGACAAGTCAGCGATTTATCGCAGTAATAATAAGAGATAAAATTATAGATGTTATTCGCGTTATCAATTTTGATCGTCAAAATTTATATACATATATATCGTGTGGATTTCGAAAGACGTTATACGTGGGGGCGTGAGAAAGGAGCGTGTGAAAGCGCGACAAGTTATCTCTCGATATCAAGCGGCGAAGTCGGGACTAACTTTATATTTGGTGGAGCGACACGCGCCTTTCCCGTAATTATGGGGACGTCAGTCAGTCGCTACATTGAGGTACACGTCGAACAATCGATAACATCTTGATCGCGGTCGATGGAAAGATTTCGGCATGTATTAGACGAATCAGTGAACCGAAAAAAAATTCGTATCGTAAAATCTGAGTAGTACCGCTTCTCTAATAAAAAAGACAAAAAGAAGGAGAAAAGAAGAATCCAAGAGAAATTAAGAATTGATTTTTCCAAAAATTGCAGTTAATAAATGAAAAAGAAATCGTCAAATATACATCGCAGAAAAAAATTCAGGAAGGATGATAAAGAGCTCTTGGGCATCAAGGTGAATCTAGGTTCTCATATGAGACATCATCTGGCGGTATACACTGTTTTGTTGATTATGGAACACAAGAAAAAGGTGCTAAACACTTTCGGTAGCCAGATATACTTGTAACGGGTAAGACGGGCCAAAAGTCCGAAATAAAACGGCAGCTAGACGTCGCCGGCAATATAATGCCGAGATTAATTTCTCACGAGCAGCCCTCTCGAATGCGAACGGACTATTATCCACGCACATCACGTCAACGACCGAACCGAAAATTCACATTACGAAGATTCTGATCTACCAAACTGTGCGAGTGAAATTTTCATAATTTTCCTATTCACGTAATTATAGAGTACAATGTTTCCTCTAAACGGATGAGTTGTGTTATAACACATTCATTCATGCTCAAATGGATACTTATTTTATATTTATTTTATAAAATCACGAATTTTATATTTAAATTATAAAAATTTATAAAAATATTTATTATATAAAACATGGCTTTAAGAAAATTTGAAGATGACTATAACAAGGTGTAAAAGCGTAAACATAAAAAAAATGCTTCTTCAAGATTCTTCGTTCATAGCAGTCATATATCTGGAAAATTAGAGGAAACATTGATTAAAAAAAGCACGTAGTGCGGAGTAAACGCAAATCGCATCGAGCACCTTCCAGTCTGCCAGAAATACGCGCGCGATCGCGAACGAATACCCGAAATTGCAGTTTCTCCGGCATAGAGCGTCAAATTTTTGATGCCGACCACCCTGGGGTAGAGCTGCATCGTGTCGCGATGCACGCTCCAATTTTCCGCGGTGCATCGTTCGGGGCGCGAATTCCGGGCCGGTGTCGGCGCGGATTAACGATCGTTGCCCGATTTAGAGGCGCGCGTCGCAAAACTAATTGCGGCAAAACGATCCGCGTCCCCGAATGCGAGGGGGACATGAAACGACGAGATGCGGGAGACATACGGATGACAGAAGGAGGAAAGAAGGGCGGCGAAAAAAAAAAGGCGGCAAGGAAGCGAACGATAAAAACGAAGTGAGGGAGCGTCTGCGAGCGGACATCGTCGTTTCCTCTTTTCGCTCTTGCGCGTGTTTAAACACCGACGGTTATTACAGGAGGGGTTGACGATTGCTCAAGTGGACAAAGTGGTGCCATAATTCAGGAAGAATTCATGAGTAACGTACGCGCGTCAGCCACGTGACGTTCTCTGACGCCATCCCTTTAATGATACCCCAGGCGTGTAAAACGCGCGTTTCTCTTAAGCGAGCGATCCTTACTTCCTCTTCGTGCGAACGACGCAAACGCAAGGCGGGGAGCCAAGAAATTGTCGGACCACGACGAAATTAATATGTTGCACTCGCGCATCTCGACGATTGCAATAACGGAGGAGGCGGCGATTATGTCCCCCCCGGGTCGTCCTAGGCGACTTATCGGCAGCATCAGCAGAAATTAAGTAATTTTCGCGCCGATGCCGCGCGATATAATTCACGCACCCGTAAAACGCGCAGCGCCATGCCACGCACGGGGTCGTAAATAATTGCAGCAGCCTCGTAAAGGATAATCACGAATTGCGTCATTACAAATGGTCCGAGTCGAGTCGTGCATTACCAGAAGCGGCTCCTACATCGCGAGATACGGTGCCGGATTTAAGAGCTATCGAGTCTCGCTCCGAAGTAGCGGTCTCGCAAATTAATCGCCGCTTAAGAACTTGGAGGTAAGGAAAGGGGGAGAGGGGAAAAAAAAAAAGAAACGCACGGCGAAGAAAACGATGAAAAGGAGACGGCGGAAAGGCAAAGGCGCGCGATGCCTGCAGGAGACGAAGATGCGTTTCATTCAGAGCGAGAGGAGGGCGAGATGAGGCGGGTGGACGCGTATCGGAGTTATTTTCGGATCGACCTAGATATCGCCGACGTATTTTCTTGGGCGACGCTTTAAGCTGTTTCGGGTAATTAGCGAATCGAGTCGCGGCCACGAGTACTCAACGCCTTATTGTCCTCGAGGCGCTGTTCGAGGCCTCGTTTGCTTTTGATCTGGTGACCGCGGCGTGGCGTGGCGTGGCATGACGTAATAGTGTGGTGCAGCAGCATCCACTCGCCGCGAATGTATATTTCTCCTCACACTTCTCTTAACATCATTTACCCGATGTCTTCGGAACACTAACCGACGCTATATTCGTTATTGTAATGAGATGAGGGACGATGACTGGCTTCATTATTATATAAAAGGTAGAGCGGTATAATGAAATAAGGCAGTTGAATAATCAGTTAAAGTCTCTTAATGCTTTAGAAAATAAAATTAGAATTATAACTAAGTTTCGAGAAAAATTTTACTCATGTTGTACAATTTTTTAGACACAAATACTTATATAAAATCATAAAAAGATAATAGAATAAATCAAATAAGTTTTATTTTAAATAAAAAATTAGGTAGCTTAATCTTTGATTTGCAACATTGTAAAATTATCTCTATCGTTAAGCGATTAACCTTTTGCACTCAGAGTTGTGATGCATACACATATGTCGCTGTAGCGACGTCAGCAAAATGCAAAAAATTAACTGATAATCTTACAAGAACTCCCGCAAATCTTTGAAAACGCGCACGACAGACGCGAGCGTTCGTTACCCGCCCATTTTTTTAAACGCGCCTCGGAGCACACCGGAGCCAATTTATCGAAAGCGACGAAGCGTCGGTCGCGAGCGCTGGATGGTACTTAAATTCGCGGCAACGGCGATAAATTCGTCGTAAGCGACACGTCGGATCGTACGAGCGTAGCGCGCGACCCAGCTGTTTTTAATATCTTCTTGGGGAATCTAACGCACCGCACACTAAGTGCACCGGCTTATGGCATCGCTACGCGAGTTGACGGGAGTTCGACGAACCCCGTTCCTAAACGAGTAATCTCGTTGAGGAATATTCGGGTACGCGACGATTCGTCGTACCATTTGATTTTGTTCGGTGCAAAATTAAATATTAATTATCTTATATTATCGTACGTTTATATCCGACGTTTAGCCTTAATTACGATCGTTTGATGCCGCGCTCGGTATAATATTGTTTGCGATCCTCGCGTGATACTAATAAAACTGGGAACCGAACGACCGTACTTAGCGATAAATATGGGGTGCGAATACGGAGCCTTAATCTTTAATTCTATAAAAAATGTTCCACCCGAGACGCTGCACGCGTTTCGCGCGCGCGAGTGCAGCAAGGTAAGTAATTACGTGTATCTCTCTCTCTCTCTTTCTCTCTTTCTCTTTCTCCCTCGTTCTCTGGTGTATCGCGATTCTGTGTGCGTGAGATTGCGTGGGCGGCATGACTCATCGTGGCCAGAAATATTCTCGCCTTTCCGACATTCACAACAAACACGAACGTCATCGGTGTCTCCGCCCCTCGATTTTTCGCGGTTATTACCCGTGTGATGGCGTCATCGATTTTTGTGACACGCATCGATACGTCGACGCCCGGTACGACGAATAAACGCCAGTTGCGAGACACGCGTGCGACAGTTAAGCGAGACTCGTTCTGACATCGTCGTAATTCAACGTTCACGGATCAAACGTCAGCTGACTACGTGCGTGACGCGCGATGCCAAAAATATATATAATCACAATCTATAATAATATATAATATCTTAACACTAATATATTTCTTAATATATATTTTCTCGATGTTTTCATTTACAGAATTTTTAAAATATCTCATGTCGATGTGTAACGCGATTATTTTATCTCAAGCGAAGATCGCTGAACGCCCCCGAGCTGCAGCATCACTTAAGGATAATGGCAGCTTATTGCATTAATAGGAATAAAGCGTAAAGTACGCGAAAAAAAAGAAGAAAAAAAAATTGCACGATCGATACCGAAGGCGCCATTAAACTCGTGTATTAACACATCATTATCGTAGCGCGTAATACCCGTAATTTCTCGCGGCCGCGCCGCATCCGCCACGGCGATTCATATTCCGGCTTCATCGAGAGCGGATAATCTTTCCCGAGCGAGATAATCCGCGAGAGCGTACGATGAGTCACGATTAAGTGCCAAGTCGCGCGACGTCCAATTACTCGCGAGGTCACGCCGCTCAACCCCCGGGGTCCCAATAAAACGACGACATTAATTCGCAAATAGCCGGGCACCGCGCGTGCCATCCTTAATCCGTATCGCTCTATTGTGCGCGCGACTTACAAGGTGCTAATAGCTGATAAACTGGCCACGACGAAATGCGCGCCAATTCGATTGTACAACGACGTATCTCATTATTGTCGTAATCGCACAGTTGCGGTACCAATCGGCGACGACCGAATGAATTACAGCTTATAAAACGTGGATGATAATTCACGATGAATCGTCGGTCAATAATTCTATAATAATTCTCTTTTGGTGCTGAATTAAGATATATTACTTAAATTAGTGTAATAATAAAATATAGGTGCTAGTAAAGAAGATTTAGAATATAAATACTAGTGAATAATAAAAATGTAGATTGCAAAGCGAAGTATCTCAGAAATGGTACGTGTCTTTTAATTTTTTTTCGGGAAAGGAATCGATAAGTGAGGAAAAAAAGCAGATGCAGCTAGCAGGCGCGGCAAGCAACCACGGCGTAAAATTAGCCTTTTGTCAATAAGCAACAGTGGAGTCTTCTACATGAACAACGAAGTATCATAGAAGATATGAAGATTACGTAACAAGTATTTTTATCACTTTTCTCTGTATTCAGTGCTTCTTTAAACGGCATTGTATATGTATCGCGCGACCGAAGGCGATTCCGCGATATATGTATGTATCACTCGCTTTCGAATAATTTGACAATGAATTCGTTTTTTAAAATTACCTCACTCATTTGCGCCGCATACGGCGGACCATAAAACACGCTTTTTATACCCTTCCACAAGAGAACGTAACACCTGCGTTGCGCGCGAGACTAAATTATTCGTCAAATATTCGCGCGCCCGATTATCTCTCGTTGAAAAACGCGATCATCTCTCGCGGTATAAAACAGCCGAACAAAAACTTTCACGAAAGTATAACATGAAAATGTTCTCTCTGTTTCAAACGAAATTCGTCTCGTATTAATTGCCGCGCGCATTAACGAAAATCGCACGATATATTCCGAACGGAGCGGTATATGATAGATAATTATCGCTTAATTAAGCCACTCGGCCCAAACATCTGTTTCTCGGTCATATAATCTGCAACGGACTCGCTCGTTCATATACATCGTTTTTTCTCTTCTCGTTCTTCCCTCCCGCGAAAATAAAGTCCTGATTTACGGCGTTGATCTCTCGGCAAACGCGGATAGCCATCGCGCGACGAGGACAAATAGCACCCACAGTTATTTCCTTTCGTATTATCGCATGAATTATATGTAAAGCATGAAAGAGACCGCGATTGGTCGCTACCAAGTGTAATAATTTCAGCTGCATTTTGTAAAATTCCCACTCAGAGACTCAATCGAATAAAAAATTCTGTAAATATGAAAGAGAAAACGAAATTATGTTATTTGCGACGTTATTTCCTGCGTTAAAAATTAAATACTAGCGAATAAATAATATCGGAATATTATTGGAATATGTGCACGTGAGCATATTCGCGCTAAGCCAACTGTGCATCGGATTGCATTATGCACGCGCGATACTGCGTGGGTGGTAATGCGCGATGTTAGAAATGTAAATGCGTTACAGCGCATTGGCAATACACGTATACCGATCTTTATGGGCGGATAATAGATGGTTGTACCATCTATCGCGCATTACAGATGTAAAATAAATAAAAGCTTGCTACGTGAAAAAATACAATCCTGACTGTTAAATATGACTTAATTAAAACTGTGTTATTATTTTGCTAGATGGATTATTTATTATTATTTTTTTTTTTTTTTTGAAAGAGTAAATTCTATTTCATTTCACGTTTCCTTCGCGCAACGTGACGGCACGGAAATAGTTTCAGACAAATCTAGAGCGGCCTTGACAAATCGGCGAGGCAAATCTTGGAGGAAAACGAAGTTTTACCTTGGGTGTCGTGAGTTCACAAGGCACACCCTTAACTTTTGCATAAAACAACAGGGCGTATGCACACGCGCATATACGTGCGTTGGATGCTCGTTCCGATGCCAACAAGAATTTACAGCCGGCGATCGTAAAAGCCGAGAAGATGCATTTATACATGCCGACTTTATATGTTTACGTCTACCGAAAGTTCGACGAAAAGGGACGCCCTGTCGAACGAAAGAAACGAGATTATGTACGGCCGGCACAAATCGCTCGTCGAAGGTGGCGTAAAAGATTCGATGATCCGTGCGAGCACTAACATGATTTCAGAATAAACAAATCGACAGTATTTATCGCATTATTTGACTTCTCGAAAACGTCGAAGGGAGAAATTAATTTAAAAAATCTGTTAATATTAAAATAACTCAAACAATTCTTTGCGCGGCCCCAAAATACATATTAATTAGCCACAAAACATTTTTATAAATCTTTATTCTATTTTAATGATAGAAATATAAAAAAAAGAAACTCAAATCTTAATTGTTCGAAAAATAATTCTTATTTTTGTATCGCCAAGATAAGGGATTATTTTTTTAAACTGGTCAACCATCGATTCTCGAATATTAAACAATTAGAAACCCCTTTTGCATTCCTGACCTAGTCGTTAATTCTCTGACGTCTTCGCGCCGACAGCTCGACGGTCGAAATGATCTATTTCTCTTCCCTCATTTTCTATTCAAAATAAAGAGAAGCTCAGTCTTATTTTAAAATTTCACGGGAAGGCTGTGCGGCCAAAAACAAGCGCGAAAAGGTTACGTGAACTTTGCAACTTGGCCTATTTATTATTTTCAAAGAGATCGCGCTCACACGAACGCGTGCGCGTTGCGTAACGTTACTGCATATTCGAAAGTTTTAACGACGGGATAAATATCGACGAGAGAAATTGCCTCACGCTGATAATTATATGAGACAACTTCAATTTCGCTTCTCTCATGTTCGTGACCGAGGTAGCAAGCTCTAAATTGAAATGCCCGATGCCATCGGCTCACAGGACAAACGACGCGTGGCAATGCCACATCGCGTAATCAGATTAGTTTTGGGATTATAAATAATGTAATTGGTTTACCCCCTGGTGCGCGAAAAAAAAAAAGAGAGAGAAGGAGAAAAAGAAGATTGAGACGAGACGCAGATACAATTTTTTTTACGGTCGACTTCGAGCGAGAGAATCTCTCTCGCGGATTAACTTTATACATGGAATTATAATATACCGAGTGCTCCAAATTCGCCGGATGTCCTCTGTCAACCATGAATATCAGGAGCGCGACGAATTAACAAACTAATTTTGTGTAAAGGATATCCGACGCGATTGCGTGACACTTTACATTTGTCGCCTTGCATCGATGCCCGGTAAAATAATTTTGTACGAATGTTGCGCACGAATATACGGCCGTTGCTGTCCTCTCTCGGAAACAGTAATTTCCAGCTGCCAAACTAATTCATCCGCATACAGGGCGTAAATCGCACAAGCTCGGCCACTCGGAAGCTAATAATCCGGGCTAGCGCTTGATGAAGTCGGACAGGTGCACGGATTCTCTAATATAGGCCTGAGCAGCGACTTACGATTCTAATTTTCGGCATTGCTATGTACCGCGTCGCGAGATTCCCCGACCGAAACACGTCTTTATTGCGAGATTCATGTAGCCTGCACGTAATAATTCAGTCAGTCCAAAAATGCTCCATAAACAGCCAGACATGCAATAAATAAGTAACAAGAGAATTTCTCGCACACCTTGGCATCGTGTGACAATGTTAAACTACTACACACGTAATAACAAGATATGTGCGCCAACGCATGTCGGAAAAATTATTCATTGCAGAAGACTAATCCAATTAAATAGTTTCTCTACGAATATTTGAATGTAATAGCGCGTTTGTGTGTTAGAAACGACACGTGCGAGAAAATTCATATACAAATTAAAATATTTTAACTCATACTTTTTTTGTATAGAGTATTTTTTTGTTAATTAAAGAATAATTCTGAATCTATTTATCTCGAATGTAGATTACTTGCATTTTTCTTCTCTGCAGTTATTTCAAGAAACAAAGATCTATTCTATTTTATATCTCAAGTTTAATCGATCCGTTAATTATAACGGCATTTACTACACGGAAACACGCAACTCGATTTATACTCGAAGAAGAAATGTCACGACTTCGGTCTTACAAAATGTAGCAAATTGTCCTTCACAAGAATCGCTTCTATATATCTCTACATACCTCAGTCACAATAGTTTGCGTGTCTCTTTTAATGATGCGGGACATTGGACAGCGGAAGACAGATGTGATCGATATCCCGGAACGCGTCGCGAGTCTCTAATTAGAAACGAAGTAAGCCCGAAATCAAGCCAGCCACGGCGATGATTAAGCCCGATAAAAGTTCGCAGTTCGCTCCTTAAGGTAATTGTGATTTATCGACGTGTGTATCTCGCGACTAATACGCGACTCAACGAAATTAATAACAACGCGTATTACGTTAAATTAAAGCCTCCGGACGGATCCATTATCGCGCCTCGCGAGCGTTGACAAGCGAGGAAAAGGTGCATGGATAAAAAGTGGAGAGGCCAATTTGAAAATAATTTAATACACGTTTTACCGGTGGACCGGGTACTGGCTGCGTACACCTCGCGAGGTCGGCGAAGCCTGACCTTTCGCCGGGAGATTTGTGGCAGTCTCGTTTCAGGAGAACGACCGAGAAGGTGGGATGAAAAAGTGAAAAGAGAAGCGAAGAAGACGCGAGCTCTCGACAACGCCTACAACAATTTGTTCCGTGACGATAAACGATCGCCGATCATTGTGTTTATGTGTTCTCAAGGTTACTAACGTGTTGTTAACGCGACGAGTCGCGAAATGTCTTTTGAAAGCACGAAATTAAACTTGATTTGCGATTAAACTATTTTTCGCGAACGCGCTACAAACTGTGTCCTTATCAAGTGCTTTAACTTAAAATAATTCAAACGTAGAAAAGACACAAATTTTCGAACTGAGCTATTACGAAGTCATATGTATTCCGATTGTTCACAGTATAAAATTAGTGTGTGTGTCAACGCAACAATGACACAAAATTATGATTCTCGATTAATCGGCGATTGCATATTTCGCGATACGACGAACAAAGCAGAAGGAGACCGCGTATATATCATCGGCGAACAGAAGCGCAGACCCTCACCCGGGTTAAGTTCGTACTTTCAATTTGGCAGTAGCAAGAACCAAGCACGGATTATGTGCACGCCGGGGCGCATTATTATGCGAGGAATATACACGGGCGTAGGCCGTACCGTTGAGTATTACTGTCGTTTTGGCAACACATGTGATTTTCGTGATTTACTGTGGTGCACGCTTTAAAGCACCGGCGATTCAGTGAGTTCTCTTGTAAAAGCCGCGCGTGAAAAACCGACAGAGGATAACGATCAGATTAATTTATGTGTAGGGATTTCGGTGGAAACCGCGGAAAATTCTGTGTATATTTTTTCTATATATTTTATTTTCTATAGATCTACTTATTTTCCTACCATTTTGCTACCTGTCTATATTTTTCTATCTATAAACATATGAGGAATATTGGCGATTTCAACGTACGTTACATTAAACGGGAAATATGAAAAAATACATGTGAGAAAATCTTACATCCACATGAGCGCATGACAACTGCCATCACATTTAATTATTCTACTTTCCTGTGTCATTTATCGAGCTAATAATAAAGTTTGCGATACATATCTTGCAAAATTATTTTATAGCATTAGAACGATTTCGTTAACAAAGAGTTTATGTAAATACACAAGTTACCGGAAAGTTATCTCCCGCACATATAGATGTAATTTTCTCACTTCTAATGTCATTGGCTAACCGGAAAATGTCATCGAATGTACACTGACGGCGAAAAACGAGCATCACAAAAGCGTCGACAAGACGTTTAGAGGTAAGGAAACGGGTTCCGTTTGTGATGCAAATCTAACCCGAATGTTCCACGAAGCACGTCCACCCCCGACACGTCGTTCTAGCAACAATTCTCTCGCGACTCGACATCGTTCTTCTGTCGGCTGACGCTTTGTCGGCTGTCCCGAGTCGTTGCGTAACCGGCAACGAATAAATAATCGGCCGTACCGCGCTTGTGTGTGTGCCAAAGAACGGGGAGCGGCGACGATTTGTCGGACTTCCTAACCCCTGCGACGCGATTTAAGCTCTCAAGGGAAAAGCTTTCTCGCGGACAGGTGTATAAGCCTTTTGTCCGGCGTCTAATAGATGCGCCAATAATTACGTCCATTCGACGCGACTGCGTAATCTATCCTCGTCTTTAACGCCAGGAAGATACAATAAAATCTTGTGTGTGTTATACGTTTTTTTGGCGCTTTAAGCCAGACAATAAAAACTTATACGATAAGTGTTGAAGCAAGAGACTCGCATTTCCTACTTTTAAAAATTTAGAAAGAGTAATGTAGAAGTAAACATTTTCCTAGCAGTAACGCGAATTAAACAATATTTCTCTTCCTCTCTAACAGCTATTCTCAAATATCGCGCGTTTTATTGAGACTTGGTAATTTCCACGGAAACGGATGCGCACTTAAGTACTTCCGACAACAATGATAAGACTAATCGAAGAATCGTGTCGTTAAGCGTAGATTTTATCGCTTGCACAGTAAGACTTCGGTACAGGTGCAAACGCGTTTGTGTAGGCAGGTTCATGAATAAATCAGTTCGACTAGATGCTGCATATCGAGTATATCGAGATGTATATATCAAGAATCTCATATGAATACATTTGTAAAGATTTTAGACATAGATTGCGCGTAAAAAGAGTGTCAGGTGTCTCTGTGTAATATGTATAAGAAATGATAAAATTGAAAAATTGCGACAAATAGTGATCGCCATAGATTTTGATAAGAAAAAATTCACTGAGAATTCGTTAAATAATCTACTTCAAATTATGTGTTTCAATAAACACATATTTAGTAATCTACGTGTTAAAATCATAAGATAAAATTCGCGCGTATTAAGGACGAGGATTAAATCTAAAAGTGCCGAAAGAGGGACATTTTTCCGATTGCTTGGAACCACATGTGTGGTCTCGATGAAGCACGTGTCGCCCGCGAATGCGAGCGCAACTTTTACTCGCGCACGAACTCGTTTTTTGACGCAGAATTCCGAAATTCCAGAGTCACGGATTCTGCCAACGGGGTTCCCCTTGGGATTGATGGAATTCGCGAGCGCGGTAAGAAACAGTGAAGATTATCGTGAAACGCAGTTTCTTTGCTCCGATATCGATTTTTGTTCGTCAGACTTTTGGTTCCCGTTAAACATTCTCGACACAATGAGCAAAATAAAATTAAAATAAAATATTAAATGTGTGCGCGCCATATAACATAATATAATTTTCTCCATCTTGCCATAAGACTCTTATTGATATAGTGCCATAAATTTAGCAAATTATCTTTTTAATTATAATTTTAGAGACGTAATTGCTTTCTAAAATGTGAAATAATTTGGAGACACCCTATATTGTCTCATAAGAATGCCATTCTTTATTGCAAATAATTGTAATTGATGTTAGTCAAATTAATATTGTTCTGGAATTACTTGCCATCGTGAAATGTCACATTTTAGTAGCGTATTTTTAATCTATAAATCTAATAAGATACAATGTATGTCATAAATATCATCTTCTGGCACATATTCCGTAAAACAGAAATACCGCATGTGACATGATTGTGTTCGCGTCATGTGACATTTTCAGCATCATAGCATATTTCGGAATGTCGACAGATGTTTTAACGATAATCGCAAAACATACATTTTCGTAAACATTGTTTCAAAATGAATTTAGATCTCCTTGCATCAACTTTACTTAAGATACTGATTTTGTTTAAATAAATATATAATAAGTTATATAATAATATATAATAAACTAAATATAAAATTTTTTCTTTCTTTATGCCACAAGTAAAACAATGTAATTTGAAAAAGGATAACACGAGGCTTATTTAATTGCTTTAGTTAATTTATAAAAAATTATTGATAGCGTCGGACCTCAATGGATGATTTTTGCATGTAAAGATATTCGCCAACAGCTTTGCAATCATTAAAGAATGTCACTCTTATGCGATCACGAAAATAACGAGATTAATATAATTCTGCTACACATCCGTGATATAATAAAAAATGACAAGGTTAAAACAACAACTCGCTGCAGTTGTCGCAAAGTTATCGCAAATGCCATTTTTCACCGATTAAGATAACGGCAAATTATCGCTAACACATTATGTTATTAAATTGCGATAGCGAGATAAGTCAAATTGTTTTTAAATTCACAGATAGATATATCAATCATTGCGCAGTTTCTATCGTTTGCAAAATAATGCATGCACATTGCATATAACACACAGCGAAATAAAAAAAGAGAGAAGTAAATAAAAAATACATATACATAACTTCCAGCCGAGAGAGATGCGAATCTTTACACCCAGCAACTTCCTCGTGGCGACATCGCACGGTGCATTGCGAACTCGCTAAACACATTCCAAACTGATAATCTTTCGTTCCGACAATGTGGGAGGCCGAAATCTCGTAATACAGTAAACATCAATGCGAGATTTGCACGGCAGATTGACTAAACGCGATCAGATTGACCTTCGCGCGCTCTTTTCTCAACCTCGCGAAACGCGATGGGCGTGTTTTGCGAGATACAAAAAAAATGTTTACTAATCGCGCGGCACGACTCGCGATGCGACATGATTGAAATGCGCGCTGTTCCGGGTTATACACCGAGCTGATCCTTCTCCGTCAATCTCATTCTCGCGATAACGATACGCGTTCCCGCGCGAAAATACGTCGGCGAAGCCGCCGACAGGCAAGCCGACGATGTCGTCGCTAATAAGAGTCGCAAAAAAAGTAACTGCGTGGGAAACGGCCAAGGTGTGAGGTTCGCTCGCTCGTTCGGCTTATCGTGTTTCTTATGGCCATTAATACGACCGGATTTCGTCACTCACCGATTCATCGGGATCTACCGGAGTCGGTCGCACATGCAGCGGTCGGATGCGTTTCCCTCGCTCGTCACAGGAACTTCGAAAACACGGAACGATTCACTTGTCGTTTGTTAAAGATATCGCGACGGCGGCCATACTGCCGTGAACTCGCGAATTACTCGCGCAAGTCTCGTTAGATGGCGCTGCGTGTATCGTTTATTATGATAATAGGAGAGATGAGAAAATAGGAGAGATGACTAACATACAAAAAATGATTTAAACATAAATATATGCAAATATGAAAATATCTTACGCTATCCAAATAATAGAATATTTGCGTAATATTTTTAAAAATGTCATTTAAATATCACAGACTTAATTAATACTTAAATAAAAAAAAAAATATATATATAATTTAAATATCTTCCAGTGGCCACATGTTTAATTTAAAGAGTTAAATACATAATTTTTTAGCATACATTATGTATCAGGACAATTGTATAAAAAAATTAAAAACACAAAATATACATACACATATATGTATAATGATATTTGACTCTACTTGACTCTCTCTCCTCCTTTTTCTCTCTCTCTAAAATAGAAGTAGATAATATGCTATTTATAGTATACCTTTGAATGTTCGAATTATATTTGATGGAAACTCGAAACGTACATATAACACTTTTCAAGTATTCTAACATATGAAAATTTGTCAATAAAATAATCTGAATTTTTAAAACGTGCGATTGTTGTGTCGAGATAAAAGCGTACCGCGATAGTATCGACTACAACATATCGTCGACCACTCTCATCGTCTGCGGCGCACACAACAGAAATAACAGCTGTTCCGTTGCTCTTAACCTCAAAGCGCTCCGTCAATCTTTTCCCTTAAATCGGTCACGTTTCGCGGATTGTCAGTGTAGTCATTAGCAATCACGTTAATTTATTAGTACTCAATCAAGTATCAGTGAGCAGTAGCGATGGTGAAAATCAACACACGATGGAAGACCGCCGAGGACTTTAATATTTTGCGAGGGAGTAGCCTTGGTAAGATCAAATATATTTGTTAGAAACGCGTAGAAATGATAGATGCAAATAGACGTTCGCCTATCGTTTGATTCCAGCGACAAAGGTCAAGTATTTCTGGCGCAAAGGGTGGACAGAGATCCCAGTGATAACGGGAGGCTCGTTCTTCATGGTAGCAGGGCTTGCCATGGCTGGTTACGCGTGGTATTACAGTAGCACGCACGATATGACTCCAAAATATTACAGAACGCAAAGAAGTAAGTAATGAAATATTCATTTTCGGGCTTTGAATTTAATCGGGCTTTGTGTAATGATTATGCAATCGTAAACGTGCGTCGATAAAACAGAATCGCTGATTCACAATTAGATAACTGCGTTATATCTGACGCAGTCTAATGCGTTAATGTTAATTGCGTTAATTTAGTTTACAGACCGGACGATCCGCGAGTTCAGACGATCCGTCGTGTCTCAGGATTTGACAAGATTTAAATTAAAATTTCGTTTAATGAATTTCATAGCACTATACGATGATACACAGCTGTTATATCCTATTGTAGAATTATGATTCGAATAAATGTATAAATTATTATATCAACTAATGAATCCCTCTCTCTGTGGAACCAATTTCATCTTAAAATTAAAAGTTTTTTTTTAGTATTGTAAAATAAATTTCTATAATATAAAATATTATATAAAGAGACAGTCATATGTGTAATTTTCTGAAGAAATGGTATATAATTTTATATCTTTTTCTGAAATATTTCTACAATCTGGTCTATGTCGTAGATATATTAAACTTATTATAATCACGGCATGATAGATCCTGAAAAATCACGATCATAAAATTTTTCTCATAAAATTGCAATAAAGGAAAAGCAGTTGACGGTTAAATATACGATAGTGGTTAAATATACGACGATCGTACGCTTCTTTTATATTCTGAACATCAAAATGATATTGCATCTCTTGATCTTCAAAAACTTTTAAAATGCTTATGCTACGCATATAAGAATTACACGCACGAAGAATTTGAATTTTTTTATATGTTTATTTAAAACGTATAAAAAAATTCAAATTCAAGATATTACGTTTATGTAAATATATCGCGAGAACTAATTGTTCATTTTTATGTTCATCACATAAAAGCCGCTCTCTTACAGAAATGTTTCTAAAGACGTCTTAATCATTCAGGCGTTCTTTAAAAATATTTTAAAATGTGTTGTATCATAATTGTTTTATTTTTGGAGTAAAAGATCCGTTAAAAAATTTCCCTTCTTCTATTGCACCGAGTCATTCTAGACTTATGCTTCTCTCCCCGACTTTTCAGTATACATTTTAGTATTAAATTTCTTGCCTGTGCCTGAGAGTAAACTCTTTACGTGTCATGAAAGATTATGAGACAAAATCGAAGACTTCTCACCTTATATCACATAATTTCGGTTATTTCCTTTGATGTTTTTATTTATATTATTTTCAGAGCAGGATAAATTGTTTACGCACATATTGTCAGTCTCCAGGAACTTGAATGTGCGATCTTTTTTACTTAAAACTGCTATATTATTGCATTTTATTCAAAACCGATATGTCCGTGGCACACAAATATCTTACTAAATTTCACTATAATATACATAAAAATGTAATTATTTTATAAAAGAATGTTAAATTAACATGTGTGGAAGGTGATATATATTTATATTTATTAATATTATATATTTATTAATATATATTATATATTTATATATAATGTATAAATATATTATATATATTTATAATATATAAATATATATTATATATTTATTATAATATATTTATATGTAATTTATATATAAATATATAAATATATATAATATATAAATATATTATATATTTATTAATATTATAAATTGTTAAAAACTAGTGATAAAGGTAGTAATAAATTTCATTATTTAATGTTTATCCCCAGATAAATTGAATACTTTGATTACATAGTCTTGTTTTTAAAATTTTTGAAAAATAACAGCACTAAGCTGCACAATTCCCCATTCGTGATTTCGACATAAGAACAACGGTATATGAAATCGCGTCGATTAAGAATCCCATCGCCGTGTGAGATGGTCCTAAATCTTGCCGACACTCTCGCGTGAGAGAAAGAGAGGGACGCAGATATCTCCCGCAATATTCCTACGAAGTCAGGGCGCAGGATCGTAGGATCGCACAGTGCCTCCCTGTGCTTTCCTGTATTGCGTGTGTACACTATTACAACTCGGACGGCGTAGCGTAGTGAGGGTTGTACGCGTCGCGGGGGAGGGACGCACGAGGAACGAGAAAATGTGCGCGGCGCGAGAGGGAGAGTAAACGAGAGGAGGGATGTTCGATAGAAGAGAAGGAGAAAGGGAGGCTGAAAGCGAGAGAGAGAGAGGGATCAAAAGGGCGAGAGCAGCAAGGGGAACATGGAGCACACGGTACGGAGCACCCCTCGTTTGCCTCGCCAGTGGTTCAGTCAGCGCTTCGCACCGGCGTCGCTTCGCTTCGCTCCTCGCTCGAGATTCCTATCGGGCACGTCCTCGTGCACATCGTCGCGTGCCCCCAGTCGTCTCGCGAAATCAATGAGCCCGCGACATATCGGCAGGAACATCCGGGCTTCGTTCAAGTAAACCGCAATCGTAAAGCTGCCGTAACAGCACGGGAGAATCGCCGAGAGAAAGAGAGCTGGTACAACGATAGTCAAACGCGATAGTCAAAGCTACCACTTGTCGCTGCAGCTAGGGAGAGAAAGAAAGAGTGAGAGAGAGAGAGAGAGAAAGAGGGAGAGAGAGAGAGAGAGAGAGGGAGAGAAAGAGAGAACGAGAGAGACAGTGTATCGCGACGAAAAGTGTCAGAGCGTGGACGTGATCGAAAGAAGGAATCGAGGACCTGTACGGGTCCTTAACGTTCAGGACGGTGCATGTCTCGGACCCCGTTTCTAAGTTTTTCCTCCGACAACGCTTTGTCCACATTCCTGAGGTAAGCTATAATTAGCATGCGTTTGTACAGTGATGAGAGAATAATGAAATCTATACTTTTTAATTGCACCGTTTCATACTGTAATCATCTTGGTTCTGTAGATCAAATTTGCTTAACAATAAGAAAAGCTTTTTTACAATCCTCATCAGTCGATATGAACCATGAAAGTAGTTCATGAACTTCTTTAATTTTTATGTCTACAGATTGCTCATCAATCATTTTCTAATACACAATTTCTAAATTATTTTTGATAGATTGAAGTAACTTTGTACAATAATATTTAAGGGAAAAATATAAATATTTTTGGGAGAGAAAGAGAAGTAAAAAGATATATAAATTTAAAAAGCTGTTATGTCAACGAAATTATAACATTTTTTAAACTTGTCAGGATTCGAGAAACATGTTGCATTATGTCGCAATTAATCTTGATGATTAGCGACTGTGATTGAATACGGTAATAAATGTATTAAAACGTGCCACTTTAACATTCGCTTGAATGTCATATATCAACCCGGTGATATCAGCCCTATTGGCAGTGTGAGAAACGTCTTCAAGAGAAAATCCTCAATTCGTGATTCGATCTTCTATTTGCTCAATGTTCTATCTGCTCGTCTGGCAATTCGAATCTTTTTGTGCTTTTAGTCCTTTATGTCTTTACCTCGTTACTTCGAAAAAATAAATTGTTCAGATATCTCCTTGTTAAAATTACAAAATCTCAAATCTCAAAGAAATAAATTTTTCCAAAGATATATATAGTATTAATCATTAATTATCGGCTACTTTTTATTATTTCTGTTCACATTTATATAAGATTATACTTTTGACAAAAAGATATATGTATATGTAGTCAATACTTTGCATATTAAATAATCTTTTCTATCGCAGATCAATATTTTATCTCCGACTAAACAAATCATTTGGCACATAACGAATTGGTTTATTGAAATCTCATTAATATTCTAGAATTTTATCCATTTTCTATAAATGTTTAAAATTCATGATCAGTACTGCATTATTTATCAACAAAAAATATATATTCATGATTAAAATAGAATATGCACTAATCTCTTATATAATATTTATTTCTGCGGTAGTAAATCTTGAATATTTTTCCATTTCGAATTTTTCATTTAATGTAAGAATATTACAAATATAGAATTAAAGAGTGATTAAGTTATATTCACAGATAAATACACTATCTACAAAATACAATAGGTGGAAGACTGAAGAGATTGATATTTCTCTGTAAATATTAGTTTCAAACCATAGCTACGTGGATTTTATATATATATCGTATCGATAAAACCGATTTAATAAAAAAAAAAGCGTTCACCCCGTAGCTGATCATTGAACATAGAGATTTTCCGCTAGGAGGTCGAGATAATCCCTTAAAATCCTACATATTCGCACGTTATACACTTGCCTTCCGCAAATAGCGCAAAGTCTGCACATGTATAAAGCTAACTACGCGACAGTTTTTCTCGTTCAAGAAAAACGCGCGGCTTTGAAAGAGTTAATAATTATGTGCCCGTGTAACGCGGACTTTATTGATTCGCGAGCCGTGAGTCGCATCGTACACATCGTAATAAGCCATTACGACACGTGCTCGTATTTGAAAACATTTGCAACTTTACAACATTCCAGCCCCGAAAGAACCGGAGAAAGCCGGAGCTTATGCCCGTATTTTTTCAATAATCGATACATATTAGGCCAGTTCGCGTGTACGCGAATTTTTACATGTAAACTAGAAATCTTGGAAAAGATATATTTATATGTATAATTTATTTCTCTTGTATATGTATATTTATTAAAGATCCAAGAAAGTATAGCGATTTATCTCCGATGATTCCAAAACTGTGCTAAGTGTGCTTATCGTTGTGTCACTATTGTATCAGGTATATATCGAGAATGTTCCTTATTCTACCACGCACCGATTTTATTCTTCGCTACATCTATTTTTAAATTTGAGAATTATTTCATTCATTGTAGCTTAGCGCTTATACGTATTGATAGTACGGCCCGCTATTCAACGAACGCCCAAGTTCACTAAAGTCTCGTAAACTCGGCCTGGACTTGGGCCAAATCGAAATGCCATAGCACCATCGTCGTCGTGCATATAACTATATGCAGTCGAAACAGCTGTTAACCCGACTTGTTGCACCGTCAACTGACGTAACCGCGCTGCAACTGGTGAACTTTATCGCGTATAAGCGTTTCTTTATCGAATAATTATAAATTATAAATATCAGGTGACTACATAATTTCCGTGTTTAAAGTTGAAATATTGACGGTTGAATTGGTTAAACTATTTCTCTGCTCGTTACATTTTATTACATATTAAATCAAAGGCAAATTAAATTTATTATCTTTATATTTTTGCATGTATGAATATACATGTTAATGTATTGATTTTATTAAAATAGAAAGAAAGGTAAACGAAATCCACACGTAAATGCAATATAAATACGTTATAAATTAATTATAAAGGCTATTGTGTTATAATATACAACAGAGTTTAATTACAGTGAATTAAAATTAAACGATATTGTATAAACAACGTAATATTTTTTGAAAGATTTTAAGCTTTTTTTATATCTTTATTTCTTTCTCTTTCTCTCTCTCTCTCTCTCTCTCTCTCTCTCTCTCTCTCTCTCTCTCTCTCTCTCTCTCTCTCTCTCTCTCTCTCTCTCTCTCTCTCTCTCTCTTTCTCTTTCTCTCTCTCTCTATTCTTCTATAATGAAATATAATTTTTTTTATAAGCAATAATGGAGAGCATCTTTAAATTTAAGTCTGAGGTTATTGTTATCATAATAAATTGGGGATATATGTTTATTGTAGGATTATGGACTCTTTAATTTCAACTAATTCTAGTTTCAAATTTTTAAAGCTGATAGTTAATACACTGCTATCAAAACTGATAATGTCAATAATATTTAAAAACTATCTATAGTGATTCTGAAATATCCTTTTCTCGAAATACATATTTCTATATAAAATATAGGTAAATCTATTGACTCAAGGATAGAAAGTAATATGTAGGTATTTTAGAAGTTGCCTAGAAAATATATTTATTTAGAAGATATTAACTTCGCGATGCAGTTGACATGCAAATATTAATATATGTAAATATATACATTTATTTTGTTTTTTTTTTATCGGTTTATCTTTTTAAGTTCAATACACATCGATTATTTTCTCTTGAAACAAATTTGGACAGAAACTATTTTTGGAAGAGCTACAGAAAGCGAAGATATTATTTCTGAAATCTGCTCGATTTCTCGACCCAATAACCAAATTTATCGCACTTGCGAGAGAGAGGTCGTGAAGAAAACTCTAGCTATTTCAAGAAGTAGGCTACCGCGAAGATTATCTACAACACTTGTAAATGCATTCACACGAATGTCGTCTCGAATCTCGGAGAGTCGTAATTGTGCTATGGGGACGCAAAGCGGCAACATCTCCCTTAGTTCGATGAGAGAACTTCAATAGAACCTATTTGCAAAGAAGGACTATTTGCGATAAAAAAAAACACAAATTTCCGCATCAATAACCCCCCGCGTCGTCAAATTTTTCGCGGTACGTCGAGCACCGCGCCTCTGTGCGATGCGCTTTTGTGCATGCTTCCAATGCATCGTTACGATCGTTACGATACGCGAATTTTCGGTTCAAATGACAATTACTCTATAGGGCAGTAATCTTATCATCCCGCCACACGTGGCGCAAGAAATAACACTGGACGTGACATGCGATACAGCAGCAAATAAAAAATATTTACGCTGAAGGCACATCATATCTTCGATCTTAATTTAGTGCAGTTTATTTTTCATTTTATATTGGTTATCGAGTTTATGCGGTCGATATTTCTTGTGGTAAAATTCCGCTTCTTAATACATTCAATATTGAATATCTTGATCAAATTAAAATTTTCAAGTAGACTTGAGTTAAGTTTAGATGGACAATGAAGTTTCATTATTCAATTTCTTCTCGAAGGCTTAGTTTGAAAAAAAAGTCTTTTACTTTCGAACGCTTACAACGGTATTCTCATTGTCAGTAGCTGTCGATATATATTTGTGAAGAAAAGATTGATTACAGATCAGTCCCTCGTTAAAATTAAGCACGAGTAATATAAAAAATTCTATGTTTAATCTACGAAAATCTATTTCGATACTGTAGGTAACTAAAAACGACAATAATACATTGACATCGAGTTACGCTCGGCTGATTGATTACAGTCGATTATCGATTCATCAGCAACCGATGCGGGATTGTTGCGCTCTTTTTGCGTTCCATCTCTGGCACGTGTAAAATACGAACGAATGAGGGAAGGGGACAAACGTATGAATAAAAGCGCGGAGAGCCCTCGTCGTCCGGAGGGCAACGAATGCGGTTGTTGAATCGCGATTATCGATCAATAGAGACAATCAAGCTCTTAATTACCGGGACGTGACCCGGCGTCAGTCGGAATTCGGTGCCGAGCTTTTCGACGATTAGCTCGTCGCGTGAAAGCATATTTCCTTACTTGCGGGCTAAAAATAAACTTGCGTCGTCTCGACGTCGTTTCTTCTCTAAAATTATATCCCGCTCATATCATGCCAGATATACCTATATCTATATACGAAATCTCGTATCCCGCGTGCATAAGGAGGTATTTTCGCGGGTGAAAATTCGCGATGACGACGACCTATACCAGTATAGGTACCTCGGTCATTTCCCTTCGTTCGCTATTTTCTTGATCTCTCTTTCTGAAGATAAATTAATGAATCATTTAATCGGACGTAATCCAATTCTACTATCCCTTTAAATTGTAACTTTCTAACATAATTAACTTCTACTTGAAATTAGCTGAAGAAGAAATGATTGTATTTTTATTTCATGAAGTGTTTTAGACTTTAATTTCGGAATCGTATTGATTGCTCTGATATATTTTTCTTCAAAGCGAATCTACTTTAGATTTAGACGGATATTTTTGTATTCGTATATATAAAATTTAGGACACCCTATACACGTTATACGCGTTGTTGCCGAAGTTACTTCCGGCACGTCAACGCAGGCCTCCTTTAGTCATCACGGCTGACGTTGACAGGTGCGTCTATCTATATAATGTTTACTCGTAAATTCGTGAATCGCTCTCAATTTTCGCTACTATCATTTGTTGTTTATAGCATTACTCAAACGTTACAATGTTACTCAAATATGAATGTAGGAAACGACGATAACAATAATACCCGCGACAACTACGTATAGTCGCCCGAAACTCGCAAACGAAACAGCGAGAGCCGAATCTCTCTCAAATTACGATGCGAGCAAGCAAAAGCACTCAGTGGCAGAACGTTAGCGAACAGTTAGTCTCGAGTTAAGTAACGAGAGGCGAATGGCAAGAGTATACCGAAGAGAAAGAGAAAGAAGGAGAGAGAGAGATAGACGGAATCACTTTTCTATTCGAAACGGATGGAACAGCGTATTCGTCTAATTACGATGGGCAATTTATTGGTGAATTGAGAGCTCCAGGGATTCATCTTTACTCGATTATCACATGCATCAGACAGACCTTAAAAGCTATTCTGTACCACATTGGCGAAATTTGTGTCGTTGTGTAAAAAATAGAAAGAGTATTATGTATATAAAAATTAACATATAAATTAATAAATTAAACAATTAATTCTAAACAAGTAATTAATAAATTTATTGTGTAATGAATTAAAAAAGTAACAATTAAATAAGTAATTAATAAATAAGCGAAACATTAAATAGAAAGATCGCACTTCATATTTAATGGTTCCTTCGGACTTTAAATCAGCCGGGCATAAAGTCTGGAAAGAAAGACTATTGGAAGAATGGCCTTTAATTGACATCTTTAACCACCTTGTTTCCGTGGCTCAGGTGATATCAGAACGAACGACCTGACGGCAAAGGGTATCACCCTAAGATTAAATGGGGCGGAGTAATCGTTTAGCGTCCATAATTATATACTTACATAACTCTAGGTTCATGTAATATTACTGCTCGCCGCGGCAAAAATTATAGGAAGCCGTGCTGGAATTACAGAAGCGCGCGTGATGCGAAAGTTTTTAATCGCGTGCCAAATCGAGCGAATAAAATATAATGCGACGATTAGCGAATAAATGAAATGTATTATCGTCAATAATAATCTATTATTCATCGAATAAAATATACAGTAGTTAAATATGAAATATTACTAGATGATATATATCTGGCAAAACGCATGACGCATACAGGTGATGCAAATGCTTTAAATGCAAATTAACTATTATAAACATACACAATATATAATATGAAGAATTTCAATTCCGAATTTATCGCGTATTATGTACTACCAACGGTAAACAAGACATTATATCGCGTAATCGATCGCTTTTAGAACTATCGATCGCATAATAATAGCATATTGTTGTAAGTTTTGTTAAGCTACGGAAACATCGGCCACTACCTCAGCCGCGATCTCGCTTATCCAGAAAATATTGTGTCACTGACAATGAATCGTTAAACACGCGCGCGGATGCTTAACGTACGTTGACGGACGAATCCGCTTAGTGCGATTAAGCTACGTAGCATTAAGAGGATAAGGCTCCGCGATACACTCGGAACTTTGTTCGATACCGCGCGTCGAGGATGGTCGAACAACGTCCATGATAATCCGATTGCCGTTGTCGCCGACACTATCCGGACACAACCGATATACCTTGTTGTTCGTTTGTATCAGAGCCTCTGCGATGGATTGCTGGCGTTAAGAGATCAATGTTCCTCAAACCATCGCGTGTCGATGAGAGCTTTGACATGGTGCGCAATCGTAAAATCGATAGGACACACGCGTAGGGTGTAGATATTTGTCGTTCATTCTTTTCACGTTGTTCTATATCGCGACTGGAACGATACAATAAAGTGTAACGAACCAGAGGGTTTAAGCCTCGCGAACGTAACGAACCCTTTAGGAACGTGAAATTTCATTAATCGTAGAAATTCACTTTTTCGATGCAATCGTTAAATAGAGATTAAGATCTACAGTTAACAACGTTCAGTTATCTTTAATTTAATCTCTTCTAAAGCGGAGGCATAATAGAAATCTGCATGCCTCACTGGCAGATTCTTTAGCTTGTAAGTTTCTAATGTCATTGCTAAAAATATACGAGAGATGCATCGTGCGATTAAATAGCTCGAATCTCTGTACATTTGCGATCGAAGCGATTATCCATGATTTCTTTCGGGAGGTCGGATAGATAAGAGATAGTGACGAGTTCTAATATCTGCATTTACACAGTCTCCGAAGTTTAATTTAGTTTCCACCCTCCTACCATCAAGGACTGCCTATTATCATTTGTAGAGAGTATTCATAGCTAGACTGTAAGTAGAACGTTACTACGGAATCGTCCTTGTCTTCGGAAGAGATGCGGGAATTAAAACAAAAATCGATGATTGCCATCTCGGTTTAATTATCTCGCGATATTCACGTAATATCTCAACATGTCAATTCGCGCGAATGTCGGTTAATTTAACCTCTGTCCTTTGCCTCTACAAAGGAGTAGAATAAAATTATCTCAGAACAGAATTAATAGAAACATATTCTTCTCTATGTTCCTTTCTGAAATTATATTATATATTAAGAATGCTTGCGCGAAAAGTTGTTTGCTTATTAAAAAAAGAAATTATAAAAATCCTTGATGGTAAAAGATTTAGTCTTACTTCAGTTTAACAATTGCCCCTTTACAGAATTTCACACAGAAGTATTCAAAGAGAGAAGAAACATAAATCCTCCTTTCTTATTAGATCTAATTCAAGAAAAAGAAGTAGAGATGTAGTAGAGGAGATGCGAGATTAAAGTTAACCGATTTTGCTGAAAGCGTTTATAAATCCTAAAAATAGTAACAGGGACACGTTCGACTTTTATTTCGAGAGATATTTGCGCCACGGGAAACGATACGCGAATGGAAGTATAGAAAACGTCGATACTACTGAGACGTATCGCGAGACGAATAACGCTCGCCACACTTGCGGGGAGATAAAATATGACATTAGAGACGATCCGACCAACGTATGCGAAAGCTTTCTCGTATTTCGCTTTTCATATGTTTATAGTTAATACGACGGAAAAGGAGAAATGTAACTTCTCATTTCTCCGGCGTGGAACAGAAATAGACCGATGTAATAATAGTTCTCGACACTGAAACAATTGCGGTCAGTAATTGCGATCTTGTTCGAAGGTTTAAAAGCTCAACGACGCGTTAACGACCAAAATGCTGCACAAATGGGCTCCCGAACGTTGTTCGAAATAAAGACGAAATGAAGTTCTCTCCTCCTCGCCGCGTGATTTATGTGTCGCCCTTTGTTAAGCTACAACAAACGTGTCAGACTGAATCGTACTATAATTGTCGTCGTGTGTAACGTAGCGAAGATGAAACGTGTTCAATTACATTTAAAATAGGTTCACCACATTCCTGAAGACAGAAAGGGGAAAAAAGGGAGAATGCAATATACGTGCGATGTGTTTTAATACGAGCTTTAATAATTGCGACCCACACCCCCGGCACGGCGGGCATCAGGTGTTCTATTTAAATATTTATAAAGCTTCACCTCTTGCGTATCGTCTCGAAACCGAGGTACGCGAAGCGGCACGCTGCTTTGTCCAGAGGTAAATTTGCCGAGCAACGACGATGAGCATCAAGTTTACTTCATGTATTTTTCAAAGAACCGCGTCCGCGGGGATCCTCGATCAACAATCCGTATCGCTCTACAATTTCCTTCTATTTATTCAATTTTTAAGGAAAACTCGAATTAATTTATATTTGACGATTAGTATAATTGATAACAAATTTTTATAGCCTTGTAAAATAAAAAAAAAATCGAGGATATTTACGATATTAAAAATTGTTGGTGAAGAATTATTTATTAGATATTACCGTCGAGAGAGAGATGTAGTGCTTTTTTATAAGTGGCATTAAAAAAAGTTTTAATTTTCAATAGAAACATAAAGTAATTTGATTTCTCTTCCTCTCTTGAAGAGAAATCTTACAATTAGATAAAATGACTCAAGTAGCGTCGCTATGATTCATAAAATAATTCTGTCTTTGTCTCTTCTAATAGGTCTTCTCTAACTATCGTGCGTAAAGCGGTGTTAAGCGATATTCACAGAACTTGTTTCATCGCAATCATTAGTCCTCTATTCAACGCGTTCAAGTTAGAAATGCGCAGCGTTATGGTAAAGGTATAACGCGTTCTATTATCCTGCCAGTTTCTGCAACTGAGTCGCGTCTGCGAATATCCAAGTCGCGAGAATAAACTTTCCGAAGACGAACATGAAGAAGAATGTTATCGTTTATATGTAGGAGGTCCGTAGTGTGTGAATAAAGTCTCTCTCAATACTGACATTTGAAAGGTGTTAGCATTCAGACATAGATTTTCACATAATGAAAATGAATTCTAATATTATTCCTCTAATAAGTATTTGAAGACTTAATATTTAAAAACTGTATAAGTTTCAAGAAATACAAATTTCAGCAAAATTTATTATTTTTCCACATAATAATATATTAATTTCAAAGAATATAGAGACAAATATTTTTGCACTTATCTTCGTACTTTATAATAAAGATATACGAATACTTTTCAATTATGCGGTATTTGTTTTTGCTGCTACGTTTAACATGAGTGTAACATAGAGGTGTGTTAGATATATATTTCAAATTTATCTTAAGATATTCCTGGATGCATTTGAAGAACATTAACTCTTCGATTCCCATGGCATCTACACTATCGTACAAAGTTCCTCCTATCTATTCAGCACATCTCCTGTAAACTTTTTCGCTAGTACAACAAGCATTCTCGTTGAACTCAAAAAATTTTAAAATATGTAATGTCCACCAAGGGCGCAACATTCAGCAACGATTTATTAGGAATTGTTTAATTATAGAAATCGTATTGAGAAGAAAATACCACGCCACATTTTACGGCCATGTTTCATATTTACTTTTAATCTCGCAAAAAAAAAAAAATGGAATTTTTTCCAATATTATTGTTGTGTGAGCAACTTCCGGATATTCTAATATCAGCAGAAAGCAAGAAAAATATTCAAGAGGACTCGCGTGAGACTCTAAAACGTATCTGGAGTGTTCATCCTGCACTTTATTTTTCCTCGGCACTTTAATAAAAGTACTTTTGCCAAAGTCTTCTGCCACGAATCAATCCAAGAAAATCCAATCGGAGTTCGTGCCCCGTGCATTCATGCTCGGATCTCGAATATCCCATTCTTTCTACGCTTCGCAATTCCTTCGGGATACGATATCGTCTGCATGTCTGGACATGATTGTTCTTTTTCTTTTATTGGAAGAAAACCAAGCTTGAGACTATTGGAAACAACATTGTTCGTCATTGTTGTGCAAAATACGTGCAAAAAACTATGTAACGTTTTATTAAATTCACAAACAATTTTTGAAACTCAATGAACTTTTCGAAATTTGTAGTCTCGCGTTAACAAGATTTGTACATTATTGAAGTTTCATATGAAACGTAAACAATCAGAAATTTATATCGAAATCAACATTTATATTGAAAACCAGAAAAGTATAAATGATGTTAACTCTTTTATGATTGAGATATATTTTTTTGATAATACTGTTAGTTGTCAATTTTGTGTTTTTACAAAACAAAAAAAAAAGTATTTCAATCTAAAAACGTATATTTAAAAGTGCATTTAGAAAATATAAAATGACAACGCCACGCAATAGCTTTTACATAGCGCTCTATTACGTATAAATACAAGTTGTTTCCGTCTCAATTTCCGTCTCATTTTGGTTAATTAAATCATGCGAGAGAACTTTGAAATTCAACACGATACACACGATGTCCCGAGAGTGGAGAGTAGAAGGGATTATGGGTTAATATCGCATTCACGGAAGGTGCAATTTCCTCCGCAGCTGGAGGCGTGCGGCCGACTTCTGTGCTGCGTGCAGAGGCTCTGCAGAGGCAGAAGTGCAGCCGACGAGCCCGCCGAGCATCGGATCAACGCTCGCGGTCGTCGAGGAGCGCAAGCGGAGCCGGAGCTGGTGGAGGGTCAGGGTCCCTCGGGCCCGGAGGATGGAATGCTCGCTATGCCCGTCAGCCCGAGTCCCGCATCCACCTCGTCGCAGGAGGACGCTTGCAAGCCGCCGCCGCGTAACTGCTACCGTCTCGTTATGCTTGGCAGTGCTCGTGTTGGAAAGACCGCCATTGTAGCACGGTAAACGCGTAAAATTGACGAACTAACGTTAAACTTTGAAACGAGGGTTTTTCCTTCCTTATTCTAGTCCTCGTTCTCTGACTGATATTTTTATAAATATCATCTACATTTAATATTACATGAATATATTTTATTCATTTATCTTTAATTGTTATTTGGGTCTTCAATACTTTTCCATTCGAATAATTTGCCGACTCATGATATTTAAGTTGTATTGTACGAATTTTACATTTTGTTACTACTCTGCACGTACTCTGCGCTTGGTCTTCTAAATTCTGTCCGTCGTGCTCCCATTCGCAGATCGATTACTAATAGCGCGAAACAATGTGATTCAATTAATCTTTGAACCGTGCTGTCGACTCACCGCTACGTGCCGCATTATTGTGTTTGCTATTGTTACATGACCGCTGCCACCGCGCGATAGGATATCGAAAAACCGAGGTCGCCATGTGTTCCTAGGAACAAAGCGTAATTCTTTCGAACTGGAGCGGCCTGTTAAAATTGCTAGCTAATCATATTCCTTTTCTCATTGAAAAATAAAATCAGAGAGCGATTTCGAGTTATTGCAAAAACGATAAAATCCCTCGTTCATTCGCCGTCCGATATTATGCGTCGACGAATGCCGAGATTCTGCGAAATGTCGAAAATTTGCAGCTTCGCCAGCTTGAAGTTATGTCGACTATCCAGAATTAATCGCAATTATGCGACCCTTAAATACTGAGCGCATTTTTCGTCCACACGTACGCGTAGATAACAACCGCTAATGAATTTATTTCAAAAAGCAAGACAGACATTTATCTTTTCGTGACTTTTTAAATACTCGATGTTACAATTAACCCCTTGTTTACCGTCCTCGTTAAATTAAATTTGCAAATTGTAAATTTGATTCGCATCTGCTTCGCAAATACACTTATGTAACTATATAATTAAATGGAGAGGAAAACCTTCTAATTTTTCCAATATTTAAGATACAGAGAACATTATAAAATTACGAAACACTGTTTTATTAATCGATTGTGTATAAAAAAGATATTTTATAGAAACAAGAAGTGAATTTAAATTTGAAATTTAAAAGATAACTGTATAGTATATCTAAAAGATAATTATTATATAATAGAGAAAAGGATTAAAAAAACGTAGAGATTTCTTTCTCTCTTTCGGAATAACGAAGCGCCCGCACGAATAAGATCGCTATCGTTCACGTTTTAGATTTCTGTCCAACAAATTCGAGGAGAGCTACACGCCGACTATAGAGGATTTTCACAGAAAACTCTACAGGATCAGAGGCGAGGTTCACCAGCTTGATCTACTGGATACAAGCGGAAACCATCCGTTTCCGGCGATGCGACGATTGTCCTTTCTGACGGGTAAGTCTATCGACTTATCTCCTTAGAGGAATACGTTGCTTCGTTTCAAGGAGACGTCGCATTCATGGCGTCGCAAAGTTTTCGAGAGCATATTTCTATCGATATTAAAATCCAATGCCAGACAATGACGTTTAGCTTTTATTTAATGGCTCGGGAAAAATTAATGGATATTTAACTCTTGTACGAGCGGATAAAAAATTGCACGTTAGCGAGCGACGTGCAAATGCACCGCGATGCATTTTGTATGAGAGTACGCCAGATTGTGGTAGATAAAAATATCAACCATGAAGACCTCTAGACGCTTTTTTTTGCCGTGAATACAGTTTCGTAAATCTTTAAACGTCTTAAATCTTTAAACTCGCGAACGCGGTTGCGATATATACGACGATGTTCGTCTAAAAATTAATGCTTCTACCTGATTAATTAATACTTGAATTTCGGCACGTTTTCGACGGAAAAAACTTTTGTTCCGCGGTACAGCGAAAAGATGCCTAGAACTATACTGATCTTACGAAAAATGCACCGACTGTTTTTATCGTTAAACTCGCGCTTCACAAGTTTCACGACTTTTGCGAAATCTCATATCCCTGGCAACGACAGTTTGCTACGCCATGCACATGGGAAAAGTTCGAGGAAGGCTGCCTGGGATAATGTCGGCCGTTACCGGAATTTAGCTTCAAATATAAAGTTACACACAGAATATTGCATGGATTTCGATTAATCCTGCAAAACCGAGATTCATATGTTACACTAAAAATTTTTGACAAATATAAAAGTTTACAATCATAAATATAACCGAATTTACAAATATCAAAACAGTCGCAATTCATCTATTTTTATTTATTTATTTTTTGCTTGTTTGCGTCAGTCTGTTAGAAGCATTTTATTAAAAGGCTGAATAATGGAGAGAGATCAACATATTTTAAATTATAATCTGTATCATTTTTTATCATATATTTTTTTTCATTTTTCTTATACTGATAATAATACTAAACTAGATTATTTTTTTATTATGAATTTTTTAAGTACTGTATTTGTTTGGCTAATTAACTTTCTACAAAGTATATATGTCAATCTCTAAATATTGTACAATGGACTGCATTCTATATATTCTGTATATTAGAGAGACACGACAATCCAATATAGTGCCAATCTTCAAAGTTCGTCACAATATTCGACACATTAAACGAAAATGGGATGTTCAACGGATCCGAGAGACGAGGGTGAAGACGTTGATAAGTGGCCGATAGTATCGAAGGATCTCGTATTCGCGAAAATGCGAGGGAATGTACGAAGGGTACGTTCGCTCGATAACTCAGTTTCGTCCCTTTTCTTTGCCATCTAGTAGCTTTGTCCCTACGGCACACGAGACCGTTTGTGTTCTACTGATTTTGTACGTAGATCTCCCTTGTCCCTCGCGTCACGTCACGTTGCCACCTGCACCTGATAACCTGATATCGAACCATGTTGCTGGACGTGCAACAATTGCATCAGCATCGCGCTTGTCAAGATGGAAGATGGGCCGAACTGAAAATACATATTTACGCTCGGACGTACATACATGTAAACGTCACGTCAACCGGCCCAGAACGTAATCTAAGTTGCGATCTATGCATAGCATACAATTCCCAAAATGACCCTATCCGGCAAGACAATGGCAAGTTACAGGAGCATGACATACAATTCATGAAAACACTAAAAATAGACTTTGTATTTAAAAAAATTGCATACCTCTCTATTAATATATATTATATTATTTATATTACTTTTATATTTATTTTGTTTATTAAATGATTTTATTATATCGCTAATTCTGTATAGATTGTTGTATTGTAACAATTTTCTTTGTTTTACGATTAATATTTTATGCCCAATATATTTCTTCAATTCTACAATTATACAAAAAGAGACAACGTTCCTTAAAATTTACACGATTTAAAATTTTTGGTAGCAACAATTTGCCCCTGGGATATAAATATTCCAAGCTGTTTTTTTTTCTTTTTTGTATGAGCAGAGTTGTACAAATTGCACTGGACAGAACCGATACTCGTCTCTCGCGAATTTGTTCTACATGCGCCTGGAAATGGTCATGTATCGTCACATGTCGCCAGTAAAGGTGACCTCACATAGAAGCTCACGGCAGAATTAGACACGTAAATCCAAAGAATTTTTAAATTGCCGTCCGTGCGTGCAGAAATCAAGAGAGCCACCGCCGATGGGAATTTCATCGTGGCGTTTTTAGTTTTGTATTCCGCCCGACGCTCATGCCGCTAGAAATTCCGCGCATTCGGCAAAGAGTCACGACTCTACGTTTTCCCGTTCGCATTTTTCTCACAGCTCTACGGAGATCTTTTAATAATTCATAAACCTCTCGGCTGATTGCCGAAAATATTTCACGCATCAAAGTATTTGTGTGTTGATGACACGTTCGCGCATTCTATGAACATCGCGTTCATATCAAGAATTATTTGTTCTCATTGCATCAATTATAAATATGTAATTGCAGGTACTTTTTTTCACAAATCCTTTCTTGGTATTAATAATTAATATATAAAGTCATAAAAATATATAATGCTGTGTGTCGGTGTAGCGAAATAGTTTCGCTGTATGCAATAATTTCATGCGCGATCAGCGTCATTTTTTTTCACAAATGCTATCACTCGCAGACTTAGATCGACTTGCGCGCGTCGAGAGAGTAAAAAAGGTTTTCGCGATCCGCGAATCCGTCGGAATATGCCTGAACAAGGAGGAACGTGATATGACCCCGATTCGAAGACAATAAGCCAGACGGGGCTCTGGCTGTTGCGAGAAGAGAGAATTCCTTTCGACACTAAAGACACGAACTTTGCTGCATAATGGCTGACATACATATATTTTCATCTCGCGGCGCGAGGACAATATCAAGCCAGCTTGGCACGTTTCGCGGAAGTAAAATGTTTCATGATGCTCCACGTGTGGTAGCCACGAACCAGCAGGATTTTCGAATGATGAAGGTTGAACCTAAAAGGTTCCTCAACAATATAACGACAATAGGAGGAAGCACGAATAAATGACTCGGTCAACTGAATAAATGGATCATCTTTGTAATTTGAAAATTGTATTTGCGAGGAAAATAAAATCTTGTTATATGTAGTAAGTTCTAAGATAAAAGTAAAGATATCTCACGGCAATTAAACTCAACGTTATGCATTTAATCGTGTAGTAGTGATATGTATACAATTTTATGACTCAATTATATTACAGATTTATCTTGATAGAAAGATCTTATTTTCTCACTCACAAGTAGAGTTCAAAACTGACACATATTTTTGCCATGAGATCAATTGGAAAAGTATATATACATTTAATATATCAAGCTATTCGGTTGCATTTTATAAAATTAATAAGAGATAAATAAGAAGATAAATAAAAGAGTAATCTAATTAATGATAAGGTATAATAACTGTTAATTTAATTATAATTATTAAATTTAAATAATAATATAAAATAATGATAAATTCTTGATAGCAAAACATGAGAAAATACTGAGTTCTTTTCAAACTTTATTCCACTAACGCGCAGTTAACGATAACGTTATTATTACATGAGATACTTAGCGGCATCTTTTAGCGAGAGAATATGCGACAATAAAACCAAGTGGAACCGTGTGTTGGCAAAGCGACGTTATTACCGAGCTTATGTTCTATACGGTTCGTCGAGTTTCCCCATCGGACGAGCTTTTTGTTCGTCCACAAGAGCAGCCAGTTGATCCTACTCACCCTTTTGTCCGCAACGCATTTTTGTCGGAAACAAGCGGAAACAGTGCGCTTCGTAAACACGAGACCCGGAATCGTTACACGCCACACTACCGTCATTAGGGTGGATTTATAAATAGGCATACGGGGCGAGAGGCCACACCTTGTCGCTGTAGAAATAAATCAGTCAGGATAAATATTCATAATCCGTAACAGACGCGTGTGTCCCACATGTGAGTCGCGTGACCGTTATAATTAGTCCGTATGCAACAGAAATAATTGCACTCGATGTCGCATATAATAGAGACTCGAAAGAAACGTACGAAAGAGGCTCGAAAGTTTGAAATCATTTTGCTGTACGTACCGTGAAATATCGTTAACATAAACTCGCTTTAAGCTCAAAAAAATACTAATCGTTCAAGAGAAAAAGTCGTATTTATCTATAATGTAAATATTCAATAATTTAATGTTCTAAGAATAAATAACGAATATAAATGCGCTGTTCGGCGAATCGACCAGCTCAGACACGATAACCGATTTCGCAGGGGACCTCTTCGTCGTGGTGTTCAGTATGGACTGTCGGGAGTCCTTCGAGGAAGCTATCAGACTGAGGGAGGCGATCCTCGAGACTAAAGTGAGTGCGACTCAAAGTGCCACGAAGAGCAGGAGGAGCCACTACAGTCTGAAGGTTCCTATGGTCATCGTGGGGAATAAATGTGATAAAGATGTAAAGTACGTTCTCTTTTCCCTGTTTCTCAACTTTGGTCTCGTGAATGATATCGTCTCATCATTGCATCTTTCAGTCATATAATTATTTTAACGAATCTCTTGTTCACGTTATAGAACGGTCACGGTAGAGGAGGCCGAACAATATTGCGTAAGTCAAGATGAATGCTGTATCTTTGTGGAGGCATCCGCGAAGCGAAACTATCACGTGGACGAATTATTTTATCAGTTATTCGTAGTAGCAGGTCTACCTTTGGAGATGGCTCCGAATCATCACAGAAAAGTGCCGCTTACCTTTGGCTCACCGACTATGTTACCGCCGTCGCAGGTAATTAATAATTAATAATGCTCGATGTAGCATTACAAGGTTCGTTACATCATAATTTCCCCAAGATTAATCAAACACTTCTAATTGAAAGTCTCGCGAAAAATCCGATTAAATTGGCGAAGAGCGGAACGATACGGGTCTGTTGTCTTTTCGGAGTCGTATCGCGATCGATTAAACGAGGATTACCTTTCATGATATCGAGGGACGGCTGAAGAACCTCAAAGAGTGACGCTTTTATTTCCAGCCGCGTCACAAAGCCACTCTCAGCATAAAACGTCGGCTGAGCGACGCTTGCGGCGTCGTGGCGCCTAACGTGCGACGTCCCAGCATAAGGACGGACTTAATGATCATGCGGACGAAAACGTGCTCGCTCGCGGCCGCGAGTGAGAACAATACACCGGGATCCAGGATCACGCTTAGAACAGGAAGAATAGAGTCCAGGAAGGCCTGCACGATACAGTGATATTTCAAACAATTGTCACGCGCGCGGACAAATTTCTAGAGATATGAAAAATATGATAACGCATTTAAAAGCGATCTTTGGAAACGAGTATTATTCTCTATTCATATGATCTTTGTACTCTTGCCTATTCTAATTTTACTATAATTGTATACGAGGTGCTATCACTGTTTATTTTAATTTATTGTATATATAATTAGCGATTTTATTAATATTATATTATTTTTTTAATCTTTGATAAATATTGATCCTTTTCCAATATTTCTTGCAAGACGAGAAAAGTGATAACTAAATTTGTGTTAATGGAAACTTTATATATGCGATGGAAACTTTCAGGTTTACAATTATCAGACTTCACTGCAGTAATATGCATATAACGCGAAGCGAATACTCGCGAACGAAGATCGCCAAGGGAAAATCATATTTAAACCGACCACGCTACTCGCCTTAATTAATTAACGGAATATAGCTTTAGCGTAATGTCCCGAAGGTAACATGTATAATTAACTTAAGATGTGATCGAGCGAGAGAAAGAGAGATTGAAAGGTAAGCCGCTACATTAATTAATCGTCGTCGATCAAACGCTAAACGAGAAATCGATACCTCGATTAAGGCGGATAAGATCGTTTGACATTTGATCGGAAGGTTCTCCGATAACAATGAGATGATTGAGTTGCGAGAGAGAGGGAGAGAGAGAAAAAGAAAGGAAGAGAGAGAGAGCGGACGTACTCTTCCTATTAAAACAAATTTTTATCAAAATTATTCTCGAGAAAATCTTTACGATGGATCGACGATAATACAAAATTAAGAATTGTCAGCGTTATGTCGAATGAGATTGCGAAGAACGCGGTGAAAAAAGCTTTCAATCGAATTGGTTAACTGCGCCTATCGTAGCCTTATTCGAGTTCCGACACACGAAGGAGAACGTTTACATTTTCACATGAGATCTAGAACGTTATTAATTTCATTAATAGCGTTTGATTAATGGAATAAATATTTGATCTTGGCGTTCTTCCTTCCGCTGAATTCTTCCGTATGCATTTAGCTGATTTTCGTTAAAGATAAATAGCCCTAAAATATATTATATTGTATTACATTTATAGTACATCTCGTATATTGTTCATCTTCGATTAGCGAGATCGCATTGTCAATGACGAGACACGCATTAGATGCCACATGTATACAAAATCAATCGATACTTCTGATATCTCGATATCCTATTTTATACATCTCAAACCTGTTAATATGCGTCGGGAAAATTTGCGTGAAAATTTTTCTTCCATTGATTGCGTATGCATTTGAAAGATATACAGTTTAATCTTTTTGCATATATAAAATTTAAGCATAATCAGATAAAAAGAATACAAAAATTAAATCCGAAGACTTTATACCCGATTTTAGTAACAATAGAGAATTTATTTATGAGAAAGCTAATAATATAACTTCTTTTTTCCTTCTGTCAAATTATCGAAGAAAGAGCAAGCATATTTATTCGATGAGCGAAAGCTATTTAACGAATATAAATTTGTTGAAATTGTGTGTATGTGTGTGTGTGTGTGTGTGTGTGTGTGTGTGTGTGTGTGTGTGTGTGTGTGTGTGTGTGTCAAATTTTTTCATCAGTTTAAAAAGAATTCATTTTCCTGTATATGACTCATTTGATAGATGCATTTGGACTGATGGGACATTATAGGCATATGTAGATTTGTGAGTATCCGAGACATGGATAAACAACCGTTCTCTTTCTATAGACTCGGCTATAGTTACTCTCTAAGGTACAATTGACGATTTGACCAATTAGGCGGCCCATAAATCGATTACAACCGAAAGCAAGCGCAGAGCTGCGTTGCCGCAATCGGTAAGAATAAGGGAAAAAAGTGATTATAATCGCGAACATGTGCGAATATGCTCGCATTTTTGTATCAAATAAATAACATTTTCTCCATGTCTTTTTACGATTCTTTGTGACGTACTTATATATCCAGTTTCCAAACAAAGCCGATGCTAAAATATCTGCATTTTTCGAAAAAGAAACATTTCTCGCACCGGAGATAATACTGCGATCATTTTGCAAAGCAACACATGGATTTAACGATTAAACGCTTGCTATGATCGCTTTGAGCGAGAAATGGATTTAAACCAGATTTCCATCATTAATGCTGCGGGTTACGACTTGTCGATTATCGCCTCCGGCAATTCTATCTTATTGGTTTGATCGATAACTCTTCAATCGAATTTTCTCAGTTATTAATTGCTTCGGCGGAATAGAAATAGTAATCGTTATAACGAGAAAAACTACGAACCTCTGTACACTCATTAAATTTTCGGAAAACCTCATCGCGTATTGAGATAATTTAAGTAGAAACACGTCTGATCGTAATTTTATGATTAAAATAATGAAACGACATTACATAATTTAATGTGTTTTAAAATTGTATGTTTAATTTTTTTCAATTTTTCAAAATTATACAATGTATTCCTTTCATAAAAATATAAAAAAATACTTTTGAAAATATAAGTATTTTAATTAAATCAACGCATTTCCGCAATTAAATCGCGCAATTTCCGTATTTCAAAATTTTTGCGTTTGACTTCCTAAAGTCGTGTTTTCAAATGCACATCATGAATTTGAAATACACGCAAATGAGAAAAAGGCACTAAATATGTATAATTGATACGATTGACATTTTAGATCAGAAAATGCATTTTTGTAATAAATATTGGCCATTGCGTTTTATATGCATTCTTTGGCGTTTTCAATAAGAAAGAATCATCGATTATTCGTTGAGATTAAAAGCACTAGAAAACCATTTTACTATCCGAAAGCTAACACAAGCGCAAGAGTTCAATAAAACTAGAACAAAAAGAGACGTGAATGAGTTTTCGTTGTTCGATTGAAAGCACCGACGCACAGAAATAGTACACTCGAGGTAACCGTGTTAAAAATAGGGCATCAAAGTATGCAAGATCTTCTTTTAACTTGATGAAATATTTAATAACACGAAACTAACTTTGCTGTGTATATAAGTAATTTAATAATTATTTAATTCCTCTCAAAACTTCAACAGAAATTTTCGATATTAATATATCTTGCATCTTATGATTTCATTCAAGGTAATAATATTTTGTAAACTGCAACTATTTTGCAATATTTTTAAGACATTTAAATTATATTCTCCAATCATATTGCTATTTTCTAGATGAAGAAGAGCAATCTGTTATAATTTTACAATCAATTTAATTGAATGTTAATCAATAAAACATAATTTATACATTTATTTATATATATATATATATATTTATTTTTTATTTAACGAATTATTTTAGCGATAAATTCAATCTGACTTTATATATGCTCAAAAAAGATAACAGACAAGCATGAGCATTAATGTTAATTTTAATGATGATATATTTCATGTAAATTTCCCGTGGGAGATTCTCGGTGAAAGATTAAAGATGTTCCAACCTCTGTGATTCAAAATTAACATTTTCAAAAATGTATGACTCATAGGATGTTTGAAAAAAGCCATTGCCGTATGCGTTAACAGCGGTTTGTATTTAGGAGTAGGGCGCGATTGCACAACGTACGCATACCACAGTCGTGGAATGTTTAATTAAACTCTGACGAGAACTTGGAGAGAATTCCAGACACTGTACGACACAGCAGAGAGATCTTTATACGTAAAATTTACACTTTTGCAACACACTGTTGAGACACTATTGGTTTTAAAATTTTATATTATGCGTAGTGTGGCTTAGAAGATTGCCTCGATGAAAAAAACTAATATTGATAATGAAAATATTGCTCAAACATGAAATATAATATTTAATCTTGATAATTTTCATATGCAATCGTTTTTATGATTGGGAAGATTTCTTATAGGAAACGTAATAGCAGAAGAATATTCGCGATCATAGTAAGTATGCATAGTAATCCTAACAATTACTTTTTTATCGACGAAGTTATTGACACAACTTAATTTAATTAATATAAAACATTTTCCCTTCGTTAGAAATGAAATAATACAAATTATATGAAATTATATTGCCATCATGAATATGCGTAAATACATTTTTAAGACACAAATTATTGTATTTCAAATCGCATTATACGTATTTTCGTGTTTTAAAATATGTTTACTTTTTTTAACATTTTGAAATTCTCTAATATAGCTCTTTTATAAGAATATAAATAAAGAATAAAAATTGTAATTAAAATGACGCATCTCCTAGCAATTTTTGCGTTTCAAAATTTTCATATTTGACTTTTTCTTAAAATTGTGTTTCAAAGCTTTTTCCATGTACATTGTAAATTCCACGAAAATACGAAAAAGAGAGATTATAAATATTTGAAACATAAAAGGAGCGTAGCGTTTTCAAAAAGCAATGTGTATTTTGACCCAATTTCCAAAATCGCGTTTGATCTTTTTTTGCCTTTAAAAGCGCAGGGGGTTGTTATCTACTAAACACCAGCAATCACCCTTTCTCGCCAATGCGCATGCACGCCGTTGCCTACATCGACCTCTTCGCTTCTAAACACGCGCATTAAGAGCGCAAGCGTGTCAGCTGTATGCCTGTTCGCCACATCGAAATACATCGGCAATTTCTTGAGTGCGGTTGAACGCGGATAAACGGGGGCAGATAACGACACGAAGATTATTAAAATAATGAAACGATAATATTGTATTCGTGAAGCGTTCTCTGAACAAAGATAGCAGACGTGGCATAATGTTAAAACAGTTTAGACGGTCGCGCGCTAGTCATGAAGGCCACCACTGAACGTGCGTGTCATGGACTTCCTCTTATATAAGCACTGTCGTCTCGGAATTCACACACACGATAGTGTCAGTGCGTTCGTCACGCAGTAAGCAGTCGCGGTAGATAAACGCTCGCCGGCATATTACGCGATTTGCCGCTGTTGATTCGACGCAAAAATTACAAAACTTAAAGCAAGTGTAATCGTGAGAATTATGAAATAAATACGGATATAAAACTGCAGTACTTTGGATAATTTCACTTAGATGTGTGCCAAATTTTTTAGATTGAGTGGTTATTAGAACGAGAATATTTCTGAAAAATGTAAGTAAATTGACATATGTCTTTTAGAGTTATATTTTTCTTATCTTTGAAAATAAGAACTGGTTTTTTCTGTCTTTGGTTTTATTATAAATAAATTAAAGAATTAAATAAATTAAATTAAAACAATTAAAAAATTAATTTTTTTTCTATAATTTTTGTAGTTGAATTTTCTTATAAAGAACAATATGTGGAAAATTAAATAAATCTTTTACGCGCGCGAAGTTGCGATATGTAAATAAAAATTACTAGTTTTTTATATTTTAAGTAATATCAGCTAAATGATTTCAGTATGTTACAAAAAGATAAAAAATCTCAGAAACAAACTCTCAATTTGATAGATTAAGTATTCAATTTGACAGGCAATTTTTTTTAAATATAATTTTTTAATATTTAATAAATGTTTTGTTTATCTATTTTTTTCCAGGACGATTGTACAGATTGTATACTATAGAACGATGTTTTAAAAATATTATCGATCGATCGAGATATTCTACAGCGATGTGTTACAATGCGGTTTGAATCGTATTATTCGCGATATATGTAACAGCTTCTCGAAATAGCGAGTGAACCGCCAAGTTTATATTATCATTTACGACGTAATTCGCACTCGAAGCTTCGTTAAAATGGTTAGCGGACACAACAGGAACATCTTTACTTATGACACGTTGGTACACGCGATATCTGGTGCAGCGGTGGGTATATTGTATTTTACATAATATCTTACACGTGTATCTCGACGCCGAAAGTAACTTTGACATTTCGACATTTCAGGGTAGCGTCATCGCGATGGCAGCCTTCTACCCTCTAGATACCGTGCGAAGTCGTTTACAATGTAATCCATATTTGTGTCTATCGAATTGATATACATGACAAGCCAATTTTGTGCTCGTTTCCTCTGCAATGTGCATTGAAATGAAACATCGGCAACAAGCTTTCAATTTTATTAAACGCGATGTCATTCTCAGACAATATCCTGTTATTCTCATGACTTTATTACCATTAATGCTTGTAGCATTTTCATTTACGTTATCATGTTTAATTGTGAATATTCATATTATTTGCGCGTTTTATAGGTTTGTTTTTTTATTTATGCAAACGTTTTATGTTTATTTATATGTTATCTTGCTTGACAGAATTTACCTATTAAACTTGGTACAATGGAAATGTAAAGTAATGAACAATTCGAAATTCAAACGCTAATACATATAATGTATTACGTAACACAGAATGAGAGAATGTGTATATATACATATATATATTAATACAAAATCAGGTATGAAAAGGGCTAATGAGAGCCAGGCGCAGATTAGGCGCAACAAACTTGTTATTTAAATTCTTCTCTAATTATCTAGAACGTTTCGGTCTTTTCTTTGGATCATCTTCAGCGGTGGACTAACAGAAATTCTGTTAGTCAACCGCTGAAGATGGTCCAAAGAAAGGATCGAAACGTTCTAGATAATTAGAGAAAAATTTAAACAATAAGTTTGTCGTAATATCTACGCCTGACTCTTATTAGCCCATTTCATACCTCATTTTGTATTTGTATATCAGAATCATTTTAATTTATCTTATATTTATTATTTGGATTATTATATTATAATTATTTTTATGCAATGTTATATATATATATATATATATATATATATATATATATATATATATATATAACGTTACAAAACATTTTTATTATTATATTTGAGATATAATAAGAATAAGATTATAGAACATATAATATAAAGTATATACGTTTAATACACAGTGTGTATATTTTATATAAAATATTTTTAATTTAAAATATAATTTAATTTAAAATAATTTATAATAATTGTAATGTTTCATAACAACGCACGGAAAATAGAAAACTGCGTAAGAAATATTTGTAAAGAACGATACTGTTTGCATATCACACAAGTTTCATTCATTGCAATGATTATATATAGCTGACTTCTCACTGCTTTGATTTACGTAATAACCTTACAAGCAACCTTTGTTCATTTTTCTATTTACAGTGGAAGAGGGACGGCAATCGAAAAGTACATTGACGACCATACGAGAACTCGTTGCGAAAGAAGGACCGTACGTATTGGCAAATATGGTTTTCTTTTTGTGGGATTCACGTGTTTTGTTTCGAATGAATAAATGTCTTAAAAATTACGATTAATATTTACAAAAGCCAGTTTTGACAAACTGCGGTCTAGGATAGAAATCTAGAATAAAAAATCTGGATGAGAAATTATTATGTCATCGTTTACTATCATAGTTCCGTCACTATCATAGTTTTGAAACATATACGCATGATTGAAATAACTTAATTGTCATTCATTTCTTCAAGGTGTACATTATACAGAGGTATGGTCCCCGTTCTGCAAAGCCTATGCGCGAGTAATTTTATTTACTTCTACACATTTCATGGCTTAAAAGAATTAAGAAGTAGAAGAAGTCAAACGGCTAGCAGCGACTTGTTTATCGCATCGATCGCTGGTATAATTTCAACTCATTATTTATTTATAGAGAGAATGTTTTGTACAGTAGCATACGAATTTCTTAGTATATAAATAAAGCATTAAAAGATCTTAAGTTGTAGGCAATTAAGAAAAAATAAACTAATTAAAATAAAGTAAAAATAATAATAATATTCCTCAATTTATCTGAAATATATTTTATTTACAAAAAAGAATTTTGAAACTTGAGGACTTTTATTTACGATGACACATAATAATATTAATAATATTGAATACTAAACACAACATCAATTATATTAATTATATTGAAAAATTGAAAAATTGAAAAAAGAAAAATGAAGAAAGTGTTTAAAGGAAAAATAAACTTCGATCAAACTGCTAACCTTGCTACGTCTAATATTGTTTGAAACTTTAAGACATTCTAAATCTATATATATTCATTCCAGGTGTAATAAATGTTCTCACGACAACACCTCTGTGGGTTGTGAATACAAGATTGAAAATGAGAGGCATCGAAATTACTCCAGAAAGAAATAATAATGAATATACGACTTTATACGGTAGATATATTTCATACAAAAATACGTGAATACGCATTTAAATATGTATGTCATATTTATTTGTCATTACTTTCTATATTTTAAACATTGGCAATTCCAATACTTTATTTACATCTCAAATATTAACGTATATATCTTCTGTATGCATCGCCAATATATGCATTCATAGAAATAAGCGTCACTGTATGTTGTGAACGTCTGCGCTGCCAGTTAAAATGTGCTTACGACATTCAATAAGTGGCGTGATATTGCATTATTGAGGGCAAATAAATTATCTTGCGAATTTAAAAACTCAAGACGCAAGAAGCAGACACAAAAAATTGATTATAATGTAAGATAGTTAAATGAGAGTCCACTATTTTCTTAACGAGTTAGTTTTATTTTCAGCTGATGTATATATAGCGCACTTATCTTGCATCTACATCCATACTAATTAACATAAAAGCATAAAATATCAGGTGATAAAAGAATCAGCATATTCAATGGAAATCGTATAAATAATTTATTATCAAGAACGAATAAATTTCTGGGGCCTACAGTAAACATTATAACATTGAAACTTGAGAGAGAGAGAGAGAGAGAGAGAGAGAGAGAGAGAGAGAGAGAGAGAGAGAGAGAGAGAGAGAGAGAAGGAATGAAAGAGAGAAAGAGAAAGAAAATAATTATTGTATATATATATATTTTTTAATTATTATAAATACATTATTTAATTGAATTAAATTAATTTAATTTAATTTAATTCAATTAAATAATGTATTTATAATAATTAAAAAATATTCATATACATATGTACAATAATTTATTTTTCTTTCTCTCTTTCATTCCCTCTCTCTTTAATAAATTAAATTTGATTAAATTTAATAAGTTATCAAATATATATTGTCTAAAATATATATTTCTTTAAATTTTTAAAGATCAATATTTCAAAATCAACAAAATTTGTTAAAGATAATTTTATTTTTATAATTATTCTGCAATGTATTAGTTGTCATGTAGAATTGTTTCTATCTATATATTGTTTTTATATTAATGTTCTGTATATTAATTGCAAGATTGCTTTCTTACGTCGTTGCTTTTTATAGATGGTCTCATGCATATATGGAAATATGAAGGTTTGAAACAGCTATGGGCGGGAACATTGCCGAGTCTCATGCTTGTCGCGAATCCTGCTATACAATTTATGACATACGAGAGTATTAAAAGAAGACTCAATGTCTCTCTCGGTGGTGCTCAGCCACCGGCATGGGTTTTTTTCGCTATCGGTGCGATAGCGAAAACGATTGCCACAACATTAACATATCCTCTGCAGCTTGTGCAAACAAAGTTGAGGGTATCGATAATATATTAATGATATTTTTAATTTGTTTTTTAGAAATAAACAAATAAATTAAGGTGAGACAATTATTGCACGATTTTAATCAATAAATATTTAATTTCAGCATGGACACAAGTATCCTAATTTACCTCCGAACGCAGGCACGCTGCAAATACTATTCTACATTCTGAAGTAAGTATTAATGTATTAATTTATATGAAAAATATATTATATATTTTATCGTTATATATAATTTGTGAGAACGTTACATAACGAGCGCGTGATTTTTGCACACAGGAAGCAAGGAATAGCTGGATTATACAAAGGAATGGAGGCTAAACTTTTGCAGACTGTCCTCACAGCCGCTTTGATGTTTCTGGCTTATGAAAAGATCGCACGATTCGTTTTTCGTATACTTTTACATAAACCTATTCTCAGCTAACGCGCAATTTGTTTTTAATAATGATACTATTAGGTAATCTTAAGTTTCACGATCCTCAAATCAATACATACGTATTCACGAGTATAAATACATATAAAATTTATACATTCCTATGGATGTTATCTCTTTTGTAATCTTACACACAAGTATAATGTATTAGTATGAAAATTATATTATAATAAGGCAATCAATTAAGAATTTAAAAAAAAATTATATAAATTGTCGCTTTTTTTATCATCGTTATATGTATATAAAATTGTGATATTGGTAAATGTTTAGTATACATTTTGCATACTTCATACTAATCATCATTAATCAAAAATCATATGTGTGTAAGACCGTGGTCAAGGTGACCAGCCACAAATTAATTGCATGAATCAAGGAGTCGTTCGATAATCGAGTTGATATTGAAACGATAAATAATTTTGTTGAGCTCGATGACGCACCAGAAAGAAACGGTTAATCGGGCGACGGAATTTGTGAAAGTATTTAAAAAAAATGTGAGCGTACTCGCGTGAGATACTGGCGAGTTCACGAAAATCACAGCATCATTTTCGACCGCAACTTCGGTATAAATTGAATCACTTAGTGCCGCTTTTGCAAACGTGTAAAGCAAATGCGAGAAAGCAGGACAAAGAGGCAGAATGCGTAAATGTTGCGTGTCGCGATTATTCCTACAAAATCGAGCGCAAGCGATCTGAAGCAATATTAAAACTCCTGGCTAAACTTAAAATACGCAAGTCATCTAAAAGTCAAGTGCAGCCTAACAGTTGCAAATCCGTGACTTCCAAGTAAGAATTAGTAAATATAAAAAAAGTTCCTCGATTCTTGAAAATAGAAATGTAAATAGAATGCACTGCATTTTCTTTATTATCATTAACGTTAGCAACATCTTCAAGATATCAATATCTATAAAATATCTATAAAATAATCTCAAAATGTTTTTGTACATTTTGATTTTAATATTTTTGATATTAGTAAACGCTTTAATTTCTTATAGCTTTATTGTCAACTAGATTTTAATTTTTATTAAATTAAAACTGATATATAAATAAGTAAAAATTATTATCAAAAAGAATAAATAATTTTAGCTATAGCATCAGTCATGCTGGAGGTACGATGAATCCACCGTCACGTCGCAGTACACGCGAAAATGCAATTAACAAAAAACCGACCGACTCGATAGTTGCTACGGAAAGTAAATCGGAACCAAAGCCCGCAGTCATATCCTATGATTATGAGGCAGCTATTAGTCAGCCCGATATCTCCTCGAAAATTGATAATAATTCGCAGAACCCGAGTTGGTCGGACTCCAGTGACAGATTATTGGCGCCGACCAAAAAGGGAAACCTTAATACTCGCGGAAAAGCGAATGTAACTACAAGAACTAAAAAGAAAGGCATTGTTTTTAAATCGAGAATACAAACGAAAAAGATTATGAAGATTCATCCGCAACAAATTTGCAATGTCCTCGAGATTAAAAAAGAATCGATACCTTCCTCGGAAATTATTAGAAATACTGAAAATTTTGGAAAAGAAAAGATTGACGCTGCTACTGCGAGTCGCGAAACACCGCTTAATCTTCATCAAGTTTGTTTTAATAATTTTCTCTCTTTCAATGAGATATACTAATTTTGCATTAATCTAAGTAATATTTAGAAGAATTTGGTGCATTCGAGAGACATTCAAAAGCCATCAGAAATAGCAGAAAATGATAAAAACTTTATAAACGTAATTGCTCGTGCATCTCAAGGAACGGGAAATTCATACAACGAAAAAAAAATTGATAAAATTGTTAAAGATGCAAGATTGTGTATTTCACAAAATATGGCTAGCAAGATTCCGCGCATAAAGCCTAATTTCTTTTCATCTGCATATGAAGAATCTTACGTTTATTCGGTATAATTTATTGATATATATGTATCTATTATCGAATAGAATGTTTACTCTCATTAATACACGTATTTTTTAAATATATTAATTTTAAATAACAGAATAGAAAAGTGCCAATAAGGAATAAATTAAAATGTTCTATAAATATGAAATCACCCACGGAATGCAGTGAAGAAAAAAAGTTAGTGTCCGAGTTTATAGTATAATAAGAGGATGTGGTAAAGAAAGAGACTGTAATTAGTAAAATAAATTTACCAGTAAATAATCTTATTAAGAAACATTATAAATCTTCTTATATTTATTTATATAGAAAATAATATAATTTTTAAACGCGTAAGGATATATATATATATATATATATAATATTATTTATATTTAATTAATTATTACTACAAATATATAGAAACGATTATTTACTGGAGTAGCTATTTACTAATGTTTTATTTTGTTGATGCAATAAATATATATATACATAACTTATATTCTAGCAAATAATCTCTATCAATTTACATAATATATATATTTTATTTCTGGCAAATAATCTCTATCAATAGACACAATTTTAACGATATTAGAAAAAATAAAAAAACTTTGAAAATAGCTATTATAAATTAAAAACTAAAAACATTTTGCAAACTGTTCACAAAATTCAATATTTTCGTGAACAGTTTGCAAAATGTTTTTAGTTTTTAATCTTTAATAGCTATTTTGAAGTTTTCTTTATTTCTTCTAATGTCGTTAAAATTGTGTGTATTGATAGAGATTATTTGCTATTACGTTCCTAAGTAAAAAATATTTTTATCTGTTGTTTACTAAAAAAGGAATTTTTAGTAAACAACAGATAAACATATTTTTCACTTAGGAATCTTTGGTACCCCGAAAAAAGTTCAGAAATGGATGCTGACGAAGAATTCGAAGAAGATTCACCGACTACAGAATCGCCGATAATTACTGGCGATGATCCACGTTCCGTCACATTATTAAAAAGCTTGGCATTAAAATGCGATTGTCATACTGGTCAATGTACCGAAACTGAATCTTGGAGTTCTCCCGAAACGGAAAGCGCGAAAAGATGGAAAAAGTAATATATTTATTTCATAAAATATGTAGAAACGTTTCTAGATTACATTTAAGCAAATATATTTACAACAATAATTTATATATAGGAAATCAATAAAACGTCATAAATTCATCGATATGGACTCTGAAGATTTGGATTTATTGTCGGATTATAATGCCATTAATTTTAGAAATGTTTATTCAAACAGCAAGAATAACCGAATGTCAAATTTGGCTGGTCATGCTATAAAATCATCTTTAGCTAAATCCGCAAAAATTCAAACTTATCAAACAACTAGTTTTTCCTTTTTTAATGTCTTTTTTGATATTGTTTTCTGGCCTTTTGTCTTTCTCCGCGCGAAACAATAACATTATTATATAATATTGTAGAAATCTGTTATTACATGACTTGTCAATGCATAGAAATTTATGATAAATGATAAATAAATGATATACCTCTCTAGAAAAGGCATGTTATGTCGATACTCGAAAGTCTCGAAGTGAATTGTTGTCTCTTTGAGCCGCGAAAAAGCGGCAACAATACACTTTGAGACTTTCGAGTATTGACATATGAATCAAACAAAGAAAAATCAAACAGGAAAAGAAATCCTGTTATATACAAAATTCATATTTGTGAAAAATTTTTCTCCCCTCTCTTTCTTTTTAAGAGTGGAAACAATTTTGCGTACAATTTTGACATTATTGTATATTATTTGTGACTATCAAAATCAATCTAGCAGCGTTTAAAAAGGAAGAAGCGTCTATCTTGTAACATAGAGCAATGAGACGAAGAACTGACTAACAATAAGTTGTAATATAATGCAAACAGAGATAAAGCTTAACATTTTAATACATCAATGAAAAGCGCCTAGTGTTGTTTACGAGGAATAATTGCTTCTGTCCGAACGAGAGCTTGTATCATTACGTGCTATCGCAGGTGAAATAAACAATGTGAGGAAATATATATCTCATATACCTTACGTTTTTACACATTCTGGCCAGTATGGACTTACCTTTTGCCGCTTCAGATCAGAAATCTTGCACAGCTTACGTTTATTCTTCTGGCCAGTTGGACTTACCTTTCGCTTCTGGCCATATTCTGGTATTCGATCTTTAACCAGAAGGACATTCTTTCTATTGCCGGCTGATTATTATTATCGGCAAATAAACGTAGAAGATTTTACTTTGTTCACATTTACGATAAGTTAAATTGCTTATTAGACGCGCGCGTCCTTCAAGTTATGAAAGATACACGAGTGTTCATTAAAATATTAATTAAAAAATTTCTTTCTTATAATTTTTTTATTTAAAATTATCCGCGGGAATTTACAAAAAATAGATGTTATATGATAAATTAATTGTTCTGAATCAGAAAATTTTCGATCTTGTCTCGCGAATGTCCGGAATCGAATTGTATGATAGAAATATAAAATTATAAACGTTTAGAAAACGAACAAATTTTGCAAGCGCAAATCTAAAATGCGTATTTATATTTGTATTTATCCGCGCAAAACCCGTATTTTTGTTCGTAACCCGTAGTTGTTGTTACATTTCAAAAGTTTATTAAATAACATACATAATGAATGATGTGAGATTCGAAAGACATAATGAATTTCTTGCAAAATCAATATAAGAATGCTGTAAATTATAAATGTTTCATGTTCTCATATTGTGTATACGTCTTTATAAAAAATTTAATATTGATATTATATAATCTTGTTATTACATTATATACATCTCGTGCACATTGTTCGTATCAAAATTATACTTTATATATAATATATATTTTAAAATAAAATATTTGCAATTAATATAAATACAATTAATGTAAAACTCAGCTTTAAGACAATCTATATAAAAAAGTCTCCGCGATAAAACATCCGCGAAATATCTTTTGATCTCACATCATTTTACTATAACTTTGCTTTAACTGATGTAAAGTCAAGTTATTAATCAATATGGATGGATGAGCTATAAAAAATTAGGATAAAATCGGTGCAATATAAAAATAAGTTACAATATACAATTAATAATTATTAGCGCGTTTTTTATCAAATTAATTAGTAGATAAAATTTGCTATGTAACTGTAACGTTTCCTATCTTTATTTAATTTATGCTTGTGTAATACATATTGGAAAAATCTGTAAGTATATTGCTCTCTCGCACCCGATTTATATAATATTTAATCCTGGACGGATATAAGGAGGAAGGAATAAAACACAATTGTATTAATTAGATATTAGTTTTATTTATTTAATTTATTTATTTAATTTATTTTGTTATATATATCTCTTTTTTATTTAAATATATATATTTTATTTATTTAGTTTTATTTTTCAAAGTGCATAGAATATCTTTTCTAATTTTGTTCATGAGATATAAACATTATAAAGAAACTAAAATAAAAGATTTAAATATATAAAAAAGTCAATGAAATTTCTTATCATCTTCTTTACATTTTTATACTTTTCTTTATTATTTTATTCAAATAACAAATTAAAAAATTTAATCAGATATAATTTATATTTGACAAATATTGTCCAAATAAAAATATTCTTAATATATTAGTAATATTCATAATATTCTTACCAGTTGCCTTTGTTTCTTTTTTTGTATAGAGTACTTAGTAGAAAAGGTAAGAAATTATAATATCTTTATCCAATCTTAAACACAATATTTCTTATATATATGTTTTATGATTGTTTATCAAGCTTCTACCTGTAATATATTTCATTTTCTATTAATCTTTAACCTTTACAAGATTGATTATGACTTTCAGGCAACTGGTATATTTTATAACTAGTATTCTGTATAAGACAGAACACTGGAACCAATAAATCATGCGATATTAAAAAAACGAGCTCTCTTTCGTGAACTCTATGCGTGCATGCGAGTGCATCCTCATACGCACGATAAATCGATAAATGATCGTATTTATATCCAGGATGAAATATTCAGCCTAATTTGTTTTAACCCATCCATTTTAAGGTAACGGATTTATATAGAATCTACATCTACGATCTCTATAAATCCATTACCTTTAAATAAAATAAAAGTTTGTCACTCACCAATCGATGCACAACAGCGGAGTTGACGGCATTGAAGCTGTAACAAATAAATAAAAGATCCAAATTATAGCAGCATCCCAAAATAATTAATATTTCAAAAAATTATTACTGTATGCACCGAATTTCATATTCAATGCGTACAATAATAAGCAAATATCTAATGGAATAATTTTTATAAATTCTAAAAAAAATGTTTTTTAATATAAACTTTACAGAATTTATATAAGACTTTTTCTCTCCAATTTTCTCTTATTTAAATCAGACAAACGAACCGAATTAATGCGCGTACGCGATTTATAATAATTAATATACAATTAATAAATACTTACTCCAGGGTTGCTCCGTCAGCGCCCGATGCCTCCTAGGCCTGTTTCTCCCCTCAGGTTTCAAGATTGTCCGTTTCCAAAGTCCATTGATAGTCCATTGATAGATAGTCCACATTGATAGATAAGTCCACGCGATACTTTAAACTTTAAAACGCGCGATACTTTGCTCGACACTCCCGAATTCCGCGATCGCGAATCTTGCGCGTATATCCCATTTCCCGCGAGAATCATACTCTGAGCCAACTAGTCGGGACTGCAACGGTAATTTCGAGCAAGGGTTAAGCCCGAAGCGAAAGAAGACGGATTCGATCGACGGGATGGACGCGAATAGGATTCGCTCGACTCTTGTCGCGGGCGAAGCCCACTCTCGTGTGCATATTCGCATCTCAGAGTGACTCGAACTAACTTAGGCGCGATTTCAGATGAGACGCCAGGATGCTGTATCACAGGCGATATCACAGGGCAGGTAGACGCGCCGAGAGAGAAGATACCCATTTCTGATGCTAATCATGTAAACCATGTATTAAACAATCTAAGAAATGGGAGCTCAACCTCTCGGAACGAGCTAAAACCGGCCTAAGTAATTAAATCAACTCATCAACGCGATACATAATATGCCACCAACCAACGGTGCAACATAATATGACTGGTAGACGATACAAGAGAAGGGACCCATTAACGACGATCCCGAACAATCGACCGAATTCTAATCCGATTCGAGCCGAGCCGTTTGTCGAAGCAGAGCGTGCTCCTCAATCAGCCGGATCTTGAGCCTGAGCTCAAAACCGCGCGAGCATCGTACGTAGATGTACATGCTATACGTGCGCGGCCGGCGTCACCTCGTGTCGCGAAACACGAGACATGAAAACGTTGCATTCGCAACGCCTCAATGAGACGTCCCATTCAGTCGGCATCAAAAGTACGATTCTCGACGACAATTATGAAATCGGGATATCATTGCAAAGATGCAACAGACTTGGACGCGCGATACTTTGCACGGCACTCCCGAATTCGGATGCACGACATTTTGCGCGGCACTCCCGAACTAATTAAGACGCGAAACGTGATATCGATCGATAGCGTTAAAAAACGTCCCCAACGTCCCCACCTAAAACAAGAAGCGAAGAGACTCACGTAATTAATCGAATGCGTAGTTAATCTGAGCTATTGTATGGGAAAATATATCAAGGGGGAGTCAGCGCTACGCGCGCGCTTGTGTTGTTCTAGTACATATAAAAAGATATTTAAATATTTTTATTTAAATATTTTAAAAAATATTTAAAACATTAAAATATTTTAAATATCCTTAAACTTTATTCTTTAAAACGTATGATCAATAAAAAATTAACTTCTTTCCGTCACGAATAGCAATGCGTTTGTCAATTTCGCTACATAAAAAAATAAACCGAGTATCATTACATCAACGATTAGCGATATTCTTCAAACATTAGGTTCTCACACTTTCATTACGATGCTATTAATCCTATCTCCTTACGATCGCATAATTAGACGACATGTGAAGATTTTATTCGCGATCAATGAACCGCGCCGGTATAATTATCCGCGTGCAAGTCACGTGGATAGACTGTTTTATAATCGCGAATATAATAGGGTTCAATTTCGAGATCCATCGGAAAATTTTTATGCGCGAGTGAACGATTGATATCTCCTTCCTTTGATAGAATAATCCAGAACGATAAGTCCTCGGTAAAGAAGGGAAAATCCCTTTGTTTTGCACATTAATATATATACTTAGCACATTAATATATATATACTTAGGAAGTAAATTTATGCTATCTATAAGTAGTGTATATTTATCCAAAAAAATTTTGTGTACATAAATTTGTTGTTCAGATATAATTTTTTTTTTTTATAAATACACTACTTATAGGTAGCACATATTTACTACCTAAGTATAAATATTAATGTGCAACACATTTTTTTATATTTAAAAAGAATATTACTGTTTGCCATATTCTTCGAAGTTTGCTCTTAAAGATTCCTCTTCTTTAATATCTACTATTATTAATATCTCTACTAATTGACACAATAAAAACCAATCAGAGCCGCGAAAAAGCGGCAACAATACACTTTGAGACTTTCGAGTGACATAACATTGACATAATATGCCTTATTTTAGAGAGGAATAATTTATTAAAAATTAAACAACTTCTGTAAATATATGCGCGCGCTACTGTTCTAGTTTTATAAAAATAACATTTAATAAAACCATATATTTATATTTATGTTTATAAAATTTATTTTATAAAACCTATATTAACATTTATATAAAAATTAACCACAAACTGTCTTTAGAATAAATTATAAAAATATGTATATATCTGTATAGATATATACATATTTTTCTAATTTATTCTAAAGACAGTTTGTGGTTTATTTTTATATAAATGTTAATATAGATTTTATAAAATAAATTTTATAAATATAAATATAAATTAATATATGGTTTTATTAAATGTTATTTTCATAAAAAATATTATTTATTATTTATCATAAATTTCTATGCATTGACAAGCCATGTAATAATAACAGATTTCTACAATAGATATGTATTATTGTAAATTTTAAATTATTTGCATAATTTGTATATAAATTTCGTATTTATCGTTAACAAAGCAAAGTTTAAAATAAATTATGTTTTGGCATCAAGAAAATATGATAAAAATTTATATAATAATTTATACAGGTAAGTATCATATAATAATCGGTTATTGTACAAAGAAAAATTCAATTATTTTACTCACCAGTCGTTGTAACGGTCAATATATCATTCTGCAACAACAGCTAAACAGTATCAGGAATATCACAGCAGTATCTGAAACAAATATTTATACGATTATTTTTTGTCATTATATACATCACTTTCTCAAACTATATTTTACAAAATAAAAATTAAATTCTTTAACCATTTACTGAAAAAATGTATATCTTATGTATGCAATATATCTTATGTATGCAATATATCTTGTTAATATGCACGTTATTGATTTCGAGACATACTGTATTCACGGGACACACACAACTATAATTACAGAATTACGATATTTATCTGACGATAATCTTACACTCCCGTTGCACTTTGCAGAAAAGATAACTTGAAATATGTAAAGACAATTTCGATTCGGGAACTACAAACGCGGATATTGTCGATGCCGAGGTGATAATATTGTATCAAGAGATTGTATCAAGAGACACGGTCTTGCGCCAAATCACGCGCAGCAACGGCGAGAGGGCACCCCGGAATAATTATACGCGGAATTTAACGCCAATTTTCACGCCAAACGTTCGACACAATTACGCAACTTACCTACGATGATTACTCGCACGAGAGATACACCACTAGAATAAAAATCTTTGTGTTTTTCGCGGTGAAAATTGCGAGAAACACGGAGCGATTCAGATGCGACTGCACGCTCCGCCGCGACGCCTTCTTGTATGACCGTTCCATTTGAAAATATTGCGATTCTCGAAGCATCGAAGTATCGATATATCGAAGTATCGAGTCAGTCAATATGGCGGACCAAAGCGCGGTGATCGGGTCTCGGGTCGCTGCCTCTCGCCTCCCCACTCTTCACTGCAGCCATAACAATCTATAACATGGACGTGGACACGGCGAGTGATAATACGTCTATCGACGACAAGATAGACGACTTTTGCGAGAATCCCACGCGGGATGCATTAACGGAGGGTCTTATGAGTCTCTTGAAACCTACGGTGGATCAGCTGGATGAAAGAATTCGCGCTACAAGGCAAGTTTTTCGTTGCAATTCGTTGCAGCCCGCATGCACGAATAATAAATTTTATTCTACTTTTCGCGTTTCTTTTTGCAAAATTTAGTTCTATATGTTTGTTATTCTCACATTTCTTTCACGAAACGTAGTATCTAATCGCAAAATACATGTTCATTGAATCGTGTTGATTAAAAATTGCGATTTATTTACACGCACACAAAATACTTTTTCGTTATCTATTTCACGAGAATTGCTGCGTATTTTAAAATTCAGCTTTAATTTACATGTATAATTATTGGAATGCTGTAGAATGGTTATGTTTGCATACTTATTCTAGATTATGAGTTGTTGCGCACAAAAATTACAAAAAGTTTATTATTTTTACGCATATCTATTCTTTTTCTTACAGAATATGCCAAATAGAGCTGAAGCAGCAGATTGAATCCTTAACAGAGGAACTTCAGAGAATTAATGAGGCATTACAATATCCGCTAGAGACAGATTCTTATGTCAAGAAACTCATCAACGCTAAGCACAAAATTACCATTGTTAGCAACATTTTGCAAACCACGCAAGAGCGATTAAACAAAGTACATCAAGCTGTCGAAAAGAGCACTGCTAAGAGAAAGACACTCTTAGATAATAGTTCTGCGTATTGTAGTACTGTTGAGCCGGATAAGGAAGAGTCAGCCAAAGTGGAAGCTGATAAACAACAATAATTTACAATGTAACTAATTATACTATTATATTTTATTTACAAATTATTACTTACATATATTTACGTATAATATTAACTACTTTGCAAGTTTTATAAAAGAAACTTCAATTTTTATCATAAATTATGGAAACTCCAATAGTTAATCTGTCAGATGAAGAACTCAAGACAGTTTATGATCCTTCTGAGGATTCGTACCTTTTAATAGATGCTTTGGAAGCAGATTTAGAAGTTCTGCATACGATAAAACCCGTGATTTGTTTAGAGATAGGAAGTGGTTCTGGCGTAGTCATTACAGCTCTAGCAATGGCATTGAAAAAATATCATAATGCTCAGTTTATCGCAATTGATATAAATCCTGATGCATGTAGAGCCACGAAAAGAACTAGTCTGGTTAATTCTGTTGATGTAGATGTTCTCCACATGAATTTGTTAGATTGTATACAGGTTAGGTGTACATTTGATGTTATTTTATTTAATCCGCCGTATGTAGTTACAGAATCTGAGGAAGTGTTAGACAATAGATTCATATTTAAGTCTTGGGCAGGTGGCAAAAGTGGCAGGCAAGTTATGGAACAGATATTTACTATGATTCCCAAAATTTTATCAGATGCAGGCTTGTTTTATTTGGTCGTTATTAAAGAAAATGATCCTGAATATATCCTGAGTGTTTTCCAAAAATTAGGTATGTCTGGTAAAATTATTCGTGAGAGGAAAATAAGAGGAGAGTACTTATATATTTTACGTTTTTGTAAAGTTAGGTCAAAAATGAGATAAGTTAACATTATATTACATCAGAGATATAACATCCACAGATATTAGGGATATAATATCTTTTATACTTTTAATATTGTACAGAGAATAGGATATATATTTCATTGATCATATGCGTTCTCATACACCCAATTAATTTCTCTGGTGATAAATTATGCTGAGGATAGAACGCACTCTGCATTTACTTGAATCGTGTTCATGTTCGTTGTAGGTATATCGTATAATCTTATTTAGATATAAAATATTATGTATCATAAAAAGTTGTAATTAATATAATATTATATTCTTTAGAAATTTGTAATTAATATAATATTATATTCCTTAGAAATATAACTCCTTATATCCATATATTTTTATTCCATCTTTAGGAATTAAGAAATAGCTATTGTACGTTTGTAAAAGGGGATGTAATCGTAACGAGACAGTTCTTTTTTACAAATATCATAATTTATTTTAAAGTTCTTAAGATCTACATTGCTGATATCGAAGTATGCAATAAATACCATATCGTATCGGTATTCAATATTACGCGAAATGAGCACTACCGTCATCCGAGGATTGCACGAGTAGTTTGTTAGATTATATTCATAAATTGATATGTAAAATATGGCTGCACCCCTGTCGAGTAGAATAAATTTATTTTCTTTTCATGTTCCGACAAAAAAATTAACGCGTGTTGTATCAAAATTAATTTATAGACGGGAACAACGTATTTAATAAAATTGTTCCAATTTATCATAATTGTAATAACAATTGTTCCAGACATCTCGGTGTATACATTTTTCTTCGGCGTTTCTCTATCAATTCCTTCGCATTCCCCTCGCAGGAAAAATGATTACGAAGCGATGAAGGATAATGTTCACTTACTGCTTAAGCATTATTTGATTACTGGCACGCGTTTGTCGTTTGCTACGCTCCTTTCCTAACGTTGTTACGATAGTAACTGTAGAGGTGTTTTAAATAATATCATCCTACGAATCCACGAATTTTGTTCTACGAATCCGTTGTAATTTGATGTAAAGCACAGCCGCACTTATAATCGCGAAGAAGAGCGTGCTCGACATAAGGGAAAAAGTCGTGTAAAAGCCACCGTTGCTCATACAAACATCTTTCGTCTTTATCATCGTCTCAACGGCTGTTTCCTCCATACTTTCCAAGATCTGGTTGGATGCTGTGCTTAAATCGTCTAGCATGATCACTTTGAAACGACGTCCGACACGAACCGGGTCCGATAACAAAACCGGATTCGTTGAAGTATTCGTAGATGTATATGTTATCGAACGACGACGTCTACCTGGTTCAATTTGCTAAAACAAATTATTTTATATATAATACGAACTATGTAAAAAATGCCAGATCAGTTTAATTTGTCGTGAAATAAGGAATTAAAAAATGTAGAATAGTAATGTGAAATTTTTGGAATTATATGTCATCAATATTTTAGGTTTTAGAACATATATATTGATGTTAACAAATGAGAGAGATACAGATAATACAATATTATAATCATCTGGCTTTTGTGTATGTCTTACTTGATCTGTTTCTGGACAAGCTTCGCAATCCGTTTTGCATAGTTCGACATTGCATTCAATGAATAGGTCCATAACGTCAGGGAATTTAAAAGCTTGGAAGAACGCGTAAGCAATGATAGAAGCGCCCGTATTTCCGGTATCGTTTGTCTTCTGGAAAGCACCGAACAGCTTCGGTTTCAAGATGCAGCCTCTTTCGTCAGTGAGCTGCAGCATGTTGGTCGAGGCTTCGTCTCGCGCCACACAATCGCGCACCTTGAAAATAATTATATATAATTAAACGTTGTTGGTTTTTAATCCATATTTCTTATTTACGATCGAAGGAGAAATTGTCTTAAAATTTTGTCATATTAATAATCATAGAACGAAACGAAAAGTAATTATCAATTCATAATTATTTTTTGTGTATTTATTAATTATATTCATCTTGCTTACTTTTTGTTATAAATTTTTTAGTACCTGAAGATCGAAGCCAGGATCGCCTTCCACGGAGACGACTAAGGTCATCGTCTCTCCGATCTTTACTAGTCCATCGGCTGCAGGTGCGAAAGGTCCTCTACCGATTTGAATATCCAGTTTGGCTGTAGCCGTATCGCCACTAAAGGTAACGATTTCCTGATTCAACATGTCTACTGAGAAATTTACCGTTAGGGCTTTATTAATGTTTCCCTCCCAGAGGCATCGTACTCTTCGCACCGTGTCCCAGACTTCTTGTATACCCGGTTCGTTCTGAAGCAATAGATATTTTTTGTATCAAGACGATTTTTTTTTCTTTCTAAAGTAAGTCGAGGAATTGAGAAAATAATGAATTTAGTTGGCTCGATACCGTATTACCTGTAATACAAGAACGTTCTCCAAGTAAGCTTGACCGGCTTCACCTTCGAAGTCATTGATGAATTGAGTTCCGCACGAATCTAAACTCACAGTAAAAGAGTATTGCGTTTGGCCCGAGTTCTGTTCTACATACCTGCATTCCGGGTTCATATAGAATCCCTGAAATTCGAGACAGAGTCGATAGATTATTATCGATGAGATTCGGTACAAAAGATTCTCGATTGTTCGATGTTTACCTTAGAATAAATAAGGCCGTCGAAAGCGCGATTGAATTCGATATTGATCGTCATCATGGTTTTACTGCACTCGACGTCGAGACTATGAATATGCGGGGGATGATTGAGATCCTCCTCGGTGACTTGACGTTAAAAATCAAATTACATTCTTTCACATGTGTATCTACATTATACATATTGTAACTCTAGTAGAAAGGAGAACGTACCTCCAGTAGGTTCTTCAGAAGTGCCTGTTCCAGCAGTTCCTGTTTCGGGAACTCCTGGTGCACCGGTACTGACGGTCTCACCTGGCGTAGTGAAGGGAGGGAACGGTCCGGGGGTGGAGGGTGCATATCCAGTTGAACTAGGTCCCTCGCTTGGGTATCCTGAACTAGGATATCCTCCACCGCCTTCGCCCGGGGTAGGGAAACCCGGCGTGGGTCGCTCCGATGGGTAGCCGTATGACGTGGAGAAGCCACCCGGTGTCGAGTATCCCCCTGTAACTGGCGGTTGTAATGTTCCAGCGCTACCTCCGGGCGAGTATCCTCCCGCAGTGCTGCCGACGGAAGTTTGGAAACCGCTGCCCGAATAGCCGCCATTCGTGGACCCGGGCAAAGGTGGTCTCGGACTGGTCGACGGGAAGGACGGCGGTTGCGGCGGAAGGTAAGTGCTCGACGATTCCGGAGAGTTTAGCGGCGGAAAGGCCGACGAGCCCGCGTTAGAGTACGAGGGTTGACTTGGCCGAGGGTTGTAGGATGTAGAGCCGCTGAAACTTTGCGGCACATACGTTGACGAAGGTTGCTGGCTGCTGGGAAAACTCGGTCTCGCGGTAGAGTATAAGGGTTGTCCGGATCCCGGGTAACCGCCGGTGTTCGGCGGGGTGTAGAGTGACGACGGCCTCTGGACCGGAAAGCTCGTCACACCCGATGGTTGGAAGGGCCGGGGTTTCTCGGGCGGTCGTTGAGTACTGAACGGCGGTAAGTACGCGTTTGAGTCCGATTGCTGGCGAGCTGTAAGAAAACGTGGGCTCGTCGAGAGTGAGAATCCACTGATGCTTTCTCATTGACATAACGACGACATGAATGAAAAGTATTGTGACTGAAATACTGTAACTTTTCAGAGAGAAAAAAAAGTATTTATACGATAATCTTTTAGCAGTTTTATACAATAAAAACATAATATTAAATAAAATACAAAATTACATGGATTGGTGTTACAATATTTTTTTTAGGCATCTTGCTAATAAAATAACATTGGAAAATAATTCTAATTAAAAATGCCCAAAAATAGAATTATAATACTTTTCATATCGATGTTGTTGTGATTTTTATAAATATTTGTGCGTTCGTCAGTCTCTTCGAATACGAAAACAGTTTTTAAGAATACAAATAAAGAAAATAAAATATACGTGCTCGTGAGTTAATTGAGAGTGCATTGACTTGACAGTGCATTGTAAGTGAGAATAATTTGTTGTCGGTCGGATTAAGCGTGCATCAAAGCCAATCCCAGCGGCGAACATGAGACTTCCGTGACGTCCAGATGTCACAATAAAATGATTGATTAATAGCGCGGCGAGTTATGAATTAATAATTTTGCGCGCCTATAACATATAAATCGGTGCGGCGGCGTCGGCTGCGCATAGTTGCAGCTTTTTGCGTACGAAATCGCAATTTACGTCCGTGGTAGTAACGTCCCTCTGACCAGCAGCGGCACTGAACTGTCTATAAATCAGCGCGCAGCGTCAGATTTGCTAAATTCGATCCGTCGTGGAGAAACAAGAAAAAGGAATACTCGTTACTCGCGCGTATGGCGATGGAACCGGCTTCCTATCGCGCCGTTTCCCGTCGACGGCTGAAAGTCGGAAACCTACTTTTACGTGTGCCCTGCTGGTAGATCCCCTGAATCCACTCTAGGATATTTTGCGCCATCACGTCTGCCGGCGATGCTGGGGCAGCAGCCCGCTGGACTCTCGAACGTGCTAATGAATTTCAAACCATTCGTTTGTGATCAGGTTTGTATTTACCATCACAACAACTGTACCGCCTCTCTCCTCCGCCGAGCGGACTCGCAGAGTCTTTTCGCATTTTTCTTACCGGGATCCGCGTCCGGGGTTCTCACGAAGAGCGCGTGACCGCCGAAATCCTGGCCCACCGCTGCACCCGAGAAAGTAACGATGAGGATCACCGCGACGAGCCTCATCCTCGTCCTGTAAATTTTTTTTTCAGATTTAGTATAATTGAAATCTCTTGTTCTCTCCGCAATCACGATATGTCAGCACTCTAGATTTCGAGCGGAATTTCGTCGATAAAAATAATCGATTCACGTTGCGAGGGTCAAATGTCATTGATACATGGCTGAGAATAGTATATCTAAGGTATACCTAAGGATGATGAGCGGCGAACCGGTCTCCTCGTCGAAAGTAGAAAGTGATCATTATGAAATCTATGGCCGTGATCGCAGCTTTTGACAGTTGACGTCACCGTGCAGGCGAGATGACTTATTGTGAGAAGAGGAGCGAGAGCGATGCGCGCTTGATTTCTCCTCAAGGTCTCGGTTTCCGCGTTCTAGGACGGTGTAAATACGACGAAAAACAACGACGCGATTATGAAAATCTATGTGTACATATACGTTTAGACGCGCGTTAGACGCTTCTTCAAGGTTCCCGCATGCGTGCTGGAATGCGCGAACACTAATACGTAAATAGCGTATCTCCTTAGCCCGACTTGTTTCCATTTCGAAAGTAACATTGCCGAGGAACATCTTCGCGGTTTTCTAATTGGCTTGTAATTGCCGGCGGATATCCAAGGTCCCGAAACGCGCAAACGGATGAAATTCATCTGGCGAGGATTAATGTCTGTCGAGGATTATTTCGGCAAGCGATGACTGTACGGATAATTGTCCCGCCGGCAAGTTGCAGCCAGCTGAATGATCTCCAAGGTCCCGGCGTGCTGGCGAAATTAATCGTAGAAAAAGGAAAAAAAAAAAAAAGAAATCGCGCGCAATTATTTCGACAGAGCTTTAGCGGAAAATTTAGCGTGCGAGTAATGGCGTTCGTTGTTTTAATCTCGGATCGCGATCATTAAATATCTTTCTTTACTTAGAAGCCGGCGCCGTTTCCATTATTGTTTGCTTCTTCTCACGTGCGGTGGCTTGTATTAAGAGCGTGTTTCGTCAGGATAGATTACGCTCGGCATAATCGCGCTGTCTCGTCTCACACGTCTCATAATTCTAGACCATCTTGTTGAGATAATTTATGAGTATGTTCGTGAGCACTTAATCTCTCATATTTTTTGGACATACGAATGTTGTAGAGTGTTGTTCTCTTCCGCGTAAATAAAGCGGCATTCTTTTACAGACGACCTTCATTAATATTATAGCGACCGAAATTATCGTAAATCTAGTTTTAAATATGAATTTTTTCCGTTCGTGCGTATTTAGTCGCGTTCTTCTCTAGTCTCGCGTTAACAATGTTATACTTATCGCAGATGAAAATGTGAAAAATGAAAAATGGAAGAATCTTCGAAGTATATAGAAAGAAAGTAAAACAGAATCGATAGAATTATCGATTAAGATACGATTGAAAATATAATATTCAATTTAATCGATAAATAAATTACAATTCATACGTATGCGCGATATATAATAATTTTTATATTAAAATTAAAATTATGATAATTGCGGCAATTAAATTGCACACACTTGACAGATAATTTTGGCTCGTTTGCGAAACGTTCGATACATGTGCAAAGTGCGCGGCTTCTTTTCGACTTTACTTCTTTAACAAACTTTTTCTTGTCTTGCGCCTGAGTGTCATCATCGATTCGTCGTTCAATGAACGTGAAATCTTACGGTCACTTTCGATTAATCCGACGTCGTATCTATAGGAAGTGCAGGAGAGTACCGTGCGCGGATGCTTTCCTTCGCCTTAGTTTTATGCCACGAATTCGCTAGTGAAACTGAGTCGTGATCTCGCTGTCTCGTGGTCTCGCACTCGTATACTCGATGTATTTGGATATATCCGAGCGCCGATGCTGCATTGGATCGTTGCATCCGTGTAGCAAGAGTTCGAAAAGTCAACAGTGGAATCGTGCTCGAGCGAGGTGAAAGGTGAAAGTCGTATCGCGCCAGCTGGAGGAACGTATAGGCACCGGCAAGCGTGCGTCTTGCTTTTACACGTGTTCACGTCGGAGACGTATACCGTATATATACGCATCGCGAGATCTATCTATCGTTCTATAAATTCCTATACATTTTTTTTTCTCTTTCGTTTATATAGGTTTATTCGTTTCACAGATTGATAACGTTGTAGATTTTTGATTTTCCAGAATATTACTTTCATATTTCATTGGCCACAGATAGATAGCTATTGAATTTCTGCTGAATTTTGAGAGCATAAATTTCTGATTCCTCGAATCTTTGATTCCGCGTATGCTCAGTTTCATGAATCTAGAATTTTACAAATTTCTACTTTCATAAATTATTAGTTCTGCAAATTTTTAAATCAAAGATTCTTATAGGAAATGACACGTGTGTATGTGAACATTTTTCCCAAGTCTCACGATGGATGGATTAAATTGCGAAAATAAGCATGAGAGAAAGGTTCTTGTTGTGACAGTAGTAGAGGATCGATTGCACAAATTAGATTCCAATTAAGTTAAATTAAAATTACATTAAATTAAATAAAAATTAAGAACACATGTGTACATAGAGCGCGATGGTAAGATAAACCTAGTCATGGTTTGAAAAGTTGATTCAACAGTGAGAACAACAAAAAGAGATTATCGCGTAACAACACATTGCGCATTGTAACAATTTTGATACTCTCGAACGTGACAAAGTTCGTGTGCGAAAAATCATGCAAGATGAGTGACGCGTTTGACCGATTAAAAGCGTACGAAAATTGTCATCTCGACAAGTGGTACGCCGTGTTACCTCCGAGAAAATAACATTCGCTTCTATTCAATGTAATTGCTACACGCCTAATTGATATTCTCATGTCGATATTATTATACTGCCGAACAATTGATGCTTACGACCATCGCTTTCGAACTCGGCGAATATCCTGGAGAATTTACGCGCGTCTTTCTGTTTCCGTAATTCGGCAAACGCAATATTACACGCACGATATACCGCGACGATATTCTCAATCCAGTTGTCTCTCCTTTTCCCCGCGCGTCAGGTCGCAAATCAAATTAACGCGCTCATACTAATTACGCGCTAATTAACATCCGCCTCTTCTCGCCGCACTCTCCGCGCTGCGTGGGGAGGCGGACTCTTTCGAAATCCTCACCGACTTCGCGTCGTATATTAGGATATCATAATTCGAGTCTCAGAAGAAACACGGCGGGCCGTCGCCCGCGTCCGCGTCGTGCAATTATCGTGCGAAATTCGTGTAGCTTTGCGCAGGCGGCCCGGCCGTAAAGTTGCTGTTTGCGGTCGCGCGATTAGGCAAGTGTAGCATGCACTTGAGATGCTGCGGTTTTCTTCTCGCCGCATCGCCGGCCGCTTCGTCGTCGATGTCGGCATTTTAATAACGAGGCGGGACGGCACTCGTTTATTATGGAGGTTTCATAACGAGCGTGCCGCGCCGGGGAACTGGGCTACTCGAGGTTATTACGATTTAAAACTCGATGCGTGCGTCTAACAGTCTGTTCGGTCATCGAACTGGGAATTATAACGGAGATCGAACACGGGTCGCTCTAATAGGAGCATTGAAATATCTTCAGAATAGAGTACAGCGTTAAAACTATGTAAACTGAGAGAGAGAGAGAGGGAGAGAGAACTCAGAATGTCAATTGTGATAAGGAACAATTCTATTATTCATGATAATTCTGTCTCAAGCTGTTAGTCGCTGAATGCGCTGAGAGGATACAAAATTAAACTTCATTAAAGCAAAGTGAAATTCTTCCCATAAAATATCAAATCCCCCAATACATTCCTAATGACTGGTAGTTCTACATTTCGTAGAGATTATTACAATTATTTAACAATAAACTACTCCTTCTATATTTGTGACCATATAATTTTACTTTAAAACACAAACATTGTTCGAAGATTTTTTTTTCATAATGCGGAGATAGATATTTCATTATATTATAAAGAAGAGTACGGTATATACAATGATGCTACATAAGGCAGAGGATAATGCGTAAAGATGAAATTATGGCGATGCATCTTTGTTAGAAGCGCGCGCAAAGTACTTTAACGACGATGAACGCGAAATTGTTCGTGGCGCGCGTTCAATTAAATTCGAAATCACAAGCTGGGCAATCCGCTCGCGATGCCGGACGTTAATGACTCTAATGACGAAACGATTTAAGTAGAGGCAGCGATTTGCGCCCGTGGATCTCGCGCAGTGAAAACTGTTACGTCCAATAGGTCTGGGTTACGAGGACATCGATTTCCTTATACATCAGCGTACATACGCGGTGAGCTGTGCCTGTTGAAACCGGCCGTGTCGCGCGACGTGAAAAATCACCGTCGCTCGCCGTGATTTCTACCGTGCAATGTCAGCAGTCGGCGACACCAAATACGTAACCTCCGTATAATGCGCGACAGTCGGGAAAATAGGATTTCATCTGAAGGTATTCGGCGAAAATTCACGATGCGAGTGGAATTTTTTTCTGACCATGTTAATCGATCTTACATCTTTTCTCCGCGTTCTCTCCTCTCCCGCGTCACATTTCGTCGGGCTGATTTACGCGTTATTGACCCCCTTCGATTTCTTGTGTCGACACAAGAAACGATTATCGCGCTCGCGAAAAGAAATCCACTCGCGGGCGAGCTTTTTAGTTGTCACATTCCTCATCGACGATATGTCATCGAGGCGCTTTTTCTACCGACTTGCAAAAATTTACAGCCTGGCAGAGAATTTGACCGAAGGTTTTATCCCGCATCGAGACAATCATCTTTCAGCAAGCATCGTTCGCGAATTTTTATCTAGCTGCAAAAATGGTGCCCCCCGGCGGGAAAGCGTGAACTTTACTGTTAAATTCCTTGGATGGTGAGACACGCGCGTTTTCAAGCCCGTTCATTGACATTTAATATTCTTTGCGCATGTACGAGCATGGTCCATTCTCTCTCTCTCTCTCTCTCTCTCTCTCTCTCTCTCTCTCTCTCTCTCTCTCTCTCTCTCTCTCTCTCTCTCTCTCTCTCTCTCTCTCTCTCTCTCTCTCTCTCTCATCTCCATCTTTTCTCTTTTTTTTGTCAAGTTCTTCACACACGTATTCTTACTATCATGTAGTGTTGTAGAAAACGCATCTTAAGTACCGCGACTAGCGAAAGGATGTCATTGTATAAGACGACGCAGTAAATATTGCGAGATGATTCTGATGTGTGATTCAATTTAGCAAAATATTTATAAATCTATTTTAGGAATAATTTATTTAAAAAATTTGTATTCAACAAAATTCAAACATTTTATTCGTAACATTGCAAAACAGAAATATATGGATAACGCATCTTGATGCCACTTGAATTATTACTGTATAAAAATCTCTGTATTACGATAGAAATTATCTAGTCTAAAAATCTTTTTAAATGTCATCTCTTTGAAGTAGGCCATTGTGATTTGCCGATGAAAACGAAATTATTTTCTTCTCAGATAGATTTATCCATGTACCATAAAATTGGTCAAATTATAATTGAGAAATATAATATTCCAATATATTGAAGAATATTTTCAGTCGAGTATTCGAAGATTATTTCTCTCGGTTCAAATCAATCAAGCGCGATGTTAAGAATTTTAATAGATTTACATATTGCACAATTATTCGCATGCTATTATATTCATATAATACGCGGCTCATATTACTTAACATAACATGGATAAATTGTATACTATTTTTTTTCTTTTTAAATGTTGTAATCTTAATCCGTCGGCAATTCCATAACTATGAGCGCGATGTACCGAGAAATCGCGGCAGAATGAAAGATAGTTAATAATCGCTTCATTACAAGTAATAATGACATAACTCACGATGTGCCGTGGAACAAGTTAAAACCTCTCAATATTTTCTCGTCGCCCTTGCATCACTGCGTTTATACTTTTATTGGGGTACGATAGAGCTCAAAGATGTCGTAAACTCTCCTTGTTCTCTCATGTACGTTTTGCAATGTTTAATTCGCGAAGATAAATGTCACGAGGCGTGTGCAACGTATATCCTAATAATTATTTTTTTTCCACCATCCGTGCGTGAAGTCATAATGCGAGATGACTTTTGAAACGAATGAGCGATACAATTTTATCTTCTTTTCACCTTTCGCGGATGAAAAATAAAATATACTCGCTCTTGAACTACGATATTATTTTTTTCAGAGTCTTTTTTAAAAAATAAGAATACCAGGGTTTATGCTATTTTTCGCATTGTATAATGCCACTCTGTTTTATTATTTTTTAAATAATATAAAAAAAGAAATTTTTAATTGTAATTATAATAATAGTGTTTTCAAGAAGAGAAACTATTTAGAAATTATCATCAAAGCTAAGAGTGAACACTCTATAAGATTTGTCATTTGTTCCTCGATACTTGACGTATTTGACTGCATGTTGCCACGGATACTCGAAAAACAAGAAGACTTTACGGTATCTGTATATTACGTGCGTGCAACAAGTGTGCATCCACATCGTCGTCCTGCGGTGCGTGTACTGTGCTCGCATGTGTGTATATCTATATATTCACACGCGTACTCACTTTCTTCGAGGATGCGGTGACCAAAACGAGCAATCATCATTTCTCACTCTCACTCTCGCACAATGATTCTCACACTCGCTTCTCTTTTCTCCTACAACTGGAGATTTGCTTGCGGCTTTGACATCACATACGTTTGAGGAAAATAACGTACAACGAATAAAACGATTTTATAAAAAAATTATGTACGTCACAAACCCAGATCTTTGCAATGAAATCTATAGATAATCTTTAAAAGTGCAAGATAAGCACTGGTTATGAAAAACACTATTAATGTTAATTAATGTTAATGTCAAGCTAGATAAGAAACAACATATTCGTGACTTGCAGCATACATATATACATTTCAGTTTAGTTAATATTTATAAGGATTAAATTATATTGTGATGCAAACAAACACGAGAATAAATAATCATATTCTAAAAATAAAATAATTAACATACATCTATATTAACATACATCGTATATACAAAAGAAAATGACATATGAGAAATGTTTAAGCAACGAGCGTAAAATATTTTATAGATTAACATTAATTGCATCTATTTCTTTACTCAAACGTATGTTGATGTGATATCGTGAATAAATATTAGATTCAAACTCACCTGTAAGTGAAATCCTTTCCGCGGAAAATTATTGCCGCCAGGTAGCCAGCGAAGTCGATCTTCCTTTGCGATTCGGCCGGAAGATTTACGCTGTGCTGTGCGCACGCTTATGAGAAAGGTGAGAGTGAATAGCTGGGAGCATCTTCATTCAAGCTTTATATAGGTATTGTACCCCCTTACCTAGGCACACTCTGTAGAAAGAGCGTGCCATCACCGAGCCTGCCGTAATTTTATCATCAACGGGATGAAAAAAGCACTTGCTGACGAAATTGCATTAGGCGAAAATATCCCACATTCGAAGTTCCACCCAAGTTTACAGCCTATGCATTTTAGTCGTTAGACTTGCCGTAAAAGTAATTACCTCTTTTAATGCTATTGTTACAAAATATTTCCACTTTATGATAACGACTTAGAAGTTTAGTTTGCAGCTATAAATAGATATTTTAAAAGGTATGGGAAAAAATAAAATAAAATAATATATGCGACACACATCCGTGAAATATTATTTCTTACAATTTTTTATGTATTTTACGTAATATTTGTGAATTAATTATAATTATATAAGATAAATAGAGAAGTAAATATATATAAAGTTTTGGTATATTTCACACAATATTTTACTATTATATATTATATTTTGTATATTTCACTATTTTAATATTTTTCATTATTTCAATATTTCACTAACTCTCAGTTCATATAAAGATAAAAATACTAAAATTCTGAGTACGACATAAATATAATTTAGGTCATCGACAAAAGATCAGAAATACTTTTTGGTGTAAAAATAATATCATGTATCCTACATCTTCCACAAGGGTTTGAGTGCTTCATTTAATAAATACGAAATCAATGTGAACACCTGTTAAATGATTTATGTGCCCAGTATTATTGGAGGTGCGCTATCGCTTCCTGAGATTCGCACTTTAGAAAATGGCTTTCTTAATCATACATTCGGGAATAATGACGATAATATATGAACTCCTACGTCCACAGAGATTCGTTACCCCTTACAAGGAGAGACGATACTGCGATCTTTTCCGGGTATGAAGTACGCTCCTAATTTGGCGATCAGTGGAAAATCTATATTTTTGCGCGAGTAAAATACGAGATGTCTTTTTTTGCTAATAAATAAAAAAATTTTCCCGGTACGACCTAATTCGTCCATCCTGAACTCGTTTATAATTCACATAACAGACGGATTGTATGATTATTCTTATGCAACTGTGTCTTGAAATATGTTCTTTGGCATTCTATGGTAATCACATGGCACCTATATTAGTTGAATTAATGAGGTAATAAAGGGGAACTATGCTCCTTACGTGTTTGATACGATGAATATCGTTCCACGTTTCATTGGCTTATCAAAACACATGTTAGAATTTCAGATGATTTAGCATCATTTAATTAGCCCAAATTTAATTTTCTGTTATATATATAATGTTTTTTTTAAATTAAAATATATGCTACTGCTATAAATATCATTCAATATTGAATGAAAAAGAGACTTAACATTCCTTCCTGTAGAGAGTATTTTTTCTCTGTCTCTTTTTAGAAAAGTATAAAGAGATACAGAATCAGAGATTGAACCTTAGTTAACGGTAACTAAGATTACGAGATCGGCCTTATGTTATTTGTGAATCACGTTCGACCAAATATGGAATGATGAAAACTAGACTCGTGACAAAATCTAAAGTTTTATGACGACCTTTAACCGAGAGAACGGGGACTTTATAAAAGAGAAAGTAGATGTAGAGGAACAATTCAGACGAAAATATATTTATGGACATGTCGATTGTCCGATTGTCCGACAAAATAGCTAAGCGCGTCGAGATTGTCGATCAAATTTTGCGAGAAACTTATTTTATCCGTACGTAGAAGTAGAAAGAAGTACTTTCTTGACGTTGTGAAACATTCAACAGTCCCACCTGCGTGACATTCAACGTGTCAAATATATTCAGCGTGTCTCGATGCAGTAGCCTAATCGCGCATTCGCAAGGGTGGCAAATGCGATGCGAGTGCATCGTTGCACCTGGCGCTGTATCATACGTCATTAGGTGTCATTAGACGCCTCCGCGTGTTTCGCGAAAGCATTTCGGAGATGCATTTCACCGGTCTCCGTTGCGTGCGTACTCTGCTGCGTGCAATTTCACGAAATGCAACAAAGTGCAACGGTAGTATACACGGCGTATAACGCGCTACCAGCTGTTCACGTAATACCGCGCTCCGGATCGACACGTCCGTTTTGTGCGCGTTATTAAGTCGCGTTAGTCTCTGTTACGTCGGGTTCAGGAAAAAGTTTTACGGCGTGGTTAGAATTTTCTCCCGTGGTCTGCGGTGTGATTATCGGTTAAGCAACCGCAACACCGTCAGGAAACGGACGAATAAAGGGAGAATGTTCTGTCTTATTGGCGCGCGCGTCTGTAGAATCGTTTTCCGGAATAATTCGCGCATGGCGAGCCGCAATCCAGTCGCCTCGTTTCAACGGTGCGCTCAATAAATTTAACGAGATAATTTAGGATTACTCACACACATGTGTTTCACGCCTCACGGGTTTCATTCGCTTCCCATTCGTTTTAACGTTTCGCACACGAGGCCGTGCTTCTCGCTTTGGAAATTACGGGGGTGGTGCGAAATCATAGGAAATTAATCATACATATCACGCTTCCTTGGAATAATAATAATAATATTTTACTTAAGTAATATTATATTTCTCTATCGGCGGGCTGCTCGCCCGCATGTTTAAGAATACAATAATATCCGTTATCGTGTAATCGATGCATTATCCGTACCTATATAATTATTCCTCGTTACCGTAATTCTCTCTTCCAAGCATCCCCATTACGTCACGCGTCAAATAATAAAACCATCACGTGCTCTGGGACCAATTACCTCCAGGCACGCACTTCGCGCGCGGAACCGCGGAGAAAAAATTGTCGGAGGCTTGCGGACTATTACGCCTTAAACGTACGTCTTAAAGACGGATAATAAAGCAAAGACATACACGTATTACGTATGGTAAGAGAGATACGCAATAAAAGAGGGAAAAATATAGAAATATATAGAAATAAAATTGTTGAAATATGTACATAGAGAATATATGTATGTAGTTATAAATAAATACACATATATATATATATATATAATATATATATATATATATATATATATATATATATATATTTAAAAATAGGAGAGAAGGAGAGAGAGGAATATGATATTGTACCGAATTTTAGTTTGTGATTTTGGAGTAAGGAAAATAGATATAGTATATTTGCAGATTAAATGTATAAATTTGACAGAAAAGAAGATAGGCGGAAGAGATGATTATTTTATTGAAACAAGCATATGTATTTTCTGTAATATGTGGTTGTATTTCTATAATATGAGACTTACTATTATTTATGAGATAGTAATAAACAGAAAACTATATTTAGCGCCGCGATAAAAACACAGGATCAATAATATGTGACACAGAGATTTCTATTTATTACGTTTTTTTTATTACAGCATTTATTACAAAACAGTCAAACAGAATGTTCGCTAATAAAGTCGAGGAAAAACGTGACCGTGCCAGATTGTCGGAGAGTCTAATCTAGATCGTAATCGCGTCTTCTTCCGCGCGATCCACGCACGTTTCTCACGGTAAGATACGCACAGAATTAGTTGTGAGATAAAAACATTAGCTGACCCATTATATGCCGGGACAGACGTTTACACAATCCGATTGGATCTCCATGCGTCTTATGTCCCGCGTGCATGTCGAAATTGCGCGACGGACGGTCGCGCGGCGTCATATCGACTTCGTGTATGATAACTACCTGCCATCAATCACTTGGCATCATAATCCTCGTAGTGTTTCCCTCCGTGAACATATGGTCCCTATCGCGAGCGACACGCCGCCGGCAAAATTGGATACTTGCGCGTCTCCATTTCGAGAAGCACGAGATTATTAATTACCGGCGACTCTACATTACGGCTATCAATCGCGCGGCGGCACCTTGCTGTATCTTGGATAAGTTTCGAGATCATCATCAAGTTCTAACAAGCACTTAATACTCCGATCGCTTCCGGCTCAATTTCCCGACATCCGGCACGTGAACTTTGTGAATATGCGTTCGTCGGAGGCGCGAAACCGATTTCTGATCGGGTTACCTGTGATATATTTTTTCGACCGATTTACTAGGGAGAAGAAGAAAGAACGAGAGGGAGAACGCGGCTCTATCTTAAATTCCGTATTGATTTAAGCTGATCGTGTATATTTGGCGTACGTTTGTATTATATTACAAGCGAATATTATTGGCACGTACGGAGGAGGGTCATCGCGCTGCGTTAATTCCGTTCGTCGGTTAGTTTGCCAGACGCAATATTTACAATGCAAATATTCGTACGCGTACGGGTTATTAATGAAACCTATTTCGTTATTCATTTTACGATATTTCCGGAAACGAAGCACGCGTTTTTTCTCTCGTATGTCACGTGATTGCGCTTTCCATCCGAAATTACTGGTTCAGCTGGCACGCTTGTCTCCTAGATAAGGATCAAATTTTGCTGCCTGCCTCCTAATCGTGATAAACGATGATTCGCGAATTAATTTGTGTCATGACGAAAAACGACTTTGTCGCTTTTCTGCGAAAATCCGGTAACTATTTTACACCGAGGATTACATTATCCAGCATTTCGCGAGGTTAATCAGTTCATCCGAGTCGCATTTATCATTCAGCGATTTCTTTCATCGATGAATAGGAACGTTATTGCCAATTGCCAATAATATTCTCGTATAAACGATCGAGAGATTTGGATGAGAGCTCTTCGCGTTACTTATTAAATCTCATTTCTATAAGACTATTTTGTTCTTTAGAAATTTACTAGGTTTATTAGACAAAAAGAATCATGTAATTTTATGCTTTTCAAAATAAATGCATTATTGATGTTCAATGAGCCGTTTTCCAAACATATGCCGCGGGAAAAGCAAAGTTGATTTATGACTTCAATTTTAATCGAAAAATTTCTATAACGCTTAAAATACTGGCTTTCCTATATAACGTTCGGAAAACTGCGTTCGCCTCGTCTTTACGCTTAGACTTTTTAATCCCCGTCGCGCGAATGCAAAAAACCGAAAGATTTACGAGAAAAATCCAGGATTTTTTACAGGATTACGAGATTGAAAGCACGCATATCAAACAAGTGGAGCGGAATCGTAAAATTCATGCGACGCTATATACGATTCTTATCGTCCCGAAAATCGATGCTAGCCGTATTTGCCGCGACGTTGAAGCGCAATTTCGCAACGCTCGTTTTATCCGCGTCATTTTGCGGTACGCACAAAACTCTCTCGTGCAATACTCGCCGTTTACTCGCGAGGAGCTTATAGCGTGTATCGCACTTTCTCGCCGGGCACACTAATCTCGTCCACATTCTCATCAATGTCGTTCGATTGTGATTTTCGCAATACTGATATCCAACGCCGACCCTCTCTCGCGCGATTGTTCGGGTCCGCCAATTATTCCGGTCTATGCAATGTACGGCCTACACAAAGACCAGACGCCGTGTTTTACGAGCGAAAATCTCGTAGAAAAGAATGAGGCGCTAAGAGGCGCTAAAGACGAATTTGCTTCTTTGAAGTTCCTGAAGCGTGAACGATCCGTCTATCGATTCGCTTTCTGGGTTACCACCTGTCGTTCGCCGGGATTATGCAAAGTCCCGAGCGGCGGTGGACCGCGGAGAAAATGTGTAATTAATCAGCGGATATTGTTGAACGTTCGCCGTGACGGTTGCACGCGCGCGCACGTTTTACGACCTTACTACGGCCGCGCACAAAGAGCGCTGTCACTTTCTCGCGCGACGCTCTTTTAAGAACACCGAACGATCCTAGGTTATGGATATTACGGTCTCGTTGCGTCCAAAAAAAAATAAATATTAAGAAAAAGTAAAATAAAAAAAAATGGTAAAAATTTGCGAGAGAAATGCCGATGATCGATTCGTTATACATCTTCTTTGGCAGGACTCTCTCAAGGATTACCGTTCCCGTTTGAAGTGACACTTGTGGCATTTGTTTCACGTATCCGTTTGGTTTCTCTCTCTCCCGTGCAAATAAAGTCTACCAAATTTTTTCTTTTTTTTTTCCTTTTCGAAACTACTTCCCGAACTGCCGCAAATTGCGTTAAACTCCTACTCGCCCGCAGCCGCGCCGAAGATCTCTTCAGGAAGCCGAGGATGGCAAACATTACGCAAACAACGATATGTCGATGTAGTCATCGCGCAGAAGACGCGTGTTCGGATGATAGAAAGTTAAGTGTCCCGTCGGCATACAATTACAATAGCAGCGATACGCTCCTGTAATATCGGAGTAGCGGATAAGTATCGTGAAGAAGCGAGGAAGAGATGGACGATCTGCGTATAGTACCACACCGTACACAATTATTACAATATATTATTGCTACTTATTTCATTCGAGGGCATACGTAAAAATACAATCTCGAGGAGGGATTGCGCAAGGTAGTTAAGATGTACGGATCTTCAATAAAATCGAACCGACGACACGTCTCTTTCTTCGTCCTCTTCCATCGTCGTCGCGGGTCAAGCGTTTTCAAACGCTCGTCCATACGTGGCATAACGAGTACGCATTGCGAGGAAAAAATCTGCGAATCGCGAATAGCACGTTTTGCATGTCGAAACAAAAGCCGGGATAAAAATCGACGCGCGTGACTCCGCCGTGAGTCCGCGAAGAAGATCTTGGCGTAAAGGGTCGCGGAAAGGTGCGAGAGTTTGTCGAGGACAGAAACGGGATTGCACCCGGATTTCGCAAGGATGCTGCCGCGCCATCTCCCAAGGGAGGAAGAGGAGGACAGTGGTCGCAGGAGGAATCAGTTCAGCAAGGACGAACGGTTACATCTATTGAATATAATGAGCCAGTACGCGCCGTTGCTAGACGACACGAGCGCGTCGGTGTTTGATCGCCGAGAGATCTGGCGCGCGATCGAGCGGGATTTTCATCTCGCGGGTTTCACCGGCAAGACCTCGGCGCAGCTAAAGAAGTACTGGCAGAACTACAAGTATCACGGCAGGAGAGCACAGGCGGTAAATCTCGCAGTTTGGCCCGTAAGGATTTCTCGCATCGTGCACGGGCGCTCGCATGAAATTAGCGTCCGATTGGTGACCTGAAATTCGCCTTGCTAAATAACGCTCGTCTTTTTCTCGGTCGCCTCGATTCGCCTTCGGCTGTCTCTCTTATCGGTGGCTTTCTTCCTTTCTCCCGACTTTTCTATTTCTCATTCACGCGAGAGTTTGGAAGTGGATGAAAGTATATAAACGCGTGTAAGATAATAATAAGTTATACACATACAATAGTTTGCGCGTTACTGAACGGTCCATTACGTGTTATGCAAGAACGATGACTCCCATTCGACGATCGTTTACGCTTCTTTCGAGCTACATCTTGCCGAATTTACGATTTGGCACTTCCGTGCTAAAATGCTTGAATATTTGCCAAAAGTTATTCAAAATCCCTTTTACATCCATTTCGTCGTATCTTCGCGCGCTATTATCTTACCGCAAATTCTTTCGGTCGGTGTAAAATCGATTCGTGTAAAATTATATATACAGGGCGTGAGGAAACACTCGAGCGCAACTTCGAAGGAAGCGATGGAGGAGTCGCTGTTGCATGCAGAAGTTCTTGAAAATCGCGATAATCTCGAAATGACGAAGATCACCAAGGGATCAGCCACTCCTTACGTTTCTCTTCGTCTCGACGCGTCGCCGCGGAACGTCGTCGAGTCAGGATGTCGTCAGCGTCAGATATATGGGGATAATGGAACGTTCTTACGGAAATTAAGTGCCACGACGATCCTCTCTACCGGTATGTTTCTCGCTTATCGCGCCTCTTTAAAGGAATGTCTCCGTTTTTAAAGTTCCCTGCGGCAATACGCGGTTCGTTCTAATCCGTCTACCGATCTTTTTCGGGTTATAATTATTTACTTTCGTAGAGTAGAACCGCCTGACAAGATGGATATCGAAGAATGCAGTATGATTAAAAAATATAAAATTACGGTACTGAATTACAGCATAAAAAGTGAAATTTATTATATCGTATACTTGCTATCGGGAACATCGGAAATATCTTTTTATTGATGATTAGCGTAAATCTTGTATTACACGATTTACGTATAATAAAAAGGAAAACGAATTATGATTTTTGTTTGTCGTATTTTTTGCTGTAATATCAACGTCGTCGTTTGGAAGATATTTCGAAAAATATCTCTAACTTTCAATCTCTTAGCGTGTGTCGCGACGATAAGTTACTTCTATGGAAGTACTTGGCTATTTCTAAGACGCCCCTAAGTTTTATTACCTTCCTTATCCTTATTACGGCTCGGTCCGCTTATCGTCGTCGCCGTCGTCGCTTTAAAGAATATTTCGTGCTTCTTTAAATCTGTCAAGTTTTCGTGAGTCGATAAGCTTCCTCTTTAGATTCGCTCGATAGTTCCGAGACCGCGGTCTGCTTTTATCAAGACTCAATAATGCGCCGGAGTTCTTTATCCTTTTTATTATTCTACTCGTTTATCGTTGAGTGTAGCAAAGAATATCGTGACTTTCTTCGTGGATCTTTTAGACCTTCGTAAGGCTATCGCGTAAAAGAAACCTCTATAGTAGCCAATCACCGTTTTATAACGGTTATCCGATCGAATCGATATACTTTCTTCGATATATCATTCATGCGATTCATATTTCCCAATGACACTTTTATAAAATTTAAGGATTATAATTGTTCTGTTTATAAAACATAGATTATCTTTTTCACAAATTCTATTGTATAAAAAAAGGAAGATTACACGAATAGTGAAAAGAAGTATATCGACTCTTATTAACGGGTACTATAATAACGCGGCTTATAATTTTTAGATTTAGATTCATTCGGAAAGAATCAATTTAGCTCGGAGATATCGCAGAGAGAAAGATTTTCAAATAAGGTTTATGAAGAAATAAGGTCATCGAATGTAATAGACCATAAGTCGGAAAAACCAATAGGTACCGACGTAATAGTGTCTAACACCAACGCCATGGATAATAGCGTAACTGTATCAGTGATTTGCCCCGAAAGAACTCCCGAGCTTTTCAGCCAGAATCAGCAATCGAAAAGAAAACGTGAGGGTGACGTGCCGCTAGATAGATCCTCTTTTCAAAGCAGCGTTTCCGTCGCTTCAGGTGATAGAATTTAATTTAATTTCTACAGTTCTCGAGTTTCTTTGCCAATTGTGCGTTTTGCGTTAGTGTAATTTTGTTAGTGTAATAACGATTAGTGTAATAATTATTAGTGGAATAACTTTCTATTTCGTACTATTACTTTTATTGCTTTTTTTCGTTTTTAATTTCGATCGTTAACAATAGATGCAATGCAATTAAACTCAATCTAGTGGGAATACATTTTATTCGGAAAAAAGATATCGATGTTGTTTCTTGCGCTTTTGTGCTTTAATAGATGCATTTTCATATGACGCGCGAATAAAATGGTCGCAAGAAAGTCGAAATTGCAGACAAATCGCTGACATGTCGCAGCAACAAAAAAATTTCATCTTTCTGTTCAACCATCAGCTGCATCACCGGGCAAGAAACGCAAGAACGACGATCACTCCATTTTCCCGACCGTTGCAGTCGCGGCAAAAGGACGATGCTTCCTGCTGCAACCCCGACAGACTGATAATCACGACGGAGTAATTAATAAAAGAGAAAATGCAGTTGAAACGCGCCGGAAATTGGAGTCAGCGAAGAAAGAATCTACCGTTCTACCATCGAAATTCGCGTGGCGAAGTGAAATTTCATGCTCGGAATCAGAGGCATCGAGAAGCATTTCTGCAACCAGCAGGGAAGATTTGCCGACGGAAGATTTTGCCGCTTCCCATACCCGGGACATTCGGGATTCAACATGCTGCAGAGGGAGATGCGAGGAATCAAAAATTCACGAGAACGCTGCGTCGCTGCGGAATCAACAAAACGACTTGGACGAAACCGCGAGCGACGCCGCGAGATCGCATATTCCAAATATAGGATTATGGGATCGTGATACGGACAATCTGCTTCAATCTGAGCTGCGGGACGAGCTGGGTTACCGATTAATGCTGCATCGACTAGAAGTATGCGTTTCGCCGACTTGGTAGAGCGAGATTCAGCGACTATAAGAAATGATTATGTTGCAGACCGAGGAGAAGCGGCTAAAAGTGAAAATCGCTGAGATGGCTATTCAGGAGATTCGATTCAGAATACGGGCACTGAACGAGGACGTTCGACGCGCGGATGAGCTGCACGAGCTGCATCTGGCACTTGCAACGGCTCAAGCGGTAAGCCGAGTCGAATCCGCGAACGCGATATTGCAAGAGCGCATTTACCAGGATACTGTCATCCGCAGTCAATGGCACCATTATTTTCTTTTTTTCGTTCGTGTTATTCGATTTTATCCGATAATTCGATATCTCGTTCAAGCGCAGGATACTTCTATACCTATCGAACATAAATAATTCTTAAGGAAAATATTTTTTACAGAAACATATTTCCACGAGAGAGAGAGACCCGTAATTCATTTTATAATATTGCATAAATATGGCATTAACGTTGCGCGCGGAATGCATTTCGCAATAGCTTAGATGCTGCTTAAAATTTGCTTGTGATCCTTGCGTGAATGGAATTCTTTAAATTATCTTATGTACAGAAAAATTTTCTTCAACTCTGGAGTTCTAAATATTAATACTTTTTGTGTGCGCGCGATTTAAAAGCTATTTATACAACATTAAAAACTATAAGTAAAGGAATACTTATATAGATCTAAAAAGAAGTATATGTAAGAAGACTTTATTTTCTTACCAGCAGAATGGAGCTCGAGGACTGCATGTTTAAGAAGCCAAGTAACTTTACTGAAAAAGAACGCCAAAGAACAGGTTTCGAAAGATACGAAAATACGGCTGGTGTGCTCGAAGTTATTTTTATTAATCACCATTATATCGGATGTCACGATGTCTCGTCATTTAGAAAAAACGCATGGGATCATATAAAATAACAATGCGCTTAGATTTTTGTGATAACCGAGCAACGTCTCGAGGTCGCGTTATTTGTTGCGTTCGCTCTCTGCTTCTCTATTTATTTTTTTTTTCCTTTTAATCATCGATCGCAAGATCAGCGCAATTGCAACCATTTCATCATCGATTCAACAGATCATCGATTACGTACAACAAACTACGGAACAATAATTTTATATCGCTCCCCCATCGTTTCAATGTGCTTTTTCCATCCCTCGTTAGACTTTCCGCCATCTCGCACCTTCTCCATTTTCTTCACGTACTTAGTGTTTCTCTTCGTATTTAGTGATTGTTAATAATTATCACAGAAAGTTCGTAAAACAATGATGTTGACGTTTATTAAGTGTCATTGTTCGTGTTCCTTCTTCTGTGTGCACCGAATAGATGCAATGTTCGGGTATGTATACGCATGTGTGTACGTGTCTATATATATATATACACATATATAAATATATAAATATATGTATATATATATATATTTATGTATGTATCATATGTGTGTGCGTGTGTTTATATGGCCATGTCTCTCGTGTATATTATGTTTTTAGACGGAAAAGTTTCGCACGTTGCTGCAAATATAGTAACAGTAGTTAGCGTTAGAGTACATACTAGCGATAATAATAGCGGTACAAGTAGCGATATAAGTACAACGGTACACATTAGAGTAGCCTTTTCGTACTTCGCAGTGCTTAAGAATAGTAATCTTACTATAATAGAATATACTTTATACTCTTGATTTAACATTAGCATCGAAAAGTCCTCTTTTCGAGATCACGGTGCGTAAAACGAGTGAGAGACAGAGAGAGAGAGAAAAAGAGAGAAAGAGAGAGAGAGAAGGTAATTGTGGAGAGAAATGTCGGAAAAAATTAACGCGCTTATTCCAATATGTATTTCTGTTCAATTCCATTGCAATTCCGTTACGTTTATCGCCTTCTAGAGCGCTTGTCCTCGGAAGCGATTATCAAAGAAATATATAAATAAACATATAAATAATTTACAACATTTATCGTCGTATTTACATTTTGCATTTTTACAATGGAATAGTGTGTTTAACTCGGCCAATTAATTAAGAGTGAAACTTAAGTACACAAAGAACTGCTACTTCTCTTTCATCTACGATTTCTTCCATCACTATATAAATTATGTATTCTTAGAGCAGATACGTGTGTATAACACATTTTTAATTTTATAACTTTTTAATTGTTAATGTTAAATATTTTTTGGCAATAAAGTGTCGCAAAATTCTGTTAAAATAAGTATTGAAATTATTCGAATTAATTAAGAAAAGGATTTTGATTTAATTTTTTTGCTTTAGATATTTAATTTAAAAGTCCGTATAATCACTTGTTAAAATGATTTATTACTACTAAGAAAAGATTGACTCGGAAATGATCAAAGAAATCGTTAAATGAAAGAGGTAATAATAGTTCTGGAACATTCTACATAATCATATAGATGTTCTTCTTACATCAACCTTCTATAACTCACGGTAATTTCCTAAAGCTATTTTTGCAGCTATTGTGATAGATATATTGTGATTCATGTACTTCCGAGATATTCAACACTTCTCGGCGGAGTAATATAGTTAGAGTGGCTCAATAACAATCGGAAAATGGGTTACAGAAGGTTAATCTTCACAAACGTTCTCGAGGCATGTAAAACTGCAACAAATTTATCTCTCTTAACCATTAATAAAAATACCAAAGCAAATGAAGGCCGAATATATAAGTCTTAGAAACTCTTACACAGGGGAGTCTAACCGTCTGCGTTGAATCGACCGAATCTAATCACCATAAACGTTCCATTTATTTCCGCGATACGGTATTGAAAGCACGGATCGTATTCCCGAGCGCGTGAGACTGCGATAAAAATTCCGAATCTCGGAGTTAGAGAGGCGCAATTCCGTGGACGGTAGTTCGCGAATTTGCGATGGATCGTAGGACAGTTTTATCCTCGAAAACATGCCCTTTTTCTCGATAGCGTGTCTCTGATCCCCGGTAACGTCAAAACCTTTGTCGCAAATTAATGGGGAAAGCTGTGCTTGATTGCGGTACAGTTATTCTCGGGAAAGCCATCTGCGAAATGACCAATATCTTGTTTTCGTCATAATATGATGAAATTAAATCTTTCACCGGAACAGCGGCTTTAAATTAATTACCGTAACGCGCTTCAAGGATCCAGCCGATTACATTATATGCGATAAACGGTTGCAAGCACGAATAAATGCGACGTTGAGATCTGTTTGCTAAATTAAATTTGCAATTGAGAACTCTTGTTTCACAGCCATTAGCACAATCGAAATGGAATCGAGTCGTTTCAGCGGTTAAAATTATGTAAATCGTAAAGAATAAGCTGTTCAAACCGATGAAACCAGGTATTCTATCGCGCGCTGGCTCTCGCTCAAATAAATATGCAAAACATGCTTAACGAATACAAATGGAATGATTATCTCGGGTTGATAGTTACATAATGATCCCGGGATTTTATCGGGATTTTATTGTACTTTTCGCTCGGTGTTTTTTTTTTTCACTATCGTCATCTTGATCACGCGCTTGCACGCGTGAGCTGGTTAATTGTCAATTATTAACGTTGATGCCTCGTGGGTGACCGCTCGCGAAAAAGATGCGTCGAGATGAACGTAGAGAGATTGGAAAACATCGCCTGGAGCAGGCACGTAGTGCTTTTTGCTCTACTTTCCTTGCGCTCCATTCCCAGCACTTTTTGTTGCGCTCGTTTACCCTCCTTTTTCCTTCCCCCTTCTTCTTTTCGCGAGCTACGAGAGACCCTCAGCTCGTACAAAGCAATGCTACGAGAATTTATTTAACACGAAAAGCATCTAGGAATTTCACTAAGCGAGAGTTGGCTCTTACACTTATGCGCTTCCCGTTGAAAATTGTAAAAATTGCTTAAAACGACTTTTTTTTGTTACTTAATAATCTCTTATACGAAGAGATGAAAACTTAGCTCGATACATACCGGGCGTTCGCGCGCGTTCTTCCCGCTCATATATCTCTGTTTATTCTGACCCGGGGTGAGAGTCCATCAGCGGGGGATCAACTTTGCGCCAGAGTAGAAAAACAGTTTCAGATCCGGCGTTTAAAAGAAAATCAACCCGACCGCGGAGGCGCGGCCGCGGATATTGCAAAAGCTAAGCTTGCTAAAGCTGATGGATTACTTCTTTTCTCATTAAAACGCTTCTAAAATCTCTCTTCATTATGGCGCGTGGTTTACTTCTGCTGGTGCAATCTTCTCCCACCTGACACCCGCTGAGATCGATGCACGAACGCCGACGATAAAAATCCCGGTCGCGAAGATTCGCTCGACCGCTGATCGAGGCGGGCGACAACGGCGCTCCCTCTCCCCCTGCTCGTCTTGCAACTTTTGACGCAATGATGCTGCGGATGCGCTGCGTCGAAGCAAAATCGGACGCGTGATAGAAAAATAAAATTTTCAATCGCTGCGACAACTTCGTAAAAATGAAGAACCGCGGGAAGAGGGAGGCTCTCTCTTGGTGAAGCGATCGCTGCGGGAGATCATCGTTTGCTTTCTCCACCCCAATCGTTTCATAATCGGAGTGATTTGTCCCCTCGCACATCGCCGAGCTCAACGCATGAGTATACGCATCGCACGCAACTTGGGCTGTGTGAGTTGCACCAATAGTCTGATTTAACTAACTTGATGAGATCAGTAATTCATTATTTCCGACTAGATTATAGTACTATTTATGCGAGTTCTTTGATAAATTTGGAGATTGGATTCGATTACGTGAGTGAAATTAAAATTATGGTGAAATAAATAAGTGCAGACATTGGGTAATAAAATATTTATTTTTCGATTGATCTCAAGTGCAAAAAATTGTAATTTATATTAAATAAATCTTAATTTGCTAGACATGCTCACATCAAGGTGTATTTAGTGCCAGAATTTCAATATTCTCCAAGTTTATCAGAGTATACGATCTTGAAACTTTGCTGCAAAATTTACAAGAAACCTCGCGCGCAGACAGAGAGAAAATGTTAAGTTTACGCTAACTGATGCTGGTGCAACCAGCACTTAACGCTCGACAGCGTTTAAAAACCTCCGCCACGATCTAACAGAGTGTTCCACGATTATTGCTAGAGTTCAAGTGATATCCAGGCCGCGTTCGAAGCAGACTTTAAACGCGGTTACATCCATTTCTTTCGGACAGGTCGGAACGAAATCGGCTATCAACGTGGCAACTTGTCTCCCTCGTAGGAAAAAGAAAATCGCTTTTCTCATCGCGTCGAAAAGTTTCTCACTCCGACTTGTCAGAGACAGGACATGCTCGAAGCATGCTACGAAAAAAATGGCCATTTGAGTCACGTCCACGATTCCACGAGGCAAGCACGCACGTAAGTCGTAATCGCAAGAATATCGTAAAGTCTTATGAAGTAGAGTGTCGTCAGCAAGAATGTAGTATCTTATGTAGTACGGTGATAGTAATGTGAAATCGAGCTTAAAGCCTTACTTTGAAGTACCTTAGAAGTAACGTAGAAGCATAAAAATAACGAGCTGACGATTCATCCAGAGAGTTCCTTGTGCGAGTAACTTTCAAAGTAAGAGACTGAAAATGCACAAGTAAGTCAAGCGACCGTGATTGAATCCTCTAAATTGCAAGATATATTTCCTTAGGTACTATTTTTTATGGCGCTCTTTTTACATACTGTAGTGTGGTAACAATAGTAATATATTTATCGAAGAATATAAATCTACGCGTACGAACGATGAAAAATATACTTTCGAATAAATCATTTCTTGTTGCATAATTTGATTGCTGTTGTATTTATATATTATTCTAGGATTCTTATAGAAATAGATATATTCACTTAGACTTGTCACTTATTTTGTTATGCAGGGATCGATCATTTTCATTAATGATATGCAATATTTGCGTTAATTTGAACGACTAAATTGTTTGAGAACTGAAAAGGGTCCGATTTGAAAATAAAAAAGAAAAAATATATAAGAGAAGAGACTGAGCTCTTGACATAATTTTGATGATATAACTACGTGACGCCTACTGGCGAAAGAGCTGGAAAACGAAAAATAATACGAAATTTTTCACATTTCTGATGACGGGTTCTCGAATAAATCTCTGCGACACGGCTCCGGGACGTAGGTAAATTTGCTCGCCGGTGTAAAATACGCGTCATGAAATAGTCGTTATTTAAATGGGGTTGCTGCAAGCTCCGCTGAAGTCTGATGCGCGTGTACGACACGTGTTGATCTTTGCCAATATTTATATTCGTGTTAGGAGAATTCGCGCTCTCGAGGCGAACCGCGCGCGCCAAGATCTCGGATAACAACAGCTCGTTGGTGTTTGTTTGTTGCTTAAGGGTGATTAAACGCCGGTCCGCGCGTGACAATTAAGGCGGTTCCGTGAGATGCTTGCTTCGAGCCGGTATTAAAGGTCCTTCCGGCAGCGTTTCGCTTTCTTGCGTGTCTCATCGCGTGGCGTTTTGCCAACATTTGCTCGATTTTATGTCTCGTCAGCAGGCGAGATGGTTTGTTGCACGTATAACACTTTCTGCCTCTTCGCGCTGTCGCTTAAAATATTTTTCTGGACCGTTATTACTTTTACAAACTATTTTCTCTGGATTTATAAATATTGTTCCTGCCGTTATTTTCTTTTTTATTGCGTACGTGGGTTGGTGGAAAGTAACAGAACATTCCCAATACGACTTGCTATCATCGCGATGCACATAGACAGGTAAAGACCTGGCTAGAACGTAAACGTGAAAAATAACGATAAATATCGAAGCCTTGAAATTGCGTGGCATTTCATAACAATTTATTTGTTTACGCGGGATCAAGATATTGCGAGGGAAGCTCTCGACAATCCCAGGCGCTCGGCAAATTCCTTGATGCAAGCGCGATCTGGAGCGGAACTCTGACACCGCTGTAAAGTTCGTAACATCGCGAAAGTTAGCGCAGCAATTCTCTCAATTGAGCGAGTATTGAGAGCGCGGGTTTGGAATGGCCTTTACCCTCAGTACGATATTTCCGTCGGACCGAGTATCACTCGATCTGTTCAGACGTGAGCGATTTCGAAAGAGATCTCCGAATACTCTCCGGATCGATCCGACGCAACGACTAAACTCGCTCGCGATTACTATCCGGTTATCCGGTGCCAGCTTTGCCGATTTTAACTTTTGCGAGAGCGCAAAACTCGAGTCTACTCGGATGATCGAACGGAAAGGAGAGCGACTTCGTCAGGGATTTTAAACGTAAAATCCTTATACAAGGAAGTTCCGTGGCGGCGATCTACTTACGTAAAATTTCGATCGACGCAAACATGACACATAAATCCTCGAGCGACGAACACGAGTCTAACGTCGGCGAGAAAAATACCCTTTTAGTTACTATTACGTTCCAAGTCAACAAGTCGATGTTATTATACATGTTATTGATGATTCCGTCCACTTTATTCATCTTGTACTCGCTCATCGTTATTGTACCGCAAACTAATAGAGATACTGCTAAAAATTCATTCGCGCGCAAGTAATTCTCGTTTAATAATACTTCAATTTCTTCATGTCGAATGATATAAGACAAGATACTGACATACGCGTCGAGGACTCTCGATTGCATATCCCGCAGAATGATAAAAGATCCCTCTCGAGAAGCGATGCGTCATAATCCCTGACCCGCGAATTACGTAAGCGAATATCGCGGCCAATAGTCGCAATCGAATGCGGCGAGTTTCGCGCGCTTTCGGAAGCGAATTGCAGGTAATAATGTTAATGTCGTACCTAGCTAAATGATATTTGCCGATATCGTCTCTATCGACATGACGCTACTCGAGCTTCTCGGAGAGATGCTGACGGGAAAAACATTAAAAAAAATAGCGGAAGAAAAAATACAGTCGGGAAGTTTGCCAATATCGAGCTATTCTGCGATGCCTGTCACGCAGAGAAAACGTTTGCACCATTTCACCGAGGACACGCGTGTCTCTTTAACTCTCACGAATATCGTAAATATTTGGCGTGGCTAAATAATGGAATACGTCGAATTGTAACGAGTGATTGATATTTCATCGGGGCGATGTTGCTGCAAGCACGCGGGCGTCGTATGTCACTTCCGACGAATTTCGGATTATATTGATCTTTTCGTCTGCGCGCCGCGTCTTTTGATTAATTTCGACCTCGAAGGATCGCTCGAAGGATTGACTCACCTCAAATGGTTCGACAAGAGAGTGGTTAATATTTGCTCGTGAGTAGGTCGCGCGACGACCGCGATGCTAATTTCGCGACGTACTGTTTGTTTTAAGGATCTTTTGAAATCATATATAAATGAGAGTAATAATACGTCATTAGAATTCTGAAAAGGATGAGAGGTGTCAGCGCGGACATGAATTCTTAAACACCACTGAAGTTACGAACAAACACAATCGTCGAGGACGTAATGGCTTTTGAGTTTATCGTGGGTATAATTAATAGTTGCTCCTGTGTGTGGCTGCTGAGATATTACAGTATTCAAACATATATCCCGGAATTTCCTCCGCCACACTATTGTTATCGCTGCGATTTTACTTCGTTGCGCGAATCGCTAACCGCATTGTTGCTCGTTCTATACATTTTGCAGGCTATCGCTCGATAAAGAAACGAATAAAACAAGCGAGGGAAGGAGTAAAGCAAGCATGAAAAGAAAAATATGTTCTCGGTATAGGGGGTGATGAAAAATGCTCGGAAGTTTTACGAATGGAAACGCGTGGAAAATAAAGGAAGGAATAAAGAATAGCTCAAATTTCAGGCAGTTGTAAATCTTGAGTGGCGGGAAAATCTGCAACTAGTAGTCGCGGGCAACGAAATTAGCGGTGGAATAAGAATATTGCGAGCCGTGAAAAACACCGCCATCGAATATACGTTACGCGGTAAATGAGTTTTGGCCGCCTGGAGAACCGAAGGCGCTTTGGCCATCGTTCAAGTTTTATTCCGGAAATAGACTTATCCGCGAACGACCACTGAAATTCTGGCCGCGTAAGAATTTAGGCGAGAATGGGCGGTAGAAGGGGGGAGGGGTAAACCGTCGGAATGGAATGACGTTAAGGTGCAAGCACGCGCGCCTTGAATTTATAGCGAGCCGACGCGACTCGCAAGTTTCGCGCGGCTAAAAAATTAAGAAAAGATGAAGATGCACGGACGGAACGCTCGTAATATCGAGCGTCGTCAGTTTGGTACGGCATGGCAAAAGAAAAAAAAAATTAGCATGACATACCGTCGCGACACGCGGAGATAAAGACTGCAGAAATATGGGTGGCTTGCACTTTTATGACGTGGCGGAAATTCGTCCAGCTTTTTGAAAAATGTCGGATAAGCGCGAGTCGCGACAAGCTCCGTCAAGCTGCGCCCGGTTACGCAAAGAATTTTAATATATACTCGCTTTTTCATTCCGTCGGATGAAAAAGGGGTAGCTGCACACGAGACGAAGTAATATTTATCGCATTACCAATGGTAGGCGAACCACTCGTAATTCTTCGTATGCATGTGATTACACGGGTCTCGGTGCAATAGATCTGCGTAGCTTTTCGCGCGTGAAAAATTAAGTTTAATAAAAGTGCTGAAATGAACGAAAAACGTATCGAACATTGCGTTAATTTTTTAAAGCGTTCAAAAAAGCGATAAGTCGGGAAGATTCATGAAATTTTATTGTATTGTTCGCACATGGTTGATACTCGTGTGCGAAATGGATAACGGTTCTTAAGTCTTCTAAATCACGCGGGATAACAGTCGGATTCTAAGCCGTGATTTATTTCGCAAATTTGCCGAATACATTTTGCAAATTTAATATTTGTTCGTTATGGTAAATATTTTATTATGTCAGTCGAGCTTATTTTTACGCACTGTATCCGCGCGCGCGGTGCGTAAAATTTTTGTCGCCTTACAAATATATATGCAAATGCACGTTATTTGGAGTAATAACGTACGCTTCGTAGCGTTGCATTTAAATCTCTAGAGATATTCCGGGCTTGTGAATTTTTGTTGCCGGTTATGCGGCATTTCTCTCTGTCACAGACTCATTCCTGTGTAAGTTGACTCGTATCTTTTCTCGCTTTACATTCATCCAGTCGTAGAATAGCGAACGTGCAGCGATAGAAAAAGATAGAACCCTGCTTTGAAAATTCAATAGTACCGTGAATTTTAGCTTCTCAAAAAGAGCTCTCTCTTTCCTTATTCCTTTGCAAAGTTACTTTTTCTTTCTTTGCGTTAAAATGCGTTAATTTTCCGCGACAGTAAGATTTTTCAGAAGCATGCATCGTAAACTTTTAAATCTCGCTCATTATTTTAAATCTCGCTCATTAACACGATTGCATATTCGTACTTATTTTATCCGTTTACCGACAAAGTGAGTGAATTTCTCGTTTTTGCTTTCACAGTTTTAATTACCGCGCCGCGTCTCAGATTCCGCGCGATGCGAAACTTGAAAACCGAAGGAAAAACTGCGTCATTGAATAAGAACCGAAGCTCTTCGCAAAGCCTCTGTGGTTTCCGAAAAAGCTTCGCCGAATCCTGGGGTTTTTGCGCGCGGAAGTGCAGCTAGGCGCATCGTCGTGCAGTTTTGGCAGCAACGCGCTACATATTGCATGACAGCACCAGACCGAGTGCTTATGCATTTTTCATAAGTCGTCGGTTATCCTCTCTCGGACCTTATTTAACTTGCCGTTATCTCTCTTACGCCACCGGTCCATCGTGTTTACTTTCTCTCTCTCTCTCTCTCTCTCTCTCTCTCTCTATCTCCCTCTCACGAGATGTTTTTCCAATTTCTTCGGAAACGACAATTCTTATCCGCCCCCGCGTGTAAACGTCGGTTTATTCTTTAAAAGGGTTGACCGAGGGGTCATGAACCGTGCAAGATTTATGACGGGCGCAACCCGTGTCTTATTGTCGTGGAAGAATCTATCCTCGTCCCGTCTCGCATATATATATGTATATAAGAAACGCCATTGACATAGCTAACCGCTCCCGCTTTTCTTTAGTTTCTTTCTTTCTCGCGCGATTATCTCGAACATTTTTTTCCTTTTGTTCTTTGCGTAAGTTCGGCCGAGCACTCATTCGACTATATCTCGCAGAATGTTATAACGGATCGATCCGGGAGACGTCTGGCCTGGCGCGTCTCTCTCTTCTACCTACTTCCACCTATCTACCTTACTCTCTTTAATCGTCCTTGGCACTCTCGCTCTGTCGCGTTGGATTTTCCCCGCTCTTATCCGACGAACATCTGACGCTCTCCTTAATATCGGAGAATAGAAGATCCGAAATTCCGATAAATCCGTGTACCAATAATGTTACGTCGCATGGGCGCTCTCTACTAACTAAATGCAAGTCGTTATCGCTATTCGCTCTCCCTGTATATGTCTCGCTTTATTGTCTCCTCGGTACACCGTGCGATTATAGACAATCAATCATGTCAATCGAGTCGAATTTTCGATGTCAATTGTTTCCCCTTGTTTCTCTTAATCGCATTCGCGTAATGTAGAGATCTGTCCCATGAGCTCGACCTTTCCCTTATTTAGCTTAATCATCCTTGACGTTCGCTTTATTTCAATCTGATATTTCTGTCCCTTCCGCCTTTCCTATCTTTGACTTCATTTTCATATTTCATAAAAGCACGTCTTACATTATAATGATGATTAATCGATCGTCATTATATGCGAAAAATATAGATTACCGTGCTCTTTCAGTCTTGTTCCGAGTCGTTTTTCATGTAATTCTAATCAGTTTATTCTAAGGTAAAAGTGCCAAGTGACGCCCCGGTACTCTTTTTTTTATTGATCGTAAGTTTTATTCTACTTGAGTCATCTTGAATGAAAATTAGATCGTTGAAATTCAGAAGTGGAACATCAAGAGTGTCGATGATTATAATTATAAAGCACGTAGATTTAAGAGATCTATGAAGTAGATGTAACTTCGCTCGTTAATATTCGACGGTCGATCGTTATTGCGACGCGGTACTCATATTTAATAATCTCATCCATTATTTTCATTAGTCTCGCTGTCTTTATAATTCTGTTTCTACACTTTCTAGTGAAATATCCCATTATCTGTGCGCGCATTCTGCGATACACATACAATATAATAACACAACTTTACTTCTTGCGATTCAAGACTAGCATATATCGTTCTCCCATACTTACTTTAATTATATTCCCCGCGCTTTTCTTTGATTTCACATTCTATAATCCGGCAAAGATCCTATTGATGATACGCTGCACTGCAGCGGGCATAAATTGTACGGCCGATCGCTTCCCCTCTCTCGTAAGTGACGTAAAACACTCATTAATATCGGAAAGAGTAGATTGCCATTATCCATCTTCTTCCTTTGCTTAGTCACCGTCTCTTCCATACCGCCGAATTTTTGCCACGCCGTCTAATGCCGCGTTACGCAACACGAGTCGATGGCATCGCAGCTTGTTAAGAAATCACTTGCACGCGCAAATGGTGTGACCGGGCATCAAATCATCACTGGTGCAATTTTGTCAGTAGCACGCAACGCTCGTTAATACCCGACATCATTTTTTGACATTTAAAAATGAATAATGGACAGCGCTTCTAAAGTAGTATAATCTTATATAAAGTAGTATTATATAAATGTCTCCAAACGTATCGATATTTATACTCTTGATTGAATGATTAAGATCGAATGAGCGAGAAAATTTAATAGAACCGCGTTGCGTAAAAAAAAAAAGAATACAGGAGAATAGAGACGAATTGTACCCTCTCGTTATTATTGTGTGTGTTATTCATCGTCGTAAAATTTTCACGTTTCTCGATTCTTTTGTCGGTATTGTTGAAATACGTACGTGCTCATTGTGTGCCTTTGGAATTTTTGCTCGTACTAGCTACGCAACGCCGCACAATGCAAGATCAGTTGTGTCTGCATTTGAATGCTTACCCCTGCTGCAATTTCCCTGCTACCCTTTCGTTTTTCTTCCTTTTTTTTTACCTAATATAGAATCCGCGCTGCAGTATTCGGAAATAACGTCAGCGAGCTTCGTTGAAATTCGAGCGTCGCGCTTGTCGAGCTTCTCTGAATTTTATTCGTTATCTCATTACCGTGACATTACTTTGTCGAGGGAATAAGGAAAATGCAGAGGAGGAATAACGCGACAAAAGAAGCTCCTTTTGAGGCGAGAAAGCGCTCCGAGGAGAATGCTCTCCTCTCGTAATTTATATATCTTTTCATCGTTCGTACTCTAACAATTTGTTCATATTGAAGTCCTGCACGCTGTCTAGTTAAGAATGTAATTTGTCACGTCCAGTCTCCTTGAAAGCTACGATTACTTGAACGCTACACATCTATTTAGCATCGAGATTCTCGAAATCGGATCATTAATGAAGATGGAGAGATCGATTCACTAACGAGGAACGAGAATCGATCTTCTCCGAGAGTGAGATAGAAAGAGAAAGAGAGAGAGAGAGGGAGACAGAGAGAGAGAGAGAGAGGGAGAGAGAGAGTGGAAAAAAGTGAGATAGATTATAATTCTTTGACGAGAGATTTTTCCAAAAATATTCGCAAATCTCTACATCTCAGACGCTTTTCGCGCTCGCGTTATTGCCTATTCTATTATACGTGCATGCCAAACCGCGCGGATGTGGACTTGCCTTTCCTCAGGGTCGTTTCTCATCGGCCGATTATCGGGACGAGCACACAGTTCGCCCAGCTCGTGCCGATAATTACGATAATGACGACGGTGTGGAGACTTCCGATTTCGAAGGGTCGTGTGCCTCCCGTAATGGAAATCAGGGTTACTCGCCGCCTAGCGACAACGCCTGGACGATCCTGGGATCGGCCTTGCTACCCTCCCGGAACTCCTCGAGCGTGAGCTTGTCATCGTGGTTCTTGTCCATCTGGTCGAAGATTTTGTCGACCCTTTTCTGCGGGGTGTTCTCGTCTTCGGCTTGCGGTTGCTGTCCCTGGAACATCCGACATTATTCTCCCCTTAGGAATTTAATTAATCGACGGGACTCAACGGGGCTTCCAAATTGCCATATTATCCTTACTAGAGAGAGAGCGCGAGCGAACTAAAGTACTTCTTTATTACAGATTATGAATCTATAAATAGCATGCATTTTTCAAAGAAGTAAAAGAAGTTAACGAGATTGTTTCAGAGAATTTATTTGCAAATTCTCGTTACTAAAAATGCGAATATGAATATGCAGAGAATTTAATTCCCATCATCGTGAAATTTTATCGCCGTTTCAATGACACGAGAGAGAGAGAGAGAGAGTGTGTGATAGAATTTCACTATCTATTATTATTTTATTGGGGCGAATTTATTGCCGATAGTGCCATATTGGTTTATGACACCGCGCGGGACATTGACTTTTATCGCATTCGTTTGATCTAGCGAGTTTTAATTGAAATCGGCCGTTCCGCTAATTCCTGATAATGTAATTCGGCTTTATCGGTTGCATTTAGCTTTCAATCGCGTATTATGTGGCACGATCGGGTTTATTGTTTCAAAGTCGACGTATCATTAAAGTTTCCGTTCGTGCGCCTTTGTCGGCCGCGACCCGCATGTTTATGGATTATTATGCGTGAAACCCCCCCCCCCCCCCGCGGGTATATACACATAATAACGCGTCACTGTATATATTTCTCTTGAAAATTAATATTAACGAGACTTCAAAGTGATTAATGGCGAATCGCTGTCGCGCGACGGACTTTCCGCGGTTACGCTCGAACAAATTTTACGCTGAAATTTGCATCGAGTGCGCGATATTCGTGCAAAACAACACACGCAGAGTGTCGGCGTATTATATGCCTGATCCTTCCGGGGATTTCGTTTCACGGGAGTTTTTCGTTAACGTTCCGGTGGAAGTAACGCAGAAAGTTTGGCCCAAAAATACGCAATCACGGACGTGCGCGACCTTGTTAGTATCGGTGCTTTAATTAGCGCACGTCCGCAAATACATTATTTTCTGCCCATTCAACGCGCGACGATGTCGTCCGGAATGAAACAATTAAAGGATTATTAGTACGCAGACGTCACCCCGCGAAAGATTATAGTGAGCGTTGCATAATAGGGGATCACATTGTGTAACTTCAAAGAAGCCGCGTACATCGTGCTTGTGTCAGGAGCAGTAGCGAGGGTGGATGACGTTATAGTTTGTGTCGCTAACTCGCTTGCAGCGCGCCGGTTGGAAGCTGCACAAGAGGATTATAACTTCCGCTGGGTTATACACGTATAATGTGCTCGTTGGGATAAAATATTGATTTGATATTGAGCACGCGAGTCATTACGATTGCATCACAGCGAGCAAGTTAAGGCACACAAATCTTACGCAACCGTAAACGATATTATTTATAACTGTCAAATAAACGAAACACGCAATGAAATAGTAAGATAATAATAGATATTATTATATTTTTAATAGATATTATTATTATTTAATAATAGATATTATTATTAATATAGATATTATTATTATTATAGAATAATATTAAAATAATAATAGATTATATCCAATCTTTTTTTATACTATTAGATTTTTAATAGAAGCTTCTTCTTTAAGAATTCGTGATTGTCTAGAAATAGGTCTATGTTATTTCAAGAAGATTGCAGAAATGTAGTGGATAGTAGAGAGAAACAACAAAATCGGAGAAGCGAGCAGTGGAATGTGTTTCATGTCGAAGGTTTCCTCGCGGGCCAAATACGTTGAAAGGGATACACTTACCACCATCTGATATATTGCGTCGACTATATTGTACATCTCGTCCCTCGTGATGAAGCCGTCGTTGTCCACGTCGTACAAACGAAAGGCCCCTGAAAAGAGACGAGGAAAGGAAGAAAAACGTAATTGACTTCTGCGACTGAATTTCTGGGAAGATGTCCGAAAGCGCGCTTTGTTCGGAGAGGAGAAGCTCCCCGTTTAAAACGTGCACTTTTCTCTCTCGCGAACTTGCAAGTTTTCTCCGCGACGATATTTCGTTCGCGATCGTGATAACCTATATATCGGCGAAGCTATACATCTCATTGTTCACTTTTGTTCAGATTGCGATCGTTCATCGATAGCTATTCTCTTGGAGAGGACAATCGAGAGAGTCCTCGTCGTTTATTGTCTCGCATTGCGGTGATCATCTTTCATATCTCGTCTCGAATTTTATGTGTAACAATTCTTTTCACAGTATCTCGAATCTCCTTCCTCCGCGAAACAAAACTTGTAGAAAATATGAACATTAATTTATTACTCGATTAATAAGTCAAAAATTAATCTCGTGATCTAATTTAATTTTATTAGAAAATATTTATCAGAAATTTTATCAATTTTCTGAAAAAAATGTAAAAAGCAACTATTTTTAAGATCCAATTTTTAGTTACCAATTTTGGTTTAATTACGGAAAGCTAGAGGCGGCGAATTTTTTTATTTTTTCAGATAAAGTTGGATGACTTAAGTTTTCGACTTAACTATCTTGAATAAATCAAATAGGGAGATACGTAGGGGATCTCGGCGATTGCGCGTCATGTATCCTAAGTAGAAGGGCAAACAACATAGCTTGCGAGAGAATTCTCCCAAATTCGAGTGGATAAGTTTTTTCGAGGGGGATCCGGAACAAGGTACTCACAGTGAAGCTTTTCGTCCAGGTTGCCGCGTGACGTCACCGAGAGCGCTCTTATGAACTCCTCGAATTCTATCGTACCGTCCTGAAACAACAATCCGACATTTCCTTATTTTGTCTCGGGTGTCGCACGCGAGATGCTTTCTCCTATCGATCGCGAACTATTCGAGAATCGCGAATTACTTGGCGAGATTGCGTTTTTCAAAGACGAATAGCTCTACCAGTTATAGTTAAATCTAGCAACTATTGGTCGACACACTGTGCAAATAGTTTCCTCTCTCTGGGATATCTTTATCTTCTCTCAGTACCTTGCAAGTCGAGTTTTCTTGTGAGAGAAAGCCGTGGAAACTTTCTGTCTCAAATATTTTTCAATTTCTTAATGTTAAATATTTTTCGACATTTTTAATAGATATAGTCGATTTACGGCGAGAAATATATTCATTTAATTTTTCAGAAAATAAGCTAGAACTGATTAAACGTCGCGATTAATTCGTGTTCGATTTGATTGATGTTTGTCTTAGTTTTAGCGTAAGAATTTCTTCAGCGTACGATTTATGTAAATTAACAATCTATTCTTATCTAATGCCAGACTAAGTAAATGCTTAAACCGACAGTTAAACGCGGCAATAAAGACGTTGCGAGGATAGCGATAGTGACGAGGGAGAAAAATAATTTGAGCAAGATGTGGTCGAAAGCGCATCGCGTGATCGCTCTTTGCACGCAAGCACCGACATGATGAACGCAAATTTGAGAAGCGTGAGGGTTCGTGGAAAGCCACGATGTGTACACACGTGACAAGAAACTCACGGCGTTCTCGTCGAAGACCCTGAAGACAAGGGAGGCGAACTTTGACGGGTCACCCTGCGGGAAGAACTGCTTGTAGATCTTTATGAACCCCTGAAATCACGCGAACCTCGTGCATATCTCGAGCTTTTTACTCGCTATCGATTATTTGGGGGTGATTAACCCTTTCCTCCTCTATTGTTGCCACGCGGCGTGTGATTAATGCATATACTTTATATAGAGTAATACATTCAACTATTTATATTAGTTTGAAAATCTCCGTACATTAAACTTTTTATCAATCTATATTTTCTGTTATAAACAATTTTGGCAAATGAAAAAAAGAGAAGGAGAGAGTTAATGTAATTAAGATATATTTACAGAGTATATATACATACCTGTTCTGTCAGCAGTCCATCGGGGCAATCTTTCAAGAATCCTTTGTGCCTAAATAATATAAAACAGTTCTAATATAAATAATTTTCTATAAAGCAAAAATATGTATAATATTTCGCGTTGTTAGTAATTATGAAATAATTCCTTGAGAATTTATTCTAATAACTTTTTACTTTACTTTTAATTTGACATAGAATTAAATTAACGACATTCTGTCGTAAATTATTTTCTTTCAGTTATCGCCGAAATCTTTAATCATTCTGTCCAAGTTTGTACAAGTTTAGATAATGGCTTATTATCTTTCTTAGAGTCAAACTTACCATTGACGAATCTCCTTTTCGGTGACTGTAACAAAAACAAAAAGGGAGATTTGGAGAGGTAATTAATTATTGGCCATACGACGTAAATAGCAAGATCGAGTTATTCCGCGCGTGAAAAGTGCTCGGTAAGAAAAAGCGCGGCGGAAAGAGTCGCGGGGAAAGAAACCCGAGGGGGGAGGGAAAGGAGAAGAAGAGAATTATTGTTCTCCGGTGCTCGCCAGGCTTGTATCAACTGCCGTGTGATTTACTGCACGACGGATTTTCTCGGTAAATTCAGTACGGAGGTACAGTGTCATTGAAAAACTCGATTGTCCCGTGAAAGCGATCAAATTTTTATACGGCGCCGTGTGGATGTGGATTGGGTTCGCGCGCGCATGTTCCTTGTTGTGTCGGGATGTCCAAGGACGAAGAGCCGAATGTTACGTTGTTCTCTACTCTTACTTCGGACATAGAATAAAAATGTATCGCGATCGTAGAAGTGACGGATTGAAAAGAAAAAAAAAAAGGATCGTCGCAATGCAGGACGATTCATTCGGTCGATTGAATTTATTTGAGCGAGGGGAACGAATATTACCGCGAAAGACAATTGATAACGGCAATCCCAAGACGGATGTGTGCTACTGCTGGAATAACGAAAGTTTTCCCCTCGAATCTTTGTATTTAAGCGAACGGATTACTCGACGTTCTTTACGGCGGCGATCGAAGAAAGGAAATCGGCAAAATAGGGAAAGAAGATTAGCTAGTAACGAATGGCACTTATTATGCCGCGTCTTGCCGATTCGTTTCTTGAACTTCATAAAGAGCACTTACATTTGTCAAAGCGTTCGTTTTTCGATAAGAGACGGAAGATATTAGTGCGATTTAATGTGTTAAAATTGCACACATGCCAAATAGATTTTGATATACTTTTTTAAGCATAAGTTTGAGCAAGGATATTTTTCGACAAAATCTTTTCTTGACATTTCATTTTAATTGATAACCAGATAATAGTTACTTTGTCAAGTACGTGTCGTGAGGAAAGCGTTCTGCTTCCTACGTCAGCTGAATCGAAGTGTGTTATGACAGAATGGGACAAAGGGTAAAGGGCGAAGGACGAACATTCGGGGTCGATAGAACTACGAGAGAACGTGAAGAGTTTTGTGGTTTATATGGTAATCTTGCGTCACCCCGAATATACCATTAGCTTTTACGAATAGTGCAGCGCAAACTTCTCTCGTATGAGAAGAGCTCCAACTGTTCCGGAAATCACGTGGTCTACATTGATCTAATCAGACATTGTCTAATCAGAATAGTATCTTTTTTGTTCACCGGGAAGAATATTCGAAAAGTTTTTCGTCACCGAGCGAATTTCGTGAACGAATTATTTCTGGCACATTTTTATTTGTGCGAAAATAAAATCACTTTTGTTACATTAGATACGCTTGCAGCAATTGACTCTCGTCCAATTCAGCGAAATAGATCGCGGGTGATCGTGTGAACCGAACGCAAGCTCTCAAACTCTGATCGTTATTCCTCGTGGCGATGCCCGCGATGGACTGCTGAAATATTTCTATAACTATGCAAATAAGATTCGCGCGGGAGGTATCGTCGGCGAAACGATTCGGTCGTGTTCGTGACTCCTCCGCGGTTTCGCGACGCGCCGCAAGGAAAAGGTCATTTAAAACTCGAATCACCATTGTAATTCACGTACGGTACACGATATCCATGTAAATCGATTGATCTCGTTCGGCATACTGTCCTGTTCTCGACTTTTTACTGTCAAGGCTCCTCCGATCGATCAGCTGTTAACTGTCAGTTTCAACGCGATATCTTCGTGAGAAGTATTATATATGTATTTCGAGGGATATTAATTTCGTGTTTAATCTATAAATATGATCTAGCACTTTGCCATTTCCGACATGGAACCATCGTTAATCAAGAGAGTTTGGTTTGGACATGTATAAAGGTGTAGCAGCGAGTCACGCAACTCTCGAAAAACGCTTGACGTTTTAATGGGAACGAGAATTCCTTTCGTTTTTCACGCGATTGACTCGTGACGGAGACTCGAAATGACGTATAAGTCGTCGCTAATTTTCGCGTGGTTCGTTTAATTAATTAATTACTTGCGCATGTCAGTATAATGGCGATCGTTTTGTGACTATTCGCTTTAACGAATAATTTCGGAATATGAAACAGATATATAATATTATCGAATCGGTCAAACGCAACATATGCATCTGCGCGAGCTATATGTATATTGCTGGTATGCGAATGTTTGTGTTGCGAGTTTTTCTCGTCAATATATTCGAATCCTGTAATTGGTTTGAGGGTTGAAAAATGCTTAATTGACCGTAGTTACTCGTCCATTGGACTTACGGCTTATGCCGACTAAATTGCATCTTCTTTTTCTCCATCGGCTATTTCCTCCCTTTTCCCGTCCGTTAAATCTCTCGATATCTTTCTGACTGCGAACTTTTTTCCCGAATGGAGAAAAAGCGCGCCTCTCTAAATGATAATTCAGTTTATCGCGTTAATTCGTATAAACGCGCTCGGAAGTGAGGATTAGCAGCGGCACTGAAACCACCGTGTGGTATTTATCGTTTAAATATGAAATTATTTTACTGCAGTACGCGCACGTGCGTATTTAATCGCTGCAGTGAAATATTGGTGAAATCACTTGTAATGGAGAATGCAAATTTTAGGAGATGTTTTTACTGTGTAAAAAGAGTCAACATATTGTATTTTTAAGTCAGTATCGCCGTTGTATCTCGCATTGTATATATCGATGATTGGTGAATTGTATATTAAACAATTTAAAAGGGAGCTTTTCGATAAAAATGAAATATAATTTTAAATATGTATATGTATATATCATGCTTTGATAGGAAAATATTAAAAAAGAGATATAGTAACGACAGATGGAAATAATTGAAAGTAATTAATAAAAGAAGAATTTATTGACGTTGGTTTCCATTTGCATGTGAAATGTTGAAGACAAAAGAAAAGCATGCGACGGAAACGTTTGCCGAAAATAAGAGTTGAAGTTTAAATTGAAACACATCTGTTACAATTATCGACCTCACCTGAAATTCTTTCATAATGTCTGTATTTAGTTTTTATTCTTTTAGCCTGTATTTATTTTTTATCTTTAGCGCAAAACTGTAAATAAAAGAATGAAAAGATAATACAACACAGTTTAGCTTGCCAAGACCTTCAGTTAAAGATTGTTTATCTGGCAGACGTATTTGCGAAGTCGCGGGTAGTAGATCTCTGTCATGTTTTTATGTATCATTTGGTATCTTTCTTTCCTTCCAGATCGCTCGCGCGTGGATTCTTGCCTCCATCCGTTAATAATCTCAGGAGCCACTTTTCTTGGGCGCATTCTCCGTCATGGCGAGCACGAGTTTTTCTAATCTGCAGACTCAACGACGCTCATCAGAGGGATACGAAAGAACTGTCGAGGACCGTCGCATCAAAGAGGACTGTCGCATCAAAGAGGACCGTCGCAGAAATTCAACGATATTGCTGTCACCATCTCTGCCACCGTTCTAAGGTAATCTCAACTTATTTTCCGGCGCTTGCGTTAGATTGGCGTTTTTGCCGCCGTCGTCCGTTTCGTTCGCTTCGACGATAAAGTCGAAACTGTCAAATCAATCGACATGTGCTTCGCGCGAATATTCTTTGCCTTGCAAATCGCATCATTCCGTATTCTCGCGCGTCATATATTTTCTACTTGTGATTCATTCGAAGAGACATGCATACATATGATGCGACATATACAACCGGATATCGGGAAAGTTCAGACGCAATAAATTTTTAGGTAGGACATAAAGCTGATGTGTAAACGCATTGTATATATATATATATATATATATATATATATATTGTGCAGTTTGCATTTGGTGCCGAGAGATACGAAGCTGTATGTGTGTTAATCGCGTGTCGTAAGTACGAAATACCTGAGTCTTGAATTAATTCCGTGGAGCTCGGCTTCCCTTACGCTTCGGCGTTATTCAAATTCGCTGCTTTATCAAGGGAATGTTCTCGAGCGTGCCAACTGACTGTCGGGTCTGTACGAGGCGTTTATCAAAATGACTGCTTTAAACGCGGTTATTTTTGTTTCAAAGACTCAAACGCGCGGTATCACATATAATCTTCTGAGATACATATATTATTAGCTGCATTTATCTGTAATTTGCCGTTTAAATTATCGAAAAAGCTTTTGTTTAATGAAAAAATTGATTTTACAAAAAATATATTAAATAACAAATTTAAATAAATGAATATTTAATTCTATGGATGTTAATTCACAGTATCTACTTTATGGATGCTCCGAATTTATTAAATATACATATAATTATTCATGGCTTTTCAAATATTAATGTAAATGAAAGATTAAATCAGGCAGCTGCCGTTTTATGATAATTTAAACATGACTGCACAATTGAAATATTTTAAGAGTTTTTTTTATAAACTTTGCCATTTTATTCGCGATTTATCTCTGTACGATAAACAGATAATGTTGTATCAAAAAGTGTTCGTAAAATGATATTATTTCGAGTTACTTTAGTTGTGGAGTTTCGAGATCCATTTAATCATTTAAACTAGTAGTGATATCAGTAGATAAAAAAAGAAAACAAAAATAAAGGGAAACTCGTAGGAGTGTACCTTTTCAGACAGTTGCTCTGAAAATTCATTTCGCTAAAGCGATATACCGCCTTTATTCCGCAAGAACGTAATATCTGCTTATTTTCTTGATCGAGGCGAAGAATCTTCCCGTCCACTCATTGCTCGAGTGCAAATCCATCGATCAGCCGATCCTATATAAAATACATTCTCTAGCCCCGAAGGAAGCTAACGTTCGTCTTTGCGCGAGTTTTATTAGCCGATCGGTCGGAATAATGGTGAAAAAAATCAGACGGAAATTTGTGAAGGAATACCCGATCTAATAGCGACCCATTTTTCACGATACCGTCCTCTGCCACGACAGATGCTGGATAGTGTAGGTATTCTTTCCTTTTTCGACCTCGAGTCGATTGTCTCTGGTATATTTTTCGCAGGTCACGCCATTCTTTACGAGCGGAAGTGGCGGCGAAAAAAATAAAGGGAGCATAAAAACTTTTGCGAGGGAGATTTGTTCTGGTCGGGCAAGTTTAATCAAACAGTAGAATTATTTGCCGAGGTCACTGTAAAATTTCAAATAGACAGAGATGAATTACCTATTTTGCCTATAAACTCACATATTATCATAATGAGCAATAAAATTTTTGACATTTGCTCGCGCACTTTTACTCTGACTTTCGCGATTCCCGTTATCGGCGCGAATAATTTTGCGCGATTAAAGGCGGCAACGAGAGGCAGACAGTCAGCTTACTTGAAATGACTCGAAAATAGCGAACAACTGTCGGCTGAGAAAACGCGGATAATTGCGTAAACTTTTTAGCCCCCGCGTGACGCGTTTTCTCGCGATAATCGCTCGTAAAAGTTCAAAAAGCATTCCGCGTTCTCTTCGACCGCGTTAAGAAGTCTCCAGGAGCCGTCGAGTCGTTAATTAAAATAGCTTTTGAGAACTTCACCGTCGGGATGCGCGCGCGATGACATGGAGATGGGAAAACTTTCGAGCGATGTCAACGGCTGCTGCACGCAAAAGGCGATCTCCCTGAAAGCCTATAGTTGGCCTCTCCAGCCATTCAAAGTCTCGTTAACCCGGAAGATGTAATTTACGCCCTCAGAGACACATATTCGAGAAACCATTATCTGCATTATCCTGACTCATCGAAATTATTAAAAATTTTGTTTTTTAATTAAAAAATAAATTTAATTAAATTTATTAAATCAATCTATAATATATATGCAATTTTAAATTTATAGATCAAAATGAAATATTGTTGATATATACATATTTTTCTGGTATTGATAGAAACAAAAGTGAATTTTTGCATGCAGTGTGTATATAAAAAACAATTTATAAATGGATTGTAAAATACGGCTGCGATTAGAAAATGTCGAAAGAAACTGCCTGTTTATTTGAAAATTGAAGATTAAGCACAATATTATCACATAATATTTTTCTTTTCTTTTATTACTTTTTACGCAAAAACTTTTTACAAATTTCCTAGGCATTAATTAAACGTTCATTTGTTTACGATAATGCATATCTCATATTTGGTAATAAAAAAATATTGAAAGAGCATGCATGAATAGACACATATATAGCACATATATATAGTACAATAGATATATGTATATTTCTCTCGCGTTATCAATTTCCAATTAATTTAAAAATGCAAGCGATGTAGGAAATGATTAATTAAGCAATTTGCGTAGAAATAAATATGAGCTATAAAAATATGTGCTTTGCACATTTTGCAAAGAATTACATATTTGCTAAAAAAAAGAGACAGTTTTTTCAATGGCTCTCTGAAATAAAAACAGGAAACAAATTTTCTGAATAAAAAAATTTTATTTCTCGTTTTTTTCACTATGGTCGACGCGTAGAAACGTGACGATATGCGGTTTGTTAAAAGGATATAATGTGCGGCCGGGATGATGCCTTGGTCGTTGCAAAATGTGGCATCGTAATACGTAAGCTATATACGTAAGCTCTTCCATGGGGATATATGTACAACGCTTGGTTGCGCGTAAATGTGAATCTGCCACGGCTGCATCATCACGTGCACACTTAGAGAATTAGTGTATCTTCCGTTTGTACATATACACGATTGTACATGTACGCGCGAACGATTGCGCGAATACGCGACGGACGTGCAGCGTGTGACGGTAACTTCACACGAGCGTGGAATTTCGGGACATTATGCGCGCAAGTGCAAATACAATTTATGCAGATAGTTGTTACGTTTACGAGAGTTTGTGCATGGCGTTATACACATGCGCGCGCGCCGTTACTTCTCGAACCCCAGTAATTGGAACGAAACAAGCGTGGAATATAAAGGATAATCGAAAGTTACGCCATATGTTGTTCCCTAGATTCACGAAGTGCAATCTGCAATGTGCTGCATGGCCGTAAGTTTAACGGGTTATCGCACAACCTATCGCCGATCTAAGCAACCCTGAGGTTTAACGAATTATCGCAGCGGAAACGTTAACAAAGGGAATCCGATATTCGTGCGATAACCCTTTGATCGGGATTAATATAGCCTTCGTTTATTAACGCTGGAAGGGCCAAGAGAGTTACGAGAGACGGAGCTATGAGCCGCGCAATTTTATCCCCGTGAAAACATAAACCGCTGACCGGCCATGCAACTCCCGAGCGGCGACTCATCGCGTCGCACAGGAGCTGCAGTTTGGCCGATGAGCGACAGAGTCTCTTCATTTCCGGCGGAATTCAATTTCCATGACGGGCGTTATCGAGGTCCACCTCACAGTCTCCCGCTATGCAGATTGCGCGATCCGTTGTCGGGGACCCTTCCTCTTCGGCGCTATCATCGGCATCGACAATTTACGACGCGATCGGCTCATCCACTTAGCCGATGCACGTGCACGTGCACGTGTAACACGTCTCCGCAATTTGCGACGATAGTCGGCGTCGTGTCGTTACAACGATGATAACAGGATGATAACGGCGGGACGTAAAATTGTCGCGGATAGGATGGAGGCGCGCCCTTATTAGCGGACAAACACCGATGTTCCAATCTTGATGCGCTCAAGAAGGGATCCCATTTTGATGCTTCGTTATCTCGTATTCATTTAAGCTAAGAGGATTCGTAAAAATAACGATCCAGTTCACGTGGAATGACGTACAGCTCGAAGTAGTTTGCGAGTATTTTTGACTGCATGATGGCATATTATTGTACGTGACACAATTTTCAGAATCTTTAAATTTATCTTCCGATTTGCATATAATAGTTATAAATAAAAATAATTATTAATCGAGGATAAATTTTATTTACTGAATATATTTAAATTTGAATCCTTAACTTATTATCTATTCTATTAATCTAAATTTTTAAATCATTTTTGATTAATTAAATAATTTTTTGATACGTGCGTATATATACGTGTATAATAATCCAATTATCATTAGTTGAAAAAATATAATTGTGGTTTCTCAAACGACTTACCCGGTGAATTAATTTGGCGTACAAATTTTCGCAAACAACTTTCGCGCATTTGGAACAACGGTTTGTAAAGTGCACTTTAATAGAACGCTTGAATTAACGGCGTTGTCCCGGATGTAACGTGACCGAATCCAGCGGAGTACGTATATTGTGAATGCATTGTCATGTACCACGAGAATATGGTAACGACTCGTGCGAACTATTTACGCGGTCGTACGCGTATGTCGCGATCGCACAATACAATTGAAATAATATTTCGCCACGCATTGATAGAGGCAAATTGAATTAGATTTTGACGACTCTAGCTCTTCTTTATTACGATTTTTTGCGCGCAATAAACTCACGTCGGACAGAAAATGGGAAACGTAACTGACGCATTTTATTACATTATGCATTTTGTAATAAAACGTCGTTGGACGGAGATATGACAGTCACGTGCGGCACGTTGCAAATTAAATTTATAGTCGCTTGTGCACGGTGCAGTCTAGCGAGAGATATTGGATCTATATACATAATTAGTAGACTAGCGAGAAATAGAAGAAAGATCAGAAAGCTTTTATTCTTTCTCTACGAAACATTGTATCAGTATATAAATATATATTATTGAATTATACAATACAAAAGCTATACTGTCGCAAGCTCAATTATCACGAATAATTGACAATTGTTGAGAGAGTTGTTGCAATTGTTTGAATAATTATTGTTTAATAACGATTTGCATGGAAATGATAAACGATTAATCAATAATAATGGGCTGAACCAATTAATAACAATAATTAATAAATTAATAAATTAGAATTACACGCATAGGCAGTTTGTGTCACTTGGGAATCGCGTACAATAGGCTGAATGTGGCGAGAAATCCCTCTCGATAATATCGTATATTAATTCCTTTACCGAATTAGTGCGATTCAGCAGCGAGTGGAGCAAACACAGATCGGAGAACCGCAAATCGATAAATCGTCGATCTGCGTCCATGTGTTGATTCTTACGCATTGTACTTCATCTTCTCTCGCAAGCCCAATTATCGGGATACACCTATCGCTTTGATAGATGATGGAAGCGCGCGTCGCGGTTCACGCTCTCATGCAATACGAGACTTGGCCATTGTTGAAATGTGACAAGACAGCGGCATCAGCTGCACGTGCCAGAAACGTCACCAAATGGGATATCAAATCGATTTTCAAATCTCTTTTTAACGGCGGCGAGATAAATTCAAGTTTCGATTGCTCGGTCTATTGAAATGCGTCGCATTTTTTTCCGTGACTTTTAATCCAAATTCCGCGTGCAAATGAATAGGAGGTGATGAACAAAGTGTCGTGCGACATTAATTATTCATTAATGATATTTGTAACAGTCTTTTCGTATTCGTAAACGCATTGCAGGTAAATGTAGAGAGTGTCTAATTTTAATATGAAATTTCGGGCGGTTGTTAATTAACGCATGTGCAGTCCTATATTACTGCTATGTGTTGCATCTGAGTTCATTAATATTGTTCAGTAGTCGAAAGTGATATCGTGCGATAATGAAATGCCAAACAAAATATCGGATTATCCTAGCTTGTTAATTAACGTGCGTAATTAGTCGTGTTTTTCCGGTCTATTCGTGTGAGTGAATGAGTGATCTTCAAGTGGCAGATATTTAACGTGATGAGTGAGAATCTGTTTATTTTAACTTTACTAATTAGTTAGATACGCGCTGGCATATCAATATCAGTATTACTCATGAAACAAAGCGATATTATAATTACTTACGCAATGATTGGATATTATCACAAGAATCGTCTTTTGATAGTCGCTTCCTCGTTTGTGATGCTTTATTATGGATTGAACGAAAAAAAAAAAATGATTTATATTTCTGATCTCATCGAATTGATGATACGAGCGGCCACATTTGAAATGCAGAAGTGCTTCAAATATTTCCTGGATTTTTTCCATATTTGCATACTTTTTACATATACATTTTCTCATAAAGTTCATACGTTCTGTAAATAAGAATTGACTGTCGGAATAAATTTCTCCGGCTACAGTAGATCTATCGCCGTTGCTTTATTTTTGAAAAAAATCTACTTAAAAAGAGGAAATAGAAAACATAGGAGAAGTAATCATCATAAAATTTTACATAAAGATCTACGAGCTCATTTGTTCGTTTGTTCGTCCGTTTGTTCATTTGTTTGTTCTACTAGATTGTCCGTCACCCTTGTTCTCCTTATCTTCACCTTCCACTCTTGGCATAAAAATGAGAATTGTGTTTGCGGTCATAAGAGAGAGAATGGAAAGAGAATTCTAAGGAGGCGGCCCCGGCGCGTAGCAAGAGACTTAGCTTTCTCATCTGTATTCCATCTTCTTAAAATAAAGAGCTATCGTACTCCATCGACGCCTTGATGCCTTCGCATTCGATGGAATGCATCATGTCTTCTGATTTTACTGCTCAAATCACTCGGAGATGAGATAGCAGGCGTATGTGATACATACGTTTGAACAATCGTAAAAGACATCTCGCGCGAATCAAATTTCGAGATAGCATTCTGAAAATAAATGTTTTTATTTCTCTTACCTCGAAATCTCTCTCTATTATTTTTTTATCTCAAAATATAATAATTTACTTCCAAGGCAACTAATTAATGTCGGATCGTTAAGTATGAAAAAACTCGTAATTAAAAAAATTAGTAACCTTTTTTGCAATGCTTTGCATTTTTTATAACATACATAGAGTCTACAGCGCGGTCTTTATAAGTATTTAATTTTAAATCTCGTGCGCGTATATAGGTATATGTATTTTAAACAGATATATATATATTTGTCTATCTCCTATAAAAATAGTAAAGAAATCCAATTACAAGGAATTCTCATTAAAATAACGATACTTTTTAAAATACTCACAGGAATATTCGAGACTTATGCAAGAATCGAGATTGAATTCCCTTAGGTGCCAACGAGATTAACGCGTTAATAAAAACAAAGAATATTTCTTTCAGATCGCGGCGGGTGCGCTCTAAAGACTTTGCGATCCTAGCTTTAAACATAAAAAAACTGGGATATTTCAGAAATAATACGACTACAGCAATGCGCGTTTTTGGGGGGGGAAAACGAAAGATCTACGACGACGATCACTTTAAATTATTCGTAGTTCGCAGTACATATTCCAACAAAGTGCATTCGTGCTTTTATGTTCCCGCATCAGTTTGCAGGACCAGACGTGATCAGCATTACGTCCACTAAATATTACGGTATGACGTCGTGTGACGCCGCTGGTACTCGACATCCTAGATTTTATGGCTAGTAAAAGTCACTTTCGTGTCCGCACAAATAGATATCGGTATTAATAATGAAATGATTCGATTTATCTCGTTTATTTCTTTCGCAAAGAGACAGGAAATCGAGATCGACGATTGAAAAATTAGTCCGAATATGAAAATAAAATTAACTTTTTAAATCGAGTTTAAGATTCGAGAATAAATAGCTGCTTTTTTCACAATCTATTCTTTCGGAATTTCTCACGTGTAAACGTGCGACGGCATTTTTAAACGGCATAGAAAATAAAAAATTGCTGAATTAGCCGAAAATATTGCGCGAAAACATTGTATCTTTTTACAGAGCGAAACAACTTCATATAGCAGTTGATCGGATAATAAAATCTATCTTCCAAAAACATGGTAACATAATTGAGATTTTTCGGAACGTTCAATAGATATTTAATTAACATTATTCTATGTAGAGCCATCCTAATGTTTCTCGCGTTATAAAAGGCGATCGGCTTTTGCCGTCGTTCGATTAAAGTCGAACGCCCGGAGATGTCTTTGAGCTCGATTCTTCTCTCCGGTGTGCTTAAAATACACTCGTTCACGTTCATTAATCGAATTTCCATTATCGATCGAACGGTAATTGAGGGCAATATTTTCTTTATCGGGGATCAAGTACTTTGATCTCATTAAGCCTGTTAAAACGTTCGGAATTCTTCTGATTCCTTCAGAAATCTTATATATATATTCTTACGTGATACGTTGTAAATAAATATAAATAATGTGCAATCTTTCTGGTATCTCTCACGAGAAAAGTTGCGCGATGAATAGAGTGAGCTAAGCGCTAAAAATTTTTACAATCTACCCCGTATCTTAATCGCTTTGTTTTTCTCGACGCGAGTCGCGACGGTATTTTTCCGGCGTCCGATATTTCTCTTTGAACTACTGCGACCTTTCCCATTCTACCAGCCTACAAAAGGTTATATGTACTCCGTCGAATCGGATCTTTCGACATTCATCGCGAAACAGCTTCCTGGTCTTGATAAAAGTTATATAGCAGTATCTGATACTATTAAACTTGAATGGAAAAAGGTCAATTCTTCTCCGATATAAGGGACAAAAAGTTTTTCTGATAAAATAATCTCACTATTTCAGAATTACCGGTAAGGAGATTTATTGCTATAATAATGATACTAGCAATAATTTTATTTTTATCGCAGCATCGTACAGTACGTAAAAGCATGACAAAAACGAGACAATTCTATTTTCGGATCCAATTATCTCTCCCCGACGAGCTTTACTCGTAATAACAGGAATGCAATGATATTTTTGTTCGGTTTAATAAAAAAATCTCTGAAGCACATGTATAGCATATATATAGTCCATCTTTTTTATGTATTCCAGTAGGGTGGTTCCTTACACAAGCGCAGCCTAGCTTCGAAATAACTCTGCCGTCCGCACTCTATCGGAGATAGAAACATTGTAATGTACGAATTCGTACGATTTCGCACGTATAGAGAGTGCCGCAATACAAAGAAAATATCTGCTCGCATAGTTTCGGTGAACAAAAAAGCAATTACGCGCTCCCTCACGCGCTTCGATATTTTATTTTTATTTAATTATTCCTTCGCGATAGAAATTCTGCGTCTTTCGCCGAGTGTACTCGCCGCTGATGTATGAATCATTAACAGGACATCCGACGATATCAGCATACTGTGGTACACGTGTGCGACTGTGTCGCAAGAGCTCGCGGGATTATGGGAACGATCCCATAAATTTACCCTCGTTTGAACAAAGGGCGGATTCTCGGAGCACATCCGGTTCTCCTTCGGCGCGCGCGCGCTCGCGCATATCTATCGCCCCGTCCTAGATTCTAGTTCTAACCGCGTTTCGGGACTGTAACGAAATTACAGGGACTGCGAAATTAACATCGGGGAGATGCCATTGCCGCGCAAGAAGTTGGGCGAAACTCGGGCGTCGCTTTATCGGTCCGTCGAAGAGTGCGGAAAGGGACCGATTGCTTCAAGTCAATTAGCGCTAGTTTAACGAATCACACACAAATAGAGGCTCACACACACACACACACACACACACACACACGTCGTATAAATCGTTCGCGAACGTTCGAGAGTATTTCGTTCATTGCTGTTCGATTATTCGACATTATTCGTACGGATATTCAATTTTCCGTGGAGATATAATTGCCATCAGTACATCCTCAGCGCCGCGTTGTACCCTCGGATGTACAGACGAACTGATTGCTGGGATTTCGTGTCTCCTCGTCAGCTGCTCGAAATAGGTGAAACCCCGCAAAGACCCGTTCCCCGGAGATACAGATGATATGTAAAGGACGTGCGTGCAAGAGTTTGCACTTTCCGCGTCGACCACTATGTATTACTCGAGGAATTAAATTAATACCTGCGCGTGGATGAAAAATTTAGGATAAGAGCATTTCGAGATAGGAAGGCGGGCGCTGCAGTCACGAAGATAAAACACGATTCCATAAAGCATACTTTACGTTTACGGTTGACATTGTTTTCTTATTTCAAAATTTTCAATTCTAGCTTGCTTCTCAAAGCACTTGGCGCGGCGATCTTTTATTAAACTTTATTTAACTAAGTTTTCGGAGTTTGATATTTTAATTTAATTGTTATATTATTTTAGAGAGAGAAACTTTTTTATTATATATTTGCTTTTTTAAATAGAGATTGTAACGATTCATGTTGAATTTGGCACTTTCATCGATTTGCACGTTCAAGTGACCTGAATGTTTACATTTAAACGTTTGCGAACGTTTTTAATGTTAGCTATTCATGCTACTTCGATTACATGAAACCCATCGAGATATTTTAGATGGACGAGTGGATGTATACTCATGTATATATCACAAGTTAAACATTTCAATATAGCTTGAATTTAACTGTAACGCGCAAAATTGCAGCTACATTAATGCGCTACTGTGAAATAAAGTTTTAAATGAATTTAATTCATCTGGCTGCGATTAACAGAAGGATATTGCTCGCGCGCATTTCTGAGATACGTATGACGGAAAGTTGACACGCGTGCAAAGTAGAACTCACTGCAAATTGCGAAACTCGACAGCAGGCAGAGCGACTACATTTTGCGGACGGTCGGTAATCGTCTGGCTCGCACACGTATGCATGTCACGACGAGAGCACATAGGCGATGTGCGCGACCAGTGGAAAAGCATCACGTGCATCGATCGTCTGCCGTGACAGACGACGATCCCGTGGCGAGAGAGGAGGAGGAGGAAGAGAGGTCGGCTGGAAAAACGCCACAAATGAATAATAACCGACGACGACGACGACGACGACGACGACGACGACGCGATGTCGCGCTACGAAGACCGTGTCTGCAAAGGACAGGAAAAAAGGAATGCTCGCGCAAACCTCACGTATCACGATTGCCGTTTTCATCCCGGAGGGTTGAAAGACGGACGGGAAAACGGCGGGAACCACCCAGGCGTTTCCGTTTATCTCCCGAGAGAGGAAACGGGGAGAAGAAAAAGAGATATCGACGACGTCGACGCGTCGCGGAGGCGTTTTGTCGACGCGAGCCAAGCCGATATCGTCAAGTTCCGCGATAGGTTTGTGCTCAATTTTTCCCGATCCTTCCGAAGAACGGGGTAAGAATAACATTCAACACGATCCTAAATAAACTGATGCGGCCAATCTTGCGGGTACAGCGAAGTTCCTGCGAAATTACCGTACAAAGTTTTCTTTCTCTCTCTCTCTTTTTTTCTTTCTTTCTCTCTTTCCCTCCCGTTTTTTCCGAGGGATGAAATGTGATGCCGAGAATTTCTGGGTGATTCATGGTCGATGCGCTCGTCGTTGCTTGGTGGGTGGGATTTAAGCCGGGGATTGAAGTCGGCATGAAACTCGGCGAGTATTACTTCTCGCAGCCAGTAAGGACCTCGCTCAGATGTAAAGCTGATGCGGGAAAAATGATCGGGGCGAGATGCTCGGGCCGTAAAAGTGTCCGCGAATTTATTATTTCTGTTGACTTAGTAATATGACATAGAAGCGAAGTATCCAATATTATATAAGTACATAAGAGAGTATATAAACTTATGTATCTCATGAGAGATGAGAGCAAGGAGATATGTCTCAGAGTCATACAGCAATAAAAGTAGGAGTGTTTTTTCTCGCGTTGGTATTTCAATTTCTTTCTCTCTCTCTCTCTCTCTCTCTCTCTCATTCAATATTGAAAAAAATTGGCGAAACAAAGTGAATATCAGGAAAATTTAACTGGCATTTACTTTAAATGCTCGTAAATAAAGCTATAAACGCCTCCGCATGGATCGGTCGATTAGAAAAGGCAGGGAAAAATTGGAGAACTTAAAACTCCGTTGTAAGCAATACTTGATCGTCCATCCTGGTGATATGTACTCCGTCTAGGTCTTTCGAAGAGAAATTGAGTAACGAAAGCACTCGCGCGAGTAACCGGAGATAAATGATGGCTTCTACAATTTCTCAGCGACATCGTCACGATATGCACATGTGTGTGTATGTGTATGTGTGTATCACGAAGAGGCTAAACGCGCGAGTTATTTACTGCATGGGAGATAAATTTCATGCGAGGACAATTATTCTCGGTCACGCGAAAATGTACGAATGTGCGTAAGCCGGATTAAAAAGTTCACGAGGGACGTAGATCAGGGACACACTCGAGATAAAGCTAGGAGAGGGACAGTGTAAGTGCGAAGTCTCGCATGAGAAAAGTTAATAAGTTATCCGTTATTACGTCGCGTGAATCACACGATTACGAGAACGAATGCCGAAGCTCGAGCACGCATCTCGTATTTTTTCCGTCGTTTAGATTGCAATGCAGCATAGTCGAAACATTGTTTCACGGGCATGCCTATTGATTTTCGTAGACAGATTAAATGGAAGTTTCCTACGCGAACGGTGCTCAATCCCTTACGAGAAAAGTCACTTGTAAAAACGCGAAATATTTATAGCCAAACATTTACTGCGATTAGTATTACTATCAGATATTTGTGTATAAAAAATAAATTAAAAGATACTTAAGTAGCTTTACATAGCTTATACTATTGGAGAAAGACATAAATTACTTCTTAAAATACATCAAACTAATGACACGAAATGTTTATGACTGGACACTCACCAAGTAAAGATTAATTAGAATTGGATTTATTATTCCGAATAAGTTACAGAATGTTTCAAGGCATTTTTTTATTTTTATATATTATTTACAAATCACAATTTTAAAAATATTTTATGAATAATAATTATTTTAAGTGATTTTATGGTATTTCATATATCGACTGTTTTATGGGGTGAGTCTATGGGACGATGGTGGAAAATTTTCCATTAAAGGAAATTGCATGGTCGAACGATGTCTATTGTCTTGTATATATGAAGCTCCTAGGGAAGCTTGGGGTTATGAAATATGCACAGTGTAAGTTTCATTACAGCGCGCAGCGTAGTATATTCCATCCTGGCGAGCGATAATTAACTTTATTTATTTGCAGTCGCTTTTTCACAAATGTGGCATGAATGAAATTGTCAAACTTTATTGCCTGGGATTAATTTGAGAAATCGAGTGAGATTGTTTTCGACAAATTTGGGATTATTTATGCAGTGTGCAACGGCTTATTTTTATTGAACATTTCTTGTCATATGAAAATAAAAATCTGAGATTGTTTCGACTGTAAATTATGATTAATTCGATTTATTTTATATTAAAATCTAATTGAATCCAATTATTAGTTTAATTAGTTTTGCAGGCGATACTAGCGTTTAACTAGGATTAAAGTGCTACTCTCTCTCTCTCTCTCTCTCTTTCTCTCTCGCCTCGCTGATGTAATATCGCTTCATCACGCTGGGCAATATGTGATACAGGATTAGGGCAAAGATCAGACTTGCTATTGTGAACGTAATAGTGCATTATTTGTTGTAATTTTGTGGATTACATGGTGAGACAGAAAAATATATACATAAATAAATAATAAAATTGCATATGCACGATATTATATAATAATGTAATTTATAATATTTATATCGAATAATTGAATATACCGCAGCATCGAATAATTTGTCATATTCGATGCTGTGGTTAATAAATGGAATTTTACTTGCGCGAACGCGCGTTACACGATAGAGGGCTGCTGTAAATTCGATCACGCTAAATATAATGACCACGAACACGAGAGGGTGCATTACGCCCACAATTAGATATTTCCTATTTATGTCAAGGATGCTTGCTAATTTGAATTTTATCAAAGGTTTATGCGTCCCGCCTTCGAACATTGTTAGCATCCTACGTGCAAGAGCTAAGAATCTATACAATATTCGCGAAACATTCTCCTCATAATTAATACTAAATACTGATCGTTAATTATTCACAACAATTGCAACATTGGCGCAACAGCATGCAGTGCAACCTGGTTCGTTTGTTCACTCGGCGAAAGTTGAATCGGTTTACAAGCGTACTCAACCGCGTCAGAATTTACAATCCAAAAGGACGTTAGTGTCCGGCTAAGGGTGCATCCGTGTGTGAAATTCCTCGTGACCGGTTCCTAACGAGCTTGTAATTTGTAATAGCTCGCAATTTCACAGTTATTATTCTCGTAACGAGACCACCAAACCTTTTCTGCAGCTCCGTCCAGCTGGCAAATTTATCGTCGGTATACAGAACAGCTCTCGCGCTATCGCGTTAAACTGTTTAAACTGTGACAGCCATCCGCTTGACATTCGCATATCTTTGCGCGGAGACGTTACATCGATAGTGCGCGTATAATTCGAATATTACGCCAACATTACGTGCGGCTACATCGCTAACTCCATCCATCCGTGACGATTTATGTTACGAATATTATAGCGTCATATATTCCCATTCGTTCATCCGTTTTAATTTATGCCATGTTGTCCCCATATAGAGACAGACATTTCCATTTAATGCATTGTATATGCATGTTCTAGCATTTATTTCGTGCGCGCGCGCACGCGCGCACGCACACACACACACACACACACACACACACACACACACACACATATGCACACACATATCTATTTTTTTTAAATGTGATTCGGCGAAAAAAAAAATAAAATCGTTGAAAACCGATATGGCATCGGGGTCGTTGCATCAATTTTTGTAATCGATGATTCATTGCCCCGAGTCGCTCTTTAATCTCAGATTAAATTTCGTGCGGGGTCAGCGCTATCGTTCTTCATGTTCCGATCCATCTGCGGAGCTATTCATGTGTCTATGGAAATTCTTACGGAGAATATTCATGAAAATCCTTTCTTCTATCGATCTATTCTACTCAGAAATTGAGGACTTCTAAATTGGTTCTCGGACAAGATAGGTATTTTCCGCCGCGTTAAACACGCGAAAAGCGACGCGCAATTTAAATTTGTTTCCGTGAAAGTCTACGCGCGAGGGTCGCAATTAATTCGAGAGTATGTCTCGTCTGAGGACTTTCAAGAGATTCTTTTCGCGTAAATGATATAAAAATCTTGGTTACGATAAAAAAAAAGTGTGCCGCCGCAAACGACGTAATCTATAGCGAATTTTCGCCATTAAACTTTTTTAAAGAATCTTAAAGTGCTCTCGCGGAAGAGAGTTATTCTACGATGAGTTGTATATAAATCGGAAGTTATTGAAGGAGCAGGTTCATTGAAAGATCTGCTTATTCAAGCCGACTAATAGACACTCAAGTAAAAGATTTTCAGACTCGCGGCTAATAGCAGCGAAGTGTGCGTATTTTTGACAAAGATTTTTTTTAATATATCTATAGTACTCTAATGGATAAGAACTTAAACTCACGTCTGACCACTTGAAGCCTTACACTATCCATCACGGTCAGATTTTTTACTGATTTTTCTTCGTGGCTTGTGACTTAGTTTAGGGATATAGAGGTCAGTAACACAGTTGTCTTGTACAATATTGAATTGGTAAGAAACTAATTTTAATTTATCAATTTTTGAAAAGAGAGAGAGAGAGAGAGAGACATTATTATTTTAACTTTATGGATTTTGTTTTTAAATACATGATTATAGATGATATAAACTATAATTTTCGCAGTTTTATATAAAATATTTTAAATAACAGAGACAATTGATAAGATCTATATAAATATAGAATATTTAATATTGATTTATTGATCAACGTTTATTCAGTTCACAAAGAGTTAAACGTTATCGAATATATCGGACAATCAGGAAGAGCAAAAATCAGATTTTTTTAAAAATCTATAAACTATATAATCGCGTATACAAAAATTATTGTTGCATGAAGAGAAAATTTCTCATAAAAATTTGTAAAAAATTTTATTTTAATAGATCCGACAAAACTATAAATACATATTTAAAAATTATTTAACTACAAGCGCGCGTGACTTACGATATACAAGTTGCACAAATTGATAGTAAGAAAAGCCGAAATCATTTTTTCATCGTTGTAATACGACAACCAAATATAATGTTGTGTGTGAAGCGGCGAACAATTCAAAGAAAAGGCTAATGTTCGTTAGGCGCGGCCTGTAATAAAATGCTGGATTATTCCTACATGCGAATATGGCAGAAATAGGACGAATGAGCGTGGATGTGCGAATTTTACAGCACGCTGGGCCACCCTCTGTGCTGGAAAGAAAAGCGGGGAACCGGAGAATATTGTCGGATGAGATTACGTTTTTCCGTCGGCGTGGCCCGACATGTACAGCATAATAAACGCTTGGAACACTTTCAGCTCTTAGTCAGCTTCGGCAAGCAGTCGCACTTTGGCTAGTTAATTTGTATCATGCACAAGGTGTGTGTGATAAAGGAAGGTAATGACGCAAACGTTATCCTAGATCGTTATTACGTTCACAGAAATTAAAAGACAAGTGTATACGTGAACTAATTAAAACTTGATTACTTTTCTCACATGTCGATAAATATATGTACATATTAAAATTAATATTTTATATCGATAATCTTTTGTTAAAAATAAACAAGGTAAACGTTCATACGTGTATTATCGTGTGCACACTTTGCATTCAATCCGCCACGATTTACTTCATTTTCGAGATGAAAGCACAGTGACGTCAGCAACGATGTTTTACTGTGACATGTATGTGACTCGTTGATAGAATACGTTGGTACGCATTATTGATGCAGCCGCGAACTTTACGTGAAGATACGTGGTTTAATAAAGTTAAGCTTGTAATGGGTGTATTTCGCGCTATCCCTTGGCGCGCGCAACTTTTTGTTATACTGGGTCAACCAGTCGATCGAGTTAACAAATTGGCGGGTATTAAAGTGCGAAGGCAAATAGGCCGCGACAACCAGGCTGTCAGAGATTCTGTATATACCTCTGTCTATATCCGACATAGTTTTCTCTCACTAGGGAAACTATCTATCACCGACACAGCTCAGAAATATGGATTTTTTTTGGCGTATGTTTCCGATTCCCGTGCGAAATCTACAACTCTGCTAAACTTATTAATTCAATTTTATTTTTCAAATTTACGTAGTCGATTTTTTAGAAAGTTCTAATATTTATATAGATTAAGAATCAATTTCGAAAAAAAGTTGAGAAAGATGATAATAAAAATTATACATTAAAATGAAATTGCGTTTTTTGAATATAAGAATGATGTCTATTATTATTATTTATTACGATACAATCGGCGATATATTAAAAGTCTTTCTTTTAAAACAAGGCATAGAAAATTGTTGATTTAGAATCTCAAATCTGTCATTATTGTCTTACGAAAATGTTTGTTGAACGGTTTGCTTCTGCGTGATGTTTATTAATCGAATTTGCTTGCGCGCTTTTCAGCAGCGAGAGTGGAAATCTATGTAAAGTTTTACGTAAAATCCATTGTCGATGCTAAAACGACGCAAGTCATTTGGAAATATTTAGGCTAAAATACAGTCGCCCTTCGCATTTTCACCCGAATAACCCGTCGTCCTTTGCGCGTCGGAGACTGGAAATATTTAGCCCGTCCATTAACGACGGCGCGACAATTTTCACGACGGAATTATCGAGGGATACGTTACTTTTTATTCGACGGACAAGACTATTCTTCAGCTTGGTATAAAACGACGACGTAAATATTAGACTTGGTCATAAATGCAGCGCTACCGCAACTTTTTACTGAAAGATTAAACAGAAGTCCGCGGTTGTAGACGTCGCGTCGCTTTCGCTATCGAATCGGGCTCTCGTTCAACGGAAACAAAGCCACGTGGAAGCGTGAAAGCGCGGTGTACCGTCGCTTCCGACAGGCAAAGTTTGTACGGCAGCGGAATGGATTAAACGCGTTTTATCGAATGTAGGAGAAGGTACGTCGTTGCGACGCGTATTGAACGACCGCGCGATCGATGCGCGTTTAGCGTGCAGACAGAGGGAACGTAAAGAGAAAGAGAGAGATATAGAGGGACAAACAGAGAGAGAGAGAGAGGGAGGGAGAGGGAGAGAGAGAGAGAGAGAGAGAAGTAGAAAACCGCTCAAATGCTGGAGGCTGCGGCTACATGGATCGTCAAAATAACGCGGTAGGTCAGTCGGAAGAACCGAAAAGTCTCCCCTTTCCCCGTCTTTCCGAGAGGGCCTGCGATCCTCTCACCAGCTCGCGCGGAAGAAATTCGCGACTTGGAAGACCCACTTTTAGAAAGAGGCAGGCGCGCCGAAGGGAACGCGCCGTTCGTCAAGCGCGTCGCAAGGGCGATTTAATTCGATGTTTACTCGAGCACGGAAATTCCGGGGGCGCAAAAATTTATGGAGCTCACGATCAAGGACAAGGCGCCTCCGTCGTACGATCCGCCGGCGATGCGAAACCGCGCGCGTTTGCACACGACAGTAGATATGATAAACGGTAAGGTGCGGCGCCGCGCCGATGGCGGGTTATTACTACTTACAGTACGTGTCGGTGGTCAGTCGATCGATTGTATCCTGCTTGAGCTTGCTATTCTTCTTGCCCATCTTGGTAGCCTCGTGCTGTGCGTTAACCTAACTTTACACTGCGATCTTTTGTCGTTGAATCGCCGAACTCTTCCTCGCGGGAGCTTTCTCGGGGAGCTTTCTCTGATTAAGAAATCTCACCGTCCAGCTCGCATCTCTCGATTCTTCCGAGTCGCGGTTGATGGATCAAAGATGAAGTTTGATGAATTCGGGTGGCTGTTCGAGCGACCAGAATCGACACGTCACCACCGTGAATCCGGGGCAACACAGAGGAAACGAAAAATTCGCTCGAAGAAGTTTCTAGAAATGCGGTCGAACGGTCGTCTTCTCTCAAACGCGGATTCTTTGGCTCCTCCTGTTTTGAGGTCGCGGAGGTGCTCTCTCAGATTTCATCCGATAAGTTTCCCGTTTGTAACTTTCTCCCCCGTTGAGCCAAGCCGGTTTTCCTCTGTCTCGAGAGAAGTTGGTCGGTGGATTCAATTTGGAGGTGTGTTTTGCAGGAAGGCGCAAAACTTTTTTCGAGATCTCAAGAATCGATGCCCCTTGGTAAATTTGTGTCGCGATCGAGGACGCGGCGGGGATCGAATTGCGAATGGAATTTGATTTAATTTGCTCCGGGGGCGCACGGGAGAAGTAGGGGGGGGGGCGATGTATTTAATGGATTTAATTACGACGCGGGGTTCGGAATCATTCGTATCATCTTATTCTTACGGAATCAATTCGTTGATATGCCTCCTACGCAGATTTTCTTTTCGATGATATTGCTTTTTCTGTGGAGAAAAACAAGAGAGAATTTTAATGAGGACGCGAGCTTTTTTGTGAATCGGTCGCAGTTGAAGCTTTCCATTTTTTATTTGTACTTGATGCGCTCATGATGTTTTCAAAAGCGTTCGCGCGAAAGTCAGAACTAGAAATTCGAGACTTCACTGTGCGTTCGAATTACGTATTTAGTGGGGATAATTTTCCGGTGCGGTAAATGAGCTTCGCGGAATTATTAATTCCCTCGGTCTCTTCGAAGAAGTTTCGAAGAGCGCAGACGAGCTTCCAATTTGCAAAGATTGTATCGGAAAATTAAGACAAATTCGAAGAAAGGACTCGGGAAATGTTGCGGGAATTGCGATCAAAAGCGATTATTATCGATAAATTTGTTTTCAACTATCACGACGAGAGGGTTAAACGGACTCAAATATTTGCATCAAGCGAATTTTTAATCTTTGCGCCATGATCCTTGAATATATTCAAATGTAATGATAAATAAATACTATCGGCAAGAATAGATTGTTGTCTCAAACCGAATGTATTAAAGTTTTAAAGGTCATAAGACGGGAGGGCCGATACTTTCTGGACTTGCACTAGCCAATCCCTTCTGGGCTATTATGTGATCAGGGCTTTAAAGGCCAACGGCGTTACGATATCTCCCACCTTATCCTAGGATTAAACGGAATTTCCACTAAATGTATTTCCTTAGTGCCACGATTCTCTTGTACCACCATGATCGTCTTTAATCCTATCGCTTTTCGAATGCTACGATAAAATATTATACCGTTTGTTACTTTCAAGCACAATAGCCATTATGTTTCCTCTTCGTTTATTACACAGATTTTTCAATTGCTAATAAAACAAGTAAAGTAAAAATTGGAAAGCTAAAGATCAATAGATTGTTTTTTTTTTATTTAAATCCGCATCAAAGAACGAGCGAAAAAAAAAACAGTTAATGTCTGTTAAAAGATTAGATAAATATCAAGATAATTATTCATGCTAGTCTTGCGATATACGCGAATTGATTATGCTACGGAGGAAACTTGGACGTGAATTATATATCGGTGTATTTATCGTGAAGTCATTAACGCCGTTGAATAATGAATCGTGCCCATCCCCGCGCGTTTTTTATATCTATTCCGCAATCTTCCCGCAACTCACTCGCCGGACGGATTAATGAATCGCGATTGAAAGCAACGAAAATTTTCAGTAAAAAGGAAAAGTTTTATTCGCGAAGAAGGAATCGACCGAGGAGGGAAAATACGGTCCGACGTACCAGATTTCAGAAAGAAGTCATGTCCCGTTAGTCGTTGAAAACTTGGCAAAAACTTGGGACGAATAACAATGGAGGCGCATCGTCTCCTCCGAAAGTACGGAACGCGAGATAAAGTTACGGCAAAGTTAACTCCTCTTCCCCCTTAATACGGAGAAGATTTTACTCTGAATGACGTATGCGGTACCCCGAAGAGGAAGCGAATAACCGTGTCAGGCGAAGAGATCTCGCCCGGAGAGAGAATCCATAAATTTGAATGCAGATCAGTCGGTTAATGCGAATTCATATGGCATCGCGTTATCCCGCAAAGTTCGTGGAACCGTGAGTGATACTGGAGAGCTTTTGATTTATATGTCCTTCGTGACGTCGTGTCACGAAACTGACTTGTATAAGAGGGAAGCTCGATGACAGCGACGACGATCTTATGAGATTCGGGAATATCGAAGGACGCGAGGAAGAACCTTGTCGAATGATTAACTTCCGGTCGAGGTCGTGCTACATCCTTGACCTCGCGCCGCGATGACACTCCGAGCATGCGTTTCCGCGCTTATTATTACGTCGTAACGACGAGCCAGTCGGTTGACGTCGAAAAAAAAAAGAAGATATCCGGAGAGGCGAGAAACGCGGAAGAGAGCGGATGCTGGATACGGAAATGCGCGGCGTGTAATTTCGCGGTTCTCCAACTCGCGAATCCTCTGGAGAACGCTTGTGCTGAAATGCCGCGGAAACCTGATTATCGAGAGACATTCTGCTGGCGCAGCAGCGCAGCCCATTCATAAAACAAACCGGATATCGACGAGAGCCGCTGCTCTCCAAAGTGCACTAAAGTGTCGTGTGTCCGGAGCACCGTTCGATCACGATAGCTGATAGCGCGCGTTTAAAGGGATGTTATTGTCTCGAGCACCAGCAACTCGCGTAACTTTTGCACAAAACGTCGATAGAACGCTGGAGAACGCCATCGAGCTTCTGAATGAAAATGAGAATGGCGGGCTGGCAGGCGGGAGAACGTTATTCGTGAAACGTACGCGCTATTCAACACGAAAGATTCATCACTGACAGAGATTATATTGGACAGTCAATGAAGATCGGGATATATTGCCCTGTCCACAGATAATTCGTTTGCTCGATACGCTCGCTCGACGGAAGCTCATCTGCGGATGCGAAATTTTGACTGCTATCGGAATCTGCTCTCATCGCAATGGCATCGCGAATCGATCGAGATTAGCTTTACCACACGCAAGTTGACATAATTAACGAACAGATGCTGCGCCAACCAACGGCTGGCGAACCAACTCGCTTCCAACTGGTCCCCGGCTTTCGCGGAGCAAATCGGGTGAGAATCAAGGGACGTCTCGTTACGCGATCGTGTGAACGCTGGAGGCGCGTTTCTTAACGAGGACTCTATCCGACGACTTGACGATAAGTAAGGGTTTCATTCATGAGTTCTCTCACCGCTGGCGGAGTACGTTCGTTGGTGAAGCGCGGACCAGTGACGTCATAGCGTCGCGGCGCCTGGCGTCAGACTGGCTCGGCGATGACATTACGTGGAAGTGTGTTAGGTTACGATAGCGCAAGCGCACCACTCGAACCTGAGGGGGATGCTCGAATATCCTCCCTCCCTTCGTTTCCCTCCTTTACATCGAGGTTCCTCCGATTCCACCACCTTCGATCCTCCTCGCGCTTTCTCCTTCTCTCTGTTCCTCTCTCTATCGTACCTTATACGCTCTTGCCGTCTCGGTCGATCGCGTTCTGCGTCGTTTCTACTCTTGTCCGTCTTTCCCCGATTTTTCCTCGCGCCTTTTTCCATTTTCCTTTTCCTTCTCTCGTGGAAAATTTTTCCATCTCGATTCCTTGCACGAGCGGCGCGCCGTCTTTCTCGATTTCGCATTCGTTTCTTTGCGCCGTCTCTCTCACGGATTCTTTTCTGCCATTTCATCCCTTTCTTTCCGTTCTCCCTCGTGTCGAGATGCCTCTACCTCTTTCTTCACCTCCATTCGACCATAATTCTCATCTTACAAATATTGTTAGCACTCCGTCGCATTCGGAAAAACTTTGGGCCCTGGCGCGCCTCGTAAAGTTCTATTATGGAATTAACCCGAGCGAATATTCGTATTCAAGAGGGAGTTCGCGTTTTTATTATTATTTATTATTGTCCGCTCGTCGCTACTGCCAGCTGTGTTCCTGTTTCTAACTCTATCACGAACTGTAATAAGTATCACTTTACGTTGTGATAACTCGTCCGCATTTGCACTTGAAATTTTTATCGTTTCTGTTAAACTAAAAGATGACTAGCGCGAAGCCGTATTAAAATATGTCGATGGTTTTATCTTGGAAAATATTACGTATCATGGGGTAAACAAGTATAAAGTAAAGAAATGTGATGGGACTTTTCTGGATTTTTCACAGTGACACATGATTCAATCACAGCTGCGCTATTAAAAAGGATTATTCTGGGAAATTGAAAAAAAGTTAATAATAACCACGCTATCTCGCGCTGATAGCTTTACTCCGAGAATGAAATAGGAAAGGTACAAATTAGGGAACGAGTGTAAAGTAAAGAAATATATGGGAAAGCGAAACGCGGCGAAAGTCTTTCCGGTGCTTCATCCTGATGTGATCAATCACTTAAAAATGCCGCTGAAATCCGTAGAAAAAGAGAGAAAGAAAGAAAGAGAGAGAAAGAGAGACGCGAAACAACATTTTTCGATTGAGCGGAACTTAAAAGGAAGATGTGTTCGGGCAGTATATATTCCACCGGTAGCGGATTTTCGTTGCACGTCGACCATTCCGTGGGTCTCTTTGGCGAATTCGACGCGAGGGATCTAAATCGGCGCGGATTCGCCGCCGGATCCATGAATAAAAGAAAAGGTTTGCGTGATACCGCTGATTCGTTGGTTCGATGACAAAACGATTTATTTCAACCTCCACCTTCATCACCGCTAATGTTCGAAAAACTGATTATATTGCTTACATATAAATTGATAAACTATATAAATTCAACATAAATAATAACAGAATGATAAAATTAGAATAAACAAAGATATTAATATTATTAATATTGTTACGTTTACAATATTATTAATATTAAAAGTAAAAGGGATGTTGTAAAATATTTGACTATTGTAATTACTCACAGAGAGTTGATTATTTTCTCATTACGATTTACTTTTACTCTTAATCCTTTCTTACGCGATTGTAATTAATTAGGTGACGCCGCGGTAATAACTCCTCAGCGACATCTAATTATCTCCTCGAGTTAAGAGTCCCAAGCGCGCGCGTCGGCGTTTCCTTCTTCTCGAACTCGTGCAGTTTTTCGCAGTTTTTCGCTGACCATCGCCGGGATGCTGCGGCAATCCGATTTACTCTCTAGTCCGTTTTTATTGACTAGCCACGAAAGCCGTAACTACCGAGTACGTATCGACTTCTGGAAGACATGGCAGTCTCCTTTTTCTTCTTCTTCTCCCCCTCCCCCTTATGAAGTAATAACAAAAGTGCTCTCGACGCGACATACGTCGAACAGTAATGGACATAGCGCAAATCAAAGTGGAGCACGTCAGCAGTCCTTGTGCCGGCAGTCCTCGGCATAAAAACGTCAATGATCGTCTCCCCCGGCGAAGATGGAGCCGGCGATCAACAACACAATGTCGACGACAATAACAGATACATCTGTCGTGGCGCGAGCGTAAAACGCGATTCGTCAAACTGTTTACGGCTGTCGCGATCCTTCGGTGAATAATTGCCCGCTCGCCGGTTAGCCCGGTGATGGCCGTATCCTTCTCTGCGCAGGACGATTCCTCAACTTCAGCTTGGAGCGCGCGATATTCTTCGATTTATACTCGAGAAAAGAGGTACGTTGTTAAAGCGGATATGCCGTTGCGGTAATTGAAATGAATTGAATTGCGGCAGCGCGAAGAAATGATATTTCGTGTCGTGACAAATGTCACGTGCAAATTACATCAGGTTTTACGACGGTTTAATTCTCATTTTATCCGTCCGCAATTTTTCAGCGTCATAGATTTTTATTATTTAATACGGGATAATTTAATATTTCATACGCGACATTTCTATTTGCCTAATGAATTTTTCATAGATTCATCGCTGCTTTATTAAGATCTAAAAAAAAAAGGCGAAATATACATCTCGGCAGGAATGTGAGGTCCATGCTGCGTTCTACGAAATTAAAGTCGTATCTTAGGTCATTCACTTGCCGGATAGAAGCATGCTAACGAGAAAAAAGGATAGTAATGTTGAGGGGCTTGATGTAAAATGTTATTCCTTTGCTAGCTATATTATAAATATTCACACATATGAAATATTAATTTTTTTCAAGAACTCAGATAATTGTTCCCTGAAGTATTAGATTAATGAATAATTGAATTTATGATTATTCTTTCAGAGTTATGTAAAATAACATAATAATATTTTTTTTCAAAACTGCTGATACGATATTGGTAATATTTTATACCTAGCTATTTTAAAGTTACAATATTTTTTAAATTCTGTTATCGATACTAACGTGTATCTTTCGTAACTTATTGTTTGTGCTCTTTTAAAGCTGATCGATCTTAATCTATTCGATTTTCTTATAAAGAGCAACAAGAAGTAGAAAGTTTCGTTGATGCAGCAGTATTTTCCTTGTCGCGAGATGGTGAAATTGGAAGGAAATCTCGGTTATATTTTGGCAAGTTCTTTGCGCCCGGATGTCGCGCGCGCGAAAATTGCGGTAAGAGCTGCTCGATTCGCCGAAGAAATAAATCGCGGGGAAACGTGATTCCCGCTCCTTGGAGGGATATATGATTCTATTTGCTGGGGTGGCCAAGAGAGGCGACGATATGAGCGCGAGACGATGGCTGGAGGGTGTTTCGAGCGGAAAATTGAATCCGCGACTAAAACGCACCTGGAAATCGTCGGAATTGCGGCGCCACTGTATTTAATCTAAATATCTGCCACAACGTATCACACTTGAATTTATGTGCTTGTTTTGCGTTTTCGCGCTTTTTTTTCCTTTTTTATTTTTATTTTATTTCCTTATCCCGCGACATAAAGCTCTTAAGCTGAGAGCAAAGTCGCAGTTGTGTTGAACATTTTTGTAAGTAACAAGTAAAGTAATTATGAAAGTGCGCGCGGAAGTTTGTGCGAAAATTAGATTAATCCGTCGCTCAAATATATTTAACTATCTCTGTAGCAAAATTCTGGAAAATTTCTAGGAAAATTTAATCTTTCATAGTCGGTCGGTAGCTTTTGCATCCGCAAAGTTAAGCCGCTTCAATGTCACATTTAGTTTTTTGCAGCTGCGACGCGCGATAGTCCACGCGGCGATTTATTTTCGCGATATTAGTTGCGTTAATTGCGGGATAAGCTGCCGGTAAAACTCGATTAGCTATCTCTGCCGGAATCTTGCTTTTACATGGTCAAATATGAGACCGGCTGAAAATTACACAGTCGATGGGGGCTCTGCTAGGTCCTTTGTTTAACTGTGTTTGTAGTTCTACGTGCTCGAAGCGAGAAGCAAACAGCAGCGGTCGGTCTCCTTTCAAACACGTTCAAGAGGGTGACTCGAATTTCGAGAGCTTCAGAGTCAACTCTCGAGCCGTCCCTTCCGCGTCGCGATGCCACGGCAACTAATTTATATTTGCATTAAATTCCGCGCTTCTCAGTCGATTTCCAGTGAAATAAAGGATATTTTATGTAGGTCTTTCATGTAAATTTTCCTTGATTAAATTATATATATATATATATATATATATATATATATATATATATATTTCATATTATATCCAATAAGTATATTTTGAAAGAAAACAGATGCGAATTTCAATAAGTTTCATTTACAAATTTAATTACATCAAATTTTTTTACGATTATTTGTTGTCAAGTGCAAATATCCACTCAGACGTTGTTCTTTTATTTAGCAATTAATTTTCTTTTACTTACCTTAATTCTTTGTCTTCGTTATCTATCGACCAGAAATGATCGATGCCTGAACCGTGTTATTGACGCAATCAGTACATGTACAATCCTCGATGTACAATTCTAAGGCATGTAAATGCATCTCATTTACATTTCGTGACAGTTGGAGTAATTGCGAGTTAACATATATGAATCTTCACGACGGTAGCAATTAGGATAGGGGCGACGCTTTAATAATGTTGGATACTGATTTATCGAACTATTTCCGGTCGGATGTCTCTATCAGTCGCCGCGCAGCCGGTTCTTTATCAGCTTCATGCGAGCAAGCGTGTGCGGCTTCGTTAGGGGTTCAGCCGACCGGAAGAGTCGTTAACTGCAGGCAGCGAAATACACGCGAGCAATTTGCATGACCGTCGATTTCGCGCGTGCTGCGCTATATGTGCAGCCCGATATAAGCAGCCTGTCGCGCGCGCGTGTAGTTCTATTTACACCCTAATAAATTTCGAGCAATAATTATCAAACGTTAATTATTGCCTCCTCTTCTCCCTTCCTTTCCTATCGCAGCGCGTTACATATGCAGGTATGCGTTTTATGCAGGTAAATCGAGAAGCTCAATCGAATTACGCGTTACGTGCGAATCGTTTTATATCCATTTTTGGAATATTCCGCATATTTCCACATTGATTTCATTCATTTATTATTTTTCGGCGAAATATTTGTAACGATTTGAACTTGTTCGTGAATTTATTTGTGAAACGTATCTCGCAATTTCGCGCATTGATATTATTTTTGAACATACGCTCATTTATGATATTACAGTTAATCGTACAACTAATCAGATGCATATATCTGATAAAAAAATTCCAATAGAAATATACTACGAAATAACTAATCATATTTAAATATCGAATATCAATAAGTTATCTGTAATTGGTACGTTCCAAATAATCTGGGACATTATTAGTCACCGAAATAATTCTCAAATTTATTTAAGCGTCTTATTAAGTTCTGTAAAATTAAGTAACACTTTCTTAGCGGTTTCTTATTATAAAGAAAGCTCGTAAGAAAAAGTTAATTAAAAAGGTAATTAATAAACTCGACAAAACGCGCGACTTTGAGGTGTAATTTTGATTGACGTTCTCTTTGACAAGCAATGAAACGCTTTTAAAGAACGAGTTAATTCGCCAGGAGGAGACTACTCCGTAGTCACCGAACGATGGGTAGACAGAATCCTCGTTCACCCCGTGGTGCCTTCGTCGGCGAACCAAGCCACCCTGTATCGACCCAGCGACGCCCACCCAAAGAGCAACCCCCACCATGGATGACCCCCATCCACCGGTACCATTTCGTCCAAAAATTTCAGAGTGCCCAGCGTTGCGCGCCAAATCGCTGCTACTTTTTTATCCCCGCCACGTGATCGACGATCCCGAATGTGTCGCGCCGATGATCGTTGTTGACAAATCCGCGAATCCGCTGACGAGTTGACTATTCGGATTCGAGCAAACATCGGGAATGATAACGAAAACGCAATGCGATACATCGGTATGTAGGCCGGGAGATTTGTATTATGTTATGCTCGGAAACAACATACGTACTTCTCCGAATTCTACGTCGAATGATTTACGATTAGCATAACAAAGTCGGAAAAATAATTTATGAGACAACTTCGAATCAAAAGGAAGCTGTATGACACAGGAACGAAGCGCGTAGACTTTTTTCCTCGGAAAATATTCTCATAAATCATTCGGCAGAATTTATCACGCCAGTTGTACATATTATACATCTCCATGCGTATAGCTTTGTATAAAAAATACGAGGGACATTACTAAGCCTCCGCCGTCGAAGCCACCGGTCATATTCCCAGTTTATCGTGCAGACTATTGCTTCCGAAATGATTTCGTTCTCCAGACACGTTGGAGGAATATCTTGTTGCTCGCCAGGAAAGAGCGAGAGACCGATGTTGATGTTTTACACACGAATGCGTGGTGTACACATCGTGGACGGTAAATATTGCTTCCGACGCCTACGTATTTCGAAATTTTATTATGACATACAGCACATACGGTCCCGTGTAACACACTTTTCCCATCGTAGTATATCTCTTCGTTAGTCTCCCGGATGAGGATGTACGCGCGCTTAAATTATTTCTCGAACGATGACAGATCCATCCGCTCAACCGACCTCGTTGCGTATGCATGTGATACATTTCGCCCGTCGCGACATGTTTATAGCGCCGCCGTAACGAACCCTCCCGTAAACTGGTCTAAATTATTTCCAAATAGCGGCGTACCGAGACGATGAAGGAGTTTGGTTGCCGCCTCCACTTAACTCCGCCATTATCTGCGAAAATCCCATCCCTCTCTACCCTTCTTCTCGCTCGCGCCGGAAATGGATTTTCCCACGGCTCGTGAATGGAACGGAAACCGTCCATCGATGATTCTCCCCATTCTGTCCATCCATCCGTCCGTCCGTCGCGTTTAATCGGTGCACTATGTTATAAGAACGCGGCGCGTTGTATCCTCGCTTCACACGCGAGAGAAAACGAAAGAGAGAGAGAAAGAGTTTATCGATCCGCGCGGTAAATATCAAAATTTCACGGACTGACGCATGACGCAAAAATCGATGGAAACAACGATCGGACGCGACCTGTTTGCACGAGTTCTTCCATGATGCTAGATATATAAAGCGCGCCGCTCGTCATGCACTCGTCATCTGGTTCGACAGCAAACCGCTGCTGTCGTATTCGACACGTGACGAGCACTCGTGAAGCATCTCGTGGATATTTTTACAGGTCAGTGGAAAACAGTAAATTACTGAAAGACAGAGAGGAAAATGTAATTGATTCACAGATGTGGAATCTAAAAAATTTGTGCATCATATTTTTTTTTTTCGTTTTTCTAACGAGAAGATAGTTGCAGGTAGCAATTAAGAAAGGAAAGAGAATGAATAAAACAGCCCGTATACAGTATCAGCATTTCTCAATATTTAAATAATTACTTTGAAACTTTTATGTCATATATTGTTCCGTTCGTATAATGAAGATGTTTATGGGAAAAGATATGAAAATATAGAGGAGATGTTTCTCTGAATTTATTTCTTCGTTCATGCGCGTTTCGCAAAGTTAGCGCAAACGAGTCGCCGCATACGGAAGAGGAGTTCGCGTTGCGAAATGTTCTTTGTTGGGATTTACGTATGCAAATGAGCGAAATAATATTACCATCGAACTGCACAAACGCGGACGGACCGTTGCGGCGAATTTAATTATCGATTCCCCGAGAGAGAGGATATCTTTCTGGAATACAGCGTCTATTTTGGAAACGCGATGCAACCAAAAGGTAGTGGTTTATTTCGGAAAGTTCGATGGAATATTATTATCGTAGCCGGCAGCGATCCTTTCGCTAAATTCGAAAGTCGAATCCAACGGTACGTATTGTACCGTTCGCTTGCATCGCGATACGCTTTTCTCGTTTCTTTTACACGGTGTGGAAATGTGAATTTCGTTGAAATTCAATTCCCATGTCGGTATCGAACACTATACATAAATTGCTTAGGTCTAATCGAACGATACGTAACTTATCGGCAGCGAAGATGTATCGCGTATAAAAGATTAATGCCGATAATGCGGTACATGAGACGCAATTTTCATTATCACTGGAGGCAGCGCGCTTAAATTGTATAACATTCACACAGAAATAAATCACGACGATTCACGGCGCGACGCAGCGTAAAATATTTCTCGACGTCGCGATCATTAATTCATTTACTATCTTAAATTTCCAGGCGGAGGAACTTTGATACACCTTTCACGCTTCACCTTCCGTCTCCGGTGATTTCTGAAATCAACGCGATTTCTTCCATCTCGATTTCAGCCCTCGTGGAATTTTTGCAGAAAAGATTCCTTGTACGATCTCAGGTACTCGACACATTTTGATTCATTTTTTTCTTGTCCTTTTTTTTTCTCCCGCACTCTGAGCGCCCTTGCCTTTAATTTCCAACGACGATCGCTCGCGACTCAATGCACAAGTCTTGTCGTCGCGTCTCCGCGCGAATTCTGATAAATTTCTCGGGTCACAATGCACACGGACGCATTGCGCCGGTTCTCAACGCGGCATTTCTTTCCCGTCTGAGTTTTCTCTCTTTCTCTCTCTTGTCTGCGTCTTTCCCTCTCTGGTCTCATTCCCGATCCACTCGATCGACAACGCTAAAAACTTTTCCCGCTTGTACTTTAGAGTGCGAAGGAGTCTCACGGAATCCTTGACGGATAGCTTATACAGAATTCCTTGCCATTATGAACTTTTGTTATTATTTCGCGAGGACTTGTCGAGTCCTCCGATTTCAATGCTCACGATCTCACGACATCGGCGGGCGACTTAAACGTATATTGTTCGATAGAGAGCGAGCGAGAGAGAGAGAGATAGAGAAATATTTGGATATCAGCTATTTAATCAGGTCGGTCGATTTGATCGTCGAAGTTAAACGTTTAAATTTAGCAGCAACCATGTAGACATACTCGGCTTTAGTTGTTAGTATGCAGGAATGTTTCGTGGATGCGGCTGTTCCGGTAGTCTGCAACTGTTCCAGAGTTTGCCAGTATACACAGGATACACATAATTCGGATACTTCCTCGTAGATAGGCTCGTAAGAATCAAGCGCGATTCGTAGAGAGCACTGCGGGAAACTGATGACGTACGCAATTTGATGTCCCTTTGCCGATAATTATGTTATCGGTCGAAATAAAAAAAAGAAACGATGGCTATTCAACCGAAAGAAATTTCCGCAAGAGTCTACTACATTTCATTATCAAGCCCCTGTATACATATAGGCGAAATTGTTCAACGTTATTGTGAACAACATTTTCAACATATATTGTTGAGATACTCGGCTTATTTTACAGAGAGTTTTTTTTTACTCGTACAATTAAATTTTCCCGACATTTAGTTTCGCGATACACCGGCAACTTTGTGCTAGAGAAAGTCTTTTTTCTCGCGCCGGGTTGGCGGAACGCCACGGATCGGTTGACGCCAGACATTGACGGCAAAAAATCCGTGTTAAACGCTGACACGAGCTAGATGTCCGGGGGTCGCGACCGTGGTGGTCGGAGGGGTCGTCGTGGTTGTCGTCGGTCGCGGTATCGGGGAACGTTTCATGGGCAGACTCCTACCGCCCTGCTTGCTCTTGACCCACGGCCACTGCAGGGTACGTATCAGAGTGTTGCGAAAGTCCTCGGAGAAGAGGCAATAAATGTAAAACGTGATCGAGTAATTGATCACCTCTAACAGATTGGCCAGCGCCCGGAACACCTGCAACCGAACGTGGCGAATTAATGGACAGATTCATAATTGATGAAGTCGAGAATTGGGGGCGGAGGGCGAGGGCGTGCGAGGGAATAATTGAGTCGTTTTACCCGGATAAGAGAGAGGAGAAAGCGAACTCTGATTAAGTATTCTTTCAAGATGATAAAATGAGGAAGAATTGGGAAACGGAGTTGTTGCTTTAAATCAATTTGCGACTCGAAATTCAGTTCTATTATTGATCGTATTGAATTGTAAGCGGAGGTAAAAATGTACTCTGACAGTAAATTTGAAAATGAGAAATAATACGTAGCAAAAATGTATATGGATCTTATTACCTGGTAAGGATAATGATTGAGATTGCTCTCGCTGACAGTGACGTTTAAGATAACCATAGGAGTGACGCAGACCAGAAATAGGATGCTGGTGCTGCCTAAGAGCAGAATGAGCCTTCGTTCTTCGGCGAAAGTCCTCGGATCTTCGTCGTTGCTGATAGTTCTCGATAAGGTCATCCTTCGACGTCGTTCGCAGGATCTTCTGTACACTATCATTATTTTCAGATTGAATCCGGCGAGAAGGATCGTTGGTGCCACTTTAAAAATGACTTCCAGCATTATCTTGTAAATCTGAAGTACACATTTGCATCGCAGATTAAGAGCCATCGAATTATAATACACAATTAAATACGTTACACGCTATTTTAAGATCATAAACAGAATGCGATTAAATATGCAAAGCGTTCCAGAAATTCTGACCTTAACTTAAATGTCAGATACTTTTTTTAAATATCAAATACTTCTACCAATTTGAAACTAATATTTGAAACATTCTGCATAATTAGCGTTAACAATATTGTTATAGACAATTAACGCGAATAAATTACAACAATTACGTTACATTCTGATATTTTATCAGCTTTGAAATATTTTTTTTCGAAATCTTTCTTTGTTAGCGGAAAAGGACAGCGTTTACAAGAAAAGAGATATTAATTACCTGAAAGTACCACGAATGAAGAAATGTCCGATTCTCCCCCTTCTGGTAGATTAGGGGGCCGCCTGGCGCCAGCAGGCAGGTCGTAATTTCACCCCGAAATACACACGGCAGATAAACGAGAAATGTAGCCAGGGGGATGAGCGCCACTGTTAGGTGAGGTGGTCCGCAGAGTGGTCGCGTGTGTTGTCCGGGGTGACAGACGCTTACGTAACGCTCCACTGTCAATGCCAGAAGCATCATTACTCCAACCCCTATACATACAATTAACCTCTATATCTCTCGAACATATAGCGCCGGGATGGCCTTAAAAGCTCTTCTCGTCAGATACTTGTACGTTTTCCACACGCACATGTATACATATACGTAGAATGTATAGTAGCCGAAAAAATTGCACAACTCTTTTTCATTGTAAAGTATCGTTTAATTTTTTGTGCATCCCTCTCCTCTCCTCTCCGCGTCTCTTTGGACTACATCTAGGCAAACTTCTAATCGTTACCATCGCTATAACTTATAACAGTTCCAAGATACAAGAGAGCAAAAGTTTTCCGTCGTGGACAAAGTTCCGACGAGCATCTTCTATTTTTTTCGCGCGCAGCGTGGGAAGAGCAGATAACGGGATAAATTCATTTCCTTCGTAAGAATCGTATCAGTCGTTTCCGCGAAAATGGTGTTAATGGGAAAGAGAAAACGCAAGAAAGAGAGAGAGAGAGAGAGAGGGAGAGAGGTAAAGAGCGAGTCGGTTGGACTTTCTCGGAATTTTCTAGCGCGGAATTTTGCGCGGAATTCTCGGCAAAGTTCCGTCGTACCCAGGCAGCCGTTCCCAAGGAAGAGCTCGAGATGAGCATGATAGAAGGCCTGCGGCCAGCTGCTCCATCCCCCGATCTCCTTGTGGATGAGAACCCTAAGCGCGAAAGGGATGCAGAACAGGATCGCGAGAAGCGCCGCCGCGGAATAACCTGCAACAAAAAGAGGAGCAAAGTTCGGGGTCAAGAAGGATAGTCGGACAGGGAAAAATAAGAGCTAGACCCTAGTTCTCGAGATCGAGTTAACTTGATTTCATAAACCCGGAACAGCGGGTGAACATGGCACACAATTCACTTAATCATTCTCGCAACTTTTCTGAATATTCCCGGGAACATCGCCGGGAAATTTTTCATTCCGCCTCCGTGATGCTTAACCGCCGCATAAAACGACGAGAATAAGATTAAATCGCTCTTCATGATCTATTCCGAGTCATTACGCATTTCTTTTTATCGTTCCATTAGATATCTTTCGCATTTCTTCATTCGCGCGTCGCGATACCTCAATTATATTCATAACACCACGTTTCTCTTATCCCAGCATTGTTCGTAAAGCCACGAATATATCGTTTATTCGTCAGCATTACTTGCACACGTGAATACACACGCGGTATCCTTCCTTTATTTTACATCTATCGTCGCTCGCGATTCCAGACAATGACAATTGGATACGCGCTTCTTGCCAATTTCCATCGGTTTACTGTTATCGTCGACTGCACTGCTTATTGCTCCACGTCTCGTGTTACGCGCTTTTACTGCTCGTTGACACCAATTAACGTTCGTATTTACCGTCCCGTTTCGCGAAATTTCCTGAGAGCAATTAGATGTTGTTGACGATGCTCTCTCCTGCATCATATAATCGCGAATTGGATGGAAAATTGCACATTTCGGATGCGAGTGCAATAAAAGTGGAAACTTCTTCGGATATTAACAGTACATTAACGGAAAATTTATTGCTTAGAAAAGGCAATCTTTCTTCCTTATTTTCTTTCAATATAACAAAATTTTTAATAAATTATTTAACGGTATTATATCATTTAATAATGCGAAACATGAATAAAAAATATGTAAATGTTGCTTATGTTGAGATATGGATCAGATTATTTCTGGATTATCTTCGGCTAATGTATCTGATGGACAAACTCTAGTCAAGATAGTTTTATCAACCTTCGCTTCGTTGTATCGACCACCCTCTCAAGCCGCTTCCAGCCATCGATAAGCTCGAGAAGCTCGCCGGTAACGTGTTTCTTTGGTCGATGATAACCGAAAGACGGACAAAAAGGGGTGGTTTTAGTGCCTCGTCAGTCGATACTGTTACCAACCGATCTGGATTCGCGTTCCGCAGCCATCTCGTAGAGCTTTCGTTAAGCCCTTCGTTGGTAGAATGGCAGACACTTTAATTACGAAACGGAGAAAAGATCTCTATTACGATTCTTTCCCTAAAGTTTATTAAAGAGCACGATACACGTTCGCCAAAGTATGAAAGTCGTAAGAAACCGGAAATTGGCTAATGTCGCGCGAATGAAAGTCGAGTTTTCCATCCGACTACACAATGCATCGTGAAAGCTCGTAAAACTTTTACGCTAGAGTCTTGGCATTAAGGCGAAATTGCATCTTTCCATTTAAATTACAATTTCTTGCCGCCTTGTCGTCCGTCAGCAATGGCCACGAAGAACTAGCTTAGTTTTATTAGGTCTCCCCCGCCGATCTTTTCGCGATTCGACGAGCGAGCGAGATCGAGTTCTTGTCCAGGAATTCCGACCCTTTTCCTTCGCTTCCTCATTTCCGCGAAATAAACCCTTTGATATATCACCTCTCTGATTAAACTCATTCCGTAAAACAACACGAATATACAAATATGAGTCGTAACGTTTCACTTTAAGCAAATAAAAATAAGAATACTTGAACAAAATTATGTAATCCAAATAATGTTACAATCTCATTTTATTCATGTAATAACGCTATTGTAATAACACGCATGTAATAACATATTTCTCAAAATATTATACTTGTACGAGGGAAAAGATTGAAAATATTGTTACACCTTATCTTGGTGAAATTATTGATTAAAGTATAATATAAAGAAGATTAAAATCGAAAAATTAATACTCGCACAATAATTATTATTTTATAGTTTAAATTTTCTAGACGATTGAAGCTTTTTTATCACGTATAAACTTAATACCTAAAACCATCGTTACTTTCGATTTATCCTTTGTTACATACGAAGAACGGAGTCGCTTGCCAGGGGTCTCCTCTTTCAAACGTGAACGTGTCTCTTAAATTGCATAAGACAAGAGAGAGAAGCAGCGTCAAAGTAGCTTGTCACTTCTCATTTACCGGAAACCACCGTGGCTGATCCGCGCTTTTCATTTTTCTAGTAGGTAGCAAAAGCGGACGAGGTGGGCGTCGAGCTCGTTAACGCACGCAGACGCTGCGACGGGAATTAATGTGTCAGTGACCCGTTTTAGGGTCACGGTTCGTTTACCAAACTCTATCGCGTTGATTGGCCGATTCCCCGACGTTTTCTTATTCGTTCTCGTACACACCGGCACGCTGACGAGGAAGGGACACGAAAGAGACGGCAGACATATAAAATTATGATTGGAAAAAAAATGAGTCACTCGACAGAAATAAATCCCACAATATATATATATATATATAGAATGGACATCTCTTGCGTGTGCCACGAAGACCAAGGAACTTTTTACGTCTCGGGAAGTGTCACAAAATATGCCGATGTTCTTATCTCGAAACAGGCGCGTATTAATTCGCTGATGGATGCAATTTTCCTCCCTTTTTTATATCTTTTTTAACGAAACTTTTAAGAAGAAATCGAGATACTTTAAATATGCAATTGGTTTGTTTGATTATAGGAATAAACAATAGTATACTTTGTAAAAAAAATGTTGGAATATATAAATTCTAATTCAATGTTTTATATTAATTAGCTTCGAGCGCAACTGATAGAACGAATATTGATGTATAAATATTTTTATGCAATTATTGTCGATTAATGTTATGTTCAAATTGCGTGCTAAAATTTTCTGGTGAATATTATGTCACTGCAAGGTATTATATCATCGTCATACTTAAAGTTAATAATTCGCACCCTTCTTCGCGTCTATGCAAATGTGTGTGTGTATGTATGAGTGTCGAATAAAGCAGGAAGAGTCAAGAAAAATGTCGCGATGTCTCGGCAGGCAACGTTGTTACTCGGCATCCTGCGGCGACATTTTACAAATCGCGTTCTCCCGGCATGTTTAATTTATCGAAATCCCGAGGGAGAAGCCAGCTGCAGCGTCCATTTGTCAAGATCCGCGCGGCGAAACTACGCCGCGATGACGTCGCGTACGGCTGAACGGCTGCTTAACTCCATAAAAGCAGCTCTGTATCCCACGCGGATCGTTAATCTATCGTTTATCACGTCGGAGCAACTACGGTACACGCGTGTTCCAATATAATAAATTGCGGTCGAATTTTGAAGACGAAGCGGCATGGTCCCCGTCGAGGTCACCATCGGGCGATATCCACGGAATATCAATACTCTATCGAGAAATAATATCAGAAAGAAATGTTTTCTCAAACAAATAGCCACCACCTGACGTGTATTCAGAACTTATCCCCGGTGAAAGCTAAGGCTGACGAAATCTATATCTCAATCAAAGAAACGGAGGTCTGAGTAAGCAAATTTATTTCGATATAATTTACATGAATCAGCAATAAAAAAATGTGAAAATATTTAATTTTATCAAATTACTTTGCATTTATACATGTGTGAAAAATATTTAATTGGTTCACGCGAGAGAGAGAGAGGAAGTGTGGCAGGAATCAAGTGCTGAATTTAACAGTTTTTTTCCTACAGTCAGAGCGTTTGCCGCACTTGCCGACGTTTATACCACCTGTTGAAAAACACATAGTACGATGAAGTTCCCATTACTTTTGTAGATGTTCAATATCTAACTCGTATTTCTGTGGAATTTATTCTCGATCTACCTACCCGATTTAATAATAGACATAGAGCTTTCCGGAATAGATATCTATGAAATACATGCCATGGCCCGATTAACATGTGCCAGAATCTCTGCTAATCTTGTGTTAGTCCAGATCCATGGGTTGTCGGAAGAACGTAATAAATATTTCCTAAAATCAGACGCTTTAAAACGTATGTCTCGGGTCGAACTCTCAAGCCCGAAAAACAGATCAACGACCAGAAGGGTTCTTATATCTTACGCTCGGTGGTCTTTTTTTTGATAAAGGAATTTAATTCTTATTAATCCTTAAATAAATTATTAAATTAAATATCATAATTTATTAAAGATTAAAGAAAAATGGAAAAATGCATAATATACTGTTATTAAGATCAAATGTACAACGTAACCTTACCATTTTTGGGGTAACATTCAAAAATATGACCTATATATTATGTTAATGTGGTATGTATGTTTGTATATATTTGTAATTATTATCGCGGATATTACACAAGTTCAATGGTCATCAGTCAGAACAATGTGGAAAAGACTCTAACATTAAAATTTTAAGTTCTGTCTCGTTATTAGAATAATTAATAAAATGCGATAAGTAAAATAAAATCAAAACATGTAAGTGAGTAAAAGTGTGTGTATATGTACGTTAAGGACGATCAGAAGTGTAGAAGTCGCTGCTTGCACGTGTGTTAAATTAAAATAAAAATAATTGCAACTTGCCTGTCAGATATTTCACTTGGCTTATTTTTAAAAATTTTTAGATTTTATAATGTTAAGGTATATCATTGAATAAAAGAAAAAAATCTTGAAGTCCATCGGTAAAACTTGTCTAAAAATTAAATTTTGTTACGGTATAATAAAACAATTGAATAATTATCTGTTACAGGTGGAATCAAACCGAGAACAGATAGCTTTTTATCATCGGACGACGGAAGAAAATTTATGGCACTTCGCCGCGATCTGTAAAATTTACTGACGGAATAATTCGCGTAGAGGGAAGACCTGTTGAAGAGAGGAACGGGAAAGAGATCAACGTTGAAACCAGGACAGTGACCCAGTCGTTGGAAGCTCATAACGACTAGAAATGATAGCGGGAGAAAAGAGGGTGAGTACTGCAATATTGCACACACTCGGTAATAAACCATTCCGCGGTAATATTGTGGCACAAGGACAACGAAAAAAGGGCCCGCAGACATTACCGGCGTTCGCGTGGACAGAGTAATTCACGACGGGAATTTCATCGTCCCCTTTAATTGCTATTTGTATTCGAGGACGTGGACGAAGCTCGCGGATTAAGACACGTCTTCGTCTGAGATTTTATATACGATTTTAGATAAATCTCGAATGTCTCGCGCGAAGGGCGAATATCGAAATATTATTCCGCGAACAGGCAACGCGAAAATTCGTTCGAATTTTCCGGTGGAAATCGGGAAAGGAAGGTAATCGAGAATGATCGATTTAGATCGAGACGTTGGCCATTTAAAAGATTCCAGGCTCGTCGATCTCAGGAATTGAAGCGGCAGAAAAGGCGGAGTGTGCCGATAAAAGTGTACGTTGATACACGGCTTTCGCGTATCGAAACGTGTACGTCGCATCACGAAAAGATTTAATTCGCACGTGTCCTCGACACGCATCTCTGGGGAAATAACGTCGAACGTTGCCGCGCACATCGCTCAGTATTCCGAGCATCCGAAGGAATCGTCCTTAGATAGAGACGCGCGAGGGATTACAATTTCAAACTCTTCCTTCCCGTTACTCTTGCGACTGTCGAAATGTCATTTTGACTTAATACTTGCGTGTGTTCGATCAAAGTATATGAAACATTTGAAAAGATAATAACACAATTTTTTAAATATTTTTTAAATATTTAAAATTTTTTAAATTCTTTTCTTTTCGATCTGTAATTGAAATAATGCGTAAATAGCACAAACTTAATAGTTCGCTGTATTTCTTATCTTTGATAACCTATCGTAGACAAAACTACGTCATTGATTCGTTTTTTAATGAAAGATGAAAAAGGGATCATTTCACGACATTAACGTTAATGCGCGCACCGTGCGATCACTCGCGGATTTGAAAAGTGCTCCGAGTCAGCGCGGTCGAAGAGAAGTTTTAACTAGCCATTCGACATAATGAGGGGTTATCTAAGGAGACGAGCCGCGCTCGCTCGGTTCGTTCGGTGCCGGGGAATTAACGATCATCCCTCGTGCGTTTGCATACAAAGTGCATTCTCCGTGCCGCCGGCTCTCGTTATCCTTTTTACTGCGCGGCGTCCTCCTCGGGGGAGCTCTATGCGAATGCGGGGCTTTCCGTCGGGAATAGACTCCGGCGTGAAAGGAATTAAATCGTTATCCATATCCGGGATTCCGGAACGCCGCCGCCGACGCCCGCGTTACATTTACGGCGCTCAGTTTACTCCGTTACTGACAGTTCGCAGGTTTACAAACTTGGCCGTGGTGGGATTTTCGTTTTATTGCGCCTTGTACAGAGGCGAAGTTTGATGAAATATTGTAGCGTCGTTTGTCCCATTACTCACGAAGCGAGACTCACGACGGGAATGCACTCGCGGAATAATATCGCAGCTCGACGATACGAATGACGCTAAACTTGCACAACGATGATGGATCCAACCTCGTACACAAACTTTATCTTTACTGGAACATCTTTACTACAAGATAAAAAATGCTGTCTAATGCATTATATATACAGGGTGATTCACGAGGTTTTACCAGCACTTCAGCAGAGCATTCTTGAGGTCATTTTGAGTAAAAAATAGAAACAAGGTGCGATTGTAAGTAGTTTTGTAATTTTTTTTTTTTTTATTTTCCGAAACCTGTCAGTGTGACTCAGGCTCTAGGATCAGTGCGTGCCTACCTTTACTCCGCGTGGATTAACTACCACACCGCTCTCTGTGAAACACACCCTCCACTTGTCTTTAAATAAAACTTTTCTTGATCAAAATAACATTGTGTGTTGTAGTAAAGACCAAGAAAAGTTGTCAGTAAACGTTGTTAAAGTAAAGACCAGGAAAAAGTGTAAACGCGGGAAGCTTTAGTACGTCGCATGTTGAACGCCGCTGCTCTTATTAAGGACAGTCCGGCTGAAATTAGGAGGACGTGCGATTCACACGCGTACAGCTAACTGTATAGAAGCGGAAGGAGAAATTTTTAAAAATTTGTCGTACAAAGAAGGTTTGCAAAATAAACTGCATTGGATGTCTACCGTCCAGAAATTTTTAAGAAATGTAATAAAAAAATACACACATTTAAATAAAATTCCTAGAAAAATAGCATAACAGTGGTATAAAAATTGCAATACTTGTTTTGATTAATCTTTATCATTTTCACATAATTATTGTAAATAACAAAAATACTACTACTTATTCGAATATTTAGTAATAATTTTATTTCATAAAAGTGCTTATTTTTACCTTAGAATTCAGAGAGAGAGAGAGTGCCATAGCTCCATAATTTTTCAATTTAGGACCCATGCTAATATGAATTTTTTAACTTAAAATGACCTCAGAAGTGCCCTTTTGAAGCGCCGGTAAAACCTCGTGAATCATCCTGTATTTTATCTTTGAGATTTGTGTGTTTAGTATGTAGGTATATATAAGAGGTTTATACATATATTTTTTTAATTACAAATATATATATATATATTTTAACTAATAATAGTAAGATTATAGTTCTTTTTTAATTAGTATTACGAAATTTATTTCAGTAATTTCGCCGGGAACAATTTAATTGCTAGCTAGTAAAGTTCAACTTTATTCATCTTCGTTGTGCGAGTCGTAATTTCACAAAGTTACATGGCGCCGATAAAATAATGCGAGGGTGGTCTTATCAGAATAAATCGACCAACGGTTGAAGACATGCTCACGCGGAGCTTATGATGAAGATATCGATCGGAATGATCAGAGCTTATTATAGTCCCGTAGTCCCGTGACCGAGTCGGTTCCGAGTTTTTTCCCTCCAGCGATCGTGAACATATGTATTATGTTAAATTATGAGTCGCTTGGCCGCTTGCTATATACAGTTGGTTGTGTGACCAATATGACTGTGTTTCGAATCACGTGTATATGTGTATGTTTGTATGGGGATGCACACTGAAACGCCGGGCATGTCGGAAATTACGATTGACTGTCGTTGTCGCCGCGAAGCGGGCGGAACGACAGAAGTTTCGTAGGACAAAAAGGATCGCGGACGACATGACAGCCGCGATTGAGCGCTTCGCTACGTCGAGTGTCAGAAAAGTTGGGCGAATGTCGGACGGCACGATGAAACTTTCCCGGAAGATTAACCGTTGTCCTAAATCGCGCTCGGCAATCGGACACCGGCGCTCGTATATATCCGCCGTGAAATCCGGTCCTCTCCTCCGGTCTCGTTATATCAAAAAATTAAACGACATTGAGACGGATATTTCTGTCGGCGAAGACGGATCTTATCCTCTAGGACAACGTGGCGCGAATTTTTCTTCCGGAAAAGTTACCCGCGGTAAACGTAGTTGTCTACTTTGTAACAGCCGTAGTGATTCTTATGTTTGATTTGATACCAAATCAAATCAAATTAAAAAAAAAATAGGCAATTTTGTTTCGGAAAATTCAGGTTATTTGTGGCATCAGAGAACACATTTTTATAATTCATAAAAATTATAGGCATAATCTTTGAAAATTAAAAACAGTAACAATATATACATAACATATCTGCGGTTCTAAATTTTATTCACGAATATTTTAAACAATTTCGAAGATATAAATATCTGGAAATTAATAAATTTAAAATAAACCTTTATTTTATTATTTATGAACGCTTTCGCGCGTCGCTTTAATTTTTTGCTTTTCGTATCTTTCGGTGCATTTCTACCAGTAACTTCTCTTTCACGAAGCCGTGTAATGAGAGTGTAAATTCGCGAGCTTCGCGGCAAGTTCTCCGTTAGTAAATAAACGTTACGATCCTTGACGTGTAGCACGCGTGGAAATAAGAAAACTCACACGTGCAACTTGAGGAGCGGTTTCGTCGTATACGTGAAAATGTACGGCATGTGGTTTGGAATGACGCACTCTGGAACGTTAAGTAAAGCTATAATAGTCTCTTAGTGTGCAGCCTGTAGCTCGATTATCATCACATGGAGGTAATATTTCGAAACTGTAAAGACCGGAAACGTCTGCAATAAAATTTGCTTATTCTCGCCGTACATTTAGCGCCATAATGTGACCATTTTGTCTGCTTTATACTGATCACGATTATCGGCGATATTTGATAAAAATCAGATAGGTGTCTATAGCGATAAATGTACGTCGGGAAAATAAACTCTTATACAATGATAATTTCTTTATATTCTTCTATGCTTCGTGAAAAAATTAAGACAATTTTTTCTGCTTTATTTTTTTTCTTTTGGACGTTGATGAATTTTCGATGGTGCACAAACAATCGCACTTGGCAGCGTTTAAATGGCGAAAAGTCGCGGGCAGAATACGATGGAGCTGACAAGCGCAAAACGTTCGTTTGTTCCTCGTAATTTTAAGATGTCTTATCTTAGGGCCAGTCTTAAGATCGGGGCCACTGAATCTCCTTAGTCGCCGGCTGAAACGCGATGTCGCAGCCATGCAAATGCCCGGCTTAAGCCAACGACGTTACAGCTGTTTAACCGCTTAGGAAAATGCTGCAACGTGCTCGCGCGGGAGTAAGCACATATTTTTTAAAAATAAACACGTCGCTAACTTTAAATTGTTCCTCGATAACTGCAATTTTATCCTACAAGCGCAAAAAGTTAATATTGCAACATTGAGACGGGTTATCATTTGCATGTAAAAGTAAAGAGGAAGAAAAGACGTGGAGGAGAAAGTTAGAGAATAATAATTTTGCAATTTTCTCCTCTTATAATCATCGCTAAAATATATTTGCGCGGAAGGAATTTTTTACACTTGTTCTCGTGCAGAAGTTAGGTGATCTTTATCGAGAATACACTTTTTCGAGGATATACAGGGTGTCCGGTAATAATCGCCCCACCCATCGTGTGCAGGTGGAGCGGGTTAAACCGAGGAGAAAAGTTCTCTACCGTTTTGCGATCTTCGCAATAATTAATGACAAATTAATTATAAAAGGTCGGCCAATTTGCGCGAATATAAGCGCGGAGCAAGAAGAGACATAAGCGTGTATAATACGAAAATCATTGCCAAATATCATAAATATTGCAACACAATGTCAATCTCATCAATTTAATTAATTGAATGATTTTGATATAACAAGTACAATTTGTTTAATTTCTAACAAGCATGCTACATTATGTGCAGTATGCTCAGAGAATGAAAGAGATTCTGTCACTTGCCAATCTGGACACAATGCGATAAAGTTGCAATCATTTCTCGAAGTAATTTTGATTGTTTGATTGAAATAAAGACGATGCGTAGCTTAAAGTTTACAATACCGATTGTATTAAACGCGCATTCACACGCAATCGATTCGCAGCGCAAAACTCTTGAACATCGCAAAACTTTTTAACATCACAATTTGTCATATAATTATATAAAATTTAATCGACAAATAGTTGTATGAATATTAAAATTGCTATTTAGAAAGGGAATAGAGATGGTAAGATGCAACAAGGGTTTTCTTAGCATATGTATTAATGTGTATTAATTAATCCGCGCGGAGTCATCGCTTGGTAGCCAAATCATAGTCATTCTATTATTATAGTTCAATAAAAAAATCGTAGTTTGGGAGATGCATTGACACGTCTCACGATTTATCGGTGGCATGCCGAATTTCCTGACCTAAATACTCCACGCGGACTCCTCGGGCGATGACCAATAATCAAAGTCGCTCGATTCTCTGATCCAATAGAAAAGAGAGATTCGTGTCTTATTGGCATTCTCGATTTTCTTCTCGTATCCTTCTTTATCCTCCTCGCATCCTTCTCGCCTTATCTCGAATTGTTTTTAAAAGGCACGCTCGAGCGAGCTCTGCTCGTATCTTTCTTTATCCTCCTCGCATCCTTCTCACTCTAATAAGGCATGCTCGGCGAGCACCACTCGAACTCGGTACGCAGAAAAAATCTAAAACAAAATACTGTTGATACTTTTTTCGACGACCTTCAATTGTTTCGGTGTCGCACATCACATCGAAGATGTCATAATAATCGTTTAACCGCATGTCCATCTGTCATCGAGTTTCTTATCGCATGTGATTTATGTCTCAATTTATAGTTACTCACACAAATTTATTTCATACATTTTAGTTACTCACACAGGCGATTATAACGTCGGTGTAGTTCCATTCATTTTTTACGAGCGTAAAAAATAAATGTATGTACATCATTTCTCGTCCCGCGCTTATATTCGCGCGGATTTGGCCGATCCTTTTTAATTAATTTCTCATTAATTATTGCGAAGATCTCAAAACGGTAGAGGACTTTCCTACTCGGTTTAATCCGCTCTACCTGCAAACAATGGATGGGGCGATTATTACCGGACACCCTGTATATTCGCGCAACGAAAAACGCGTGATCTATCTTGACTAGCTAGCTTTCGTAAAAAGCTGTATATCTGCTGTATATCTTTATAACGTTCTCAAATGCGGAGCCAACACGCGTTTTTGTAAAAAGAGAAGCTGACACTCGCGAGGATTTTCGTATCGATATTAGGATTCCCCGTTGTGCGAACAAAAAGCGACCGTGACAGCGGCACGAAGTAAATTGAATTGTTAATTATTATCTTAGACGGCAATGTGCCGCGGTGGGCATGAATATTTATGGACCAGGTAGTCCGCAATTTCTTAATATATGGGCGTTATACTGAATCCTTAAATCCATCTCGACACCGCCGCGGGAGGTATTATGAATTTATAAATGTCGGATCGATTATCACATTATATCATTTTGCAGAAACGACGGATACTGAAAAGTCGCGGTTGACATAATTTCAAAAGTGAATTAATATTATCCTTATTTACTAAAAATATATTTTCTGATCGTGCTATTCCTGATAATTGATTTTTTTATATGATTGACCGTTCTACCTTGGCCATCATTCTGCGTTTGTCAACATCGAGCCATCTGTCATATGTGACTACGAGTTATATCTCGGATACCAAGAACGCTCTCTCTAATCACATGGCAGATAAATTGCATAATCTATTGCAATTTGAAACTCCGCGAAGTAACTATGATTTAATTTTTTAATAAATATTCTTTTTAGTGCTATTTAATATGTATTCGATGTATAATATGTACTAAAAAAAACACGACTTTACAATTCTATAGATGATACTTTTGAAATTTAAGATACATTTAAAAATTTGACCAAGTAAAAAGTATAAAGAGCTTCTTTAATTTTTTTAGTAGTTTTAAATATCTTATATATATATTGTTTATATTTTTTTTATTTTTTCATTAAATTTAATTATTTGTCACAGTAGGGATAACTTTATGCATTAGTAAGTTAAAGAAAATGTTGTCTTTATCTAAAATCAAAGTTGTCTTTGATTCAAAAAAGTTTGTAATTTTGTTTGCAATAGTACGAGAATCTTCTTCAAGATTAAATTATAGATGCTTTCGAGAAAATAAATCCGCACTAAAATACCGAAAGCTCTCCACGCGAGTTAAATACGTCACATTCAGCGCTGCAATTTCTTAAATCGATTTGCTAGCCGTATTACACTCTTATCTGACCATAGTGCAGTGGAAAAATGTATTCCTGATGTCTCTCTGATATTACTTAATCGGGCCGATTACATCACACCCGGAGGGGACAAAATAAAAGATCAAACGTCGAACGTTACATCCACCTCTCGACGCGATGATAGCAAATTATGAAATAATTTCGCGGTTGCTCTTCTACTTGTGTAAAGGAAAACATATCGAGAATGATGGGTGAATTTCGGAGTTTTGTTTCGACATAACGATTTCACGGTATCGATTTCGGAATCGAATACTATTTCGCGCAGTCCGAGTTGTTTAGCGTGGTAGAGTTAATATTCCCCGAGAACGGACGACAGTACTCTCACGTGCGATCGTTAATATTCATAAAGCCCGAAGTAGTTCGAGTACGCTGTTATTTGGATCTGTAACACGGCCTGTGCCCGTGTAGATTTAGCAGATTTTCCCCGTGGCAACAGCGGCGAGAAATCCATAAGGCAGGCAGGGACAGCAACCTTGTATCGCGAGACGAGGTTAATAGATCTTGAAAGTCAGGGGATTTGAAGAATCCGAAGAATCAGAAAGGATATTTCCTTCCTTTTAATATTGGCATGTCCCGCCCTTCCTATAAATATTTTTCCAAATAAGAGTTCGGAAACAAGACTCTGTAGGCGCGCAGTTGGATAAGGCTTATTTGTTCCCACTGGGGCTTATTTCTCCACCCCTGAATTTATCCTTTATAAATATTATGTCTTCCCAGAGATAATGTTCCCGGTTTGCTTTCGTAATTAATCATGACGTAGCTTTGCGAATTAACTTTTCAGATGACGAAATACCGCTTTTTACGCAAAGATTTATAATTATTATACGTGTCTTCACTTAATCACTTTGTCGCAATTAGATCGCGCAAAATATATAGTCTCATCTCAATATCGTTTAAAAAAGAAATAAGGAAAATTCGGAGAAAAGCTCATCTTCTGAAATATTTCTGATTTTTGGGAACATTAATTTTGTTGCGGGAGATTTTAATTTTCGTTGGTGTGAATGAGAATGAATTAGTAGAGAGTATTACGCCTAATCTCGACAAAGTAATACTTTCAATTTCTTTGTATATTTAATCGACGTCTTGCCACGCTTTATTTCGACTACCTTTTCTTTTTAGACACGCGCAATTTCTTTCATTAAATTGCCCCGCTGCTTACGTAAAAAATTAAGGACAAAGGGTCTTCTTTTCATGCCGAGCAATAAGAATCCGAGTCTCCTTTTCTTTCAGCTGACTGCGCACTGTTAGCGCGTGACGAAGTTTCTCGGAGTGTCAAAAATAGAATAAATCTGCACACGCGCGCAGGTGCGACATGTTAAAGGAATTACTTCGTAGCGGATGCGTTTTCCGCTTCCTGATAATTCCTTTGATCAGCGCATGTCGCGGGAGCTTGATTGTCTTCTCGACAGGATAATCAAACTTGGACGATCTCTTTTTTTCTCGCTGTATCTCGATGTATTATCGATCATTGAATTGTAAGACAGATCACAAAAAATCTTTCGGGAGGATGCGAGTCCCGTTTTTTCCCTCAACAAGGACCATTTATTATTTGCAATTCTCTCGTAATATTAAAAAAATTGTCCACCATCAAGTTTTTCACGAAAACCTTTTAGAGAGCATCAACGTGCGTGTCTTTTATCCACCGATAAATATTCAAAAATGATTTTTTTCTCTTCATCATACACTTGTTTCGCATTCTCGCCATTTGCCAGATTTAGCGAATTCCAAATAAATCGCTCGGTGACGTCGGTGACTCGCTCTTGAAATAATTTCGCGAACTGCGAGGTTGGACTCCATCTGGCACGGTAGAAAAGCTGCGTTTCAGTCGCTACAACAATAGGCACGAAGCGAGCGAAGAAGAGAAGCGAGGGATACAAACGGCCGCTTATCCACCGTGCGTGGCATTCGTAAACGAAGCGCGGCGGAAACAAAGTGGGTCACAGCGGGAACATCTCGAGAAATGGAAACGACGTATCAATAAACGGTCATGGCGCAATAAAACGACTTGAGAGCCGCGGAAACGACGGATCTCTCTGCTCTGATTCGATCGCGACGATCGCGCGTTATCGCGAGGTATCTTTCGGCGGGCGTCATTTTAATATTACGATGTCGTTTCGCACATCGGGGATGTTTCATTCGTTTCATTAGGGGATGTAAAGTCGACGATGGTGCAGCACGAGAGAGGATCTCTTCCGATGAGTCTCGATGACAATGACTCGAACGACTCATCCGAGAATGCAAAACATACATATATATATATATATCCGCTGTTTTTCGCGCACGTTTTTCAAATCGCATTTTTTCCTTTTACGTACAAATTCTTCCATCCCGCGATTCGCGCAGATGAATATTTCCAGGCTCAAAGGCACGTCCCTTCGCTCGTCGCGCTCTCTCATTCGGGGTGGATGCGCATCCTCTTATCCTGCCTGCCTGCATCCTCGTCCTCGTCCTCGGCGACGTACGTCGCGCATATCGATGCACTCGCTCCGCGTGACGAGCACGTTGCACGTTGCCGCTGTTCGCTTATTTGCATACACGTCGGTGCATACGTGATGCACGTGTACACGTGATGCGCTACACGGGAATGTCGGGTCGCGCTGAGCGCGTAAAGGCTTTCGTCTTCCTTTCTTTCCTTCCTTCGACACGTCGAGCTACCCTGTCGGCTACCATCGAGATGGTAGCTTTTCGCTCTGATATCTGATGCCGTTGGAATTTTGATGCTCCAGCCGCCGTACGGATACGTAGACACTGGTACACTGCACGTCCGCTTATCTAACGGAATTGGCGTCGACTTCTTCGGAATTCTAACGACGATGGAGGACTACTCGGTGCATGTGCACTTTTGTATGTATGTGTAAGTGACTGTCTATTCTATTGGCCATAGCTGACACGAAAGCCATCGTCTATCATATCGGTGAAATAGTGAGAGGATTACATTTTTTGTTCAATTTTTTGATCAGTTTTATTTATCATACGAGATAAATCTCCTACTGGAGAATTTATACAGCTTGCCAACAGGTTTTGAGCTACTTCAAGAATTCTTTATTTGATAGGCAAGTTAGCACGTTTGTTTATTATGAAACATATGAAACATTAAATAAGTAAAGAAAAGAAAAAAAGTGTGAAAAAGATGGATAAAAATGTAATAATTAAATGTAGTTTTATTTAAGGTCCGAGACAATTTCTTTCAGAATTATTAATTAAATTATTAATAAAGAATCATCGTTAACGCGGGCCATAACACAATATTGACTTTTATTAAAATAATATAAATGAAAATAATTGAAGAAATATTAATATTAGTATATCGTACAAAAATTAATTATTAATTAAAAATTATAATAATATGAATTACAAACCCTTTTTTTCTTTCTTAGTTATTTCTATTGGTAGCATATTTTCTGTTATATTGGACAGGACGTTTTGCAAATACAGATAAACTTTGTGCTTTCTTCTGACAGCAGTGACTAGTATAAGATGTATGACAGATCTCGTGAGGGGTAGATCTCTACTGCGATTCTCCTTTATGCATAAGTAGATATCTGAATTTCTTGTTTGATAGCGATGGAAACTCAAATTACATTAGCGAATTACACCAGCGGGATACTCTTAAAATTTTATTCTGACATTCCTACACAAACCTAGATTATATGTATACTGTATGTATCTTTTCGTATCACGGGTTCTTTTTGCATCGCCGACGAAATTAAATTTATCACGGATGAATTAAATTTTGTTGATAAATATTTTACGTCTCAGTCATCTTTAAACTTTTTTTTTTTAAATGCAATAATATACAATAATATTCTTCGGCTTTAACATTATCTTTCGATATTTATCTCGAAACTGACTTGGAATCTCTGCGATTAGTTTTATAATTATGTAACCAGACGTTTGCTACATTTAATAGGTCGTCGTTGCCTATTTAATATCATATTCCAAAAATTGCAATTTTACGAAACGCTTTTTTATATAATGTAAAATATAGTAGATTCTTAGCACGGCTAAACGATTATAATTGATAAAATTATTTATTATCGCGCAACGCAATTTGCGATTTGATAACGGGCTATCACGTTATATGCAATGGCACTCTCGAATGAGATTTGATTAGCCGTTATCCGCGAACTGCTAGTTAAATCATTAATCTTGATGAACAGCCGCTGGTGAAAGCGGGTGAGAATTTTCACGGAGGATAGACGTATCGGTGCACCTACGCCGGATACCAAGTTTCTTGATAGATACCGGGATCAAGGACGGAAACCCGGCGCCGGAAACTCGAAGGAAAGCGATTAAAGTCTGGAATACATATATATGGCTATAGGTAATCGAGAACAGAAAGAGAGAGAGAGAGAGAGAGAGAGAGAGAAAAAATAAGGATGAAACAGAAAGAGAGAAAGTCCTGCAAAGAAACGCCGACCACGATGCGGAGCAAGTGAGATCATATCATCATATCCCGTCTTTCTTTCTCTCTCTCTTTCTCTGTCTCGCCGATCTCTTTTAATCCCTTTAAACCCTGCTAAGGCTGCATTTCCAACGTTTCGCGCATGTGCGAGAAAATCGAGTAAAACGGAAATTTTATGCGATTTCTTGCATCCGGGCGCCTCCCTGATATCGAGATAACTCTATCGAGTATCGATATCGAATCAACAACACGCCGACCATCCCGCCGATTCTCCACGGTGAATCTCACGATATTCTCAGCCGAGAGAATCTTGATGAAAAGTTCATACAGAAAATTTCACAGGTCGCATATTTTTCAGGCTTATAATTTTATTCGGCCATTTGTATTTTGATCTCGTCTTATTATCTTATATCTTATAATGAAACGCGCATGTAAATCGTTTACCTCTGGATCTAATAAAAAAAGGATTCCTGTTAAGATTCAAATTCCACGATAGACTATGGAGGAAAAAAGTCGGTCCGATTGGATTAGGCGAAATTAAGTTAGCACGCGCGAGATAATATTTTCGCAGAGTGCGAGCGTATCTCGATAGCATAAACCACTTTAGAGCCGGCTTTGCACTCTTGCGGCGCGATTTCGTGTGCACAGTGCCTCAGGCTATATTCCGCGGCTCTGCAGCTGCGGCAGAGTTAAGCTGGAGGAAGCCTCATATACGCGGGAACGTGTTACGGTCGTGGCGCGTCTATAATCCTTAAGGAACCCGACCGGGCGATAAAGACACGGTTCGGGGACGTGTCCGCCCACCGGAGTGCCGTGAATCCGGAGTGCCATTTGAAACGGCACGGGCGCGCCACCCAACGAAAATACCAAAATCGAATTGCCGAGTAATTTCCTCCCTAATGCACTGGCCTCGTTGCCCCGGAAACGAGCGCGGACGTCGGCGGCGCCGCAAAAACCGCCGAATCTTCTCTGTCCCGAGAACAGACGGAAGCTACGGAGAGAGAGACAGCTCGCCACGAACACGTAGCCCGTCTCCCAATCTCATCCAGTCCTTCGCTCCGTTGTTCCCGAAACGCTTCTCTTTGGGAGCAATCACGTTCTGCATACGCGGATTTATTTCCACCACTCTCCGGATTGAAAAATAAATTAACCGATTTCAGGAGCAAGGTATTTTATACGGTAAAATTTATTGTGAAATATATATAGAAAAAAGAATTGCGATTTGAAAATATTTATTTTAAAAAGACATTTTTTTTCGGAAATTCAAACCTTCATATCATTTTTAATTAAAACAGAGAAGTAGAAATTAAATTATTAAATGAATATAGCTAATATGCACTTTTATTATTAAGCAGACATTGGAGAAATATTTTTTATTAAGTTAAGGGATTATATGAGTCTAATGAATCGGAAAATGAAATACTTTTTAACATTGTGTAAAATTTTTATTTAAATAAAGAAACAAATAATGCTTTTGTGGTAAAAAAAAAATATATAGTTTCATGACACAGATGGAAAAGTGTAAAGATAAGAAATGCTTATTTTTTATTTTAGAGAATTTATTGAGACTGAATCATGCAGGCTCGCACGATTATTTAGAATGCTATTATTAGTCTTCTGTTTTTATTTTTAATATTGTTTGCAATATTTTTTGTCTGTTTGAATAAAAATTTTACACATTGTTAAAGTATTCTCTATCTATTTTTTGATTTGCTGGATCTTTTAATGCTTCTCTCTCTTTTCGAACTTTTATAAGTTTATATAAATGTATATTATCTCAAATTTTTTAATAATCTGTACTTACAATTAGGACAAATTAAATCATCGGTATCGACAGCCATGGCAACAGGTTCAATGTCAATAGCACTGTTCGTTTGCGAAGTGTCTATAAATACACGGGGCGATGAAAAGGCTATTAATAAGGGTGAAATGCGGCTAATGGACGAAATCGTGGGCGGCACTCGGCCACAAACAATGGCGCGACGCCAAAAAAATAACTAGGGTCGTTGGGAGCAAAGCGTTTCGGAATCTCGGTTGGAGGCGCGCGGAAACAAGACGCCGATTATTTTGGCCTCGCGTTAAAATATCTTGTCTACTTGGCGATACTTTCGCGCGTCTCCAGAACGCGCGACCGCGATGTTTATAATCACACAGCGGCAATATCTGAGATCGCGTCTCTGTGTGACGAAGCAACTCCAACTTCAATTTGAACCGCGCGCGTTAATTACCAGCTCGGGAATCTCGCTGTTTATTTTCGGAGTAAGATGAGATTTAAGCCGGTTTAACTCGACGAGTCGAAAGCGCTTTTCGACTCGACGTGCTCGACGCGCGTTTCCAAATGGAATATACTCGATCGTGTTGTTGTTCCGCGAAACTGCGACAATGAATATTGATGACCGTGCTACGAATGAAATAGTAGAATTAACGGGCGTAACGATTGGAAGGTTAATTGAGAGTAATGCTCATGCCTTTTCCGGTCGGAGAAGCAGCATTAATTTCGCGCGGAAAATTCGCGCGGCGTGTAACGTCAAATTTTTCACGCGCCAGAAAATATCTTCTGACGATTGTTTCCGGGACGAAATGCGGGCGAGCTCTTTGCGTGATCTCGTAGGGTACAGTGTTTTCTTCGAAAGCAAAGGAAGATTAAAAAGAGGGAAGGATCGAGGGCGTTCGTTTGAAATTTTCTTAAATAAGTTTGGATGTAAAGACGCGCAAGTGATCGTCCAATTTACATCAGAGAAACGCAGAATTACTCCGATATTCCAGTATTCGCCTTTTATGGTCGACAACTAATAGATCCCTCGTACATTCGCAAGAGCGAAAAGCTCTCTCGCGTATTTTTTACCGTAACGCGTGATGTGTATCCGAATCATTACTTTTCCTGATATTTCTTCAGATAATTAGTTTTCAATCGTAAAAATTGCGAATAATCAGCGCGCGTTAACGATGACGCTGTACTCGAACGCACGCGCTATTGAGCGTCCGATAATGCACCCTATAGAAAGTAATGCAATCGAGCTTCCTGTCTCGCTATTACGTAAACATGGAATAATTTTATTAGAAGCTATTACACCGCGCTCTGTGTGCTAATGGCGTCGCTTCTTCCTCCCCCGTCGTCTCTATCTCAATGCACCTTGTTCGCCTCTTGTTTAAAAGAAGATCTTACCAACGTAGAAACTTTCAAATCTACTTTTCGTTACCGTGAGATTGTTTCTGCTTTATCGAGAAAAAATTTAATTATACTTTTATGACAGATGAAAACTGATTTAAAAATTAGGAACTAGATAAGGAAGAAACTTCCCTATTAATAATAATTATTTCTTTGATAAAAAACATTCTTGATCTACAAAAATCTCACAGAAACGTGAGAGATCAAGGCTATGATAAAGAAATAGATAATAATGGATAGATGATGCTCACCTCGCATGTAGATGTAAGCGGTGCCGCGCATGTTTTTTCTCGTGAGGACAACGAGATTCAAGATGTTTCCGATGATACCGAAGCAACAAATGGTCGGCAACACGATGCCATAACTGATCCTTCTCAAAGTCGGTGTTCGAGGATCCTCCAGTATATCCGAGTCCTTCGGCAGCAGACAGATATTCTGAATCTTACTCATGTTGAACACGTCCATCATCTTGCCGCTTTCCCTTGTTCTCTTCAGCACCTTTCACAACTAGCGATAAGTTTTCCCGTCCTACCGCGAACTCTTTCGCTCAACCACCATCCGCACATCCCGCGCATCTCGTTCACACAAGTCGCAATTAGCTTGAGAGAGCGATCGCGTTTTCTCGAAGTTTTCCAGCGACGCGGCGAGTCGACATTTCATACGAATCGAATTTAGGAAAAAGATTGGTGCTGAAAATTAGGAACGATACGCGTGTAGATTTTAGAAACGTTTGCCTTGTCGAACGAAATGCGTTAGACCGATTTGACGAATCACGAAGCGGATTTCACATTACGATCGAAGAGCATCCGTCAAAACTACACCTGTCGTGCAACAGGTGTGACAAAAGTTTCATTTTGCCACGAGAGCACCTCGAAAGTTCGAAGAGTTCGGAACAAGTCTGTCGGCCCGAATAAGCGGCTTTACTACTCTCGATATCTGTGACTGCTTATTTCACCGAGGAATCCGAACGTGTTCTTCCTGACAATTTGTACGCCGCCATCCTCGAGCGGCAGCTGCGTTATTCCACGCTATCCTGAAAACAAACAGTATGTATTCCGCAAGTCTAATATTTGCCATAGCAATATTTATGTCTTCGTACTGCGTTTGAGAAATTATAATCGAGATTATGTGCTTAGGAGTGAAGAATTAATCGCGCAACTTATTTCTATCATGCAATATAATATTTTACTATTAGATTGAATGAATTTTTAGTGTTTTAATTAAACATAGAAACTTTAAAACAAATTCTAACGAAATGGATAGGCAAAACTATTAATCTTTGCTTCTAGAATTTAATAATTGTGTGTTATGAGATTTGATGTTTCTTCTAAATTTTTTTCTCTCTAAAATTCTCTTTTAAATTCGGTTTGCATAGTATTTAATTTTATAAAAAATATTATGGAATGAAGTAAACTTATTTTGGGGGAAAGAGAGAGGGAGAGAGAGATTTATCTATCTTATCACGTATTCTCCGTAAATTTATGTTCCCGAATTGTGGGAACTGCGAAAATGCGAGATGATTGGAAGTAAAATTGAACATCCTCTATCGCGAAAGGGACGCTAATGAAGCAGATTTGGGGCGTGATTCTTCGTTGGTTTCTGCCTCGTGGAGGGACCAAGAAATCCGCGAAGCGGACGAACGGAGCCGTCTCGTTGCAGGAAGGAAATCGTTGCTGGCAGCAGCAGATTTAGCAGCGCGGATTTAGATTCAGTAGCCGACTCTCCCGCTTCCGGATCTCGAGAGTTTGCGGTTCAGGAAACGGCTGAAATTCAGATCCCGAACGAAAATGGATAGCGCCCCCGTCCCTGCTGCTGCGTCCATCCGGCAGCCCCCCACCCCCCCCCACCCACCCCCTGAATCAGCCCCCTTCGGTGACATTTCTCGCGGGCACAACGTGTACCACAGAATCTCTTTCCTCCCCAATAAGTCAGTTTATATTCAAGACGTTCGTTTCCCCCGCGAATTCTCTCCGGGCTGAAATATTTTCCTGCTGATGACGAAGGGGAAAGAAGAGACCGCTTCTTTCGCTCACAAAACACGAATATTATAATCTCCGCGTCTTGTCGCGCGAACCGAATTTCTAACGCGAAAACGCTTTACGCGTAGTCTGCGCGGTTCTAATGCATTCTCTCTACATATTTTATTCATTGATTCGCCGTCAATGTGAAATACTAAAATGCATCTTCCTACGTTCACCGTGCGTTTTCGTAAAGTTTGCGATCGCGACGGATCGCGAAGTTGTGGCTCGCGTTTCACTTTGGTGACGTTCCTGGTGCGATTCCCGGGAACTTCCTCGCAAGAAGTATTCCGCAAGTTTTTGGGAGACGCGCGCGAGTTGCACGGAGAGTTTTGATCGATTTTCTGTAGCGGGAAATAAAATATTCATTTCAATTTCTTATCGTGCTGATTTTTGCCCGTGCAGCTCTTTATTGTATTAGCTTTTCTTATCTCTTTTCGTCAAAAAATATTTGTAAGTATATAAAAATATTTGTGAAACGATACAAAATATGTTGTTGTTATTAAATATAGAATTGAAATATTATGTGCCGAGGTCAGTTATCGTTGGCAATCGGCTTCTCATTGGAAAAGAAATATTTTCTCTTTCAAGTAGCGAGACGAAGACAGCTGTCCGCAATCTATTTTTCCTCGTAGTAAGACGTGCCGCCTCATAGAGCCCTCGAGGATCGTAAAGGAAACTGTAAGGGAGCGCTTTCACCTTCGCGTTGTAGATTAGTCTGGTGAAGATCAGAAAAGGCTCATCCGCGGCAATTGGGGTTAGTAGCGGCTTAACAACCCTTTCGTGTTCCGCGACTGAGAATTAAATGCGCGGCATTGTTATAAAATACATTTAACGGTTATTACCTGATATAAATTTGGGGTACATAAAACTCTGCTATTTATTATTTTTATAATAAAATTTGTATTACATATTGTGTGCCATCTAATTAATTTTCTGAAGTTTAATTCGTTCATCGTCTTGATTTTTGATCTTCTATGAGTCGTAAAAATTGTAACCTCGACATTGAAATAATCTCGTTGAATATTTTCTATTTTAAGAAAAGATTTCTACGACCTCTATTCATTACATATATCCGTCGCGATTAGAATGAATTAATTCGCCAATATTTCTTAGAATTAGTGATTTCTGCGCGGTATTCTGGTGAGAATAATATGAGATCGGCGGATTAAAATGTGAAAATAATCGACTGTCTGTCGTAATAAACTCAAGAATAACTGTTTGAACCTAGATCGTTCGCCGAGACGCGGGGATTACTCGAGCTTCCGCGTGTACGGGGGATCACTGTGATTAATCCCCGACCCCGACTTCGGGATAACGTTCTGCAAATCCACGCGGGTTTTACGCTTTGCTTCGCAAATGTTTCTCGACGCGCGCACAAGAGAGCTCCTTTCCGAGATCATAAACTCAACGGCGAGAGCAAATAGAGCGCGCGTGTGCTTCCTACCGTTTCACGGATAGCTTATCGATCACTTAACCGAGACACGTTAGCCTCGCGTCGTCCCGGCAAATCTTTTATAACATCTTTTCTCACCTCCCGATCGCGCGTTCGCGACCGAGACGATGACGACGACGAGTTCACGGTGTAATAGACCTCGTTTCTCGGGTATAAGCTGTAAAATCGAGATCGGTAGACCATCAAATTGCACCAGGCTGATGGAACATGACCGGGCAGATGAGATCGCTCGCAAGTTCCCGAAACTCGTGAGAGGACGTGACGAAATTTTTAAGCAAATTACGAACGCGTTAACCTTTGAGATTTTTAATGTCCTTTGAGAAACGGGAATTGATGGATGGATTCCGATGAATAATTCCGACACATTATTCCCGCGCTCAAGCGGGACATACAATTACGTTGTATGAATGCTATTGGAATATTATTAACATAATGTTAGATAAATATTCAAAAATTGAGTGGGCCTGCGAGGTCTACGTGATTAAAATTGCTAAAATTTGTGTTCGCAGGAGATTCTTGAAATATTCAAATATCGTCTTAAAAACAAATAACTTTTTCTTTCAAGGTGCTTCATGTCGATTTTACTGTTTCAACACTTAATACAAGTCAAGTTTCGTAAAAAAATAGTTCTTACAGTATCCCGATGTGTCCTTAGCGGGGCGAAAATGTGCCCGCTGAGAATCAAGAACACCAGCGCTTTCATAAAATCGAGTTGTTCGATGGAAAGTCGAGAAAAAGTAAATGATGGCAAAAAAAGAAAAGGGAGAGAGAGATAGAATTTTTTTGCGTGCTGATGAGATTGCTCGATTGTTCCCTGGCTTAATAAGCGTTTTGAATTTTATCCTCAGGATCGTTTTCACTCACTATTCACATTATCGTTAATCAAATTAAAATAATCATCTCGTCCACAGTTCATCAGCTATTATTGTTCGAAAAATAATTTGTCATTCCTTTTTCGGTGCAGAACGCGCAATACGACCGAAACTTTAATTTACACCTTAACAAGCTTGCGTAATTTGCAGATTCGTAGGTATAAAAATGACTCGTATCATGCCGCTAATCTTTGCACAAAAGTATAAAATGGTGTGTGGGTGGCGTGCAAAGTGCATCTCGTAACGACGAGGAACGAGCGCTTACGATCATTACGTTAAAACGTTGCAATTCGATCCGCGTCGCGTACACATGTGTCAGTTGTTATCCGCCGGCACGTGGCCGTCACGTGCATTGCAAAAATATCCCGGTGATAAATCATGAGCTGTTCAGGGAAACAGCAGCACGCGAGGTTGAGTGTAAAAAGAAGGCGGCGTGCACTTTACTCTGCAAAAGGATTTCTTTACGAGACCTTTTTGTGAAGAAACTTAAGACATCGTCTCTTCTAGATTTCGATTTCTTTTATCCTTGACCTTTCAAACTCGGTCTAACTTTATTAATAATGTGCAACACTTCATGTACGCGAAAGAAAGAAAGTTAAGTATAACATATAACATAAAACTTTGATCGACATAACTAGCAAACAACAATATTTCGGTATTTTTCTTTCTCATTTTCTTTTCTTTATATTTTTTTCTGTCATCCATTCTATCTTTTTTCTCAGTCTCGAGAATCGCGTTACCACGAAGACGGCGGTTACCATTCACACTTGTAGAGTGAGAAAATAGTAAGATGCGTGTATCAAATTAAAATTCTAGACCGAGCGCGACCGTTTTTATTATCATACGGATGGCCGTAGTTGAAAAAGCTAGAGAAAAAGCACGAGACACACGGAAATGTAGAAGCCAACAAATGCAATATACATATATGTGGCAGTTAATATTTCGGCATAATACATACGACAGGAAAACATAGGGGAGAACAGCCGCGTTGTGGAATTGACATGTGGCGCAAAAGTCCCGCAGGAAACTTTGCAATTTCCTCGACCACGTGCGTGAGTGTGTTTCGCGACGGGGTGACAAAACTCCCGCAAGTTTTGCACCGAGGGAAAGCGAGAGGAGGCCTCTAGAGTCCCACTTGCCCGTCCTCGCTCCTCAATCCACGCGGCAGCTGTGACTTAAAATACGCAGCAGCGAAACTCGGGCATGTCAGACATTATGCATTCGCCTTCCGCGGGGACGTCGCCCAGGACCTCCGTTTCCTGAATCGTCTGAATGTATCCTGGGCGAGGAGCACTGAACAACTGAACGAATCGAGCCGATTTTACAACGCGTCTTTGCGCTATTCGGTGGGTTAACATAGGTCCTGTACAGAATTCGTGACTCACTCCTAACCGCTTCCCCGCGGTAAAACTTTGCTCCGTTTTACTCTACATTTTACTCCGAATTTCTCTCAATCTTATTCTCTTCTAGGAAGGAGATTTTTCTTAACCTCAGAATCGTAGCGGTTCAAAGTAATTTCGATAAATAGCTCAGGATTGAATATTCTGTTCCCAATTTCTTACTTGTGCTTTCATTTATTTTATATTCCCATTCGTCAACAAATGCATCTTAAACGGTAACAATAATTTTTATTTATATTTAAATAATTATTTTATTGAGTATACACTCCGACAAAAAGATAGCACATGTGTATACTTAATGAAATAATTATTTAAATATAAATAAAAATTATTAAGTTACCGTTGACATTTAAGATGCATTTGTGATAAATGTATTAAATAAATGGGAGCAGAAGTAAGAAAAGAATTAAGAAAATGGGAACAGAATATCCAACATTGAAGTATTTATCGAAATTATTTTGATATATTCTGAAGATCGAAGTTTATTGTGGAGAGCTTGTTGAATCTTACTTCATAACGAAACTGCGTGCGCTTCTTGACACTTTCTCTTGTGCTGGTTTTTATTTTTTTTTTAGTGAAGAAACTAGCGACGCGTCGCAGGTAATTGATAACTAAGAGCTAGTCTCCTATGCGGTATGAATAAACCGCGATGTCGCGTATTACAAAGATAGAAATTTATCTTCCTAGTTGAGGAACAGACAGTCTCGAGAGTCTCGAGGAAAGAAGATTTATCGCGAAAAGTACGCGGGGCGAGCAACACGCGGGACGGGATCTAATTTATTCTCATGCATACTGCGCATTATTTATCATGTAACTCGTTTGCAAAACTCGCACGTAGCACAGCCGACGGAAATATATACATGGAATTAATTACGCGTTATTGGCGCGTGCACTTCAATTACGTCGGCTACGCCCACGCGCGATTTGCATATTACGCCAATAATTTGCGTAATTCTTTAACGAATTTATTCCGCGCGCGAAATGCCTCCGTTAATTTTCATTATTTATTACTCTCCTTCGAGGTTCTCGAATTTAATGTAGCAACGTATGGCATATTGAAGCAATGTCTGTATTGTTTTCGAGACTTCTTTATATTACCGTATTGAACTTTTTTTGTACATATTGATTAGTCTTTCTGGAAGAATTAATTATTTAAATTATAGTTCCCCCCCTTTAAACGACGTGCGCTCTCTCTCTCTCTCTCTTTCTCTCTTTTTCTCTCTAGAAAGGTAATTAAACTTTATCGCCGGTAGCGAAATTAGGTCGGCGCGGCCAGGATATGGGTGAAAAATATTTTAGTAGGTGCTTATCGAGCTATATCGATAGCGTAATTAAAACCGATGTCAGCGTATAAAGCCGTATCGCGCTCGTTTAATCGACAAATGGAAACAGGTTTACGCATCCCTCGTAATCTCATCGTAATCGTCATCATTACATGAAAATCGCTTTGCACGTACAAAAGCGAAGTAATCATCAAGGAGCTTGGCCAGGTTAAATCGGGAGTAACGATCTTTCGTTTTTTTCTCTCTCCCCTCCCCCCCTCCCCCTTTTATTTTTCCACGAACGCTTTTATGACAAGACTTTCCGCCACTTGTCGGTAACGATTGCGACAGGAATAGCGGTTATACTGTCATGGATCGTTACATCCGTCACGAGGATTTGAGGGAAGAGCTGGAAGCTCCTAGATATATCGCGAACACGCGTTCCCATGATGGTACTCCCTTACCTGGGAAAACGTGGCTTGATCGAACGTGCAATAGTCTCTCTTCCTCTCTCTCTTTCTTTCTTTATCTCTTTCTTTTTCTTAAGAAAGAGGGAAGAACAGTGTGCCGCTGAATCTGACACGTGGAAATGGACGGCGCCGTATCACGCGTGATAAACTTTACACCGTGATGCAACCTGCCGGTTGGCGAGAGCGAAGAAAAGATTATGTCGCGATAGTAACCGAGATAACGAGATCCACTTTTATATCACAGACGCATATCATAAAATCTCTTCCCTTCACGACAGGACGATGACATTCATGTTCGGTCTTACGTCGATCATCAATAATCCTTTCTTCGTCTTTCCCTCTCTCTCTCTCTAGCTCTCTCGATCTTTGCAAAATTTCCGTCGTTTTGTCGAAAAGGATCATTTACGATCTTCTAAGCTTGTAAGTAATGTTACATATGTGAGGCATTAGAGGCAGCTCGCAATTTTGAATTTAATATTGCTCTAATAGCATTTAAAATTTTAACACTTAAATTTTTTTAAGTAATTTATATAATCAGATATCTTCGTGATATAATATACTAATGCTAATAACAAGTAAAACTTCTAATAACATAATGTTTATTTAAAATTAACCTTAGCTGATTATTGCGTCAAAATCATTAAAATTTTTTTATTTATCTATTAATTGTAAAATTATTAATATTGAAACGATATCACTGATTTTTAATTCTCGTAGAAAAATTTACGACTTTTGAGACTCCCTGTAAATGCTCTCACGCAGCCACTACATCGTAATTGGCGAAGATACCGTCGAATTCTCCGAGATTGATTTGCGAGAAATGTACAACTGCACGTTGCACGCGATTCGCGATAAATTGCGATCACTCGAGTAGTCGCTGACCGGAAAGTCGTTAGAGCTAATTAACGAGCGCTTGTACTCCGCTTGTATCGATAATGCTAGATAGACTCGGGATGATTACGTATCGCGCCAGACAGAGCGACGCGGAAATCATTAAGACGCCGTGACAGTTGCTGCATCTGGGATAGAGATGCGAAAGCGCAGATTAAAGCAGGAGGTCAAGCTCTCCTCCGAAATTGTCTGTGCGCGTAAGCGTACCTCAATTTGCTAAAGCTTCAATCGAAATTTTCAGGGATTGGCTTTATATATGAGATTTCTTTCGATTAACGAAAAGAACTTGTATAAAGACAATGTATGCCGCTACTATCATTGTAAATACTGATATTCAAATTAGTAGAGAGATAGATAAAAACATTGTTGCAAGAAAGCTGCTTCTAAATTTGATTAAAGAATATATTTCTTGCTCTATGCAAGAAACTTGCACATGTTCGCTCTAAGGATATGTTTTCCTGAGTGAACAAATTGATTACAAGTATATTGAAATTATGGAAGATTCAATTTAAAAATTCAGTATATTGAAACGATAAAATGTAAAGGATTTTCAAAAAGATTATTCAATTAAGAGTATTTATATAAGAGCTCTCTTATAAAAGTTTGCTCAAACATCACATGTCTAAAAGGATAATTCTGATGGCATAAACGGCGGATATAACTTTTCTATAGTTGGATTTAACGTTAAATTATATATAAGAAAATAACATTTTCGCTTCTTCATCCGGCGCTGCCATTAAATCGTTAACGAACAAAGTCTGGAAGCGCAACAGCGTTTACGTAATTCGATCGGGAACTGGCCAAAAAGGAAGGATGGCGTAATGAAGAAATTTGAGAAATTCGTGTTTCTTAGTAATTATCGAGTGGTTATAAAACGGAGGTTTGCGACTGTGACCTCCGCGGTGTTTCGAGAATTATTCGCCACGAAAATGGGAACGTTATTCGCGCGCGGGCGGTGCGGGAAATAAAAGCGGAGATACGGTCGGTGCCGCAAATTCTGGAGGAGGAAAAACTCGCACTGGCCTCGGGACGAAACTCGCACAAACGGTCGCGAACGCGATTACAACTTCCTCGTAGTGCGGAACTAATTATGCTGCGGGGAGAGAGGGCCGAAGAGTTGATCCTTTGTTTTGCATGCTAAGAGCATTTTGAACAAACGAATCGTTGCCGTTGCTGACGCCAAGGATGCTGTTTTTCGCGAGGACGGTTTCGAGTCTGAATGAATAAGTCCTTATCGGAAGGATCGGGGTGGCCAACCGGACTGTAACTAGCTGTTTGCAGGTAGCAAAATTTTAAATGCGAGCAAAATAGCGCGACATTCGCGCGAAATAAGGATGACGGCGACGGCGACGATAATTTCCATTTCGGGCGGATTTTATCGGCGTCAAATTATGGCGAAGGCAGGAAAACAAATGTTTAATTTTTAGCAACTTTACGTGCATATTCAGGAAACATCGGAAACAAGGCGCTCTCTCGACCGAAGGCGTTATTTTAGTCGTAATACAACTTCATTTCTCTTCGCCTTGTCTTGAAACGAAGTTTTGTGAACTTAAAGAAGTAAGGAGAATCCGAGAGCGGAAATTTTTTCAAAAAGAGATGTATATTCAACAGACGTACTTATATTTCAAGGATTTTTTATTCTCTTTTCTCTTTCGTTGTTTGTTTAGCCTTAGAGTTTCATTTCCCCGAAGGGTAGCAAGTATTCTCGAATTTTCTCCTTTTAAATAGATGTATTGCTCTCGAAACGGCGCGTTCGCGTTATTATATTACGCTTCTTTAATATCATTTATCATTCTATTGTATCAATTCCGCAGCTATTTAAAAAATCAATCAACATGATTTGTGATCGCGTGACGCGGTATCTTGTGTTCCGACCAATTTAACAAATATATATTGGCAGGTCGATGTGTCAACTGGTTTGAGAACGGTAAAGCCTCCATGAGCGAATCGATGCACGTGCGTTTTATCAGACGAGAAACGAAAAAAGCGAGAGAGAGAGAGAGAGAGAAACAGGAATGACAAGACAGATATGGGAAAAACCACACGCGAACTGAACTGTCATGTGGGTAATGGCCGTGTTAATTAAACAAATTTATAGTTCGGTGGTTTTGTTTACAATTAAAAGCCGGCCAATAGTATCGTATTACCGGGTCAAGTAGTCCGGTAGTAGCGTCAGTTGAAAATTGTCGGGCGATTGGCGAGCATATCAGAGCAATAAAATTTATTGCCCATCCGGCATTCAGATTGCAACAGTGGTGTCTTGTGAACGTTAAAACGAATAAATGGATTCTAAAAACTGTCAGCGATATTGCGCCGTTGCAATGGATCGGCTTGATAACATATTTTAAATGTGGAGAAAAAGCACGCCGGGTGAGAGAATGCTTTTAAACGTTAATTTATTTTCACAGATTTTTCGTTAAGAAACCCGATTATATCTCCCTTCTACATATTTTTAGCCGTAAAGTGAAATTTATGCACGATAGAATTTTAGGATTGATAAACAGATTCGACAAGCGAAGCACGAGTTTTCCACCGTCACATCGAAATTTTTCTGTCTGGTACCGTAATATTTTATAACGCACTATAAGAATAATAATAAGGGAAACCAGCCCCCTACGCTGTGCGGGATTTTATTTGGTTTTATTTCAAGTGACTGCGGAGACTCGCGCTGTGACGGTCACATTTCTCGCAATATTTGCTTCATATTCCTCGAAAGGTTCGATCACGATTATCGAGCGCGTGACTCGAAAACGAATAAATAATTGAAATCGAAAAATGCCACATCGAATTAAAAATTTATAAATTATATAAGAAGAAATAAACCGCTTTTTTTTACATCCTCCTTTCTTTCCCCGATAGGTATTAGGATAATTACAAGAGAATATTTTTTTCAATGTATGATCAGAAATAATTTAGGTGTAAAAGACTTAACTTGAATATGCGATGTCTACGAGCAATCTGGAGTTTGCAATAACATTTTGAAATAACAATTGATAAAAGCTTGTACTTTGCCGCTGGAAAGGATTTCATTAAAACGGCGCCGCGAGCTACTCAACCATCACAATCAGGCATTCCGAATCACTCGTCTCGAATCTAAACCACTCTCTCTCTCTCTCTTCCTCTCTTTCGGAGAACATTCTGAAATTTAAATCTGAATTCTTCCTCGTTGAAAAGACATTCGAAATTAATCGATCGATATTGAGCCGCGTCGATGCGAATGCGAGCTGTAGTTTCGCACAACGAAATCTTGGCACGGATTTTATTCCCAGTGAGATATCACACGCGCCATCGTTTTCTTATTTCCTCGACCCTATTTTTTTGTAAATTGAGGATATCAATCGAGAGCTGACCGGCATTCCATCCTGATTTTCGTTCTCGCTTTACCGCAGAATGCCAACCCTCAGTGGAAGACATCCGTTATTCATTGAATATGCGTGCCGAACATAAAAAGAAATTTTATTGGACCTCTTAAAGTGTCGCCTACCGTCAAAATCAGGTGTATCTTTAGCATAATATTTGCCTGTAGACGGCAAATGGAGTTATGTTGTAGACGGATGAAAATTGTTACGTGACAAACCTAGTAAATTCCTCGCGAATAATTTCACCAGAAATGTAATACCGAATTCTGTAGTATCGAATATAGGTCCTAATTTTTTAATTATCTCTCCTAGCTTCTATAATTATCATATAATATTTGTGTGTGTGTTCGAAGATTCCGCGAGGAACACTTCCAACATTAAGATTTCGACCGGAAGATTTGGGAATTTTTATTTCCACCTCGGTTCAAGGATACAAAAACCTGGAAAGACCGAAATTCTGCTTGAGGAATTTTAGCAAATTTAGTTTTTAATTAGGTACGCAAGACCGGGACACGCTCCGGGAATTTCTTATTAGATCTGCTTAGAGAACTCCAGGCAATTATCCTGAATGGCGGCTAAAACGTGATTACGCGTGCTTTCACGACGGAATATTTTTCACGCTGATAAAAGACGTCTGGAGAATCTTGGTTTGGTGAAAGAAGACTATTTCGCGCACCAGTTGTGCAATTTTAACAACATTTATTGCTGCCAGCCGATGAGATGTGTGTATCTCTACCTATTGTAGAATTTAAATTAAAAAAAACTGTACGCGTTAAATTAAAAAAGAAAGAAAATAGTTACATTTTAACTTTGTAAAAGTAAACGACTTAATATAGCAATTGACAGAGAAATTTTTCCATTAAATTATATATTTTATTAACGGGATAAATAATTTGGACGACCAAGTTCGTTCGCTACCTTACTATTGACAAGATGTGACATTCGCACAGCACTAATTTTAAACTACACTTGAAAAGGACCGAAACCCATGGTCGAAACGTCGTGTTACATTAAATGATAACTTAGCCAGTATTGGTCGTCCAAATTATTTATCCCGTTAATTAACGACTGGCAATATTAAGAATTGAATTATTGTTTATATATTTTATTGTTTCAACGGATTAAAATTTTTGAATTCTTCCGTGGTTATCTGTTAATTTTATTTTTATAATAGATTAAATAATAAATAAAATAAGACAGTTATTTTACACGATTTAATTAATACAGCTTAGAGTAAATGAATGTTGAAGAAAGTATAACTTGTCGTAGTAGGCAAACAATTCTTGGTCGATATATCGATATTTTTTGTTGCACTCAACTCTTTCACATCGATATTATTAATGCATCAATGTCATGTCGGTGGTGTTATAACCCCCCGTCAGGCGTCTAATCAACCCTTATTGCTTCCTCGTTTCTTTTTTCCAGCACATGACATTAGTAGGTACTTAGATCTCCTCGACACATCGTTGATAGCATTATGAATTTCTATCATTTTCTCTCTCTTCCATTTCTTCTCTCTTCTTCCCTATAAATATTACCAGTGCTGTGTATCAAAGAGATCGAAATAGCACGATGCATCCGTGTATGTATGCCGTCAGTGGGACACACTTTTTCATTCACGTCACGTCGCGCCCGCCAACATTTTTAATTTAAGTTCGACACGAGGGAGTCGAGCGGAGAAAAAAAAAATTTTCGCCCACTGCGAATCGTGGCCGGATTTCGAATAACCATAAACTCGAATACGGCGAGAGGTAGGGAACGCGAACAAGGGAGGAGGGTCGAGTCGCTCGCTTAAGATTATCTGAGGTGCGCAAGTTGCAGCTTGACGCCGCGATTAAATCGCCCCGTCGCCGCTATAGTAATAATTACGCTCTCGGTGGAGCACGTTCTCGCGATAAAAAAAGGTACGTTAACAAGCCCCGGCCCCAACTTTATTAGCTTATCGCTGGTCCGCGCTATTATGCTCCCTATTGTATGCATTATACATGTGCGCGTACACGAACGTGCACGAGAGAGATCGGAAAGATGCGGAACGTTGTAATGATAACTGCGAGCTACGCTGAGCGGAGCAATACGGTAATTGTACTGATCGTTTTGTTCGCTATGTGCATGCTCTTTGTTAGCAATAAAAGTAACATAATATATATATTGTTACACACTTGACGTTAAACGCGGTCTTTCATTTCTGAGGGATTTATCTCATTTGATATAATGATCGCGGACTAAAGAATCACGCATGAGCCACAATTCAGCGCTAAATGTGCGATGTAAATATGCATGCATGCATGCATGCGCTTGTCGCCATATCATAATTTCGAGAGTACCCGGTAAACGAACACTTTCAGTCTCATTTTGGTACGAGTGAATTCATATGGGATTCGAAATATCCTCATCCGAGACCCCAGTCCTTGTTGCAGTAAATGATAAAGACAAACTGGCCTTTAAACTTGGCGAAATAGAGGCACTTGAGCACGCACTGACAAGGATCTCCGCTCAGCGAGTGCGCTCGAGAAGATCCCTCGAAACGCGCAATACTATCTGGCCCTCTCATTCTCTATTCCAGACAGCAATTTCCATTCATCACCTAAATTCTTTTATTTCTGTTGGATTGCTCGTAAAGAGCTTCGATTTGTAGCCATGCGTTTCCAGAAATCGTGCGTTTGAATCAACACCGAATAAATGATGCAAAGGAAACGAATTAAATTTTGAAATGAAGAAATATAAATTAGGATTCGTAAATGAATCCTTACATCTATTGCATGCGAAAAAAACTGTGCTAACATTTTACTGCACCCTTTCGTAAGATATAAGCAAATATAATTAGAATGTAACTCTAATATTTATATAAAATTTATATAAAATTGATATAAAAATTTATATAAAATTATTATATGTATTATATTATTATTTATATTTATGTAAAATTATTCTTCCTTTCCGTAAGACGTTCTACATAAATTCTACATTACGATTATAATTAATATCCTAATGATCGATAACACACGCCGCATGATATCTATGTCAACCGCGAAAGAAATTTTATTACACATCGTACCTTGAGATAGTATTTTTTTCAAAGCTCAAAGATAACTAAAGTACTCATTTTCAGGCTACAATGATGGTTAAACGAACTCGTCGACGAGAAAAGTGTCCGTTCTACGATGCTCTCTCGTTGTAACTTTACTTTTCACGTGCACACGCGGTGCGTTTGCACCTGGCGTTAGTTTAGAGAGACGCCAGTGCTTTTCGTTGCATTCATAATTTAAACGTTTGCCGACTCTCGTATATATATTCTCTCTAACGAACCATATACATAACGCGATATAAAGTGATTTTCACGCCGAAGGTCGAGTGCGCTTTTAGCCGAATCTAATTTTACGCGGCGTCATTGATGCACGCGGATCTCTCTCTCTCTCTCTCTTTTAATTGCGCTATGCACATTTTTATGCGTAAATCTTCTTAAGTATAGACGATAAATAACGCGCGATGATAAATAATGCGAAATATGAATTGGCGTGAATATTCTGTCGCGATCCATCTGTGTGACCCGCCGCTGTTGAAAATTGTGTTACATTTTAATTTACGTCACACATTTATTCGCTACGCAATGTAGTCGCGTGGTGAAGGTAATCCTTTAAATATTTTATATCGGATGAAATATTAATTTCAAGCCGCGGCCGTTTATAATGTGTACGAGAGCTAATTAAATTCCACACTAGACTTGAATATTTTTAACAGGATTCGTTCGATTTTTTTATAATTCAACAAACAAAGTTTCGCTATTTAAATTAATTGATCTAAAATAGAAGATGTAAAATATTGTTGATCGTTAATCAAAGTCATTCTAGCAAGAATGTTTTTATTTAGCTCGAACGTAGGGAATAAATAATTGTTTTATATACTTGAAACAAAAAACAAAAGATTGATTCGTCAAATATATTAATAACTCACGGTTGTTGCATTTTTCACCGCGTTTTTATCTTTATCTGTTGCGGTCAAAAAATATGAAACGAGAAATATATATCGTTAATAGTACGAACCGATGAACAAGAACTTGACATTAGCGCCTTCTTGCAGTTCGCTAAATGATATAATTGATTGCTCATTATCTTCACTCGTCAATTAGAATGAAATGCTTAACATGCATTCTCTGCCGCAAATTGCATCGCTCTATATCCCCGCATGCGGCGTGCAAATCATTTCGCGCGCATGATGAAAAACATATGTTTGCAAGCCATACGGACCGTCTCGATCGATTTGACGATCAAAACGTTCCGGACAGAAACAATGCCATAATTACCTCGCGATGCGTACCGGTTGCATCTTTCGCGACTGAATCGCGCGCGCTACTTCCGGAAAACAATTTTCTCGCGTAGTATTTTTTTTGTTCTCCTCCCAGATCTGTTTCTCCTTTTTTTCCGTGGCCGCAAGAGTGACAAAAGTTTGTGTTGTCGCTTTTTGCAACTACCGTCTAACGAACGAGAGCTCCTTCGAGCGCGTCGCGGCGCTAACTGGAGAATTTTCGCGAGTACACGAGAAGTCGGCCGGTCCAGCCACGCGACGCATGCGTCGCACTCTGGTTTCGTAGATTCGCAAGAAAAACGAGAGGGAGAAAAGAAGGAGGAAGGAACTTCTGATAATATTAGGGAAACGTTCCGCGATATCATCGGACACGGAAGAGATCTTAGGGTCGCGTGAACTCGCACCAGATTGAGAGATCAGATATGCCCCGTTCGCCGATACGCACGAAAATGCGAGGGTGATCGAAATTGTCGTGAGTTTATCTCGGTGGCGCCGGCGGAATTAATGAGATGACGTTGCGAAATGCGGGTAACAAGATGACGCTAATCGCGGGCGCGACCCCAATTCTATCTAGAAATATCAACTCTTAATCTAATACGTAACGCGAGCGCGCATCACCTGCGCTCGCGTTCGTTCAAGCTTTTATCTAATATTTATCACTGTTATTCGCAGTTATTGTTATGCTAGGAAAGCAAAGTCTATCGCGAATAAATTTGCGAAATAGTTTAGAGGAATGATAATTATCATATCTTATACAATAATTAGGACTCGAGCGCGATCTTGTCGATAGGCGAACGCGAGTTCTTGTAAACAGTGAAAATGTAGAATGCATTGCTATATTTTAATATATATATACATATAATACATATATATATATACATATATATATCTCCATGTCCGGTAATAATCGCCTCATTGTGTGCAGGTAGAGCGGGTTAAACCGAGTAGGAAAGTCTTTTACCGTTTTGCGATTTTCGTAATAATTAATGAGAAATGAATTAAAAAGATTAAAGCTTAAAGATTAAGATCGGATTGGCCGATCTTTTTAAATTAATTTCTTATATAATTATTGCGAAGATCGCAAAACAGTAGAGGACTTTCCTACTCGGTTTAACTCGCTCTATCTGCACACGAGAGGTGCGGCAATTATTACCGGACACCTTGTATATATAGATATGTATATATACATATATATATATATTCATGGCTATATATATCTCTCTTGAATCCATGGCCATATACATATGTATATCTCGAATTACAAATCGTTTTTATTTGAAATATATAGCCATGGATTCTAAATAAAAAATTAATTTCTAATTTAAGTAGAGTGTCTAAAGTACAATTTTTTTTTCCAGGTGGAATCGTTCCTGATTTGAAGAGGAGTTATGTTCAATTTTTTTTTACGTGAATCGACAATTTTTAAGATATTCTGCATATAGAAGCATGAAGGTAAAATTATCGAATACTTTATGAGGTATTACTGTCATAATTTATTCTGAAATGAAATAAAATGAAATTTTAGATTTTACAGATAAAATAGTGTTTTTTTTTAAATCACTGTGTTAAAATTATTATAAAGAAATTTAGTTTTATTGAAGTTCTGAAATTTCGTAGATTTATATAATTAATGTATTATATGTGCATATATTGTGTGTGTGTGTATATATATGTATATATATATATTCCGTATATGGAGCATTTTCCGTGAAAAACTTTACGCCTAATGCAGACTTTAACAATCGAGTTGATGCTCCCGTAATCTACTTTGATTGCACGACACGCAAGAATAATTTTTACAACTGAAGGGACAAAATAATGTTCGTTTCAACTACTAGCCGTTACTAAGGCTGCGGAAGATTGAGATTTATGGTTCGTAACCATCTTCGCTCAATCGCAGACTACTGAGAGAGGAGGGCGTTGTCCTGTATCGACATGATAAATTGCGTACGGCGGCTCTCATGACTGAATCCTTCGATGATCCACCGTCAAACTTTTCGCATTCCGACTCGCATCTTGCAAAAGGGTCAGTTGCTCCCCTTCTCACCCTTCCTTTCCAAATAGTCTTGATTAACTAATCCCAGGTAGTTTCTAACTCGAACAAGTATTAGCTAACTAATTCCAGCCATTTCCCATCCTTTTCTCAAGTCGTCGCACTAACTATGACGTAGATGGAGAAAGTTAGAAATATTAAGATGGTAGAGAAACGGAAGCAGAATAACGCGTTTATATTTCTACCATCCGCTCCTTTTGTAAGCTCTTAAGACACGATATTTATGTGATTCATATTGTCTCTCTCAGCCCTTAAAATTCGAACTTTAAATCCTCCCTTTCCTAGTACACAATTCATGAGAATTTTATATATAATTATTTGGTAAATATATATAATTATTTGGCACTGCAAATAAACAAATATTAATTCAAAATAACTTTGAAATTATTAATTACATTTCCAGAGTTCAATTCATTGATCTTTTGTATTTCGTAAATTTTTATTTTAATCGCAACATAAAAAACTGAGATATCAAGCTCGCATATCTAATCCTCCCTAGAAAATAGGAGAGATCCTATAATCGACCCTAAGTGCTAACTGTTGTAACTTTCGAGTGTCATAAATAAATGATATTTATCACGTGTTGGAACAGAATGTAACAAGTCCGAATTCGTGCTCAACATCATCGGCGTGTTTCGCACGAAAAGATCCTCAGGAGTGGTATAGGGCTACTTTGATCGTAACGGGGTGAATTGTGCGTTCTTACTCCCACGGGAAGTAGGACTCTTAAGAATCCGTATATGTGCCTCGGCATGGGGTCGACGAGCTCACGAAAACAGATTTCTACGTCCATTCCACACGTGGCAAGCTGCCACTGCAGCTCAGTAGAATCGATGTTTTCTTTATCGTAACGATCACATACAGATTTTATTAAGAACATCAAACCCATATATTTGATTGATCGTTATTATAAGACGCTTATTTATTTGGAAATTAATTACGTGCGAATATACGATAAATTCAATGATATTTTATATCAATTGCGCCTTGAATACATTTTTTAAATCAACAATTGTAGATGATAATATAAAGATGTAACAGTGGGTAACTGATTCTATGTGATTAAGCTCAACATCTATTGCCGAAACTGGATCTAACGAGAGAAAAAATTTAACTGCTTGTCCGTGAATAGCTACAAGAAAACATTTCGTTGGCAGCTTTCGTATATTAAAGCATTCATGAAATATGCAGGTAAATCCCGAGTCTGATCTCTCGAAGAACATTATAAAGCGCTTCTCGCGAGTTTCATTTCGAAATAGCGACAATATAAATATCTATCGTAATAACTAGCCGAAATAAAGTATCGCAAATTCCTCGCGCAAACTATTACTCCCATCCGCGAATCATCGTCATTTTGTGTCGCAAGCCATCGAAATAATCGAGTACGTGAGAATTTGCAATCGAAGAATGTACATGACGAAGAAAGGTAAGCTTAGTAAGAATTGATGAATTGCTCCATTCAATAATCCTTGCTATGTGAGAAGAGGAGGCAGAGAGAAGGGAAAAAAGGAAGGGGGGATAAATTCTTTCGATGAGATTCGAGATACTGCGAGGAAATATTGACCTCTCTTTCTCACATAATTTAATTTCGAGTATATCTTGTTATATTAATTTATTAATTAAATTTAAAAATTGTTTGTATTATTTATTATTTAATTATACTGGTAATTAATTCTAACGACGTGTTATTACCGACTTTTTCCATTTATCTCTGTCTGTTGTGTTCTATATCTTTTTATATCCTGCTATACAGATAATATGGCGTGGCAATATTACATGTCACGAAAGTAATATTTCTTTAGAAGTAGACTGAGAGCGACAGAATATAGTTTGTAAAAACAGTTGAGTCGCAAATTCAGAGCGTAAAATATTTATCAGTCCCATGCATTGTTACGACATTGACTGTAATAAAAATTGTATCAGCTATATATTGCGCGGTAAATTTTTCCTTTCTTTCCCTAGATGTGTACTTGCCACGTTTCACGTGCTGTGGAAACTGCGCGAGGGTCCCGCGGGATCTCTTTAACTTCCGCCTCTATACACGTTTTACGCAGGGAAACTGACAATCCGCCCGTTCGCGTTTCAATGCAAAACCGCAGGCGGCGTTTATAGCAATCATAAAAACTTACGTGTATATGACGCGATAGAAGCGGCGTCGCTCTAAATCTATTTTATTGCCTCACGGCCTTTTTCAGCCGCAGTTTAACCGCGAAGCGTTAAATTGAGTGAGTTTGAAACCGTTTGAACACTCGGCTGCCAATTTAATTTACTACGCTTCGAATCGATTTAAAGAACTAAAGATAGAGCGGCGATCTTTTTTCGAGACGCACAATGTATTAATGTCGATCGATCATTAGAAACGAGGAAGGAACTTTCATCTCATTGAGCGTCATGTTTAATCTTCTTGCAGACGAGAAACGTGAAAGGATTACCTCCACTCAGCGAAAGATGCAGTTATCCTGGAGATGTTTCTCACGTATCTAGGTAGTTTAGATGAACAGGTATACACGTCAGATATACATAAGAGGATGAAAAATACATTGCAAGTGTTAGGAGCCATTCAATATGTTTACGAAGGTTTCATCAGTTATGACTAAATCAGACAAAACATTCCCGATTAATTTCAGGATAAATTCAAATTCACATTCGCAGAATTTATTTTTTTTTTTTTTAAATTAATTTTATTCTTAACTTCTTATTAAGTTTAATCCTTCACGCGGAATAATGGCAGAGACCATAACGCGACGATCTTCCATCATACGCGTAATGGCAAAGGAAAAAAGTAAATGTGGGTGAAACATTAACATTTCATAAAAATATCCGTTTTATTCTTTCAACTCTTCGTGTCCCGTTCGATATATACGACACAATTATTAATAGTAACAGATGTAACTAGGACCGTATTTACTGCATGTTACCCTCTTTCACGGAGGCAACATTTCTTAAAACTTTCAGCTGTAAGTAAGTATGGCCCTAGATGTAACGACAGCGAAACGACAACGCTTGTACAATAGTAAGTACCAAGTAGTAATAATCAGTTGCGGATCTACATATATTTTCAACAGCCCATTTCTAAGAAATCTCTTTTCTAAAGAAAGGATTATATATATAGGCAATTCTATCGTCAAATCGAACAAGAAATGACTTCGTATCTTATAAATCAATCGAGACTTTTCACGTGAAATATACATAAAATAAGGAGATACGTATTTTTGTATTTGTCCGAAATATTTTTTTTTTGCAGAAGTTAGAAACAAAATTTTCGTGAAAAATAAAGTTGTCAATTTTAAAAATTAATATCTCTGGTTATATTTGTCGTAGAGAAATTTTCAAAAATGTATTTTAAAGTTAAGAAGATAACCTTTTTCATTAAAATAGTTTAAGTTACAAGAAATTGCTAATTACAATTGTTACAAATAATTGAAATGTTTAATAATTTCTTTCACCAAAAAGTACACTTTTTAACATTTTTGAAATAATGCTATTTCATTCTCCATTTCATTCTGAAAGTGTACATATTTTTTATTTTATGGAGAATCGATAGATTCTATTTTTTTATACATTTTTAATAAATGAGGCGCCGCGCCGTGCTCGCGTCATTCGATCAAGTAGTATATCTTCGGAAGAATCGGCGTGCCATAGCGCATAGCATACTACTTGGTCGAGCCAGAGACGCGAGCACGGCGCGGTGCCTCATTTATTAAAAATATATAAAAAATAGAATCTATCGATTCCCCATAAAATAAAAAATATATACACTTTCAGAATGAAATGGAGAATAAAATAGCATTATTTCAAAAATTTTAAAAAGTATACTTTTTGATGAAAAAAGTTATTAAACATTTCAATTATTTATAACAATTGTAATTAGCAATTTTTTGTAACTTAAACTATTTTTATAAAAAGAGGATTGTCTCCTTAGCTTTAAAATGCATTTTTGAAAATTTCTCTACGACAAATATAACCAGAGATGTTAATTTTTAAAATTGACAACTTCTTCATTTTTCACGAAAATTTTGTTGTTTATAACTTCTGCAAAAAAATATTTCGGACAAGTACAAAAATACGTATCTCCTTATTTTATGTATATTTCACGTGAAAAAAGTTCCGATTGATTTAAAAAATACGAGTTTCTTGTCCGATTTGACGTGGAATTGCCTATGTATGTATATGTATATATATACATAATATAATTATTTAAGAAAATAATATATTAACGTAAATCATAAACTTGAAAAAAAAGGAATTGAAAACACATCACAGTTTAAAAAGCGATACATATCGGCATGTATCTGAACGCCGAGGATTTCTTGGTTCTAAAACTTAAACTTAAACTCACCGATAGATCTGCCACTGAGAATTAGCAATGGTACCGTTAACTCTAGTATAATAATATCGCATGTAATATATCGCGAGAGGACACTTATTGTTAGATAAGTTTATTGCACCGTTTAGTTCGGTCCTTGTCTAAATGTAAGATTACGAAGTACGATACAAAAGTACCCGCGCCGTCGGCAAAATGAGATTCTCATGCCGAGGTAATCAAGCGTGCGTTATGGGAAAGAAAAGAATGGAAATGTTTCTCTAAATGCCTACGGAAAACTACAAGAGACGCGTCGAAAAAGCGCGCGTACTTGTCGTCTACTCGCGTTCTCATGTTGGAGCCGTAACATTGTAACATGAAACATTAAGTAATTAAAATGAGCAGTTGCCTACTTTAAAGTAGCTATCTCATTAAAGAGAAGAAGAAATTAAAGGAAGAAGTGTCTCACTAACGTCGGATTGAATAATAGACAACGAAAGCGGGAGAGGATCGAGAAATCGGCGGTTCAATGCATTTTCAATTCATGAAATGCGATGTAGTAACTTGAAATTAGCGAACACATAAAACACCTCGATTGCGAATAAGTAAACTTTATCTAGCCGCGATTATTGATCCGCATGCGCAACGCACTGATATAATGATTACGTATTTGCGAGTACAAATTAATATTTTTTTCTTTTTTTCTTCTGAAAAAAATATAAAACACGTCTGAAGATAGGAAAACTTGCTGAGTTTGAGCCACGCACTCTCATTGATTTCTCTTCTCATCACCCTGTCGTCGCGTTTTTATATAATCGCTACTTCAATCCGTAAAGTATAGCCTCGAAAATTCGCAGGCGCGTTGGTCACGTGTGTGTGTATATGTGTGTGTGTGTGTGACGCAATCTATCACAATTTATCTCCATTATTTTCAGTCGTACTCGCGAGAAGATTCCGTACTGTGGAAGAGATTATGCCGCTCCTCCTCGGTAGACGGAACTTTCGAGGTTCTAACCGCCCTTGGCACCTTGCTCACTTTACTGAAGTCCCTGCTCATTCCATTACCACCGGAAATACTGGAAAAGGCATTGACATGTTAAATTTTATAATAAAGAAGAAATGAACGAAACGAAGCTGTGTCAATTATTCGTAAAGATTATTTTAAATCTAAGCGAAATATTATTTTGCAAATACACAAGTATAAATTGTTTTGCCGCATTCGATGGATTGTCAAGTTTGTTACGCTTCTTAATCACGGTATAAAAATATGTATTAATTTGTTATATATTTTCTCCAAAAATAAAGGAAATAAATTAAAAATAATTTAGAAACGACAGAATTTTGATGTGAATTAATTTGATACATACACGACGTCGACCTTATCATCCTCGTCCGCCTCAACTTCGTCGCTCGGCACTGTGAAGTACGGATTCGCGGATGCTGGTCGAAATTTGTAACCTGTCAGGACGAAAAATGCGTAGGTCGCCATTTCTCGGAACGTTTCGTCCAGCCATTGATAATCAAAGCGCACGGTGATCTATAAACGCAAGAGCAATTTGCATGAAAATACTATTCGCATTCGTAATCCGTGAGAATCGATACATATGAATCTCATTATAAATCACAAAACTCGGCACGTACCTTGAGTATATACATTATAATTCGGGTGAAGTATATATAGAAAACTATCATAATGTAGAAATGCTTGAACAGCATGAGCTTGCGCAAGTTCATAGCCGCTTTATCGCTCGTGCGGGCAGCCTCTTCTAAATGCCTGATGCTCCACACAACCGGAAATAGAATTGCGCCGCAACAGACCAAATCAACGAGTATGAACATATCCCGCGAAGTCTCGCGACGCAAATTACCTACGTCGCTCTCCTCGATTATTATTTCAGCCACATTTGCCAACACCTACGAGGAAACGCATTTCTATTACAACATTACATCTTTAAAGCCACTATGTATCGTGTAACGACTTTGCCGAATATCCTTCAATTCTGAAATGTTTTTAATTTAAAATAAACATATTTATAAAGAGAGACAGATTATATTAATAGAAAAATATTAATGATTTTACCTGTAACGGTATGACCAGCATAAAGAGTTTCTTTTCCTTGTCTGTGAGAATGTGCTTTATGAAGTTCCATCCCGTGCCGATAAGTACGATAGTAATGAAGAGAACGGCGCCTTTCAGGAGGTGAGTAATGTAGTATAAAATCGCCCACGCCTCTACGTGTTCACCCTTGGTCTGGATGAAGTGGTAATTTATACCGTGGAATAACAATGAGAAAGACTTCAGGTACACTAAGACCGCCATTAAGTAGTGGATTTTGAATACAGTATGCCTGTAATGTAACACAAGTTTATGTTCTGTACTGTGCTAATGTTTCATCATTATATTTCATACAGCTGTTTCCCTTACTTGCTTTTGTTAAGGATAAACACCCAAAAGCAGCCCGACAAGAAGAAGAGGAGCGCCATCGTGAAGTACAAAGCTGGCAATGGCATCTCGCCGGCGCTGAGGAAGTTGTCATTATTAATCTCCGCTACTTCCACCTGCAAGAATAATATTTCTTCAGCTCTGACGAACGATCGTTTAATCTCCTAATCATATCCAGATAATCTTACCGTGAAATCCACGAGCAGCGGTTCCATATAATTATCATAATTCTGACAATTATGAAAATAGAGATTGTACAGGCCCTCTTCTTCCTCGCTTGCCACATACATGACAAAGCTCGTGTTGTACGATCTTTCGCCTTTCGACGTTGTCTCCATCGTCATCGGCAATCTCAGACGAGAACACGCATTGCTCTCTGACCCGAGTCTCGAGACATCGCCGAACACAACGGACTTCTCGACTGTTGGGCAAAAACATTTTTTTTATTTGACAACGAGCTTATGAAAAGATAAGCGGGATACTCAATTTCTTTACAATCTTATTCCATTGTCGGATAAGTTCATCGATGTGTCTCTCGTTTCCCTCAATGACGCAATGCTCGTTTACGGCGAACGGCAATTGAGACGAGATATACGCGTATACTCAGCGCAAAAGATAGTTACCTAACCGAACCTTCACAAAAATACCTGAGTTTCGCGTTATTTATAAGATCGGGGACGAGTCGCGTTAATTATAGCGTCTCTCATCTGCGATGTTCGATCAGCAATGTCACTTCGAGATGCCGGCATGCCGTCGCTCATCGATCATCGTTAAAACCGTCTATGCGAATAATACGCTGAATATGCGTCTCGATTGCCGTAAGTTTGCTTGTTGCACGATTTCTTCGAATCGCATTTATATCAGTTTACAGTCTAGTAATTCAATATTCAAATCAAGACGTCATCATTTCCGACTTCAAATATATTGGATATTTGATCATTTACGATAAATAATTACGTTACATTGATATGGAGAAATCTATCTATAACAAAGGTTTCTCTCTTCATTATGCATCACATTCGTTAATATTGTTTTCTGTTATTTCTGCATCGCGTCGAGATATCTTTTTTTGTTAAGATAAAAAGTAATAATGATTGAAAGAAATAATAATTGTTTATTAGATATTATAATGAAATTGTCAGGATAATAATAATTACATGTGACAAACGATATGTTTGCATCGCGAAGGATCAATCTCCAGTTTACACCTGTTCTATCCGTTGCAGTCGAATTACATCTCTAATATTAGGCCCTGAGGAAGTGTCGAAAATATCTGGCGAATGCTGTAATGGTTTATTTTCGATATGCCACGTGTATCGTTGATAACATTTAGCAGATGCCGTTTTCGCGCTCTTGCCCTAGGCAAAATTTCATTACTCTATTCATAGCAAACAGCAACAGTATTTAGATCGGAAATTTTCAAAGCGAATCACGTCTAAAGCAACTCTGAGTTGCGCAATGAGCGGAGACTAAATGAGATAATCTTTCGCTCTATCGCAGCATGTTCTTCTCGCATAATTACCATGTCTTTAAGCATATGCCAAATGTTGCAACTGCCGCACGCGATTTATTACATTGTGCAATGTTATAAAGTTAAGTATAAACGCTGGTCGCCTTACATATGCGAGGGGGAATATATCAACAGATCGCCCTAAAAATCGATGAAGCATGAATGAGAAAAACTCCGCACATTTCAATGTTTGTTAGCGATATCGCTCTTGCACTATGTGTATGAGATAGAAATAACTTTGCACGTGATTAAATGTAATTACATGACGACTCACCGTGCGATGCGTTTCGTTTTTTCCGTGGGAAGAGCGCGGTATCGCTGAATCTCGCCGACAGCGAGCTCCTTTTTGTTCGATACATCAGCACCGTACTGGAGTCTCTATAAATATGAGCCGCGCGTACATTGCGACTGCAGTTCACTTGCATCCTGCAACGATTTACGCGAGAATTACTCTTCACAAATTCGATTTATTCTCCATCCAGTGCATTCTAACGCTGGCGATTGCATTGCACCACTTACGTTAGATTCTTCAAGTCCATGGTAAAATATATAATGGAACTGTCATCCTTTTGCTCCGTCCTGAGATTCGAAACATTTTGTAACAGGCATCCATCCAGGTGATTGTGCACGTAGGGATTGATAGCATCGATGAGCGTTCGACCCAAGCTGAAGCCAAACTGTAATCAGAATAGAAATACCATTTTTGTAACAATGTAAAAATTATTCTCTATTTGCGCAAAAATATATAAATTTTTTTGTATATATAAAATAATAATTTAATATATAAATAAATTTTTCTCTCTTTTCGTATAGAACGAATAATAAAACGTGTATTAAATTGTATAAATAAATGCTTTCAAAGATATAATAATGATGTACACGAAGAAATATGGAAGTTTTATGTGCCAGTTTATATCCTATATTGAAAGTGTATGTGTATGTGTGAACAAGTCATTCACGAGTTTAACAAGTCGATGATATACATACCAAGCATTCTGGACGCTTATTTATAAACGCGGGTGGCTCTTGGCGGGACTATCAAAGTACGGAAGACAGAAACAGGTGTCTGTCGACAGAGCGACGTATACGCACTGCTTTGTAATCAAAGCTTAATTTGTAACTTAATACAGAGAGTTTTTAACATTAAAATCTTTATCTTGTTACATTGTAACAAGATAATTAGATTGACAGTATAATAAGAGTATGTGAATTATAGAAATTACAGAGAAATTGTGTATTGCAAAATTATTATATGACTCTCTGGTACAGTAATATTTTAATATTTCACTTAGAAAATTCCGAAAAAGAGCGTTATATCAAGATTAATTTTATCTTTCATTCCATAATTGCGTTACTCCGAAATTTTCTTAAGAAAAGATTGACTTCAAAGATTAACTTTTTCAAAAAAATTTAAGTAATTTAAAAGTGCATTTAGAGGTGCATCTCGTATATTATTATTTATTATTGCAACTCACCACGGCCTTGTTTGCACTTTCCGGTGTCAGTTTTTTGTCTGCGTCCGCTGGTTCGAACTTGAAATTCGTGAGATTTACGGTTAAAATGCCACCCTTGTAGAAACCGAACGTGCTCAGAGTGATGTAATGCCTTTTGTCTTTCTGAAATACAAATGATACTTTGAGCGAAACGAAATGCATCGGTCAAAGAGCGGGAAAAGAACAAAGCGCAGCATGGATTAAAGTACCGTTGCTCCGAAAAGAACAGACATACAGAAAGAGAAATTTCCGCACATCCTTGAGTTTCTACAAAATCTTTCTGGAAAATTGTCTAATATACTTATTTGTCCGCACAATTACGCAAATTAACGTAATTTGTGATGCAGCCAGCACGACAGCAAATGTCATAATTTTCACAAAACTTATCGCGAAAAATACTCAGCGTCATTATATTCAGATATTATCTATCAATTGTGGCTAATTATAAATATCAGGAATCGATAAAATCAATAAATTTTTTCTTTTCAAATGACGTAAAATAGCATGACATATGTGCTCCGAAATTATCGCGCATGACGCGCAATGACATTGCCACGGACAATTTTGTGCGATATTATTTTTTCATAATCTCGCGTACCATACGCACTATGCACATATTATAGTTGTTTTTTCACCTTTCACATTTCCCACAGGATTATACCGCTATATGACACAATTGCCGATCCGTTGAAACGATTCAACGAATGCAGACGCTTCGAGGCTTTCTTTTCCTCGAGTCGCAATTAGACGTGCAATAATAATAATGATAATGATAAATGTGTTTCGTCTGGAAAAATCGCGTTTCCAGCGCAACTAACCCGTATATCCAGCTTGTGAATCCTCGCACTCGCTACGATCACCATCAGCAGAAGCGACAGGCAAACGCGCACAAACGTAACAGCGTTCGACCGCATCTCTCTGGCTTTTCTTGCACTCCCGCTGATTGTCTCCCGCTGTATCACCGCTGATCACTACTCGTGTCACATCACAAGGAATCGGCGCGCGCCGCGTCCAGAACGCTTCGCCCTCGCTCGTCGATAACCGAGCAGGAACTGAGACCGTTCTGAAATGATGGAAATACTGGAATTGAACCAGACTGGCATGACAGTGCTATGAAAAGGAGGAACGAATGAATTTGAACCATTAGTGAACTCGACCGAATGACCGTGTTGTCGAGCATGTGTTGTCAGCACATCAGAATCGCGCTAAAAAAAAAGAAACAAACATCGCGGGGAGTTTCGTTGGTTTAATTCCATCAGGATCGACAACATTCGACGTGTTTTTTCAATGAATATGATCTTCCACAGTTATAATTCGTACAGTTTCCATTGTGTGCTGGTAAGAGTCGAACTCGTGTTGCGTCTGCAGGGCCGAATTACAATTTTTAACGGCCCGTGGCTTCGTACGTGTTTGCATCTTCTGTAATCGGAGCGAGACAAGAGTATACAGTCGCGTTTCCGAAAGAGAAGGAAAAGACAATAAAGTGTGAGGCGTGTGAAAAAGAGCAGATTTTTTTAACGCTTTTAGATTAGTTGATATTTATATTTTTTATGGAAATTTATTTCAAAATTAAAAAGGTAAAAATCTATAATTAGCAAAATTTTCAAAATCGAATTTTTTTTCTGATAATAATTTTAAAATGTAAAATGCAATTTTACATTATCACACAAACAAATATCTAAGTGGCCTAGAGAATGATGTTGAAGATAATTAGAAAACTTGTATTTTTTTAGCTTTTATATCGCTCAGCTGAAAAATGTTTATTGCTCTTGTTTTTAACGTGATTATATATTTATTTCTCTTACTGACGTTTCAATTTACAAGCTTTTTCGCTAAAGTTTACATTAATCATTTGCAATAAAAGTAAATGAGTATCAAATACATTTTTCGAATGCATGCTCCGATTTACAGAACAGAGACGGACGAAGTAAAGTGTACATGTAACTGTCATTGTAACTTGAGGGTTATGTTATTAACATATTGTTTTTTTTTGTGCAGGAGGTCGTTCAGATATTATGGAAAAGCAGCTCGAGGCTCTGAATATCGATGATTCCTTCGAGTCAGATCAAGAATCATCGCATAGTAGAATAATCAGGACGTTTAGTTTTCCGTCCAGCCAAATTTCCTTCTTCAAGGCTTCTGAAGAATTACAGTTTCAGTCACCAAAGTTGAACAGGCATCACAGCGAACAAATATTATCCCCGAATATTTACGCTAGGTATTATATCCTTCGATTAAAATTACGAGCTTAATGTCATACAATACGCACAAATTTAATATCTCTATCAACCAAATTTTATTTGCTCATTTCTATCTGTCTTTTAACAATTCGTATAAATAATTAAGAAGTGTTTGGAATTACTCTGTATTTGCATATCATATTCTCGTAAAATTGAAAATTATATTTTTCAAGCAAATGTCTTTGCAATTAAAACAATTTTTATACAGGCCACAACTGATTGAGATAGAAATGCAAAACAAAAAATTTGTTAACATTAATAATAGTATTTGTATTTATTATTAGTATCGACAAAATTTAAAAATATTTTTAAGACAGTAAAATATTTGAACGTAGTATTTTCGTTTAACGTAACGAGACGATTCGAGAATTGAAACAATTATCGAAAAAGATAAAATACCAAATGACATTAACCAAATATCCCGTTATTTTTAAAATCAGGAGACCGACAATATTATCGGAAATGCAAGCACGCATAAAAAAAGCAGACTATGTCTTTCTTGACAAGAGAAAATTTCCGGAGCATTATCGGCATCCAAGGATCGATAAGGTATCATCCATATCCACACTTATTCCTGCGGACGATCAAGTTGAATATATGGAAGTAGAGAAATATCCTGATTCAACAAATAATATCCATGATACTGTATCATCCGCACCTATGCTAGCAGCCGATCAAGCGGATGCTATGGAAGTAGAAAAATTTATGGACTCTATGGATCCTGCGGAATGTATAGATTTATCAAAATCGTGCTCTACGACCTCGACGGAATCATTATCGTTCGCTGCTGTAATCGCACAAACAAGTATGTTAAAATCTGTCCTTAATTTAGAATCGCAGCCATCGGAAATAAACGAGGATACTGCAAAACTGCTTCCTACGAAACGAAAACTCAGGAAGATTTATAAGACTCAAAAAGACAATTCAGACTATACGAACGAAAATGATGAAGGTGATAAGAAGGCGAAAAACTATCAGGATACAAAAGAAAAAACTCGTCCGAAAAACGCTTCGAAATGTTCGAAAATCAAAGCACTTTGCGTATGTTTTGTAACAATTTTGTTAATATTATCTGTGATATTCGTACTGCTGTTTTCGGCACCTTTGCATGAAGATCAGAATAATAAGCATAGTATTACTTTTGCGACTGCCGTTGTTGAGTTGGAAAAACAGATTTTCGGCCAGGATCGAGCTATACAAGACTTGACCAACTATCTACAGCAAAATTCACCTTTCTTAAAAGTAATAGCTCTCGTCGGTGGTACAGGTGTCGGTAAATCATACACGGTAGAAATTATAGGAAAGAAATTTCGCGAAAGAAATAGTAATTTCTTAAATAATTTATTTTCTTCGCGCGCGGACTTGATCATCTTCGACAATTTGAAAGAAGAACATTCGTCGGACGTTATTAACTTTATAGAAACGCATCGAGAAACATATGGCGATCGATACAATACTATATTAGCTGTTTTTAATGTCGAGCAGATGAATGACGATTCGACACGTAGTATAGATTTGAACAAAAGTATAAACACAATAAAAAATACTTTCGCGGACGCAAATCTTAACATCAAAATTATTCCGTACGAATCTTTAAGCGAGGATGCTTTAGAAAAATGCATTATAAACACGGCGAAAAATACCAGACTAACACTCTCTCAAGATCAGATTGCTCTTATTAAACGACAATTGATAGAAAATAATACCGGTTGCAAAGGAGCCTATGGCAAAATTCAGGTGATTGGTAGACAATAAAGAAATCATACATTATTACTTCTAAGGTGACAAGACTCATAAAATTATTTTGTGACTGATATAATAATATCCGATTAAGTGTATATTTTTTTCCAAATGTGATTGCAGAATGGAACTAAGCAAAATTCGAGATGTTATATATGTAATAAAAAGTCTCATTATTGTTATTATAGATATTAAAATTATCTTTTGGATCGAAAGCTGGAGGGATAATCAACTGACGATGTAATTAAATAACATGAAAATCCGATTCGACATATTTATAAAGCTTAGAAAATAATGTCAATAGAAATTACTTGTCTAAATATTAACACAATATGTATATGTAAGAATATACACATTGTATTAAAAACAAACTGGGATTTTTGCAGAGGATGATGTGTTGTTTAGCGTACGTCCGGCGAAACGAGTAATCAGTGCGCTGTTACGCACAGTTAAGAAAACTTACATTAGTTAGGACTCTCGAGGACCATTTATTACGAACATATGTATGTAATATCTCGGACTTTGTTAAGTTCTATTTTGTAATCACATTTGGATTTATGACAATTTATAAACAAGTGATCGCAGTCATTGCGCATGTATAAACCTTCGTAATGACACATAATGCTCAAATATAGGCGTTGCGCTGCGCTACGTTGTTACCACCGATTTTTATACAATTGAAAAATTGTTCACAATTATTATTTTTTTCTCTTTTTCCTTAGCTATACAATTATACGGTTTGATTTATAAAAGACATGTTTTTTAGTATTATATAGATAAATAGTTATTTCTGTAAATTCGAATATTTGAGTGTAAATTGAGAAAAATCTGAGTGTGCGCTACATTTTGACTACTATTGTACAAGAAATATTTATAAATCCGATAAATTTATTATAGTCAGCATAAATGGATTATAAAAGAAAAGTATGTGTTTCAATGTTTTATAGATATATGTACAGTTATTACATTCTGGTTTTATAATACGAATTTCCTTAAGAAGCGCATTGAATTTAATTAATTCTTTGAAACTATATTTTGCTTAATTTTTTTTTTAATTTATATAATAGTAATTATTATATGTATATAAGTTTATTTTACAAACAATTACTATATGTAGTTGCTATTTTGTACTTGTACCTTTTATATATTTACAATTAAATAATTGAAATGTAATGTTAATCCTGCAGTGTAAGATGATTATATTTTCTTCATACTTTAGATTCTTTTTCTCTACAGTCCTGTAGGGCCTTTGCTACCCTTTTACATGTACCTGCAGTGCCTTTTTATAGTTTATCGCAGACATAAAACCTACAGTTCTATGCCGATTTCGAACAAGCAAATTAGAGGAGTTCTCCTGGCAAGAAAATACTTTCAATGGTTTGCCATTGTGTCTGCCGAAAGGTGGCGACTGAATAGATCCAAGATGTATTTTTAGCAGATATTTGAAGCCAGGCCCTCAGGTATAAAGAGCGGAAACGCACAACTTTCTACATCACTATCGCACACAAAAAAGAAACTTTAGATTACGAACAAAAATTAGATTTTGTAGATGCCACTTTGTACTTGTACTTTTCATATATTTATAAATAAATGATTGAAACAAAACATTAATAACGAAAATAAAGATATTTTCTTTAAAAAGATATTTCTTTAAATAAAACTTCGCAATTAAAAAAAGCAAGTAATTTATCATTTTAGTTATTTAAAAGTTATATGTAATTACAAATCTTTTGATGATAAACTGTATAATCAATTCTATTCGTTTGATTATTATATATTGCAACTGAAAAACACGGAAATGAGTTAAATGTTTTGCATAAATTGATTCTGTATTATCATTTTCTGTATTATCATTTACTAATGTTTTTTTATACATAAGATTCTTTATTCCCTACATAAATATTATTTTTTTAAATCAATTTCTTTCTTTTTTAATTACGCCTCTTTACATGATCGTCTCGCGCAATTTAGAAACAGATCAATTAATGTTAAAATCTTCGCTCTTCACGAAAAATATTATATTTCTTCATAATAAGAAGTATCACTTATTTGCATCTTACATTGATGATGATAAAACTCAATGAAAAATTAGTTTGTTCTGTAACGCCACAAAATTCTGTATATCGCGCGCTATCAGTTTGTTCCGTTATTTCATTCCCGTGAGTGTTCTATAAAGAAAATTTATTCTCGAAAACGATTAATTTATTATAGCAATTTTGGCGAATAAAATTACTCGGTTATACCGGAGAGTCATGTTTTTTGTTTAACGCAAACCAATATTTATGACATAATTTATATTTATATTTATGACATAATTTATAATGTTGAATATAATCAACATTATACAAATCACATTTTCGTTATGAATATTACATTTTAAAAATTGTGCCGTATTTCTGGTAAAGTAAATTATTACTGTACTGTATAATTTGACCGTTACTTTTCCTTTTTGTTCTGAAATGCAGGGATTCTTTGTAAAGAATGTTATGCTCTGATCCTTTTTACCTGAATTCCTAAGAATTCCTATAGTTCCAGACTTATGGCGCTCTACGGCCCCTCGGTCCTTAAGTGACCTGAGCTGTTCGTAAGATTGTGTCTTATTTCAGTTTACTTTTGCAGTTGAAGCAAGTAACACATCTATCGTGTTATTTTATCTTTTCATTTTTCCTATTGAGTTCAACAAGATTGCAATTTTAGCAACGTAAGTATTGTACATAGTAGAAACAGTGTGTAATATAGTGTTAAATTCTAATTTAATGTTGGTAATCAAATAAAATTCTTATTGCAACAATTTTTACAGGTTTTCAGTAACAAAAACTTTTCAGATCATAGCAATCTCTCGGGGTATACCTGGCCTAAAATTGAAATAGTTAACATATACACAAGTAGTTCAGCTTCACGTACATCCCAATGCTTACAATTGTCTTGGAACTATAAAGTAGAAAATAAAGAATTAGAGAAAATTAAAGATTCAAAGGAATATATCTACAATACTAAATCATCCCAATTTACGGAAACAAACACAGATGTTGCAAAAGTGATTTCTACGAAACAAGAACTAATTCCTACAAATAAAACACTCAGTAACACTCGAGAAGATAATTTAGACTTTACGAACGAAAGTGATAAGACATTGAGAGACTATCAGGAAACAAAAGAAATGAATCGTCAAAATCGTCAAAAGATCGATAAGGCATCATTATTTAAAGCTGTGGATAATCAAGTAAAAAATGATTATATAGAAGTAGAAGAATCTATGATGGATTACACGGCATATAATTACGATAGTACATCAAATTCATCTGACCCTATGTTATCAAAGGACCAAGCGGAAACTACGGAAGAAGAAGAATTGATGGACCTTGTGGATTGTGTAGATATTTCGGATATTCGGTGTTTCAGATCCACCCAGCAAAATTTATCGCGTCAGATTATTGAGTCAGATTACGAAAGGTATTATATTTTTCGATTAAAATTATTTCAAATTTAATATTGCATAGTCGAAAACTTAATATCAGTATTAACAATATTTTATTTGCTTGTCTTAATTTTTTAAAGATTTGCGTAAATTATTAAGATTCATTTAGAATAATACTGTAATATTTATTTATATTATTAAAAATTATAATTTTCGAGTAAACATATTTTGTTAATGAAATTAATTTCTGTAGGTTTAATTTTTCAAAATAGAAGTGCAAAGCACAAAATTTATTTTAGTAAATAATAGTATTTGTAATTATTGTTAGCGTCTGCAATAAAATTTAGAAATATTGTCAATAAACAATAAAATATTTGAACGCTCTTTTGATTTAATGTAAGGCAATGATTCGAGGATTAAAACGATTAATTAAAGAAAGTAAGATATTAAATGAAATTAACCAAATGTTTTTTCATTTAAAAAAATGCAGGGGCCAGGTATTAAAGGACTATGAAGAACGCATGAATTTTATGGAATCTAGTTCTTCAATTATAGTGAAAAGAGAAGATCTATTGGAAAACAAGTAAAGTATAAACGTATGTCAATGTAACTTGTTATATTATTAACAGATCTCTATGTTTTCTTCGCAGACAATCTTCCAAACCCGATATTATGGCAGAGCCGCCCGAGTACTTGGAATGCAGGCAGCAGATTACACCGAGACATCTTATCGAGGCATATTACGAAAGGTATTATATTCTTCGATATTGGATAGAATCAAACAAAAGAAAAGAAACGTCAAAATGTCGATAAGGCATCATCATTTAGAGTAGCGGATAATCAAGTAAAAAATAGTTATATAGAAGTAAAAGAATCTATGATGTATTCAACGATGTATAATTACGATAGTACATCAACTTCATCTGCCTCTATGCTATCAAACGACGAAGCGGAAATTACGGAAGAAGAAGAATTGATGGACCTTATGGATTCTGTAGATATTTCGGATATTCGGAGTTTCAGATCCACCCAGCAACATTTATCGCGTCAGATTATTGAGTTTGATTACGAAAGGTATTATATTTTTTGATTAGAATTATTTCAAATTTAATATCGCATAGTCGAAAACTTAATATCTGTATTAACTAGGGCTTCCTATTATACGTTTAAACGAAAACACGTTTACACGTATAATTAGTATATCCGTTTATTATAAACGTTTTTCCGAAAACACGTGTTTTAAGTCTATTATACGTTTAAACGAAAATACATTTACACGTATATTTAGCACATCCGTTTATTATAAACGTTTTTCTGAATATTTTCACGTTTTTCACGCCCTGCGATATGACCAACTTCTGATTCGTGCGTTAGATCAAATGACAACATGATATACGTCAATTTCTAACGCACGAGTCAGAAGTTAGCCATATCGCAAAGCAGAAAATGAAAAGGTATAAAAAAAAATATTCTTTTTTTCAGATTTGAATATAATATGCAATAAATTTTGGTTTCAAAACGAAAAAAATATGTATAAAAAATAACATCAAAATAGTGTACTCGAAAATAGATGTTGCCAATAAAAGAATGTACTAAATATACGATTAAACGTGTTTTCATTTAAACATATAATTAAAACGTATAATAGTGAGCCTTACGTGTAAACGTGTTCAAGTAAACGTTTACAAGTAAACGTTTTTTTAGAAGTAAATGTAAACGGATAAACGTTTCACGTTTACACGTATATTCGAAAAACGGAATAAAATAAGAGCCCTAGTATTAACAATATTTTATTTGCTTGTCTTTATTTTTTTAATAATTTGCGTAAATTATTAAGATTCATTTAGAATAATACTGTATTATTTATTTATATTATTAAAAATTATAATTTTCGAGTAAATATATTTTAATTATTATAAAATTTAAAAATATTTTTAATAAACAATAAAATATTTGAACGCTCTTTTGATTGGATGTACGGCAATGATTCGAGGATTAAAACGTGCGATTAATTAAAGAAAGTAAGATATTAGATGAAATTAACCAAATGTTTTTTTATTTAAAAAAATTCAGAGGTCAGGTATTAAAGGACTATGAAGAACGCATGAATTTTATGGAATCTACTTCTCCATTTATAGTGAAAAGAGAAGATCTATTGGAAAACAAGTAAAGTATAAACGTATGTTAATGTAACTTGTTATATTATTAACATATTTCGGTGTTTTCTTCGCAGACAACCTTCCAAATCCGATATTATGGCAGAGCCGCCCAAGCCATTGAATATCGATGAAGAATCCGATTCCTCCGATGAAGAATCATTTCTTCGAAGCCTAATGAGAATGCTTACATGTTTGAAGACACCGCAAGTTTCTACGTCGGATACTCGGCATTTGGAATCCTTGCTGAAAAAAGTTATCGTGTTAGATGACGAAAGGTATTATATATTCTTCGATAAAAATTACATCAAATTTAATATAGCATAGTACGCAAAAATATAATATCTCTGTTAACAAAATTTTATTTGCTTGGCTTTATATAGTTTTAATGATTTGCGTGGATTATTAAAAATTGTTTCGAATCGCACAGTATTATGTTCTTGTATTATTAATAATTACAATTTTTCAGAAAAATATATTTACAATTAATTCAATTTTGTACAAGTTTTAATTGTCCAAAATAGAAATGCAAAATACAAAATTTATTTACAGAAATAATATAAAATAATAGTAAATAATAATATTTTTGTATCTACTGTTAACATCTCCAATAGAATTTAGAAATACATATATTCAATGAATATTAAATATTTAAACGCTTTTTTATTCAATGTAACGCGATGATTTGAGAACTAAAACGTACGACTAACTAAAAAAAAAAAGACAAAATGAAGTTAATCAAGTGTTTTTTCTCGAATGCTTGTCCCGATTCACAGAACAGATATGGACGAAGTAAAGTATAAACGTATGTCAATGTAATTTGTTATATTATTAACATATTTCGGTGTTTTCTTCGCAGACAACCTTCCAAGTCCAATACTGTGGCAGAGTCGCCCGAGTCTTTGAATCTCGATGATTCCACCAAGTCCGAGGAAGAATTATCGCTTCAACACTCAATAAAAATGCTTACATCTTTGGAAACACCGCAAGCTTCTACTTCGGATTTTTCGGCATTTAAAAGATTTCTACCTCAGATTACTCTGATTATTCAACATATGGAATCCTTGAAGAAGTATGTTTCCGAGTTAGATCACAAAAGGATCACTCTGATTATTCGGTATATGGAATCCTTGAAGAAGTGTGATGCCGAGTTAGATCACGAAAGGTATTATATATTCTTCCATTAAAATTACTTCAAACTTAATATCTGATGATACGTGAAAATCTAATTTATATATTAACGTAGTTTTATTTGCTTGTCTTTACATACATTTAATAATATGAGTAAATCATTAAGAATTGTTTAGAGTAACACTATATTATTTTTGTATTATTGAAAATTAAAATTTTCAGGTAAAGATATTTTCGTAAAATTAAAACAAGATCTATACATGGTTTAATAGTTTGAAATAAAAATTCGAAATACAATATTTATTTAAATGAATAATAACAATGTATTTACTTGAATGTAACAAATATAAATAATTGCTTTTGCAATTACTGTTAACATTTACAATAAATTTTAGAAATATTATTAATAAACAACGAAATATTTGGACGCTTTTTTTATTTAAAATAACGGGATGATTTGTGGACTAAAACGTGCGATTATTTAAAAAAAAGAAAGATATCAAATTAAATTATCCAAATGTCTTTCCTCGCGTCTGATGTCATAATTCAATATGGCTACGGTAAAGACACAGGAGCTATAACGCGATTATATATAGATTAATTTCTCTCACGTTTCAATTTGCGAAACCTTTTGCTAAGAATTACATTATTCTTCTGCAATAAGAACAAGTATGAATATCAGGTAAATTCATCGACTACAAATTTCTTAAATGTCTGCTCCGATTTGCAGAACAGATATGGACGAAGTAAATTGTAAATATATGTCAATGCAGCTTAAAAGATATGGAATGTTAATAAATCGATTTCTTTTTTGCTAAAAACCTTTCAGATCCGATTCTATGGAAAAGCAGCTCGAGGCTCTGAATGGCGATGATTTCCTTAAGTCCGATCAGGAATTATCGTTCATCAAGGTAATCAGAATTATCTTTCTGTCCAGTCTGCAAATTTTTTCTTTAAAGGCTTTCGAAAAATTAAAATTGTTCAAGTTAAACAGCCGTTACAGCGAGCAGATTATATTAATTAAGAACCTTTACGTTAGGTATTATATTCTTTAATTAGAATTACTACAATCTTAATATCGCATAATACTAGGCAATCTAATACCTTTATTAATATAATTTTATTTCCACGTGTATATGCTCTATAACAATTTGCATAAATAATTGAGAATTGTTTAACATAACACTGTATTTATTGTATATTATTTTATTGTATAAGTTAAAATTATAATTTCAAGTAAAGATATCATTGCAATTAAAACAATTTCTACACAAGATTTAACTGTTTGAGAAAGAAATTTAATACAAAAAATTTATTTACATTAATAATAACATTTGTATTTATTGTTACGATCGATAATAAAATTTAGAAATATTTTTAATAGACAATAAAATAATTCAACATAGTGATTTCATTATGTAACGTAACGCAACGATTCGAGGACTAGAACGTATAATTATCTAAAAAAGATAAAATGCCATTAATTAATGGTCTCTTTTTTTTTAAAACCAGGGACCAGATACACAAACGCAGAGGCAAGCAGACAGAAATTTATCATCGAGGTGTTCTGATCATAGCGATCTGTCTTGGAACTATACAGTAGAAAATAAGGAATTAGGGAAAATTAAAGATTCGAAGGAACATATCTACAATACTAAATCATCCCAATTTACGGAAACGAACAAAGGTGTTGAAAGAGTGATTTCTACGAAACAAGAACTAATTCCCCCAAAAAAAGCACTCAGTAACACTCGAGAAGATAATTTAGACTTTACGAACGAAAGTGACAAGACATTGAGAGACTATCAGGAAACAAAAGAAATGAATTGTCAAAATCGTCAAAAGATCGATGAGACATCATTATTTAAAGCTGCGGATAATCAAGTAAAAAATGATTATATAGAAGTAAAAGAATCTATGATGGATTCAACGGCATATAATTACGATAGTACATCAAATTCATCTGACCCTATGCTATCAAACGACCAAGCGAAAACCACGGAAGAATTGATGGATTCTGCAGATATTTCGGATATTCAGAGTTTCAGATCCACCCAGTTATCGCGTCAGATTAATTCTGAATCAGATTACCAAAGGTATTATATTCTTCGATTAGAATTATTTCAAATTTAATATCGCGTAGTCGGAAACTTAATATCTGTATTAACAATATTTTATTTGTTTGTCTTTATATTTTTAATGATTTGCGTAAATTATTAAGATTCATTTAGAACAATACTGTAATATTTTTTTATATTATTAAAAACTATAATTTTCGAGTAAATATATTTTCTCAATGAAATTAATTTCTGTAGATTTAATTTTTTGAAATAGAAATGCAAAACACAAAATTTATTTTAGTAAATAATAGTATATGTAATTATTGTTAGCGTCTGCAATAAAATTTAGAAATATTCTAATAAACAATAAAATATTTGAACGCTTTTTGATTTAATGTAAGACAATGATTCGAGGATTGAAACGTGCAATTAATTAAAAAAGTAAAATATTAGATGAAATTAACCAAATGTTTTTTATTTAAAAAAATGCAGGGGCTAGTCATTAAAGGACTATGCACAACGCATAAGTGTTATGGAATCTAGTTCTCCAATTATAGTGAAAAGAGAAGAACTATTGGAAAACAAGTAAAATATAAACGTATGTCAATGTAACTCGTTATATTATTAACAAATCTCGATGTGTTTTTCGCAGACAACCTTTCAAAGTTGGTATTATGGCAGAGCCTCCCAAGCCTTTAAATGACTCTTCCAAGTTCGATGAGAATTCGAATTCATCGTATCGCCCGAAATGTTTTATGATTTGGAGGCAATTGCTTGAATGTCCTTTTCCGGGTCCTCGACATTGCACATGCTTTAAGCAGAATATATGGAGTATCGAGTCAGATTACAAAAGGTATTATAAAGGTATTATATTTTTCTATTGTAATTATTTCGAGAAATTACCTTGATATAATCATTTAGGTCTGCGGACGATCAAGTGAAAAATATTCAAGTAGAAAAATCTACGGAAGATTCAACGATATATAATCGCGATAGTACAGCAATTTCATCTGCATCTATGCCACTAAATGTTCAGACCAAAGCTACAGAAGAAGAGGAATTTATGGACCCTACAGTTTCTGCAGAATACGTACCAAATACATTGTCTAATGATACATCATTAGATATTGTATTTGGTACCCATTGGTGGGCTACTGTAATCGCGAAATTGAAGAATTTTCAAAATACGAGACGAAAAAATTTTTGGGAATATTTCTCGAAAGCGCTTTGCATGTTTACAATCAAGCGTATATATTATATAGTCTCATTAATATTAATATTATTATTAATATTACCTCTATTTCTATCTCTATCACTATTTCTATTGTATTTTCGTTTGGATATATATCAGAACTATAAGAGCAATAACACAATAACTTTTCCGACTGCCGCTGTCGAAATAGAGAAAGGGATTCTCGGTCAGGATCAAATTGTACAAGTTTTGACCGAGTATCTTCAGCGAGATTCACCTCCTTTAAAAGTGGTAGCTCTCATCGGTAACATAAGCGACGAATCATACATGGTGGACCTTATAAATAGAAAATTTCCCAGAAGGACCGATAGCGATTTCTCTATCTTTCCGAACTTTATAGTCTTAGAGAATTTGAGAGCAGAGCATTTGACAGATTTCTTAACCTATGTGAAATCCTTTAAAAAAGCATTCGGCAATCTGCATTTTACTATATTGGCAGATTTTAAAATTGAGCAGATCAGTAACGCTTCCATGCGTAGTATATATCTTAACCGAATTATAAACACAGTAAAAGATGCTTTCATCCAAGCGAATATCAGTATTAAAATTATTCCCTGCGAATCGTAATCATTCAGATATATTAATTGTGGCTAATTACAAATGTAACAAATCGATAAAATCAATAATTTTGTTTTTCCAAGTGACGTAAAGTAGCGTGACATAATGTTTTTTGAAATTATCGACAATGTCGCGCGATAACATTGCCACGGGCGATTTTATACAATATTACTTTGTTCATGATTTTTGCGTGCACGCGCACGCAAACGTACTATAAAATATACACTATATACATTTTAAAAGGCATTTTTCGTGTTTTATTTTCTACGATATTATACCGTTACACGATATAATCGCCAATCCGTTGAATCGATTCGACGAATGTCAATACTTCGAGAAACCTTTCTTTCCCTGAATTGCATTTAAGCGTGTGATAATAATAATGATATCTATAAATGTGTTGTCTGAAAAGATCACTCTTCCAGCGTAACTCATATATCCAGCTTGTGAAGCCTTGCGCTCGCCACAATCATCATCTGCAGAAAACAGTAACGCGCGCCAGCGGCGTAACAGCGTTCGATTGCATGTTTTCTCGGCTCTTCTTAAACTCTCGCTCCTTTTCTCCCGTTGTATCACCCCTTGTCACACCATAAGGATTCAGCATGCATCAAAGGAACTCTCGCTTTGGTTAATACCAAAGCAGAAACTGATTGGTCTTAAACATTAAAAACATCGGAATTAAAACTAATATGAAAGTGCTTGAAAAGGAGGGACAAGTGAATTCAGACCGTTGAATTTGACCGAACGTTTTTTCAACCATATGATGTCAACATGGCAGAATCGCGTAAAAAATAATAATAAAGACAACAAACATCGCAGACATTTTCGTTTCAAGAGGATCGAGGACACTCGACGTCGTGATATGAATTCTGACAGTTATAGTCGGATTATATTGTGTGCTAGTAAGATTCCAAACTCGTAGTGTTTGCAAGACTTAATTACGATTCTTAGCGATTTGTAATTACGTGCACCTTTTGTAATTGGAATAAGATTAGAGTATACATCCGATTTTCAGAAAAAAACAGGTAAAGATAAAAAAGTTTAAGTTTTTATATGAAAAAAAAACAGAACTTGTAACACTTTAGACTTAATTTATACCTTTTTTAGAATGTATTTTAAAATTAAAAAGATATATGTGTAAATATTAATGTTTAGCAAAACTTTCGAAATAAATATTTTTCACTAATAATTATTTTCTTCACTAATAATATTAAAATACAAAACGCAACAATTATAACACAAACAAATATCTATAAAATTTAGAAATTGATGTTTAAAGTAAAAAAAATAATTAGAAATTTTGTATGTATGTATGTATGTATCGCTGAGTTGAAAAACGTTCATATTTTTGTTATACGTAGTTTGCGTCTTAATGCTATAATATACTTATTTACTTCAATGACATCTCAATTTCCAAAACCATCTTCTAAAGTTTACATTATTTAGTTATTTGCAAGAAATAAATAAATAAATTAAATTATGAAAATATGAATTAAATTTATCAACTAAAAGTTTCTCAAATATTCTGATTCGCAAAACAGATATGGACGAAATAAAATATAAACATATGTATGTCAATGTAACTCCTTATATTATTAACAGACCTCGGTGTTTTGTTCGCAGACAATCTTCCAAACCGATATTATGGCAGAGCCGCCGAAGCCTTTGAATATCGATGGTTCCATCAAGTCCGATGAAACATCATCACTTCCCCCCTTTCCAAGGGTTATTACTTTGGATCCAATACTGCAAGCTTATATTAGTGATTTGAAATACTGGAAGCAGAGTACACCGAGACATCTTATCGCGTCAGATTACAAAAAGTAGTATATATTTTTCGATTAGAATTATTTCAAACTTAATATTGCATAGAACGCGAAAATTTAATATTTTTATTAACACAATTTTATTTTCTTGTCTTTATATATTTTTATGATTTCCGTGAATTATTAAGAACTGTTTAGAATAACACTATATTATTTTTTTGTATCATTAAAATTATAATTTTCGAGTAAAAATATTTACGCAATTAAAACAATGTTTATACAATGTTTATTTATTTCATATAAAAATGCAAAACAGAAAATTTATATATATAAATAATAATATTTGTAATTACTGTTAAGATCTACAATAAAATTTAGAAATATTTTCAATAAACAACAAAATATTTGAACGCTCTTTTGACTTAATGTAACACTTAATTCGAGGACTAATACATGCAATTTACTAAAGAAAAGTAAAGTATCACATGAAATTAACCAAGTATCTTTTCTCAATTGTACATTCTAATTCGCAGGACAGATACAGGACGAAGCAAAGTATAAACGTATGTCAATGTAATTTGTTATATTATTAATAGATCTCGATATTTTCTTCGCAGACAACCTTCCAAACTCGATATTATAGTAGAGCTGCCCGAGTCTCTGAATATCGATTTCTCCAAGTCCGAGAAAGAATCATCGCTTCAACACTCAATATATAGAAGGCCAAGAAGGCCTACGTCTTTGGAGATACCGCAAGCTTCTACTTCGGGTGCTTGGCAAGTGAAATACTCGTACAGGCAGTCGATTATACCGAGACATCGTATAAAATCAACTTACAAAAAGTATTAAATATTTTTCGATTAAAATGACTTCAATTTTTCATATTGCATAATACGCGAAAACTTAATACCTCTATTAACAAAATTTTCTTTTCTTTTCTTTATACATATTTAATGATTTCCGTGAATTATTAAGAATTGTATAGAATAACATTATACATTACTTTCTTGTATTATTGAAAATTGGAATTTTAGAGTTTAGATATTTACACAATTAAAACGATGTCTATACAAGGTTATTTGAAAAAGAAATGCAAAATACAAAATTTATTTATATAAATAAAATATAAAAATAACAAATAATATTTGTAATTAATATTAGCATCTACAAAAAAATTTAGAAATATTTTCAATTAACAATAAAATATTTGAATGCTGTTTTTATTTAATATAACGCGATAATTTAAAAACTAAAATGTACAATTAACTAAAAAGAAGAAGAAATATCAAATAAGAAATTAACTAAGTATCTTTTCTCGAATGCATGTTCCAATTTGCAGAACAGATATGGACAGAGTGAAGTATTAACGTGACTCGTTATATTATTAACAGATCTCAGTATTTTCTTCGCACACAACCTTCCAACCTCGATACGATAGCAGAGCCACCCGAGTCTTTATATATCGATGATTTCTCCAAGTCCAATCAGGAATCATCCCCTTCTTCGAAAAGTCTTGTTATTTGGAACCCGCAGCAAGCTTGTACTTTGAGTCGTCGACAATTGATATACTTGCAGGCGATTATATGGAGTCATATTTTCTTTTCAGATAAAGAAAGGTATTATGTTATTTGATTAGAATTACTTCTATTTAATATCTCTATTAAATAAATTTTATTTGCTTGTCTTTATGTTTGTTAATGATTTCCTGTGAATTATTTAAAATTTTTTAGAATACCACTGTACTATTTTATTGTATTATTAAAAATTAAAATTTTCGAGTAAAGATATTTTCACAATTAAATCAATTTCTATAAGGTTTAATTGTTCGAAATGCAAAACACAAAATTTATTTACTTAAATAATAGTATTTGTAATTATTGTTAGCATTTATAATAATATTTACAAATATTTTTAGTAAACAATAAAATATTTGTTCGCACTTTTCATTTAATGTAATGCAATGATTCGAGGACTAAAACGTGCGAAACTAATAAAATATTCACAAATATAAGAGGGGCGGGCTAATTAAGAGCCAAGCGCGGTAAACGATGCACAAATTATTTTTTCTTATTAAATATTATTTGTTTTGTACGTTTCAATCATGATTTCGAACCATCATCAGCAATTATTAAATACAGATATAATAAATTCTATGAAACGTGAATTGAGGCCTCAAGCATACAAGTACATAAAATACGGATGAATCACAATTCACATCTGAAAATACATATATAAAAATCAATTTAATCGTGCATGCGTTTATACGTGATCCTCAGCAAGCATCACAACGGACAAGCGTAATAAGTTTTCCTCCAGTTGCAGCTAAATAAATGAAGAGTTTCCTCGGATCTGGTTGGTTGAAAACGTACAAAATGAATAATATTTAACAAAAAAGAATAATTTGCGCACCGTCGCGCTTGGCTCTTAAATTAGCTCGTTTTTTTTTTCTTTCTTATGAATATTCCACAATATCGAAGCTTCCTACTTCAATTTAAACTAAAAAGAATAAGATTTCAAATGAAATTACAAAGAGCTTTTTCTCGAATGCATGTTCCGAATCGCAGAACAGATATGGACGAAGTAAAGTATAAACATATGTCAATATAACTTGTCATTTTATTAACAGATCTCGACGTTTTCTTTGCAGACAATCTTCCAATCCCGGTATTACGGCAAAGCAGCACAAGATAATGGCAAGATTGAACGAGTTGTTGAATATCGATTATTCCAAGTCCGATGAGGAATCCTCGCAACATACTTGTACATCAAGTTCATCTACATCTGTGCCACAACCGAAAAAGCAGAAACAGAAAAAAGCGTTTCGCAAATTTATAATTAAGCACAAATATTTAATAATCTTTGAAATATTTCTTATATTTCTATTTCTAATTCTATGGCATCCCCGTTTGCAACTTTTGCGTAGATATCAAAATAGTTGCATGCACAATTGTATATTTTTCGCTACCGAACTGGAGAAGGTTCTCGATCAGGATACAACTATACAAGTCTTGACCGAGTATCTTCAGCAAGATTTATCTCCTTCAAAAATAGTGGCTCTCATCGATGATACAGGCGTCGACAAATCATACACGGTGGACATTATAAAGAAAAAATTTCGCAGAAGAAGCGATAACGGTTTTTCATCTTTGTATCCGAACTTTGTCGTCTTAGAGAATTTGAGAGCAGAGCATTCGACAGATGTCATAAACTACGTGAAATCCTTTCAAAAAGTATACGGAAATCGACAGATAAATATATTGGCAGTTTTTAAAGTTGAGCAGATTGGTGACGCATCGATGCGTAATATAGAACTAAACCGAATTATAAACACAGTAAAAGATACTTTCATCGAAGCAAATATTAATATTAAAATTATTCGCTACGAACCTTTGACCGAAAATGCTTTAGAAAAATACATTATAAACATAGCGAAAAATATAAGACTAACGCTCTCCCAAGATGAGATCAATTGTATTAAACGAGATTTGATAGAAGATAACATTGATAGCAGGAAAGCCTAGTTTGTAGACACTAAATGGATCATACATAATTGTTTTCAAGGGGACGAGACTGCTAAAATTATTGTATTGCGTCTGACATAACAATATCTGATTAAAAAATAAGTACTTTTTTTCTGTATACATTCTCGATTGTAACATATTGCAATAATTTTAGGACTACAAATAATCGAAAATATTTTTTAAACTTTCTAAATATGTTGAATCGCATTTTCTCATTGTTTAATTAGATCGTCAGGGCATTATTTCTCTAGCTTTCGGTTCGAAAGATAATTCTTATAATTAATGAATAGAAATAAGATTTTTAATTTTGCATTGAAAGCCAATCTGCGTATGATTTACAGTCATCGTCAGTTAGTCTGAACAGGTAATAAAATTTTCGTATGCATTACTTTCGTATTGTGTTAAAAACGAGCGGTGATTTTTACAGGAGATGATGTATGATGTGTTGTTTAGCGTACGTTCGGCGAAACGCATAATCAGCGCGCTGTTTTGCACGGTTAAACAAACTTACATTAATTAGGACTCCCGACATACGTAATATCTCGGACTTTGCTAAGTTTTATTTTGTAATCACATTTGAATTTATGACGATTTATAAACAAGCGCCTGCGGTCATTCCGTATGTATAAATCTTCGTAATGACACGTAATGCTTAAACATTAAGCATTATGCTGCGCTACGTTGTTATCATCGATCGTTCTTATACAATTGAAAAGTCGTTCGCGATTGTTTAATTTTTCTTTTTTACCTTAGCTATAAAACTATGCAGTTTGATTTATAAGAAGCATGTTTTTCTTAGTATTATATAAATAATTATTTCTTGTAGATTAGAATGTTTGAGTTTAAATTACGACAAATCTGAATGTGCTTTTGATACTATATTTTGATACTACAATATCTACAAATCCGATAAATTTATTTTAGTTAGCATAAATGGATTAAAAGAAGAGTATGTATGTTTTAATGCTTCATAGATATATGTAGAGTTATGTACATTCAGATTCTGGAATATGTATTATTTTTTAAGAAGCACCCTTAATATGTTACTTTGAAACTATATTTTACTACATTACTTCATATTTTAATTTATAATAATAATTATTGTGTTTACGTAAAATAATTTAGATTACAGATAATAATTAGGCTATATGTAGTTACCACTTTGTACTTGTACTTTTTATATATTTACGAATAAATGATTGAAGCAAAAGTTGATTGTTCGTTAAGATAATGATATTATTTTAAATAAATGTTTTTTTAAATAAAAACTTGCGCGCAAAAGAATTGATTTATCGTTAAATATTACACGAAATTATAAAACCTTAGAGATTATATTATATAATTAGATAATTTCTTAAATATTATATATTGCAACTGACAAACGCGGAAATGACTAAATATTTCGCATAAATTGATTGATTTGTATATACCAGCATTAACAAATATATTTCTATTTGATGTAATTTCTCGATTCTTTGCACAAATGTTTTTATAATCTACTTATTTCTCGTTTACTTACACTTTTCTATATGTTTTCCTCACGTAAATTAGTGCTCCTCACGTAAATTAGCCAGCTCAAGCTTTAAATTTGTGAGATTCAATTTAAAATGTCATTCTTGTAGAAACTGAACGTGCTCAGAGCGCTGTAAAACCTTTTGTTTTTCTGAAAGATAAACGATACTTTGAACGAAATTAAATGCGAAGAGTAGTAATTGAAACAAAACGCAGCATGGATAAAGTATCGTTGTTTCGAAAAAGACGGATCTATGGATTGCGTGTGTCTTTGAGTTTCGTTTTTACAAAATTTATTTGAAAAAATGTCTAATATATCTTTTGCCGCGCAATTATGCGCAAATTAATTCGTAATTCACAACCAGCACCGCAGCATATGTCATAATTTTCACCAAATTTATCCCAAAAAATATTTCGCGTAATCATTCAGGTATATTAACTGCGGCTAGTTACAAATGTAACGAATCGATAGAATAAATAATTTTCTTTTTCCAAGTAACGTAAAGTAACGTGACGTATAATGTTATCCGAAATTAACGACAATGACGCGCGATAACATTGCCATGAGCGATTTCGTATAATATTATTTGGTTCATGATTTTTGTGTACGCGCACGCGTGATAGTAATATAAAATATATATTATGTACATTTAAAAAGGCATTTTTATTTTTCATTTTCCACAATATTATTACGCTACACGATATAATCGTCAATCTGTTAAATCTATTCGACGAACGTCGATGCTTCGAGACGTTTTTTTCCCACTGAATCGCAATTAAGCGCGCAATAATAATAATGATAATTATAAATATGTTGTGTGAAAAAAAATCGCTCTTTCAGGGTAATTAACCCATATATTTAGCTTATGAATCAAAACTGATTACTAATATGATAGTGCTATGAAAAGGAGGAACAAGTAAATTCGAATCGTTGAATTTCGCCAAACGTGTTGTCAAGCATATGTTGTCAACAAGGTAGAATCGCGTCAAAGTCAAAGTAATAATAAAAACGATAAACATCACAGACATTTTCGTTTGAAGAGAATCGAGAACACTCGATGTATACATATCGTCGAAATATGAACTCTGACAGTTATAGTCCAATTATATTGTGTGCTGGTAATGTTCTAAATTCGTGGTGTTTGCCGGACCGAATTACTATTCTTAACGATTTGTAATTACGTGTTTGCACCTTTTGTAATCGGAGCAAGACTAGAGTATACAGTCGCATTTCAGAAAAAGCAGGTAAATATAATAAAATATAAGATACATAAAAAAAGCAGAACTTGTAACTTTATTGTGTGTGTATGTGTGTGTGTGTGTGTGTGTGTGTGTGGATTGATTTATATTTTTTAAAAAATTTATTCTAAAATTAAAAAAATACAGATAAAATTATAAAGATATAAAAATAAATATTTAGCATACTTTCGAGATAAATATTTTTTCACTAATAATTATTTTCATCAATAATAATATTAAAATGTATAACGTTAAATACAATTAGAACACAAAACAAATATCTAAGAAATCTAGAAATTGATGTTTAAAGATAAAACAATTAGAAATTTTGTGTTATGTATGTTGTGTCTTTATTTCACCGAATTGAAAAACGTTCATATTTTCGTTCTAATTCGCATTTTAAAGCGAATATATATTTATTTATTTCACTGACATCTCAATTATCAAGGTCTTCTTCTAAAATTTACATTAGTAATTGACAAGAAATAAACAAATATCAAATAAATTCATAGACTAAATGTTTCTCGAATGCATGTTCCGATTCGCAGAACAGATAGTGATGACAAAGTAAAATATAAACGTATGTCAATGTAATTTGTTATATTATTAACAGATCTCTGTGTTTTCTTCGCAAACAATCTTCCAAACCCAATATTATGGCAGAGCCGCCCGAGCCTTTAAATATTGATGATTCCTACAAGACTGATGAGAAATCATCACCTCCCTCCATATCGAGTAGGCTTACTATTTTGGAGTCAACACTGCAAGCTTCTACATCGGATTATCAGCACTTGGAATGCAGGCAGCAGATTACACCGAGACATCTTATCGAGGCAGATTACGAAAGGTATTATATTCTTCGATATTGGATAGAATCAAACAAAAGAAAAGAAACGTCAAAAGGTCGATAAGGCATCATCATTTAGAGTAGCGGATAATCAAGTAAAAAATAGTTATATAGAAGTAAAAGAATCTATGATGTATTCAACGATATATAATTACGATAGTACATCAAATTCATCTGCCTCTATGCTATCAAACGACCAAGCGGAAATTACGGAAGAAGAAGAATTGATGGACCTTATGGATTCTGCAGATACTTCAGATATTCGGAGTTTCAGATCCACCCAGCAACATTTATCGCGTCAGATTATTGAGTTTGATTACGAAAGGTATTATATTTTTTGATTAGAATTATTTCAAATTTAATATCGCATAGTCGAAAACTTAATATCTGTATTAACAATATTTTATTTGCTTGTCTTTATTTTTTTAATAATTTGCGTAAATTATTAAGATTCATTTAGAATAATACTGTAATATTTATTTATATTATTAAAAATTATAATTTTCGAGTAAATATATTTTAAATATTGTAAAATTTAAAAATATTTTTAATAAACAATAAAATATTTGAACGCTCTTTTGATTGGATGTACGGCAATGATTCGAGGATTAAAACGTGCGATTAATTAAAGAAAGTAAGATATTAGATGAAATTAACCAAATGTTTTTTTATTTAAAAAAATTCAGAGATCAGGTATTAAAAGACTATGAAAAACGCATAAATTTTATGGAATCTATTCTTTTCCATTTTATGGAATCTATATCTTCTCCATTTATAGTGAAAAGAGAAGATCTATTGGCAAACAAGTAAAGTATAAACGTATGTCAATGTTACTTGTTATATTATTAACATATTTCGGTGTTTTCTTCGCAGACAACCTTCCAAATCCGATTTTATGGCAGAGCCGCCCAAGCCATTGAATATCGATGATTCCTCCGATGAAGAATCATTTCTTCGACACCTAATGAGAATGCTTACATGTTTGAAGACACCGCAAGTTTCTACTTCAAATACTCGGCATTTGGAATCCTTGCTGAAAAAAGTTATCGTGTTAGATGACGAACGGTATTATATATTCTTCGATAAAAATTACATCAAATTTAATATAGCATAGTACGCAAAAATATAATATTTCTGTTAACAAAATTTTATTTGCTTGGCTTTATATAGTTTTAATGATTTGCGTGGATTATTAAAAATTGTTTCGAATCACACAGTATTATGTTCTTGTATTATTAATAATTATAATTTTTCAGAAAAATATATTTACAATTACTTCAATTTTGTACAAGTTTTAATTGTCCAAAATAGAAATGCAAAATACAAAATTTATTTACAGAAATAATATAAAATAATAGTAAATAATAATATTTTTGTATCTACTGTTAACATCTCCAATAGAATTTAGAAATACATATATTCAATAAATATTAAATATTTAAACGCTTTTTTATTCAATGTAACGCGATGATTTGAGAACTAAAACGTACGACTAACTAAAAAAAAAAGATATAAAATGAAGTTAACCAAGTGTTTTTCCTCGAATGCATGTCCCGATTCACAGAACAGATATGGACGAAGTAAAGTATAAACGTATGTCAATGTAATTTGTTATATTATTAACATATTTCGGTGTTTTCTTCGCAGACAACCTTCCAAGTCCAATACTGTGGCAGAGCCGCCCGAGTCTTTGAATCTCGATGATTCCACCAAGTCCGAGGAAGAATTATCGTTTCAACACTCAATAAAAATGCCTACATCTTTGGAAACACCGCAAGCTTCTACTTCGGATTTTTCGGCATTTGAAAGATTTCTACCTCAGATCACTCTGATTATTCAACATATGGAATCCTTGAAAAAGTATGTTTCCGAGTTAGATCACAATTATAGTGAAAAGAGAAGATCTATTGGAAAACAAGTAAAGTATAAACGTATGTCATTACTATGTAACTTGTTATATTATTAACAGATCTCTGTGTTTTCTTCGCAGACAATCTTCCAAACCCGATATTATGGCAGAGCCGCCCGAGCCTTTAAATATTGATGATTCCTACAAGACCGATGAGAAATCATCACCTCCCTCCATACCGAGTAGGCTTACTATTTTGGAGTCAGCACTGCAAGCTTCTACATCGGATTATCAGCACTTGGAATGCAGGCCGCAGACCACACCGAGACATCTTATCGAGGCAGATTACGAAAGGTATTATATTTTTCGATATTGGATATAGAATCAAACAAAAAAAAAGAAACGTCAAAAGGTCGATAAGGCATCATCATTTAGAGTAGCGGATAATCAAGTAAAAAATAGTTATATAGAAGTAAAAGAATCTATGATGTATTCAACGATATATAATTACGATAGTACATCAAATTCATCTGCCTCTATGCTATCAAACGACCAAGCGGAAATTACGGAAGAAGAAGAATTGATGGACCTTATGGATTCTGCAGATATTTCGGATATTCGGAGTTTCAGATCTACCCAGCAACATTTATCGCGTCAGATTATTGAGTTTGATTACGAAAGGTATATTTTTTTATTAAAATTATTTCAAATTTGATATCGCATAGTCGAAAACTTAATATCTGTATTAACAATATTTTATTTGCTTGTCTCTATTTTTTTAATAATTTGCGTAAATTATTAAGATTCATTAAGAATAATACTGTAATATTTATTTATATTATTAAAAATTATAATTTTCGAGTAAATATATTTTAATTATTATAAAATTTAAAAATATTTTTAATAAACAATAAAATATTTGAACGCTCTTTTGATTGGATGTACGGCAATGATTCGAGGATTAAAACGTGCGATTAATTAAAGAAAGTAAGATATTAGATGAAATTAACCAAATGTCTTTTTATTTAAAAAAATGCAGGGGCCAGGTATTAAAGGACTATGAAGAACGCATGAATTTTATGGAATCTACTTCTCCATTTATAGTGAAAAGAGAAGATCTATTGGCAAACAAGTAAAGTATAAACGTATGTCAATGTAACTTGTTATATTATTAATATATTTCGGTGTTTTCTTCGCAGACAACTTTCCAAATCCGATAATATGGCAGAGTTGCCCAAGCCATTGTATATCGATGATTCCTCCGATGAAGAATCATTTCTTCGAAGCCTAATGAGAATGCTTACATGTTTGAAGACACCGCAAGTTTCTACGTCGGATACTCGGCATTTGGAATCCTTGCTGAAGAAAGTTATCGTGTTAGATGACGAAAGGTATTATATATTCTTCGATAAAAATTACATCAAATTTAATATAGCATAGTACGCAAAAATATAATATCTCTGTTAACAAAATTTTATTTGCTTGGCTTTATATAGTTTTAATGATTTGCGTGGATTATTAAAAATTGTTTCGAATCGCACAGTATTATGTTCTTGTATTATTAATAATTACAATTTTTCAGAAAAATATATTTACAATTAATTCAATTTTGTACAAGTTTTAATTGTCCAAATGAGAAATGCAAAATACAAAATTTATTTACAGAAATAATATAAAATTATAGTAAATAATAATATTTTTGTATCTACTGTTAACATCTCCAATAGAATTTAGAAATACATATATTCAATGAATATTAAATATTTAAACGCTTTTTTATTCAATGTAACGCGATGATTTGAGAACTAAAACGTACGACTAACTAAAAAAAAAAAAGATATAAAATGAAGTTAACCAAGTGTTTTTTCTCGAATGCATGTCCCGATTCACAGAACAGATATGGACGAAGTAAAGTATAAACGTATGTCAATGTAATTTGTTATATTATTAACATATTTCGGTGTTTTCTTCGCAGACAACCTTCCAAGTCCAATACTGTGGCAGAGTCGCCCGAGTCTTTGAATCTCGATGATTCCACCAAGTCCGAGGAAGAATTATCGTTTCAACACTCATTAAAAATACCTACATCTTTGGAAACACCGCAAGCTTCTGCTTCGGATTTTTCGGCATTTGAAAGATTTCTACTTCAGATCACTCTGATTATTCAACATATGGAATCCTTGAAGAAGTATGTTTCCGAGTTAGATCACAAAAGGATCACTCTGATTATTCGGTATATGGAATCCTTGAAGAAGTGTGTTGCCGAGTTAGATCACGAAAGGTATTATATATTCTTCCATTAAAATTACTTCAAACTTAATATCTCATGGTACGTGAAAATCTAATTTATATATCAACGTAGTTTTATTTGCTTGTCTTTACATACATTTAATAATATGAGTAAATCATTAAGAATTGTTTAGAGTAACACTATATTATTTTTGTATTATTGAAAATTAAAATTTTCAGGTAAAGATATTTTCGTAAAATTAAAACAAGATCTATACATGGTTTAATAGTTTGAAATAAAAATTCGAAATACAATATTTATTTAAATGAATAATAACAATGTATTTACTTGAATGTAACAAATATAAATAATTGCTTTTGCAATTACTGTTAACATTTACAATAAATTTTAGAAATATTATTAATAAACAACGAAATATTTGGACGCTTTTTTTATTTAAAATAACGGGATGATTTGTGGACTAAAACGTGCGATTAATTAAAAAAAAGAAAGATATCAAATTAAATTATCCAAATGTCTTTCCTCGCGTCTGATGTCATAATTCAATATGGCTACGGTAAAGACACAGGAGCTATAACGCGATTATATATAGATTAATTTCCCTCACGTTTCAATTTGCGAAACCTTTTGCTAAGAATTACATTATTCTTCTGCAATAAGAACAAGTATGAATATCAGGTAAATTCATCGACTACAAATTTCTTAAATGTCTGCTCCGATTTGCAGAACAGATATGGACGAAGTAAATTGTAAATATATGTCAATGCAGCTTGAAAGATATGTTATGTTAATAAATCGATTTCCTTTTTGCTAAAAACCTTTCAGATCCGATTCTATGGAAAAGCAGCTCGAGGCTCTGAATGGCGATGATTTTATTAAGTTCGATCAGGAATTATCGTTCATCAAGGTAATCAGAATTATCTTTCTGTCCAGTCTGCAAATTTTTTCTTTAAACGCTTTCGAAAAATTAAAATTGTTCAAGTTAAACAGCCGTTACAGCGAGCAGATTATATTAATTAAGAACGTTTACGTTAAGTATTATATTCTTTAATTAGAATTACTACAATCTTAATATCGCATAATACTAGGCATTCTAATACCTCTATTAATATAATTTTATTTCCACGTGTATATGCTCTATAATAATTCGCATAAATAATTGAGGATTGTTTAACATAACACTGTATTTATTGTATATTATTTTATTGTATAAGTTGAAATTATAATTTCAAGTAAAGATATCATTGCAATTAAAACAATTTTTACACAAGATTTAATCGTTTGAGAAATAAATTTAATAAAAAAAATTGATTTACATCAATAATAACATTTGTATTTATTGTTACGATCGATATTAAAATTTAGAAATATTTTTAATAGACAATAAAATAATTCAACATAGTGATTTCATTATGTAACGTAACGCAACGATTCGAGGACTGGAACGTATAATTATCTAAAAAAGATAAAATGCCATTAATTAATGGTCACTTTATTTTTAAAACCAGGGACCAGATACACAAACGCAGAGGCAAGCAGACAGAAATTTATCATCGAGCTGTTCTGATCATAGCGATCTGTCTTGGAACTATACAGTAGAAAATAAGGAATTAGAGAAAATTAAAGATTCCAAGGAACATATCTACAAAACTACATCATCCCAATTTACGGAAACGAACAAAGGTGTTGCAAGAGTGATTTCTACGAAACAAGAACTAATTCCTACAAGTAAAACACTCAGTAACACTCGAGAAGATAATTTAGACTTTACGAACGAAAGTGACAAGACATTGAGAGATTATCAGGAAACAAAAGAAATGAATCGTCAAAATCGTCAAAAGATCGATAAGACATCATTATTTAAAGCAGCGGATAATCAAGTAAAAAATGATTATATAGAAGTAAAAGAATCTATGATGGATTCAACGGCATATAATTACGATAGTACATCAAATTCATCTGACCCTATGCTATCAAACGACCAAGCGAAAACCACGGAAGAATCGATGGATTCTGCAGATATTTCGGATATTCAGAGTTTCAGATCCACCCAGTTATCGCGTCAGATTAATTCTGAATCAGATTACCAAAGGTATTATATTCTTCGATTAGAATTATTTCAAATTTAATATCGCGTAGTCGAAAACTTAATATCTGTATTAACAATATTTTATTTGTTTGTCTTTATATTTTTAATGATTTGCGTAAATTATTAAGATTCATTTAGAACAATACTGTAATATTTTTTTATATTATTAAAAACTATAATTTTCGAGTAAATATATTTTCTCAATTAAATTAATTTCTGTAGATTTAATTTTTTGAAATAGAAATGCAAAACACAAAATTTATTTTAGTAAATAATAGTTTTTGTAATTATTGTTAGCGTCTGCAATAAAATTTAGAAATATTTTTAATAAACAATAAAATATTTGAACGCTCTTTTGATTTACTGTAAGACAATGATTCGAGGATTAAACCGTGCAATTAATTAAAAAAGTAAAATATTAGATGAAATTAACCAAATGTTTTTTTATTTAAAAAAATGCAGGGGCCAGTCATTAAAGGACTATGAACGACGCATAAGTGTTATGGAATCTAGTTCTCCAATTATAGTGAAAAGAGAAGATCTATTGGAAAACAAGTAAAATATAAACGTATGTCAATGTAACTCGTTATATTATTAACAAATCTCGATGTGTTCTTCGCAGACAACCTTTCAAAGTTGGTATTATGGCAGAGCCTCCCAAGCCTTTAAATGACTCTCCCAAGTTCGATGAGAATTCGAATTCATCGTATCGCCCGAAATGTTTTATGATTTGGAGGCAATTGCTTGAATGTCCTTTTCCGGGTCCTCGACATTGCACATGCTTTAAGCAGAATATATGGAGTACCGAGTCAGATTACAAAAGGTATTATAAAGGTATTATATCTTTCTATTGTAATTATTTCGAAAAATTACCTTGATTTAATCATTTAGGTCTGCGGACGATCAGGTGAAAAATATTCAAGTAGAAAAATCTACCGAAGATTCAACGATATATAATCGCGATAGTACAGCAATTTCATCTGCATCTATGCCACTAGATGTTCAGACTAAAGCTACAGAAGAAGAGGAATTTATGGACCCTACAGTTTCTGCAGTATACGTACCAAATACATTGTCTAATGATACATCATTAGATATTGTATTTGGTACCCATTGGTGGGCTACTGTAATCGCGAAATTGAAGAATTTTCAAAATACGAGACGAAAAAATTTTTGGAAATGTTTCTCGAAAGCGCTTTGCATGTTTACAATCAAGTGTATATATTATATAGTTTCATTAATATTAATATTATTATTAATATTACCTCTATTTCTATCTCTATCACTATTTCTATTGTATTTTCGTTTGGATATATATCAGAACTATAAGAGCACTAACACAATAACTTTTCCGACTGCCGCTGTCGAAATAGAGAAAGGGATTTCCGGTCAGGATCAAATTGTACAAGTTTTGACCGAGTATCTTCAGCGAGATTCACGTCCTTTAAAAGTGGTAGCTCTCATCGGTAACATAAGCGATGAATCATACATGGCGGACCTTAGAAATAGAAAATTTTCCAGAAGGACCGATAGCGATTTCTCTATCTTTCCGAACTTTATTGTCTTCGAGAATTTGAGAGCAGAGCATTTGACAGATTTCTTAACCTATGTGAAATCCTTTCAAAAAGCATTCGGCAATCTGCAGATTACTATATTGGCAGATTTTAAAGTTGAGCAGATCAGTAACGCTTCCATGCGTAGTATATATCTTAACCGAATTATAAGCACAGTAAAAGATGCTTTCATCCAAGCGAATATCAGTATTAAAATTATTCCCTGCGAACTTTTGAACAAGAATGCTTCAGAAAATACATTATAAACATGGCGAAAATATGAAACTAACATTCTCCCAATATAAGATTGATATTATTTAACGAGGTTTGATAGAAGAAGATTGCAAAAAGGCATATGATTTGTAGACACTAAAATGATCATGCATATATCATTTCAATGGGACGAAACTGCTAAAATTATTGTATTGCGTTTGACATAACATTATCTGATTAAAAAATCAATACTTTTTTCTGTATATATTCTCGATTGTAACATATTGCAATAATTTTAGGAGTACAAATAATCGAAAATATTTTTTAAACTTTCTAAATATGTTGAATCGCGTTTCCTCTTTGCTTAATTAGATCGTCAGGTCATTATTCCTCTAGCTTTTGGTTCGAAAGATAATTTTTATAATTAATAAATAGAAATAAGATTTTTAATTTCGCATTGAAGCTAATCTGCATATGATTTTACAGTCATCGTCAGTTGATCTGAACGCATGATGAAATTTTCGTATGCGTTTCCTTCATATTGTACTAAAAACGAGCGGTGATTTTTACAGAAGATGATGTGTGATGTGTTGTTTAGCGTACATTTGACAAAACGCATAATCAGCGCGCTGTTTTGCACGGTTAAACAAACTTACATTAGTTAGGACTCCCGACATACGTAATATTTCGGACTTTGCTAAGTTTTATTTTGTAATCATATTTTATGACAATTTATATGCGAACGCCCGCTGTAATTCCGTATGCATAAATCTTCGTAATGGCACGTAATGCTGAAAATTAGGCGTTACGCTGCGCTACGTTGTTACCATCGATCGTTCTTATACAATTAAAAATTCGTTCGCGATTATTTAATTTTTTCTATTTTGTTAGCTATTTTGTGCTATAAAGTTAAACAGTTTAATTTATAAAAGACATGTGTTTTCTTAGTACTATATAGATAAATAGTTATTTCTGTAGATTATAGAATGTTTGAATATAAAATGAGAAAAATCTTAGTGTGTTACATTTTGATATTATAAAAAATATCTACATAAATGTGATAAATTTATTATAATTAACATAAATGGATTAAAAGAAAAGTATGTATGTTTTAATGCTCTATAGATATATATGTAGTGTTATTACATTCAGGTTTTAGAATATAAGTAAGAAATATCTACACAAATGCGATAAATTTATTATAATTAACATAAATGGATTAAAAGAAAATTATGTATGTATGTTTTAACGCTCTATAGATATATGTAGTGTTATTACATTCAGATTTTAGAATATAAATTTTCTTAAGAAGCGCATTTAATTTGTTACTTAATTCTCTGAAACTATATTTTGCGCAATTATTTCATTATTTAATTTATAATAATATTTATTGTGTATATGTAATTAAATTTAGATTACAGATAATAATTAAATTATATGTAGTTATCACTTTGTATTTGTACTTTTTATATATTTACGAATAAATAATTGAAACAAAACGATAATTATGCGGTAAAATAATGATATTTTTTTTTTTTTAAAGAAATTTTTCTTTTAATGAAAGCACGCAAAGAAATTTAGCGTTAAAAAAGGAATTATAAGACTATAAATGTTAAATTATATAATTAGTAATTTAGTAATAGAAAAATCAATGTCAAAATACTCTTTTCCTGTACGCACATAGCGTTGCGTCTTTTTATGATAAAAAGTATCTGTTTTTGTTGCTTTTTACATATACATCAATAATAATGCAACTGATCAACTTAAATGATACGTTCGTTTGGTAACGCCGCAAAACTGTGTTATATTGCGCGCTTTTAGTTTATTCCGTTATTCTCGCATTTCCTTAAGTATTCCATGAAGAAAATATATATGTTCTAGAAAACAATTATATTTTATTTTCAGCGAATAAAATTATTCGATTTGATCGAACAGTCACGTTCTTTATTTAGTCGTACCGAAATGCTTACCCGACAATAGTTTTAAGGATTCATTAAAGTTGTAATGATACACAGATGTCTTTCTGTATACATCAACGATCGTGGAAATTCCATTCGCTTAGCTGTCGGCAAAACTGTCCAAAAACGACTGTTAATACTGACTTGTCAATTATTTATTAACAAGCATGATTATCGATCATCATTTCTTTATATTTGTTTTGATGAGATCGGTTAATAACAGCTCTTTTAGTTTGTGTGCGTTCTTTGTGCAATAACAGCGTTGAATTAAATGTCATGATATTCTGGCTATCAAAGACAATAAAAAATTGAGAGAATAGTTTTAAATATAATCGTTTCCTATCAATTTCTCGTTATGAAATTCACATGTGTAGGCGCACGTTAATTGAATAACCTTAATTTTTAATATTTTAATTGAGTAATAAGTCATTTTTATCTATTTCTTCTATTCTGTAATATTCCGACGAGCGAGAAGTTATTACGCGACAAAAATTTATATATTTTATGTTCCACATTATAAAAGGTAAAACCTCGTGAGTAGAAAAAAATCGCGGTACGTCGCCGAAATTGCAATGCATTAAGTTTAAACATCTCACCCGTCAATTTCGCCTTTGGTCGATCGGTCGGACGAACAATGTAGGAAGAACAGCTAGTTTCGGGAGAGGCCGCACAAAAAACTGGAGAATCGCGTTATGATATAGCCGAAAATATCACGTAACGTTTTTATTAAAGATGGTAATTACAAAAGAAAACTAACAATAAGTATTTATGAAAAAGAGAACAGAAGACCAGTAAACTGATGCAGTCCATTTGGCTGACTTTGACAGAAAGTTTTTATTATATTTAATCTGCATCAAAAATCTGCATCAAAAATCATATTAAAAATCAAGCTAAAGCCGCCTCTTCTACTCTTTATACCCCGAAGGATCCAGTCTTCGCACCAAGAACATATTTCTATCAGTATCAGTAAAGATAGTCGTCATTGAAAACGTTGATGAGGAGGAAGAGAATTGCAGAAAATTATAAATTACAAAACAGTGTACTTTAAATATGTACATGTTAATTTGGAAAAAGTATTTAGAGAAAATTATAACAGAAAAAATTGTTGAACAAAATGAGTATGCATAAGTTTATAGCCGCTGGAGTAGAAAATATTTTCTAAGTACTCGACGCTCTCTCTCTCCATAAGATAGCATAAGAAATAGCATAAGCATAAGCAAAAGCATAAGAAATAGAATTGCGCAGCAATAAATCAAATCAACGAGACAAACATATTCGGCGAAGCTTCGCGATGTTATTACGTCGCTCTCTTTTCGATTATTATTTTATTCATTTGCCAGCATCTAAAAAAAACGGCTTAATTTACCAAATATATTTCAATTCTAAAATCTTAATCTTAATTCAAATCAAAATGTTTACATATGTATTAATAGAAATAAACTGCATCGTATCTTACTTTTCTATCTGCAACCATATGACCAGCATGAAGAGTGTTTCTTGTCCATGAGAATGTACTTCATAAAATTTATCCTGCACTGATAAATGCAGTAGTAGTAAAAAGGAAGGCATCTTTTAAGAATAATGTAATATAAAATTGCCCACACACACGCTTCTATCATTAATCTGGATCAAAAGGTAATTTAATGGAATAACACTAAAACATTTAAGATATATTAGGATTTACCATTGAGTAATGAATTTTGAATACAGAATGTTCGTATTGCAAATGTATATAATTTACATTCTGCCTGCTAATGTTTCTTCATTATATACTGTTATTTTTATTACTTTCTTTTGTCAGGAATAAACAATTCAAAAGCAGTCCGACAAGACAAAGATAAGAGTTATTGTGAAAGACAAAGCTGGCAGAGGTATCTTGCTGACGCTGAAAATATTGTCTATTATTAATCTCTGCTACTTCCATCTATAAAAAAAAAATATATTTTTTGAGAACTTTTACAAATGTTCATCTTTTAATCATCTCCAAGTAATCTTACCGTAAAATCCACGTGGGACAGTCCTTTATAATTATTGTCATGCTGATAATTGTGAAAATAGAGATTGTACAGATTCTCTTTCTTCCATGCTTATATACATGATGAAATTCACATAGTACCATTTTACGTTCTTCGGCATCATTTTCTTCGCTATCAAAAATCTCAGATGAGAGCACTCGTTTGCTCTCTGACTCTAGTATCGAGACATCAACGAGCATGATGGACATCTGTGTTCAACAATATAATATTTATTGTAATATTTTCCTTAAAAAATTTGTTAAAAAAATTACATCAAGATTAACTTTATCTTCTACTTTATAATTGCAAAGCTTTTGTTGCTTCAAAATCTTTTTAAGAAAAAGTCTGTGTTGTCTCTAATTTTTTTAACAAGGTTTGAATGATTTGACAAAGTATTTAGAAACATATCTCGTATATGATTTGTAGAAATTAAACCTAACATTATTCATTATTGCAAGTCACCATAGTTTTGTTCGCGCTTTCAGGAGTCAACAGATTTCAACATTTACCAGATCAAGCTTGAAATTTGTGAGATTCACGTTTAAAATGCCATTCTTGTAGAAATTGAACGTACTCAGAATAATGTAAAGCCTTTTGTTTTTCTGAAATGCAAGCAATACTTTAAACGAAACGGAATGCATTGAATAACGAAAAGTGGCAATAGAAACAAAGCGCAGCATCGATAAAATATCGTTGTTTCAAAAAAGACGGATCTATAGATTGCGCGTGTCTTTGAGTTTAGTTTTTCGAAAATCTATTTGGAATAATGTTTAATATACCTTTTGCCGCGCAATCACGCGCAAATTAATTCGTACAATCACCTCACAACCAGCACCGCAGCTTATGTCAAAATATTCACAAAATTTATCACAAAAAATATTTTGCGTCATCATTCAGGTATATTAACAGCGGCTAATTACAAATGTAACGAATCAATGGAATCGATAATTTTCTTTTCCAGAGTGACGTAAAGTAGCGTGACATATAATGTTCACCGAAATTATCGACAATGACGCGCGATAACATTGCCACGGACGATATTGTACAATATTATTTTGTTCATGATTTTTGCGTACGCACAATCGCAATCGTAATGTACAATAAACACTATATACATTTGAAAAGACATTTTTCGTCTTTCATTTTCCACGATATTATACCGCTACACGATACAATCCGTTGAATCTACTCAACGAACGCCGATGTCTCCCGTTGTATCATCCCGATTGTCACATCATAAAGAATCAGTATGCATCAAAGCCGTTTTCGCTGGTCAATACTGGAGCAGAAACTAAAATCGTCCCGAAATGTTGGAAACATCGGAATCAAAACTAATATGAAAGTGCTGTGGAAAGGTACGTAAATTCTGATCGTTGAATTTGACCGAATGTGTTGTCAAACATATATTTTCAACACAGTAGAATCGCGTAAAAAGTGATAATAAGAACAACAAACATCATAAACATTTTCGTTTTCAAGAAATCGAGGATACTCGACGTGTTTTCCGAAATACGAACTTTGACAGTTATAGTCCGATTATATTGTGTGCTAGTAAGACTCCAAACTCGTGGTCTTTGCAAAACCGAATTACGATTCTTAACGACTTATAATTACGTGTTTGCACCTTTTGTAATCAGAGGGAGACTATAGTATACAGCACTTAAAAAAAAACAGGTAAAGATAATAAAATATGATTTATGAAAAAAGCAAAACTTGTAACACTTTTGAATTAATTTATATTTTGCTTAAGAATTTATTTTAAAATTAAAAAGTTATAGGTAAAAATGAATGTTTAGCAGAACTTTCGAGATGGAGTGCTTTTACTAATAATTATTTTCTTCACTAATAATATTGAAATACAAAACGCAACAATTATAACACAAACAGATATCTAAAAAGTGTAGAAAACGATGTTTAAAGATAAAATAATTAGAAATTTTGTATTATGTATGTTGTGTCTTTATTTCGCCGAATTGAAAAACGTTCATATTTTCGTTCTAATTCGCATTTTAGAGCGATTATATGTTTCTTTATTTCACTGAGATCTCAATTTCCAAGGCTTTGGCCTTCTTCTAAAATTTACATTAGTAATTGACAAGAAATAAACAAATATCAAATAAATTCATAGACTAAATGTTTCTCAAATGCTTGTTCCGATTCGCAGAACAGATAGTGACAAAGTAAAGTATAAACGTATGTCAATGTAATTTGTTATATAATTAACAGATCTCTGTGTTTTCTTCGCAGACAATCTTCCAAACCCGATATTATGGCAGAGCTGGCCGAGCCTTTGAATATCGATGATCCCTACAAGACCGATGAAAAATCATCATCTCCCCTCATATCGAGTGGGCTTACTATCTCGTTATATCTCATTGCTCTTTCGGAGTCAACACTGCAAGCTTCTACATCGGATCCTCAGCATTTGGAATGCAGGCAGCAGATTATACCGAGACATCTTATCGGGTCAGATTATAATAGATATATTTTTCGATTAGAATTATTTCAAACTTAATATCGCATAGTCGAAAACTTAATATCACTACTAACAAAATTATATTTGTTTGTCTTTATATTTGTCCGTCTTTATATAGGCCTATTATTTCGAAGACAACACTGCAAGCTTCTACATCGGATCCTCAGAATTTAAAATGCAGGCAGCAGATTATACCGCCACATCCTATCGGGTCAGATTACGATAGATATTATATTCTTCGATTAAAATTATTTCAAACTTAATATCGCATAGGCAAAAACATATTATTACTACTAAAAAAATTTTATTTGTTTGTCTTTATATAGACTTATAATTTCGGAGCCAACACAGCAAGTTTCTACATCGGATCCTCAATATTTAAAACGCAGGCAACAGATTATATCGAGAAGTCTTATCGGGTCAGATTACGAAAGGTATTATATTCTTCGATATTGGATAGAATTATTTAAAACTTAATATCGCAGTCGAGATCTTATTAATACTATTAACAAAATTTTATTTGTTTGTCTTTATATTTATTAATAACTTCCGTGAATTATTAAGAATTGTTTAGAATAACACTATATTACTTTCTTGTATTATTGAAAATTATAATTATCGAGTAAAGATATTTACGCAATTAAAACAATATCTATACAAGATTTAATTATTTGAAATAGAATTGCAAAAGACAAAATTCATTTAAATTAATAATATATAAAAATAATAAATAATAATATTTATAATTATTTTTAATATTTACAATAAAATTTAGAAATATTTTTAATACACAATATAACACATAAAAAATTTGAATGCTCTTTTTATTTAATCTAACGCGATTATTCCAGGATGACAACGTGCGGTTAACTAAAAAAGAGAAAGATATCAAATGAAATTATTCAAATGTCTTTCCTCGAATGCATGTTTTGATTCGTAAAACAGATTGTAAACAGTTGTAAAACAGTTTGTAAATACTAACTTGTTATATTATTAAAATATCTCGATGTCGTTTTCCCAGACAACTTTCAAAATCCGATATTAAGGCAGAGCCGCCAGAGCCTTTGAATATCGATGATTCCTCCAAGTTCGAGGAAGAACTATCGCTTCCAGACGTAATCTTTAAAACTGTGAAGACACTGGAATCTTCTACTTCGGAAATCACTGAACGGATGTTACATTTTATAGAAGAAATGAGAAGGTATTATATACTTCAATTAAAATTACTTCAAACTTAACATCTCATGGTACGTGAAAACCTAATTTATATATTAACAAAGTTTTATTTGCGTGTCTTTATATACTTTTAATGATTTGAGTGAATCATTAAGAATTATTTAGAGTACCACTATATTATTTTTTGTATTATTGAAGATTAAAATTCTCAGGTAAAGATATTTTCGTAATTATAACAATATCTATACATGGTTTAATAGTTTGAAATAAAAATGCAAAATACAAAATTAATTTAAATGAATAATAACAATTTATTTACATGAATATAAAAAAAAATAAATAATTGTTTTTGCAATTACTGTTAACATTTACAATAAAATTTAGAAATATTTTTAATTAACAACGAAATATTTGGACGCTTTTTTTATTTAAAATAACGGGATGATTTATGGAAAAGGTGCGATTAATTAAAAAAAAGAAAGATATCAAATTAAATTATCTAAATGTCTTTCCTCGAATGCATGTTTTGATTCGTAGAACAGATATGGACGAAGTACAGTATAAACATATGTAATTGTAATTAGTTAACAATATTTCCCTAAAAGAATCCTTCCTCCAACTTGGAGGAAGGATTATCGCTTCGACACACAATGCCTATATCTTCGGAGACACACTTCTACTTCCAATTCTTGTCATTTGGAATTCTTTCAGGGGAATATTGTCGAGTTAGATCACGAAAGGTATATGTTCTTCGATTAAAATTACTACTCACTTAATATCTCATAATACGTGAAAATCTAATATTTTTATTAACAAAATTTTATTTGCTTGTCTTCATGTACTTCTAATGATTTGAGTGAATTATTAAGAATTGTTTAAAGTAACACTATATCATTTTCTTGTATTAATGAAAATTATAATTATCGCGTAAAGATATTTACGCAATTAAAACAATACCTATACAAAACTTAATTGTTTGAAATAGAATTGCAAGACACAAAATATATTTAAATTAATAATATATAAAAATAACAAATAATAATATTTATAATTATTTTTAACATAATAAAATTTAAAAATATGTTCAATACACATTATTATTTGAATGCTTTTTTTATTTAATATAACAAGAAAATTCCAGGAAGAAAACGTAAGTTTAACTAAAACGAAGAAAGGTATCTATTGAAAATAACCAAGTATCTTTTTTCGAATGGATATTTTTATTGATAGAACAGATATGGACGAAGTAAAGTATAAACGTATGTCAATGCAACTTGTTATATTATTAATATATTTCGTTTTTTTTTCCAGCCAATCTTACAAATCCGATATTACGCCAGAGCCGCCAGAGCCATTGAATATCGATGATTCTTCCGATGAAGATTCATTTCTCGAATGCTTACAAAGAATAAAAATGCCTAAATTATTTGAGGCAATGCAACTTTCTACTTCCGATCCTCGGCATTTGGAATCCTCGCAGGAGGATGTTGTCGAGTTAGATCTCGAAAGGTATTATATATTTTTCTTTTAAAGTTACTTCAATCTTAATGATACGTGAACTTCTTAATAATACTCATGGTACATGAAAATCTAATTTATATATTAACAAAGATTTAATTGCTTTTCTTTATATACTTTTAATGATTTGAGGGAATCATTAAGAATTGTTTAGAATAACATTATATTATTTTTTGTATTATTGAAAATTAAAATTTTCAAGTAAATATACTTTTGTAATTGAAACAATAACTATACATGGTTTAATTGTTCAAAATAAATATGCAAAATACAAAATTTTTTTACATGAATAAAAACAATTTATTTACATAAACATAACAAAAATGAATAATTTTTTGTAATTATCTCTAACATTTACAATAAAATTTATAAATATTTTTAATAAACAACGAAATATTTTTTTATTTTTATTTTATACGAACGCTTTTTTTATTTAATGTAACGCGTTTATTCGTGGACTAAATCGCGCGATTAACTAATCAAAGAGGAAATTATCAAATTAAATTAAACGAGTGTTCTCTCGAATGCATTTTCCGATTTTGCAGAACAAATATGGACTAACGATAAGTAAAGTATACACGTATGTTTATGTAACTTGTTATATTATTAACAGATCTCGATGTTTTCTTCGCAGATTATCTTCCAAATCCGATATTATGACAGAGCTGACCGAGCCTTTGAATATCGAGGATTCCTCCAAGTCCGAAGAGGAATCATCGCCTTCTTCGATAAGTCGACCATTGACATTTTTGCAACATACTTACGATAGTACATCAAGTTCACCTGCAATTATGCCATCAGACGATCAGACCGAGACTCACAGCCGAGACTCACAATCGAGACAGAAAAAAACGTTTTGCAAGTTTACAATTGAGTGCATTTCTTTTATAATCTTCTTGATATTATCTCTAATATTATATCTGTATTTCCCTTTGCATATATATCAGAATGATAAGCGCAATAACACAATAACTTTTCCGACTGCCGCTATCGAAATGGAGAAAGGGATTCTTGGTCAGGATCAAATTGTACAAGTCTTGACCGAATATCTTCAAGATTCACCTCTTTTAAAAGTAGTGGCTCTCATCGGTGACACAAGCGTCGAAAAATCATATACGGTGGACCTTATAAAGAAAAAATTTCGCAGAAGAAGCGATAACGGTTTTTCATCTTTGTATCCGAACTTTGTTGTCTTAGAGAATTTGAGAGCAGAGCATTTGACAGATGTCATAAACTATGTAAAAACCTTTGAAGAAGCATACGGCAATCGGCAAATTACTATATTGGCTGTTTTTAAAGTTGGGCAGATCGATGATTCTACGATGCGTAATACAGATCTAAACCGAATTATAAACACAGTAAAAGATACTTTCATCGAAGCAAATATTAGTATTAAAATTATTTCTTACGAACCTTTAACCGAGAATGCTTTAGAAAAACACATTATAAACACGGCGAAAGATATAAGACTAACGTTCTCCCAAGATGAGATCAATATTATTAAACGAGGATTGACAGAAGATAATACCGATAGCAGAAAAGCCTATGGTTTGTAGACACTAAAAGAATAATACAAAAAGGATAATTGCTTACAAGGGGACGATTGCTTTCAGGAGACTGCTAAAATTATTGTATTGCGTTTGACATAACAATATCTGATTAAAAATGAGTACACCTTTTCTGTATACATTCTCGGTTGTAACATATTGCAATAATTTTAAGATTACAAATAAGTGAAAATATTTTTTAGATCTTCTAAATATGTCAAATCGCGTTTTTTCATTGCTAAATTAGATCATCAGTTCTTTATTCCTCTAGCTTTTGATTCAAAAAATAATTTTTATAACTAATGAAAAAGAATAAGACTTTTAATTTCGCATTGAAAGCCAATTTGCATATGATTTACAGTCATGGTCCATTGGTCTGAATGTATGATGAAATTTTCGTATGCATTATTTTTATATTGTACTAAAAACGAGCGGTGATTTTTACAGGAGATGATGTATGTGTTGTTTAGCGTACGTTCGGCGAAACGCATAATTAGCGCGCTGTTTTGCACGATTAAACAAACTTATATTAGTTAGCACTCCCGACATACGTAATATCTCGGACTTTGCTAAGTTTTATTTTGTAATTACATTTGGATTTATGACAATTTATTAGCGAGCGCCCGCGGTCATTCCGTATGTATAAAGCTTCGTAATGACACGTAATGCTCAAACATTAGACGTTATGCTGCGCTACGTTGTTGATCATCGATCGTTTTTATGCAATTGAAAAATTGTTCGTGATTATTTCATTTTCCTTCTTCTTCTTAGCTATAAAATTATACGATTTGATTGATTAAAAACATGTTTTTTAGTATTATATAGATAAATAGTTAATTTTCCAGATTAGAATGTTTAAGTGTAAATTGAGAAACTTATAGATATATGTACAGCTATTACATTCTGATTTTAAAATGCGAATTTTCTTAAAAAGTCCATTGAATTTGTTAATTAATTTTTTGAGAAACTATATTTAGCTTTATTTTTTATTTTTTAATTTAAAACAATAATTATTCAAATAATAATTATAATATGTATATGTAAGAAAATTTAGATTACGAACAATAATTAGATTATATGTAGTTGCTATTTTGTACTTGTACTTTTTATATATTTACGAAAATGATGAAATAAAACATTAATCCTGCTGTAAAATGATGATATTTTCTCAAAAAAGATATTTCTTTAAATAGAAGCTTGCAAGTAAGATAAAAGAAATTAATTTAGCAATAAAGTTATACAAAATTACAAAAGTTTAGATGATAAATTGTATAATTAGTGATAATCTGAATATTATTTATTGCGACTGATAGATACGTGATTTAACTATTTCGCGTAAATTGTTTAATCCATATCATCATTTATAATTATGAATTTTATTAAATATGGTTTTTTCATTCCTTACATAAACATCATCTCTTTATGATCTACTTATTTCGCTTTTTAATTATTCATTTCTACATGATTTTCTCTCACGCAATTTAATAATATATCAATCAATGTTAAAATTTTTGTTTTGTGCACACACGTAACATTACGTCTCTTTATAATAAAAAATATCTTTTATGTGTCTCTTACGTATACGTCGATAATGATGCAACTGATCAGAAGTTATGTTCGTTCTGTAACGCCGTAAAACTATGTTACATCACGCGCTTCCAGTTCTTCCTGATATTTCATTTGTTAGGTGTTCTATTAAAATTTAATATAGTAATTTCAAATATATAAAATTACTCAATTGTACTGAAGAATCACATTTTTTGTGCGAAAACCAAACGTTTACCTAACAATTATTATAACGATTTATGAAAATTGCGGTGATACATAATCATCCTATATGTGTATGCGAATGATTGCGGGAATTCCATTCGTTTCCAGCGAAGCTGGTGTTCAAAGACATACGTGAATGGACAATTTTCGATTTGATTATGTATCCAGCATTATTTCTTTACATCTGCTTTGATGAGTTTGGATGATAATTGTTTTTTCGAGCATGTGCTTTGTGCAATGATATCGTCTAATTAATTGGTATTATGATATTCTTGCTACAAATGACAATAAAATTGAGAGAGTTACTTTGAACGTAATCGTCCTATCAGTATTTCGTTATAAAACACATGGAAAGGCGATTAACTAATAGACCTTTTAATTATTTATATTTTTTAATAATGTTTCTATAAAGTTTCAATGAGACGTTTTTACGCGCCAACGCTCCACATATTTCATATATGCTAAGTCGTGAGTCAAAGGCGGGATTGCTTGAGCAGATAAAAATCGATAATCGATAAATAGGTAAAATGTCGCCGAAATTGCGGATAATCGAGTGCAATATTATATTCATTAGATCGGATGACCGTCGAACAGTATAAGAAAACTCATTGTCAGTGCAGTTCTTGAATTTTTGTTTATATTAAAAAAATAGTTCAAGCTGCAGAGTGTCTCAAAAACCGAAGCAAACGACGTGATTGAAGTTTGGAGCGTTCATTGACCGAAAATATAATATTTGCTAATAACAAGCAAACTTATAAAAAATGATTATATTCACATTTAAAATAATATATTTAAAATAAAAAAATATTTTTGAAATAAAAAAAACAAAACAATTAAAAAACATCAAAATTACGAAACATATATTTAAATAAAATTCATCACAGTCGTCTCTGCGTTTGGTGCCAAGAAATGCGAGCATAGTCGCATGCATTTAAATCATTTACAATATATAAAAATTAATTTGTTAAGAAACAATGACCGAAACAGATCCGTAAATCACGATATTTCTGCAAAGGCGATTGAATACCCGTTTAAAAATTTATCACAGTCGTCTCTGCGTTTGGTGCCAAAATTTGCGAGCTTGGTAGCATGCCTTGTGATCTCCTGTGATAGGAAAAAAATAATTTGTCCGGAAGCAATGCCCGGAACACTTCCGTTTATCAAGTTATTTCTGAATATTCGGGTATAAACTCATTTAAATATTCATCTCGTTCGTCTCTGCGTTTGGTGCCAAAATTTGCAAACGTGGCTTAATGCCTTATGATATCCTGCGATAGGAAAAAATTAGTTTGTCCGGAAGCAATGCCCGGAACACTTCCGTTTATCAAGATGTTTTTAGAATATGCGCGTTTAAACTCATTTAAATATTCATCCCGTTCGTCTCTGCGTTTTGTGCCAAAATTTGCAAACGTGGCTTAATGCCCTATGATCTCCTGTGATAGGAAAAAATTAGTTTGTCCGGAAGCAATGCCCGGAACACTTCCGTTTATCAAGATGTTTTGGAATATGCGCGTTTAAACTCATTTAAAAATTCATCCCGTTCGTCTCTGCGTTTGGTGCCAAAATTTGCGAGCGTGGTGGCATGCCTTGTGATTTCCTGTGATAGGAAAAAAATAATTTGTCCGGAAGCAATGCCCGGAACATATCCGAAAATCAATATATTTTGCATATGGGCCTAAATCATTGTTTAAAAATGTATCACAGTCGTCTTTGCGTTTGGTGCCAAAAGATGCGAGCGTTGTCGCATGCCTTGAGATCATTTACGATAAAAGGAAATTGATTTGTTAAGAAACAATTCTCGGAGCAGTTTCGAAAATCACGATATTTCTTCATAGGCGCTTGAATATTCCTTCAAATATTTATCGCAGGCGTTTCTGCGTTTGGTGTTAAAAAATGCGAGGGTGGTCGCATGCCTTTGGATCATTTACAATAGAAAAAAATTAATTTGTTAAGAAATAAGGAACAGATCCTTAAAAATTTTTTTGTTGCCTTAAATTTTTAAAAAGGATGAGTGATTTAAAAAAGTATTTAAAGGCATATCTCGCATATAATTTGCAGAAATTATATGCCAATATTATTTATTATTGTAACTCAGCACAGCTTTGTTCGCGTTTTTTTTTCAATTTTATATCAATATTCGGCTGCCCAAGCTTGAAATTTGTTAGATTCACGATTAAAATGCCATTCTTGTAGCAACCAGTTGTATTCAGGTAATATAGTACCTTTGGTCTGAAATACAAATAATATCTTAAGCAAAACGGAATGTATAGGTTGAAGAGCGGAAAAGGGAAGCACAGCATGGCACGGATTAAAGTGCCGTTGCTCCGAAAGGGACAGACACATATGTATACGGATCTGTATATTGCATGCATTACTGAGTTTACTTCCACAGAATTTCTTTGGAATGTTTTAGTGTACTCTTTTGCTGCTTAATCACATTGGCGCAAATTAATATACTGTTTCGTGACGCACAGCCAGCACGACATAATTTTCAAAATTTATTTAATTTAATAATTATACGATCTTCATCCCGGATAATATCTCGCGCAATTATTCAGATACGTCTATTAACTGCGATCAATTGCAACGAATCGAGAAAATTGAGAATATTCTTTCTTGAAGTAACGTAAAGTAACATTACATGCAATGTGCTCCGAAATTATCGCGCATAACACGGACAATTTTCATGCGATACTTTCCATAATCTTACATACAATACACACTGTTGCAAATTTTTCTCGCCTTACATTCCGTGGGATTATTACGATACACAATACGATCGCCGATTCGTTGAAACAATTTGACGAACGCAAATACCTCGAAGCAGCTTACACTCCCTAAATCACAATTAAACGTCCAATAATAATAATAATAATAATAATAAATGTGTCGTCTGAGAAAATCGCAATTTCAGTGCAACCAACCCGTTATATCTAGCTTATGAATCCTTGCGTTCACCATGATCACCATTAGCAAAAGCGATAAACAAACTCGTGTCAGCATAATAGAGATCGGCTGCATAATTTCGGCTTCTGGCATTCTCGACATCCCCTTCTTCCACTGTATTTCCGTTTATGTCACATCACAAAGAATCGACTCACACCGTGTCGAAAAAAATGCTTTGCTTTCACTCGTCGATACGCGAGGAATAAAGATCGTCCCGAAGAGCTGGAAGCATCGGAATCGAACCGGACTCACTTAGGCTACGTTTCACTTAACGATAGCAACGCTCTGTCTTTATTTAACTTTCAGTGAACAAGAATGAAATAGTTTTACGAGTCTTGAGATCGCCAAATGGAATGTAGTCTTATAATAGTGTTGCGAAAAAAAGAAACGTGTGTGAACTCGGACCGTTGTTGGTAAACTCGATTGTGAGCACGTGTTATCAGCATGGTAGCATCACGCTAAAAAAACACCAAATATCGCAATAAATTTCAGTGGTCTCGTTTTATCGGTTTCAACGCTCTTTCATCAAAGACGCTCGGCATATTTTCTTTTTTAATATGATCTCCGATAGTCATAATTTAATTGCACTGTGTGCTAGTAAGATTTCGAACTCGTGGCGTTCATAGGACCAAATTACGATTTTTAACGTCCCATGGTTATATGTTTGCATTCAATGCGAGACAAGAGGATACAGTCACGTTTCAGAAAGAAAATGAAGAGACGATGAAGTATAAGATGTGAGGAAACGAGCAGATCTTTTAATGTTTTTGACTTAGTTTATATTTTTCTGGGAATTTATCATCTTTCTATAAGGATCATTACGAATTTAATCTTGCACACTAAAATTTAATATTTCTATTAACAAAATTTTATTTACTTGTCTTCATTTTAATAATTCGTATTTTAATAATTCGTAAATAATTAAAAGTTTGGAATTACTCTGTATTTGTATATCATCTTCTCCTAAAATTGAAAATTATAATTTTCAAGCAAATATCTTTACAATTAAGAAAATTCTAATACAAGCCATAATTGATTGAGATAGAAAGGCAAAACAAAATAAAAATATTTATTAACATTAAATATTAATATCAAAATTATTCCTTACTTTAAATTTTTGAACGAGGACGATTTAGAAAAAAATTATTTATTGCAACTACAATATCCTATTAAATAATGTGTATTTTTTTTCTCTATATACTTCTCGATTATAAAATATTGTGATAATCTTAAGCAACCGGTTATTCCTATTATATACATATATGTATAAGCAAAAATATTTTCCAAGTTTTATAAATATCGAAACGCGTTTCCGCGTTGCTTAATTAGATTGTCGATCTACATATTATGTCAATGTTTGGTTCAAGATACAATTTTAATAATCAATGAAAAAAGAAATGACTTTTAATTTTGATGAAAGCCAATTTGCACGTAATTCTTAGTCACGGTCCGTTGTTCTGAACGCGTGATGAAATTTTCGTATGCATTACTTCCGGATTGTGTTAAAAACGAGCGGTGATTTTTGCAGAAGATGATGTGTGATGTGTCGCTTAGTATACGTCCGACGAAGCGCGTAATGTTACGCACGGTTAAACTTACATTGATTAAGACTCCGCGAACATACGTAATATCTCAGACTGCTAACTTTCTTTTTGTAATCATTTGGATTTACTACGATTTATAAGCGAGCAACCGCGGTCATTGCGTATGTATAAATCTTCGTAATGACACGTAATGTCCAAACGATAGGCATTACGTTGCTCTACGATGATACCACCAATCGTTCTTATACAACTTAAAAATCACTTGCGATTGTTTCACAATCTGTTTGCGAATCAAATTTTGTTTTAGTTAAAAACATGGACATAGTATAAATAGCATTAATTAAAAAAGTATTAATGCTCAGACCGAGCATTAATAAAAAAGACGTAGTTTAAAGAATAGATATCTAGAAAGAGGAAAAAGACATAGCTAAAACGCATTTTTCTCTAGATAAAAGAGCATAGTTAAATGTGTTCGATGATGAATATATCAAACTTTGATTTTATTATAAGTAACTGTTGTATAATAAATGTCACTGTGCAAGCACGAATAGAAAGAGAGAGCAACTATATCTTTCAACTATATTTATTCTTAATTTTTTTACTAACATTAAGTCCTTAAACTGAAACATCGTGATCATATATATAAAGAATGCTTGGTGTATTAATCTGGTATATTATATGGTATATTATATCTATGTATATTATATTATATTATATTATATACTATATCTATATGGCTATAAAACTGTACTGATGATTCTTAAAACTATGTATAAGTCATGTTTTTTTAACTATATGTATAGATAAATAATTAGTTCTATAGATGAGCATTTATTAATAATTTGATAAAAATTTGACAATAACTTTTTTTTAAAATGCGCATTAAACTTGCTGAAATTCTTTGAAACTATATTTTACTCAATTTTTATATTTTTTAATTTGTTATATTTTTCAATAATTATTATATATGTATATAAAAAAATGTGGAATACGAACAAAAATTAAATTATAGAATTGCTATTATGTAGTTGTACGTATACTTTTTATTTTTATACTTAAATAAATAATTGAAACAAAATTTACATTGTGCTATAATATGATAATATTTTCTTAAAAAGGATATTTTTTTTAAGTAAAAGCTTGTAAGTAAAAAAAGTAATTAATATAGCGTTAAAAGTAGTACAAAACTCTAGGTTATAATTTTAAATTACCTTGTATAATATATTGCCTGAATTATTTGCTTGAATATTATAATTAATTGCTTATAATATTTATTTAAATATTATATGTTACAAACAATATTACAAACAATATGTCAAACAAACGCAGAAGTGAGCTAAATATTTCACGTAAATTGATTTTGAATCAGCATTTACGAATATATCTTAATAAGTAAGATTTCCTATACAGATATCATCTCTTTATGATCTACTCATTTCTCTTTTTTAATTATGCTCCTTTACATGATCTTCTCACGTAACTTAGAAACAGATCAATCAGTGTTAAAATTTTTGCTTTGTGCACGCACGTAACGTTACGTCTTTTTATGATAAAAAAATATCTCTTATTTGCTTCTTACGTATACATCGATGATGATGCAACTGGTCAGAAGTTACGTTCGTTCTGTAACACTGCAAAGCTATGTTACATAGCGCGCTTCCACTTCGCCCTGTTACTCCACTTCCTTGTATGTTTCATCGAGGAATTCTACATGTTCTTGAAAACAATTAGTTTATTATAGCAATTTTAGTGAATAAAATTATCCGATTGTACCGATGAATCACGTTTCCTGTTTGTCGAGAACAAAACGTTTACCCGACAATCGTTTTAACGATTCATTAAAGTTGCAGTGATACACAGACATCCTGTGCGTGTACATCAATAATCGCGAGAGTTCCATTCGCTTCGCTGCCAGTCAAGTTGTCCGAAGACACACGTGAATGCGACCCGATAATTTTCAGTTTGATTACTGGACATCATCTTTTAACATCCGTTTTGATGACATCTGATGTAATTATTACTTTCGCGATTCAAGCGTGTTTCTTGTGCAACGATATCGTCGGATTAATGTCATGCTATTCTAATTAGAAGAGACAATGAATCAAGAAATTGAGAGAATCTCTCTCTTTGAGTATAATCGTTTTTTGTCTCATTGTCAGTTGTCGTCATAAAATTCATTGCTACGTGAGTAGTTGGCTAATTAATATTTTAAGTCATCTATTTCTATTTCTCTTGTTATATAATGCGAGATTTTATTAGGCGGCAACGCTCCGCATGTTTTACGTGCGAGATCGTAAAACACGGAACCGCGCGACAGCCACGTTCGAGCAGAGAAAAATCGCAGTACATTGTCGGAATTGCAGTGGACCAAGTGCAAACATGTTATCCGTTAAGTTTACCTTCGATCAACGGACAGATGTCTGTCAAATAATGTAGAGAGAAATATCATATAGAATAATAAAATAAACATTAGAAGAAGCCAAATGCGGTGATCGATGCATATAAATGTAGATATAATTAGTCAAGAAAAAATTACAAATACATACGTTTTGGCCTGAACCCTCTTCAGTGTGAATTAAAAATAAAATTAAATAAACAGAATAAAATAGAATAATTACAAATAGTCAGTAAGAGGCGATGAGTAAAAAAATGATTCAGCTGAAGAATCTGAAAATGGTTCCTTTGATTTGCCTTCTAATATTAGTCGTCAATCACAACCGCTGTTTTTCAATATGGAAAGTAGAAACAAAGAATTCAAAAGATTATTTCTTTAATTTGTAATTTCTTTAATCTGTGTGGTGATAAAAACGACAAAAGATATAAGAGTATAATAAAAGGAACAGATTCTCTAAACTCTCCAACGGAATTATCGACAATAGAATCATTACATATAAATTATATTACAAAGACTTAAAGTCATAAAAGTCGTTGACTATAAGTCATAAAGTTCGTTGACATAACTGTTTAAACGCAGAGATGAACTCTGTTGTAATGAGAGTCAGTGCGAAATGACAGGTAACCGAAACCACAGAAGTGACAATAAAAACAAACAGTTGATATATCAAATAAGCACAGTGGTATTTAAATGTTAACAATAAGTTTATCTATGATACAAAATAAAAGGAATGTAAAGGGTCTTTTTGCAAGGTAAGACTGGATTATTGTCTTTTAATGTAAAGCATCTCCGAAATGAATTTCTTAAAGTAGCAAGGTTTATCATTGAGAATATGGAAATTATCCCATTGGAAATTATGATTCTCGCTAATTCTATGGTCAGTTACCACCGAGTTCTGTGTATTATTTCTTACTATATGGTTTTTATGTTCCGAGATACGCGAATTCTCACAAGTCTTTTAGTTTGGTCCATATATAACGCATCACAATTACAGCAATTGATTTTTTAAGTTATATTGATCCGAGAATGAGAAGATACCGGAGTGTATTTTTATAAACTTTAATTTATTCAGATCTATATATATATATATATATATAGGCTAATAAAAAATCGGTGCTTTTGATAATCGAATTAAACTCCTCGCAAATAGATTTGATGAAGGAATTAGAAAGAAAAATTTGAATTCTGAGAATCAGAACTATTTTGAATAATAATATTCTTATATTAATCTTATTATCAAAAAAGAACTAAATATTTATTAATTATTTTAAAAATTATGTTAAGTAAATATCTATTTTTAATAGAATATCAATAATAAATTCCAGATTCTTTTGATAATATTTTGGATGAGATAGAAGGAAAGCTCTCAATCAGACTTATGATCGTCTTTTTTGACATAAGTTGAGAATGTTGAGAGAAAAAATTCAAATATTTACCGGAGAAAGTTTATTTGTGATATCAGTCGAATTCTAAATATCCGTTACAAAGAGTAATGGTTAGGTCTAAAAATCTTAAGCGTTTATCAAAATTCATTCTATCGTGAACTGGACTTTAAGATAAAAGGAGTTAAAAGTATGCAAGGTAAAGAGAGCATTGAAAGAAGAACTGCCAAGGCCACGTTATTCACGTATCTGACATAAAAAGATAAAATAAAACGCAGTCTTTTAAGTATTTTCGATTTTAAATCCTGCAAAATGACATTGGTGATAATAAAAGGAACCCATAGACATGTCAAAAACTTGTTTAGAAATGTATGATTAAATGTAAAAAAAGTAGAGTTTTAAAACTAATTTTAAAGCAATAATAAATTTGTCAAACCAAATTTTAGTATTTTTAGTAATAAAAATTCCATCTGTTTTTCATGTCTTCGATAGCCAAGTCTAATGGAAAACATATCACTTATTGTATTGTACAAAAAATCCAGTGAACGAGATTTACAGATTTACAGTTGATACTAAAAAAGATGGAAATCACGGGACTTTATCTCAAATCTTTCTAATACTCATTTATTATTTTTTCAGAAAGAAAGGCCGCGTCTCTCTCCGGGAGCGATCGCAGGTACAACGGGGGGATCGCGTTACGAAACCGACAATATCGCGCATCGTTTCTATTAACGATACTATCTAGGTATCTATAAAAGAAGGCACACAGAAGACCAGCGAACTAGTGTAGTTCGCAAGTTTCTGTGCGGACTTTAACAGAAAGTTTGTATTACGTTCAATCTGCGCCGCGTCGGAAATCAAGGCGAGAGCGTGTCTTGGTCTACACTTTGTACCTTGAAGGATCCGGTCTTCGCTCAGAGGACACGCTTCTCGTAAACGTAGGCGCGATTGGAGACGTTGGTGGAGAGGAAGGGCATCGCAGAAAATTATAAAAGAGCGAACGTTCGACGAGAGTGGGGCAGTCACTTCCAAGTGTGCACCTGGGGCACCACGATCGGGGTACGTTCATATAATCAAGTAGGATATCTATTTAGAATAGTGCTTGAGACATAGATCATTTCGGATTCACGCGGCTAAAAAACAGGCAGATTGAGTAAGCGTGAAAGCAGGATTAAGATTTAATCTATACTCTCTCTTATATAATATATATAATATAATCATTTATATAATTTAATTTTTTTCCTAGAAAGTGTTTACATACTTTCACGTTTTATTCAGCATTTTTTTATATATAATATAATTTCTTGTAAATAAAATTTTCACATTTGTTATATTACAAGATACAAAATATCAAACTAAATGAAAAGATTATGTCGATGTCTAAGTATTTTGATACTTTTTCAATTATAAATAAAATTTTTAAAAGATTTGAGGGGAAGAGAGTTAAGTATGTAAATAGAGATGTATATAATATGATTAAAATAGATAAAATAGAAATAGATAAAATAGATAAAAATAGATAAAATAGAAATGTATATAATATGATTATTTTATGACAATTCTCTATTCTAAAATTTTGTTACAAAAAGACAAACTTAAATTGGCAAGATTCTATAGTCGAAAAAGAATATACAATGCTTTTGCAATATCTTAAGAGTATTAGTTATTTTTTAGATAATTCTTTAATTTCACATTTTAATATTGGTGTTTTAATGCGTCTCAGATTGCAAATTTAATTGTAAGTACTTTTCTATACATGCAATACACTTCCTTTTTACTCTTACATTGAGACAAATACAAAGAAAGAAATTGTGTTTTTAAAATATTAAAATTAACATTAATTTATATTATATTAATAATATTTATATTAAATTATTTATGTTATATATATTATTATTTATAATATTATTTATATTATATTAAGATTAATATCTTATAAAAAATATTAATACTTTATCTATTTAAATCTCGTTTTGAAAGGGTTTAAAAGCCATTAAAAAAATGCGTCATATTACAACAATGATACTGTCTGTGACGTCAATTTTAAATTGTCCGATCACGCTCATCAGAATAATGTGTCGAATCGACAAACGTAGCGCGAATTTTAATCTTCGGGACAGTACATCTCATCCTTGGTTGTAAAGGTCGACATTACTAAAGGTCGGGAATATGGAACGCTAATTGTCATTCATGCGAATTCGCACTTTGAAGGAGTTTACACGTCGTAAGAAGTGTGGGATTCGACACGATCTCGTTTGTTACATGTTCGAAATCAACCGCAAATGAGATGCAATAGAGTCAAAAGCGCCATGACATAATCGTTGTAATACGCGCGGGAATCGTTTGCAGACGTAACATAACGGTTGCATGATCGCGGTATTTTAATAATAACGAGAGGCAACGTTGAGTCACACTGGTATAAAAATGAAGGGATTAAATACGTCATGTGATGTAATCGACGTAATTCCATATGAAAAAGCTTTTATAAGCGTGATCGACGACGTCGGAGAGATAAAAGCTCGCTGACAATAATACGATAAGTGGCACTTTCTACACGGAAGAAGACTCTATACCCTTAACCAGCTCCATCATAATCGTAGTACAGCGTCATTTGTGCAGCCCGATCGTAATTACTTTTATCCACGTAAGAGTACGTAACCGATGTAGACGTAACATATAATGTTTCTGTGATCCGGTAGTCATTTCGTTTATTACTGATTTATCAAAATTGACGAGTGTTTTATAGTTAAATATCGTGTATCCACAACATGCTTGCTCGACATTTCACTTTCAATTGAAATTCTTTCTGAACGGTGACATAACGTTACGGATATTACGTATTCGATCAAATTTTTGTAGTTCCAGAAAGCTTGCGATAGACGAAGGCAACATTGTAACAATGTTATACAATCTTAATTATCCTCGCTCTAGAATACGGTGATTATGAATAATCGAGGAAGTAGATGGAAATGAGATGGGAGAATAAAACTCTCTCAGCATATATATAATAAGCATATTCAAAAGAGAGTGAATATTCATTGTGAAATGATTCTCGCTGCATAACAGACAGCGTCCCAATTTCCCTCTTAAAGATGTTTCTCAGTCTTTCCCACCTCTTCAATTGTAGAACTTCATGTTGCACAAAGCGAAAAAAAAAATCGGAGTTGTATCTCTATCGCAATAGCAACGTGAAACAACGTAACTGTAAAGTAGGAAAAAGTAACGCGATGATAATGACACTTCTTTCGGGAACCGCGCGACGGTTTGTGTTTCGGCGAATAAAGATGGGTGAACAACCTACTCGTTTATTGCATAATCGGAGAAAGCGATTGCGAAACAAGCCGGTGCACACTCATACTCAAACACGTGGTGCGCGATGAAACACTCAGCTGTACTACGTTAAACGTTATGTCACAAACTGACGAAAGGTTCGAGAGTTCCCGTTCGCGATCGGCCAACTGACAACGCAACCGATCCACTCCTTTTTAAAAGAGAGAAAGAGAAAGACAAGCGCGCATTTCTTCAAGACGCCTTCGCCGTGGCTTTGAACAGGAACTGGGTCAGCCGGTCAATTCAGTCGGACGATTCAGAAGAAAGTGAAAACGCATCGTTACACTTGCGTAATGAAATAAACTACATTACAAGAAGATAGTATATAAAAATGCAAATTTGTATCACATTGTTTTGTTTAGAAAAATCTAGTTTATACATACATTTAATAGATATTTATTAAATATATATATACATATATATATAATAAATAGTTTACATATACATATATTTAAAAAATAAAAATTCAAGATGTGCTGTTTTAAACAAATAGGTCTTTTTGTTTCTCTTAAAATAGATTTTTTATCGTTTGAAATAATTATTATTATTTATTAAAAAAATATGATAGAAGTATGATAGACTCTTATAACAATCTTTGTTGAAACTTTCGAGAGATGAACGTCACGGTTTTTTCAAATATCTGTAGATTCAAGTAGATCATCAGACGCCTTTTAAACGAAACCAAGATGGGAGCAGTCGAATGGGTAGTCGATGAGGATGATTATGAGTGCACTCTCTCAGAGGAGACTCAGAAAATCGCCAAGGATGAGCTCAGAGAGGACAAGAACACCAGAGATCAAGCTCTCGAGCAGATGCGCAATTGGATCAAGATGAATCCGCGCATTCAAAATTGCCGTCTCGGTAAGACTGCAATATCAAATAATGATTGTGAATATTGGCGTAGAAATAATTTTTACGTTACGCAAAAAATCTAAATGCTAAAGGAACAATAATTTAACTCATATAACATTTGTTTAATTATTTTAAGATTATAATTAGGTGCTTCAAAGTTATAATTATTTTGAATAATTTCGAAAAAAGAAATTAAATTATTACCTTATAAGCATTCGCACGAGTAACGATCCTCCGATTATGAATATGCACAGTCTCGGTATTAAAATTTGTCATCTCTCATCAGATGCACGATTCCTACTAAAATTCTTACGATGCAAAAAATTCAACGTTCCGATGGCCCAGGAAGCCACAGAAAGGTATCTGCTGCTCCGTCAGGTGTATCATCCGGCATTTCATAGCTTGGACATCACAGAACCGAATATGGAAGAGTTACTGTCATTGGGGTGAGTATTTTTAAAATTATTTTGTTACCACTAAAACTCATTTTTGCAATCTCTTCTTTTGTAGATATCTCTTCGCTGCACCTGGCCGCGATGCGAAAGGCCGTCGCGTAATAATCGCAAGACCAGGTACATGTTATCTTTTACGTATAAAAAGCGCTGAATATGTATATGAAACTTCTTACATAGTCTAAAAATACATATAACATACATTTTAAAGTCTAGAAGCAAAAGAGAACTCACAAATTTTTGTAAATTTTAGTATAAATAATTTGCATTAATTATATAATTATTTTATTAACATGTAAAAATAGTTGGTTGTAAAAATAGGAAGTGATTTATGATAAAAATTTTACATTTACTTGTAATTCTGTTGTAAGAGAGATCTACATATATAATTCTTCAGCGTCTTCTTTTGTATCGCGCTTACTTTATTCTAATCACTTGTACACCCAATTTTCATTCAAGGTGTTTTTGATCCTCACAAATACACAAACGTGGACATGTGCAAGATTCATGCCATTACTTATGAGGCTCTCATGGAGAATGAGGAGAGTCAAGTACGTGGCTTTGTGCATTTTGCCGATGGTGCCGGCGTCAGTTTCCCTCATCTGACGCTCTTCACCCCTAAAGAAGCTGTGCGCATCGTGAAAAATGGCGAGGTACGATCAAATGTTATGTTGTAAATAAAACTGACAATCATTAAGTAAAGTAAAATTTTTGGTTATAAATTACCAACAAATTTTAGATAACAATAATACAAGTTTCATTTCAAATTTGTTAATTTCTATAATAATTCTTTCTTTTATTTCAAAATTCTAATTTTTCTCTTCAAAGAGTTTATTTCTAAAAAATTACTTATATTTTGTTATAATTTTACATGCAGAAATTAATATACATACGCACACATATACGGACATCATAGTGCGATAAATTTATTTAAGTTTCTTAGGAGAAAAGTAAAGATTTAATTATAATAAATTAAAAGATTTAAATTTTTAAATATTTCTCTTTAGATATTTAGATAAGAATTCTTCGCACTAATCGTTTCAGCATTTCAAATTTTTCATCTTCTAAGATTTTGCAGATATTTGTTTAGTCTTGTTTAATCATGTTAATATGTGTCACAAAGATAATATGAAATGAGTATACATTTATTTTACTTTTAAATCCTTATTTATTGTATCAAGTCAACAAGTCTTTATGTTTCAAATTCTCGCAAAAGCGTTTCATTTTCGTTATTGAGGCATAGTCGACACAACTGTAGGTCTGGACCAAGGACGACGTCACATAATAAAGTTTCATAATACTTCCCAAAGATCGGACACTAAACCGGTTCTTCAATATGGTCTTTCTCATAAGCTTATTGAGCGGCAATTCTGTTTAAAGCCCGACAAAAAAGAAACAAAATAGCTTCTTATTAACATTAAAGTGTAATTTGTTAATGAATCAGACAAATCAATAATTTACATTTGCAGAAAGAAAGAAAAGAATATATTTACATAAATCCTTCAACTGTTAATAAAGGAAATAAATATTCTTTTATTTCCTTTATTAACTTTTTCCTTTATTAACTATAAACCTTTTCATTAGCTGAAATGTGAGTCTCTCATTGGAACGATAACAGAAGATAAAACGGATTTTAATTATTTATTTCTATCGTCTCTTATCGGTTCTCGAATTAGGAAAGTATCAGCAATAGCAAATTTTATTGGCTTAATATCGCGATCAATTCCATTTTCACATTAGATAATCTCAAAGAGGGAATTGTTCTTTTCCGATTAAAGAATATTGAAGGATAAAACAGACGATAAAGTGATCTTCTTTCAGCGCACCGTACCGATGAGACATAAGGAAGTCCACGGGATCAATTCGCATCCTTCGCTAAAATTTGCCTTAGACTTCGGACTATCATTGATCTCTGAAAAGATTAGGAGTCGCGTAAAGCTTTATACAAGCCTCGAGGATGCTATTAATAGCAAGATGGATGTGAGCATGCTGCCCAAGGAATACGGCGGGACAATTCCTATGAAGGAAATGATTGGTAATTGACGCTCTTGCATGTCTCTTCGAGTGATATGTTTTGTTATTCCATTCTAGAGATAATAAATTTTAAATTCTCTTTCAATGATATTGTTTTGATACAGATCTGTGGCGAAAAGAGGTAATAGAATTAAGACCCACGTTAATGAACAACGATAAAATGAGGGTCCACCTAGAGTTGTACTCGGAGAAGGCACGAGAAGGCGCCGTCTCGGCTCTGAAACAAGGATTCGGCTGTTCCAGCGTGGGTTCCAACGATTCTGCAATGTACGGAATAACCGGATCCTTCAGGAAGCTCGAAGTTGATTGATATATATATTAGATACTCTTTGCATTTTTTACTTAGATAATAAATGGCGCGGGATCGCGATATACAGACTGGTTTGGAAATTACAATCTTAGATTAGTACTCTGGTATTAAGAGGATATAATAATTTTATTTTTGTACTATGTAGAGATATAGAGATGTCACTGATGTATGTGCATATTATTTAGAACCGCACTATAAGATATATATCAGATATTGTACATAATTTTTAACACATCACAATGAATGCATACAAAATAAATATAATTTCATTATTCACTCCCTGCCTGAGAAATCGCAATTCACAAGCTCATCCGCAGAAAATTCGACGGAAACTTTCATAAAGAAATCCATTTGCTAATTATGTCACGAATCCTCGCTCTAGCCTTCTTTAAATCCTCTATGTCCGTGACTGCGTCGCTATAAATATCGCGACAGTGTGAAGATCCTAGAAAAGATATATTCTTTTTTTCTCTTACAGGAAAAGTAGAGAAAAGTTCTTATAATGTAATTTCTAATCAACTATAATTACCTTTGATAACGATAGCGGGAGAAAAAGCATTTAGATCCTTTAGTACCGATAACGAATGCCACGGATCAATATCGCCGTTCGTGAAAATAACGTTTGTTAAATCAGGTAGTTGTCCTCCGTACATTATATTCGTTCGTCTGACCCGTGAGTTTAATATCTTATCATTATAGCTGGAATTAATTCTAAGTTTATTATTTTTCAATGCAAAAAAACTCGGCAATTAATAAATAGATCATTCAATACGGACAAGAATTGTTTAACATTTAGAACCTGTTGAGAAAATAATTATTGGCACATTCCAAATATATTTACGAATTATAAATATTGGAATAGATGGGCGATTAAAAGCGAAAAAAAATATTATATAATTTTTAATGCACTTACGAATCGCCATACAAATCTATACATATATCAATGTAATAACTTAACGGGAACAGCGTTCCAAAGATTGATTTATTTGAGCTCGTCGTCTGATAGTAACCGTATTCCGCGCAAGTTTGATGATACCATTGCCTCACTGCATGCACAAAAATTATCTCTTCTTAACATGTATATCATATTGCTGTTTAATTTATTCTATTAGCTAATTAATCCAACTCACTGATATCCTGGACCGCTGGCGAGTCCCACGAAATATTTCGATACTTTTTTACAAAATTATTATAATTTACATCGAGACACTTGTCCTGTTTCGAAACAACATGCGCGAGTCTTTGCAAAGGACTGCCTAAATGCGCCGCTGTCATATTATTGCATAACGCCGCGATTTTCGTTTGACCATTCTCGACATTATCATATTGAACGGTTGCGGCGAATACCTAAAATTGCAATTTAGAATAAAAACGGATAGTGAGAACGATAAAACGATGCTATGAATAATGATGATCCGCGTACTTCTGCTAGCGTATTCATCAAGTAACCAAGATCACTAGGTGATTTTACATTAGGCACGTTGCACAAGCTAAAATCAATATTATTAATAAAATTATCATTTCTAATTGTTTTGCCTATTTTACCCATTTATTTTATTATCCTATTAAAATATTAGCAAATTCTTTGTGAATTCCTCTATGTTTAATCTTACTTGAAATAAAGTTTAAGCTTGTCAGGACCATCTTGTGCGGTTAACAATTCCTCCACCAAGTCAAATGCAATTTTTACGTCCTCGACGCATTTTTCACTGTATTTGCCGAGTGATTTCGTCACGACTTCATAATATTCTAAGAAATGAGCCTTCTTTAATAATATTCATAAAAAATATTTATTAATTATATAATTTACCGTAGAAATCAGCCTTCGCATAAATTGGAGCGCTACTGGCTAGAGCACCCTATTAGAAATATCTCTCTTTATTTGATTTCTTAAAATATATATAGAAATAAATATAAAGAAATACAAGAGTAATACCTGGATGAGATGAGGATATTTAAGTCGTGCCCATGCTGCCATGTTTCCAGCGTAAGAACCGCCGAATACTATCACGGTACTCTTTTCTAAATTCTTCTCCTTCTTTTTCGTTTCAATGAAATAAGCGAGATCAGCGAGTGCCTGGTCGACATTCAAATATTGCAAGTTCTCTGTGCTGATATCTCTAAATTTGTTTCACGCAATATTAATTTAAAGAGACTATGTTCTAAAAATTTTAGACAATAGAGCGAAGCTATAGATATACTTTGTCGGCTTGCTCTTTCCGTAGTATCGATGCTCGGTGTAATACATCAATGCACCATATTTCGATCCGATCTCATACATTAATCCACCTTGTAGAAATCCGTTCGATATCTCCCATTCTCCACCGATCATAATTAGAATAGGACCATTTTTCTTCAGAAATACGGAATTTTCTCGGTAACGCTATATAAAGCAATCCATAAATATTAATTTTTAATTAAAGAAATGTGTACTTTTTTTTTAAAGGAAAGAAAGCCGTGTGACGATAATTACCATTGACCAAGAGCGATTGTCGCGATAATTAAAATGATCGAGGGGTTGGATAATCCAACCCTCGATTACGTCTTTGTCGGCATCTTTTTTTAATGGCTCCGGCTCCTCCAAACCTTGAAAAGTGAATCCACGAAAACCCACCCCGTCAACGAGGGGATAAATCGAACACAAAACAAGCAACAGAACATTTAGCACGATCATGACTGGTTATCTTTTTAATTATAGAACAGAGAACGCGCGTGTATCTTTCAAAACGCGCTAGATAGATGTTCTAAATGTGACTGATTAATACTTGCCATTTTCCTCAATTATGATCAGCGATAATCATCGATACGATATCTCTCAACAACGACCGATAACGTTTAGCGTTTATTGTATTACTCCGATAAAGTAGAAAATAATACATTGATTAAATAATCGCGATTGATGAAATCTGACGGTTACGGAATGTCCGAGAGTTAGCAATTAAAACGTATTGTTCGGCAAACACGGATGTGAATCTTTATCGCGCGATAAGAACTGTTACGATTAAATGCAGAGATTAAGGCAAAATATATCTTAAGCGAAAATGTTTAATCTGTATTGTTGTCGTGGTCGTTTTAGATAATTAATCCGACAGTAAGAAATAATTTATCACAGTCGATTTATTTCTTAATATTCCTATTCACACTTACTCACACTTATATAAACGTTATCTTATTTAAATTACACAGTAATAGAGAGACAGAATAGAATAATAATTTTTATCGAAATTGCAATCAAAATCAGAAAATAAAAGAATAGTATGATGCTGACCAGCTAAGCTCGAATACAAAATATTGTCTTTATTTATTCGATCATCACTTTCATAAAACATCGCCTTAAATACAATTAGCTTCAATATTAAAAACACTGTTTTTATAACTTTACAGTTCTTCTTTGGATCGTTTTTTAGGAACCATCCCTCTTTACATACTTCTTCCTTTCGTATCTATGGTTTCTGATGTCTTCAATACCTTTTTCTGGAAATTTCATGGCCATTTTCGCTATCACTTCTTCTTATTCTAGACTCTTTTTTATGCCTTTTGGAAGAGTGTCTGTCCGATTTTGCCTCATCATGGTCTTCGTCATCGTAGGCTCTTTTAAAGCGGCTTGATCGACGTTTTTTGGATGTTTTATTCCTGGAACTCCTCACGCTCGATCTTTCGCTCTGACTGTGACTTTTATCGCGTAAAGATCTTTGCGCTCTTCTCTCCGTAGAATGAGAACGTTTCCTCTCTGAATCTTTCGAGCGATCGCTTATTTCAATTTCGGGAGACTCGGACCATCTCCAATTGCGATCTTTCCCGTTATCGTCTCGAACGGATTCTTCCCATCTAGATTTACTAGCAAACAAATAAAAGAATATATAAATAATAATGCAAGCTTTCTTTCTCCTCCTCCCCCCTTCCCCGAAATTGGGTCTTTTTATTTAAATCTTCATATATATCTATTCTCTGTCTTTATATTTTTTTCTTCAAAATTTACTTTATTCTATCTTACTAATGTTATCTATTTACTTTTTATATCACGTTAAATTAAAAATTCTGAACAGAAAAATTTTATCTTAATAAAATTGAATATTGTACAGAATATTATTTACATATATAAGCATAGAATAAATAGTAGCAACTAACCTACGCTCGCTTCTCTTGCTAATATTCGATTCTTGAGAAATACTCCGTGCCCATCGAGGTGGACTCTTAATGTCGTACTTATCGTGCGGATTTCTGAAGGTGTGAAGAAAATTGCAGGCTCTGCTACCCTTTGGACACTTGGTCATGCCACAGATGGCGTTTCTCCAGGACATCAGGTTGACGAATTCGCAGTTGAGCTGCTTACCGGCGTACCAGCGTCCCTTCAGATTCCTCCAAGCCCTGGCCGCCTCTCTTTCCGTGTAATACTCGACGTACAGATTGCCACGCAAATGGATTTCGGTGTTGCAGCAACACTTGAGCGTCTTGATTCTGCCAAATGATTCCAACTCATTTATCACATCCTCGTAGAATTCGCGAAAGTGATGCCAAGTCTCTGAACTTTCGAATTCGAGGGCAACGTCGGTATCATATTCTGCCGAATTTTTCTCGAGCGAGAAATGTGAGTAGAATCCGGGTATAAGGATCACCTTACTCAGGAAGAATCTACGATGATTCTTCGAGCACACATCTCCGTATCTGAAAGCAATGAAAATTAAATACAGATTTGAAAATTAGAGATAAAAGTATTTAACTTGAATCAATCTTAATTTAAACATAATGTAATTCTAATTAAATTTAAATTTATTTAAATTTAATTCAATTTAAATTCTAATTTAATTTAACATAAGTAACTTAATAATTTTTTAATAACTTCAAGTGCGAAAAACTTTTAAGATTTATAAAACTGCAATAGACATCTCTTATCGCTTCAATATATTCAGAATTTTGAATTTTTATGAATATTAACAAATCACATAACTGTAATAGTATTATATCATAAAGATCTCTATTTATACTAACCGGCAAACACCTGTTTTCGTAAAAAATGGACAGACGTCTTTGCTAGGTTGATTGTCGATGACTTCTCGCAAAGCTTCGGGTGTTTTCACTCCATTATCGATGTAATCGTCAATTTCTTTCTGCAGTTGTTCCTGCCTTCGAAGTTGGTCCTCGTGCTTACGTTTTTCTTCTTCTTTCTTTTTCTGTACTGCTTCCTGCCTTAGCTCGAATTCTTTACGAATCTTCATATGCTGCTCGAGTCTTTGCTGCTCTTCCCTCGCCTTTTGCTCCTGAAGAACTTGCCATTCCTTCTGCACTCTTACCTAAACAATTAAAAAATAATAAATCAATTATCTGAATTAAAAAGTTACTAAATTAAGAGTTTATTTCAAACTTGCATACAAGAAAAATATTTTCTGCCATTTACATAAATAATTTCCAATTATATGAATAAAGCTATAAATCCTGTATCGATAGTTAATTACTACGCAATCAATAATTGATTCTAATTAATTTTTCATGTACACTTGGCGTCATAAATGCCTTCCCACCTGAAGACAGCCGAAATAACTAGAGACAATGCGTCTAGCATTATTGACTCGAAAGCAGCTGTCTTCAGGTGGGAAGGCATTCATGACGCCAAGTGTGTATATGGAAATATATAATTAAAGAACTTCTTATGTAAATTGATTTTTTAGAAATACATAATTTAGAAATATATAACAAATATTTCTTGTTAAAAAATACTCCCTCAAATATATTTTAATAAAATCTTAATTTTAAGATGTTACACATACACATGAAAAAGCTATAGAGGAAGATCAGAAATCAATTAAAGAGACTTGTAACTTAAAAAAATATGGGTAATTATTCAGTTTAGCTACCTCACCTCAAATATCAATAAAATTAGAATCATTCGACGCGTTTTTGCACGAAATGAATGAATCTGGCAGAAAAAAGTGTCGCTCTGCCCCGCGAAGGGAAATATTAATGGTTAAAGTTGCATACTATTCGGGTTAGAAAATCTGTCATACCGACGAAATGCAGCGACACGAGTATGCTCTGGGGGTCACATGCGCATGCGTTCTGGTTATTTTTCGCTAAAGTGCACGAAATTTAAGCGCAACAAATGTTAAAATTATAAACCCATGTGAAATCCCAGTTTGCGTTGCAAAGTACACGCACAGACTGCACCCCCCCAACCCCCCCCCACCCCCGCCCCTACAAACCCATGTGGAATCTCACTTTTCGCTGCATTTCGTCGGTATGACAGATTTTCTAACCCGAATAGTATGCAACTTTAACCATTAATATTTCCCTTCGCGGGGCAGAGCGACACTTTTTTTCTGCCAGATTCATTCATTTCGTGCAAAAACGCGTCGAATGAGTATAATTTTATTGATATTTGAGGTGAGGTAGCTAAACTGAATAAATACCAAAATATGTAATTATAAGACACTCGATTTGTATTTACCTCCTCTTCCAACCAAAGTCTATCTCGTTCCACATGTTCCTCTTGTTCTCGCACTTCCTTCTCCTTCTCCTGCTTTTCCTGCTCGGCGTGATAATTCAAATACTCCGTGTTGTTCATGAGTGCTGCCCTCAATTTCTCATCATTGGCATCGCGTTCCTGGGCGAATTTCTGTCGAATACGTCTACGACGCTCCTTCTTCGCGATGCGACGCCATTCCTTGTGACTAGGTCTTGTCGTGCGATGTTCCTTCATCTTCGCGCATCCTCAGAAACATCAACAAGTATGCTCGACGACGTACGAAACACTCGAGAATAATCGCGTCGAAATGGAAAAGCAACCAGCTATTGGCCTCGGCGTACACAACGACACATGACCGACCGTCCGACGCCATATTGATTTTCAGACAGCATCAAAGATGTGACCTAATCGTCAACATACAACCTCGTGAAGCGAGAGGATAATTATATAAAAGCTGATAGCAGAATATTTATGTGATGTCGATGTTTGGTGCAGAAACAAGTTTTGTTCAAATCATGTATCAATTGTACATTGAAGATATCATTTCTTTATTAAGTTTAATTAAAGAGAGATATATATATTTTATAGACGTTTCATCAAATATTGATATTATTAATTATTTAATATATAGTATTATATATATATTACATTTTAAATATTGAAAATATAGACTAGTATCATAAGAGCGAGATGCGAAGTACCAGCAAGATTAGAAAATGGTTATAGTGGCTCCATCTTTTAATGAGATTTCAAACTAATTGCGAGTAGTTTGTGTAATCTCATCAAAAGATAGAGCCACTATAACCATTTTCGAACTGCTTGCGAGGCGAGTAGCAGTGATGAGGAGAGAGATGACCAATGCTCCGAAAAATCCCTTCCACGAAATTTAAGCCGTTGCATTGCGCCATCTGTCTGAACTACGTACTCGCGTGGAGCAATGTTAATAAGGCAGTAGTACTATGTTATCCGAAACGTGGATGTCAATTGGTACATACAGAGAGAAACCTGAGAGCGGCCATCCCGCTTCAGCGGACGCATGTCCTGATGCGCTCCCTGAGAAAGTGGACATAAACTACGTCCGTCGTGCTCGGTAACAGACGTAGTACATGGTTCATGTTCGTGATATGGTTCATATCAGAACTAATCAGATAACCAAGATGAGAATCAGACGAGATGAAGAGATGAGTCAGACCAGAGTGTTTCTTTCCGTAATTGTAGATCAAAGATATTGAAACATCATAAATTTATTAATATGTTTATTAACTGCGCGTTACGTTTTAGCATTCTAGTATATATTACGATATAAATACAGCGATATAAATTGTTACTGAAGTATTTTTACGTATATACACATGTGCAATTAAATAAATTTTCTAAAATCAATTTTCCTTAATAAGTCTTAATTGAATATAGTATTGTCACGTCTAAGGTAACAATTCTTTCTCCTACAAAACCTAAGTTAGTAAAAGAAGAAGAGATCTCTATTTTTTTATTGGGCAACCTGCTTACACCGGTTATACCCTAGGAACGCCAAAAGCTAAGACTTAACTTATAGATCTAAATCTTTGCGCTATTATTTATTGCTATCTTTACAAAGAGAAAGATATTATAATTTTGCTTTTAGAATCCAAACCGTAACATCTGTCTCAACGTCTCACCGTCTCTCCGTCTCACCGTCTCACCACCTCACAGTATTTTTATTCTGGTATACAACACTGTTTATTTATCATTTTTTGCGCTATTATATATTGCTATTTTTACAAAGAAAAAGTTCTTTTTATTTCGCTTTTGGAATCCGAACCGAAACATCTAACTCACCGACTCATAGTCATATACGAACTTGTTAGTTCTTATCTATTATTATCTATTATTAAGTTGCTCCACACAAGTCCTTTTTGGCCTACTTATTTACGGCTTACATATCGATGATCTACGGAAATGCTGAGCCGCGAGTAATAGCGAATTATTTTGACCCTACGCGCGTAGCTCTACGTAAACTTCGTAGTTCGGCAAATCTCTACATGCCGGATCAATATATTGATTTAAATGAACACACAATCATGCATTAATGCACGTTATATGTACTCGTAGTAATAATGCAATACAGAACTGTTTTGAGTGAAAAAATTTTGTGCATAATATCTTCATCACAATAGTTTTCAGAATAAAAGGATATTTTCTCTGCAACGACTCTCCCTTACAAGTAGCAATTAACGAAAGCGCTTGGAGAACATTTTTTTTGCAGAATAATGCTACAAGAGAATATATTAAAATTTAAAAAAATGATCTTTGAATAGTATTTTAAACAAAAGAGTTTACGCGAAAAGTTTAGAGCAGCATCTTGATTTCTGGGATATATTTTAAATATATGATTTCATATTTATATCAGGATTTATAAATTAGAGATTTAATTTATTTTTGCTCTGAAGTAAAGCCGTTTTAAAACTGTGACTATGCTAAAATATAAAAAAAATTCATTACTTATGGTATTTATCGCTACTCGGAAGGTAATTGTGCAGCAAAAATTCTTCTATAAACAATATTCTAATGAACGTTTGTGGCACTTCTTACAGAACTCAAGTATCACATGATGCGTTTAATAATTAATATTGTAGAATTGTAAATTATGATTCTCCGCCGAAAAAACAACAATGTAGATTTATACTTTAGAAACGCGTATTAATACGTACACATGTATTAATACATATTGAACTTCGAGAAATCTTTCTCTGACCTGAGAAGTCCAGATTCAGAAAAAAACTAGTATCATTGTTATACATCGCTTACGCTTTGTAAGATATTTCGTATTATCAAAGTAAAGTAGAGAGTATTAAAGAAGAGGAATCTTTAAGAATCCAACCTTCGAAGAATATGGCAAATAATAATATTCTTTTTAAATATAAAAAAGTGCTGCACATTAATATATATACTTAGGCAGTAAATGTGTGCTATCTATTAGTGTATTTATCCAAAAAAGTTTGTTGTACACAAATTTGTTCTTCAGATATATGTAATTTTATTCCTATGTTGAAAATCTATTTATATTCTGTTATGTTAATGACATATAAAAAATATTTTCAACTTTGTATTTATTGTTTAATTCAATTTATTTATATTTGCGACTTAATTTTCAATCATGGAAAAAAAACCATCGTCGCCATCCCCGAAAAATTAGAAAAATTTTGGTACCGATTTCAAGAAAATCGGTCCATTAATGAAGGAGTAGTTCGCGGTCAGACAGACATACGTCAGCAACTTAATATAATATATATATATATATATATATATATATATATATCTTCTTCTCTCTGCTTAAATCAATCTCTCTCTCTCTCTCTCTCTCTCTCTCTCTCTCTCTCTCTCTCTCTCTCTCTCTCTCTCCCCCTCTCTCCCCCTCTCTCCCCCTCTCCCCCCCCCCTCTCTCTCTCTCTCTCTCTCTCTCTCCCCCCCTCCCTCCCCCCTTTCTTATGATCTATTTTGTAATAAAAATTATGTCCGTATGTATTTTAATTCATAAAATAAAATTGTGTCAGTACGTAATTTTAATTACTAGAATTACAATTATCTCCCTACATAATTTTAATTCATATAATTAAAATTGTGTCGCTACATAATCATTATCTAATCTATCTAATTAATTTATATTTATCTAAAAATTGGTTATAATAAAAATATTATATTAATTACACGTTTCCTATTATTACCGATTACAAAGCTGTAAAAAGAAATTGGGCATTGTGTAAGAAAATAATGTTGCATATTATGAATATTGACAAATTACCGATTTTCAAGATTGAAAATTAAGTTGCAAATAGGAATAAATTGAATAAAACAATAAATATAAAATTGTAATTATTGTCATTATATATGACATTTATATGTCATTGAGATAACAGAATTTAAATAGATTTGCAACATAGGAACAAAATTATATCTGAACAACAAATTTGTGTTCTACACACAATTTTTTGAAAAAATATACACTACTTATAGATAGCATTTTACTTCCTAAGTATATATATTAATGTGCCACACATTTCTTTATATATAAAAAAATATTTATCATAAACTTTGAAGTATGCACCCCTAAAAATTCCTCTTCTTTAATACCTTTACTTTTATTATAGTATCTCTAATTGATTTCAAAACTGTCAAAATAATTTTCGCGTCAAATAGCTTTTAACACTACGAAGCATGCGACATAATAAAAACCAATCAGAGCGGAAAAGAGACAACAATTCACTTCGAGATTCAATTAATTTTTGATCAAATAAGTATCCGTAATTCTAATTTAAATTTACGATCACTCCTCTCTGTCTAGATCTGGGGCTCGTACTACAACTTATTAACTCATTTACCATCGGTCATAATTAATTTAACATTTTGACACATCAATGAATATCGCCTAGTGTTGTTTACGCGGAATAATTACTTCGTCCGAACGAGAGCTTGTATTGTATGATTACATGCTATCGCAGGTTCCGTTATTCGTATTCGTTATTCGTTTTCGTATTCGTATTCGTTTTCCTTTAAACGTTGATCCTGAAAAGTTATGAGGGTGGAACTTTTAAAATGGGACACCCTGTATAGTAAATTAATTGCTCTGAATCAGAATATTTTCGATCTTGCTTCGCGAATGTCCGGAATCGAATTGTATGATATAAATATGAAATTATAAACGTTTAGAAAACGAACAAATTTTGCAAACGGAAATCTAAAATTTATATTTGTATTTATCCGCGCAAAACCCGTATTTTTGTTCATTGCCCGTAGTTGTTGTTATACCTTAAAAGTTTATTAAATAACATGCATAATGAATAATGTGAGATTCGAAAGACATAATGAATTTCTTGCACAATCAATATAAGAATGCTTTTCTCATATTGTGTATACATCTTTATAGAAAGTTTAATATCGATATTAATCTTGTTATTACATTATATATTATGTATACATCTCGTGCACATTGTTCGTATCAAAATTATATTTTATATATAATATATATTTTAAAATAAAATATTTGCAATTAATATAAATACAATTAATGTAAAACTAATCAGCTTTAAGACAATCTATATAAAAAATTATCCGCGATAAAACATCCGCGAAATATCTTTTGCATGATCTCAAATCATTTTATAATAACTTTGCAACTGATGTAAAGACAAGTTATTAATCAATATGGATGGATGAGCTATAAAAAATTAAGATAAATGGAATAAGGTGCTACTCAGGGTTCTTCTCAGGGTGCTCCCACGGTGGGCTCCTACTCAACTTATGCCCATACCTGGCAATGGCAATGCCAGAACCTTTTTTTTTTTTTTTTTTTTACGAGGGAGGAGGAAATGCTAATGCACACCCGACGGCCCGTACCGCCGGGTAGTGTGGGACTTTCACCGCACTAAAACCTCCCCCCCGTGCCCGTACCTGGCAATGACAACGCCACGTGCCTGACAGTGGCTTAGCACACAGTGCCTGACAGTGGCTTTGCACACAGTGCCTGACAGTGGCTTTGCATACAGTGCCTGACAGTGGCTTAGCACACAGTGCCTGACAGTGGCTTAGCACACAGTGCCTGACAGTGGCTTTGCACACAGTGCCTGACAGTGGCTTTGCACACAGTGCCTGACAGTGGCTTTGCACACAGTGCCTGACAGTGGCTTAGCACACAGTGCCTGACAGTGGCTTAGCACACAGTGCCTGACAGTGGCTTAGCACACAGTGCCTGACAGTGGCTTTGCACACAGTGCCTGACAGTGGCTTAGCACACAGTGCCTGACAGTGGCCGCAGCACACAGTGCCTGACAGTGGCCGCAGCACACAGTGCCTGGCAGCGGCCGCGGGCACGCAGTGCCTGACAGTGGCCGCAGCACACAGTGCCTGGCAGCGGCCGCGGGCACGCAGTGCCTGACAGTGGCTTAGCACACAGTGCCTGACAGTGGCTTAGCACACAGTGCCTGACAGTGGCTTAGCACACAGTGCCTGACAGTGGCTTTGCACACAGTGCCTGACAGTGGCTTAGCACACAGTGCCTGACAGTGGCCGCAGCACACAGTGCCTGACAGTGGCCGCAGCACACAGTGCCTGGCAGCGGCCGCGGGCACGCAGTGCCTGACAGTGGCCGCAGCACACAGTGCCTGGCAGCGGCCGCGGGCACGCAGTGCCTGACAGTGGCCGCAGCACACAGTGCCTGGCAGCGGCCGCGGGCACGCAGTGCCTGACAGTGGCCGCAGCACACAGTGCCTGGCAGCGGCCGCGGGCACGCAGTGCCTGACAGTGGCCGCAGCACACAGTGCCTGGCAGCGGCCGCGGGCACGCAGTGCCTGACAGTGGCCGCAGCACACAGTGCCTGGCAGCGGCCGCGGGCACGCAGTGCCTGACAGTGGCCGCAGCACACAGTGCCTGGCAGCGGCCGCGGGCACGCAGTGCCTGACAGTGGCCGCAGCACACAGTGCCTGGCAGCGGCCGCGGGCACGCAGTGCCTGACAGTGGCCGCAGCACACAGTGCCTGGCAGCGGCCGCGGGCACGCAGTGCCTGACAGTGGCCGCAGCACACAGTGCCTGGCAGCGGCCGCGGGCACGCAGTGCCTGACAGTGGCCGCAGCACACAGTGCCTGGCAGCGGCCGCGGGCACGCAGTGCCTGACAGTGGCCGCAGCACACAGTGCCTGGCAGCGGCCGCGGGCACGCAGTGCCTGACAGTGGCCGCAGCACACAGTGCCTGGCAGCGGCCGCGGGCACGCAGTGCCTGACAGTGGCCGCAGCACACAGTGCCTGGCAGCGGCCGCGGGCACGCAGTGCCTGACAGTGGCCGCAGCACACAGTGCCTGGCAGCGGCCGCGGGCACGCAGTGCCTGACAGTGGCCGCAGCACACAGTGCCTGGCAGCGGCCGCGGGCACGCAGTGCCTGACAGTGGCCGCAGCACACAGTGCCTGGCAGCGGCCGCGGGCACGCAGTGCCTGACAGTGGCCGCAGCACACAGTGCCTGGCAGCGGCCGCGGGCACGCAGTGCCTGACAGTGGCCGCAGCACACAGTGCCTGGCAGCGGCCGCGGGCACGCAGTGCCTGACAGTGGCCGCAGCACACAGTGCCTGGCAGCGGCCGCGGGCACGCAGTGCCTGACAGTGGCCGCAGCACACAGTGCCTGGCAGCGGCCGCGGGCACGCAGTGCCTGACAGTGGCCGCAGCACACAGTGCCTGGCAGCGGCCGCGGGCACGCAGTGCCTGACAGTGGCCGCAGCACACAGTGCCTGGCAGCGGCCGCGGGCACGCAGTGCCTGACAGTGGCCGCAGCACACAGTGCCTGGCAGCGGCCGCGGGCACGCAGTGCCT